>JARQOD010000001.1:16293176-16430544 GCA_033576555.1 Oophaga sylvatica | reverse complement strand
AAAAACAGCACTCCTTAATGTATTAAAATCTGCTTTGAGGTAGTTTATTAACCCTTGAGATGCTTTTCAAGGATTAATGCAAAGTCACATGACAGGAATGAAAAAGTGCATTTTTACCACCTAAATGTCGCTAACTTCTGAATAGGTCGCTACAGCCGGCAGACTCTAAGGTTGCTAGTTGGCTGTGAACTGCCATGGTAAGCATTAAGACCACACAATCATGATTTCAGGGTACCAATGGAGTTGAAGAGGGAGACCCCACACTCTGTTAACCATTTATATGATGCAATCACTATTGACAGCAGCATCTAAGGGGTTTAACAGATATGGACTTTGCCATCACTCATCGCGACTGATGCAGCAAGTTGCCTACTATAGTCTACAGCTGACACCTGCAGGGAGATGATATTCTCTTATATGTCATGTCAGTAAAAAGATGTATTGGCGGCCATTAAGAGGTTAATACCAAGACATAGGTGAGGATCATGGTGGACCTTAAATAGTTGTAGGCAGATGATGACATGGGAGAATAATGGGTCGCTTTTAAAATCTGAAGCTGCACACATCAGAGAGCAGCAGCCATAGGGGAAGGTGATGGATCCCGACTCGAGGCAGATGAGTAACAGGTGAATTCGGGGGATAAAAATTGCGTCTTTTATTTATTTATGTTTTATCAAGATGGTTTCCTATTGGTAGTTTTTACTAAAGAAATTAAAACTCCAGTATTTATTATACAGAAATATTACATTTTTTTAAGAATTTATGGAATTTCTTATATTGTGTGGTTTTTTTTTTTGATTTCTTGTACATTGTGTTTTTTCTTGTAGAACTACTCATTTAGCAAATGTCTAGCAAATCAATCAGCAGACAACGGACTGCAATTTCCATTGTCTTATAGACTATGGATAACAATTACAGTAAAGTTATAAGAGTTCCGTATGAAAGGGTTATTCTCAACAATAAAATGTACAAGCTATCCAAATGATGGGTAATAATAATAATAATAATAATAATAATAACTTGCGGATCAAAGGGGATTTGTTTTTGTAATCTTGTAATTTACATGTTTGCTTGCTATTTATGTGAAATATAACAAGACCACGTTAGTGAAGCTTTATATTGGTATGTGATGCTGATAGGTTTCTTTATTTTTTTGTAGTTTGTCAAATAAGAACACCCAAAAGCATCAGTAATTATCTTTCTGGTGGCGGTATTGTTCTTCTTATAGCTGCTGTTCTGGATCATTTCATTATTATGTCAGGTGTTTGTTAAGGGGTTAAAACAAAATACTTGATTTTTAATAATTTTCTGCAGTTAGATTCCCTTTAATCCTGTAATTCAGTGTTTCTTTTAAGCATTTAAGCAGAACTTGTAGTAAAACATAAAAACCAGCTGTGTAATCCCGGTACTTGGTAGCCAGCTGTCATTTTCTTTGAGCCAAATTTGACAATAATTACCAAACAGCTTGGGTATGCTATTCCTCCTTATCCACTCAAAAGGATCAGATTTCAGCAGAATAGAAATTTAAAAGTGACATTTGACACAAAACATCTGTTGGATAAGTGTCTATAAAAAAAAGTCTGATTGGATTTGTGTAGAGCAGATTTCTAAATCATACACAAAACCACATTTTGCCTTTTTCAAATCTCCGACTCCTATCACCTGTATAGGCATATGGCAGGGTGCACTATGGGTCCATACTGTAGATCTGTAGACAATGAATTTCACATCATATGCAAGGGATAAAGTTAAAATGTTGAACCCCATTGCAACATTTTTATAAGGTTTCCAAAGTATTGAACCGTTTGCCATTTATAACGTGCCTTCTAGAGGAAGAAACTGCTCATCTCGTAAACCAGTGATCTATATTAGTTGCTCTTTATAAGAGACTTCCATAATATGGCACAGAATGGAGGATATTAGGATTTTTTTTATTCTGGATTCATACTGAATCTGTAACAAATCTGCATCTATACAAAAATAAAAGCTTTTGATGGTACAGGTTGGATCCAAAGTAGAATATGCTATGACATTTTTTAGTTCTGAAGCGTTACTAGGTCCAGGCAAGGAGATGGTATATTAATTCTCTGTGGAAGTTATATTAGCAAAAATTTAAGGTTTAAAAGATTTTCCAAATTTTTTTTAAGCATGCCCTATAATAAAAGGTAATAAAAACCTATCTGCAGCAGTGGATCTTTCCTGATCATAGCTGGTCCAAAAATATTTAACGCTTAAAGGGGTGTTCCGAATTTCATATCAATTTCCATCCTAAATATATTTAATGCCATAATCTAAACAATTTTGTAATATATGTTAATTCAAAATTCTCTATCATTCCCTAACGTCACTTGCTGCTTTCTTTTATTCCACAACTTCCTTTATATTGGCTCTTCGGCCGGTGTCACACTTGCGAGTGTGATGCGAGAGTCTCTCACATCAACACCCGGCACTACCACCGAGACTTGGACCGGAGTGTGCGGCTACATAAAAATACATGCAGATGCACGCTTATGTCTGAGTGCCGGTGGCAGTGCCAGGTGTTGATGCAAAAGACTTAAGCTAGTTTCTCACGTCACACTCGCAAGTGTGACACCGGCCTTCCTTTGAGATTCCCAGTGTATGCTGACATACTAAAACGGAGCATTATCACGGTACAAAGGCTGGGGTGATAACAGCAGCCCCTTCCCTGAAACTAAGCGTCCGTAAGTAGCAACACTGGTCTCTGCACCATCTGACACCGCACTCATTCTGGCTCGTTACTGCTGATGTGAGCTGGTGAGAGAGAGCACTGTCTTTGTGCACATTGCACAGTGTACATCATGCGGGGACTAGCCCAGCCACTGAAATAAATGTTACTGATGACACTTTATTTTAGGAAGAGGACAGAGGCTGCGGCAGCGACCGCAGCCTCTGCCCCCTGGTGACATTTTGTTTGAGTATCCCAGCATGCACTGGGATTCTTATAGTGTCATCAAAAAGGATGTTGTGAAAAAGAAAACCAGTTTTAACAACAGTAAGACAATGCTAGGGAAGGATAGGCAGATAGGAAATATTTAATTCATAATATTACAAAATAGTTCAGATTATGGCATTAAATAGATAGGCATTTTGGATGAAAATTAATTTGGATTTTTGGACACCATTTAAAGCTTTTCCAATGTAAATTTTTGCTTTCTGGGGATTTATTTCCAACCTGAAAGTAATTCAACAGGGAATCCAGTATCAAAGACACTTTAATTAGGTTGTTCAGTATAGATGTTGGTGCCCAGCTGTAGACTATTATAAAGAAATAAACTGCACTGTACTCACATTCTTCAGGTCCACCGACAAATCTTTGCTGCTGCTTCCTGTGTCTGGCATTGACTGCGGCACTGACATCACATCCCAAATTTCAGCCAATCAGTGAGCTCAGTATCACTGAGCAGGGTCTTTTGTCTCCTCATTGCTTGCTCATTGGCTGCGCTGTCAACTTGATGTCAACATCATAGTCAATCCTAGACACAGCGAGCAGTGGCAGAAGCTCGTCAGAGGACCTGGGGAAGCTGAGGACAGTGTGGTTTGTTTCTTTGTGATGGCCTGCAGCTGATGACCTACATTTACTGAAAGAGAACAACACTTCAAAGGCTCTAAGTTTAATCAAATGTATTAAAAATTGCCTGATTTTCGTCCTGAAAAAAAAGGATGATTTGTTATACATATTGTCATCCGTACAGCATCGGGTTTTATACATAAGCAGTTTTTAATATTTATTTTATAATATTATAATTATTATAATACTAGCTGAAGAGCCCGGCATTGTCCGGGCATAGTATCTTACTGTGGCTAGTTATAACAAATTATAATGATTATATTGCACATAAATTGTCGCTGTATGTCATCTCCTCCTGTATATAGTGTATAATTGTGTGCCATCTCCTCCTGTATATAGTGTATAACAGTGTTTCACCTCCTCCTGTATATATTATATACCTGTGTGTCATCTCCTCCTGTATATAGTATATAATTCTGTGTCATCTCCTCCTGTATATAGTATATACCTGTATGTCATCTCCTTCTGTATATAGTATATACCTGTGTGTCATCTCCCCAGTATATAGTATTACCTGTATGTCATCTCCTCCTGTATATAGTATATACCTGTATGTCATCTCCTCCTGTATATAGTATATAATTCTGTGTCATCTCCTCCTGTATATAGTATATACCTGTATGTCATCTCCTCCTGTATATAGTATATACCTGTATGTTATCTCCTCCTGTATATAGTATATAATTGTGTGTCATCTCCTCCTGTATATAGTGTATACCTGTGTTTCATCTCCTCCTGTATATAGTATATACCTGTATGTCATCTCCTCTGTATATAGTATATACCTGTATGTCATCTCCTCTGTATATAGTATATACCTGTATGTCATCTCCTCCTGTATGTAGTATATACCTGTATGTTATCTCGCCTGTATATAGTGTATACCTGTGTGTCATCTCCTCCTCTATATAGTGTATACCTGTGTGTCATCTCCCCTGTATATAGTGTATACCTGTATGTCATCTCCCCTGTATATAGTATATACCTATATGTCATCTCCCCTGTATATAGTATATACCTATATGTCATCACCTCCTGTATATAGTATACACCTGTATGTCATCTCCCCTGTATATAGTATATACCTGCATGTCATCTCCCCCTGTATATAGTATATACCTATATGTCATCTCCCCTGTATATAGTATATACATGTATGTCATCTCCTCCTGTATATAGTATATACCTATATGTTATCTCTCCTGTATATAGTATATACCTGTATGTCATCTCCTCCTGTATATAGTATATACCTGCATGTCATCTCCCGCTGTATATAGTATATACCTATATGTCATCTCTCCTGTATATAGTATATATCTGTATGTCATCACCCCTGTGTATAGTATATACCTGTATGCCATCTCCCCTGTATATATTATATACCTGTGTGTCATCTCCCCTGTATATAGTATATACCTGTATGTCATCTCCCCTGTATATAGTATATAATTGTATGTCATCTCCCCTGTATATAGTATATACCTGTGTGTCATCTCCTCTTGTATATACTATATACATGTATGACATCTCCCCTGTATATAGTATACACCTGTATGTCATCTCCTCCTGTATATAGTATATACCTGTATGTCATCTCCCCTGTATATAGTATATACCTGTATGTCATCTCCCCTGTATATAGTATATACCTGTATGTCATCTTCCCTGTATATAGTATATACTTGTATGTCATCTCCCCTGTATATAGTATATACCTGTGTGTCATCTCCTCCTGTATATACTATATACCTGTATGACTAGAGTTGAGCATTCCGATACCGCAAGTATGGGTATCGGCCGATATTCGCTGTATCGGAATTCCGATACTTAGTTCCGATATTTTCCATATATCGTATACCGGAATCGGAAGTTCCCATAATTCTTTGAGAGGCAATGTGATTTTAGTCAGCTAATGAGGAATCCTAAGAAGTGTGGGCACATCCTGTAATGCTGCGGTCATGTTAACTAATGGCATGGCTGTGATTGGATGCTGAAATGATGTCAGAATGCACTATAAAAGGCGCCGCCGCCATTTTAGCGTCACTGTGCTGTGAATTCAGTTAGGGACAGAATGCTGCTCTGCTGACTCTGAGGGACAGTTAGAGATTGCGATTTTGTGTACTGTGCTTTAGGCAGGCTAGTTTACCAACCGCTGTGTAAAGCTTCCTTTTGCCTTGCAGTGTTGTTTTAACAGCTCTGTGCAAGGTGTGTGTGTGAGAGTGCAGGTGACGCTGAAGTTTGCTCTGCATCCAACGCTGTTTGTAGGCATCTGCACGTGTCACTCACAGACTCTTTTTTTTTCTTTAGTGTAATTCTTGCTGCTCCATTCAATAGAAATTATAGTGTGACGTGCTTCCATCCGTATACAATACATTGGTTGCAAACACTATAGAAGCACAGAAAGGAGCCTTTCAGAGATAGTGAACAGTTGTGTGCAGTGTTCACTCTAGTCTGTGAGGTGTTTTTTTTTTGAGTGCAGATCACGCTCCAGTTAGTTCTTCAACCACTGCTGCTTGTACTCTGCTGAGCGTGTCTCACTGCCTCATCCTTGACATTTTTCTCTAATTGGTGCTGCTCCATTCTATTTAAAAAAAATGAAATCTATTAGTGTGACGTGCTTCCATCCGTATCCAATACATTGGTTGCAAACACTATACAAGTACACAAAGGAGCCTTTCAGAGATAGTGAACAGTTGTGTGCAGTGTTCACTCTAGTCTGTGAGGTTTTTTTTTTTTGGAGTGCAGATCACGCTCCAGTTAGTTCTTCAACCACTGCTGCTTGTACTCTGCTGAGCGTGTGTCACTGCCTCATCCTTGACATTTTTCTCTAATTGGTGCTGCTCCATTCTATTTTAAAAAAATCAAATCTATTAGTGTGACGTGCATCCATCCGTATCCAATACATTGGTTGCAAACAATATAGAAGTACACAAACGGGCCTTTCACAGATACTGAAGAGTTGTGTGCAGTGTTTACTGTAGTCAGAGGTTTTCATTTTTGGAGTGCAGATCCCGCTCCAGTTAGCTCTTCAACCACTGCTGCTTGTACTCTGCTGAGCGTGTCTCACTGCCTCATCCTTGACATTTTTCTCTAATTGTTGCTGCTACATTCTATTTCAAATAATTCAAATCTATTAGTGTGACGTGCTTCCATCCGTATCCAATACATGGTTGCAAACAATATAGAAGTACACAAACGGGCCTTTCACAGCTACTGAACAGTTGTGTGCAGTGTTTACTGTAGTCAGAGGTTTTCATTTTTGGAGTGCAGATCCCGCTCCAGTTAGTTCTTCAACCACTGCTGCTTGTACTCTGCTGAGCGTGTCTCACTGCCTCATCCTTGACATTTTTCTCTAATTGTTGCTGCTACATTCTATTTCAAATAATTCAAATCTATTAGTGTGACGTGCTTTCATCCGTATCCAATACATTGGTTGCAAACAATATAGAAGTACACAAACGGGCCTTTCACAGCTACTGAACAGTTGTGTGCAGTGTTTACTGTAGTCAGAGGTTTTCATTTTTGGAGTGCAGATCCCGCTCCAGTTAGTTCTTCAACCACTGCTGCTTGTACTCTGCTGAGCGTGTCTCACTGCCTCATCCTTGACATTTTTCTCTAATTGTTGCTGCTACATTCTATTTCAAATAATTCAAATCTATTAGTGTGACGTGCTTCCATCCGTATCCAATACATTGGTTGCAAACAATATAGAAGTACACAAACGGGCCTTTCACAGCTACTGAACAGTTGTGTGCAGTGTTTACTGTAGTCAGAGGTTTTCATTTTTGGAGTGCAGATCCCGCTCCAGTTAGTTCTTCAACCACTGCTGCTTGTACTCTGCTGAGCGTGTCTCACTGCCTCATCCTTGACATTTTTCTCTAATTGTTGCTGCTACATTCTATTTCAAATAATTCAAATCTATTAGTGTGACGTGCTTCCATCCGTATCCAATACATTGGTTGCAAACAATATAGAAGTACACAAACGGGCCTTTCACAGATACTGAACAGTTGTGTGCAGTGTTTACTGTAGTCAGAGGTTTTCATTTTTGGAGTGCAGATCCCGATCCAGTTAGTTCTTCAACCCCTGCTGCTTGTACTCTGCTAAGCGTGTCTCACTGCCTCATCCTTGACATTTTTCTCTAATTGTTGCTGCTACATTCTATTTCAAATAATTCAAATCTATTAGTGTGACGTGCTTCCATCCGTATCCAATACATTGGTTGCAAACAACATTGAAGTACACAAATTGGCCTTTCACAGCTACTGAACAGTTGTGTGCAGTGTTTACTGTAGTCAGAGGTTTTCATTTTTGGAGTGCAGATCCCGCTCCAGTTAGTTCTTCAACCACTGCTGCTTGTATTCTGCTGAGCGTGTCTCACTGCCTCATCCTTGACATTTTTCTCTAATTGTTGCTGCTACATTCTATTTCAAAAATTCAAATCTATTAGTGTGACGTGCTTCCATCCGTATCCAATACATTGGTTGCAAACAATATAGAAGTACACAAACGGGCCTTTCACAGATACTGAACAGTTGTGTGCAGTGTTTACTGTAGTCAGAGGTTTTCATTTTTGGAGTGCAGATCCCGCTCCAGTTAGCTCTTCAACCACTGCTGCTTGTACTCTGCTGAGCGTGTCTCACTGCCTCATCCTTGACATTTTTCTCTAATTGTTGCTGCTACATTCTATTCAAATAATTCAAATCTATTAGTGTGACGTGCTTCCATCCGTATCCAATACATGGGTTGCAAACAATATAGAAGTACACAAACGGGCCTTTCACAGCTACTGAACAGTTGTGTGCAGTGTTTACTGTAGTCAGAGGTTTTCATTTTTGGAGTGCAGATCCCGCTCCAGTTAGTTCTTCAACCACTGCTGCTTGTACTCTGCTGAGCGTGTCTCACTGCCTCATCCTTGACATTTTTCTCTAATTGTTGCTGCTACATTCTATTTCAAATAATTCAAATCTATTAGTGTGACGTGCTTTCATCCGTATCCAATACATTGGTTGCAAACAATATAGAAGTACACAAACGGGCCTTTCACAGCTACTGAACAGTTGTGTGCAGTGTTTACTGTAGTCAGAGGTTTTCATTTTTGGAGTGCAGATCCCGCTCCAGTTAGTTCTTCAACCACTGCTGCTTGTACTCTGCTGAGCGTGTCTCACTGCCTCATCCTTGACATTTTTCTCTAATTGTTGCTGCTACATTCTATTTCAAATAATTCAAATCTATTAGTGTGACGTGCTTCCATCCGTATCCAATACATTGGTTGCAAACAATATAGAAGTACACAAACGGGCCTTTCACAGCTACTGAACAGTTGTGTGCAGTGTTTACTGTAGTCAGAGGTTTTCATTTTTGGAGTGCAGATCCCGCTCCAGTTAGTTCTTCAACCACTGCTGCTTGTACTCTGCTGAGCGTGTCTCACTGCCTCATCCTTGACATTTTTCTCTAATTGTTGCTGCTACATTCTATTTCAAATAATTCAAATCTATTAGTGTGACGTGCTTCCATCCGTATCCAATACATTGGTTGCAAACAATATAGAAGTACACAAACGGGCCTTTCACAGATACTGAACAGTTGTGTGCAGTGTTTACTGTAGTCAGAGGTTTTCATTTTTGGAGTGCAGATCCCGCTCCAGTTAGTTCTTCAACCACTGCTGTTTGTACTCTGCTGAGCGTGTCTCACTGCCTCATCCTTGACATTTTTCTCTAATTGTTGCTGCTACATTTTATTTCAAATAATTCAAATCTATTAGTGTGACGTGCTTCCATCCGTATCCAATACATTGGTTGCAAACAATATAGAAGTACACAAACGGGCCTTTCACAGCTACTGAACAGTTGTGTGCAGTGTTTACTGTAGTCAGAGGTTTTCATTTTTGGAGTGCAGATCCCGCTCCAGTTAGTTCTTCAACCACTGCTGCTTGTACTCTGCTGAGCGTGTCTCACTGCCTCATCCTTGACATTTTTCTCTAATTGTTGCTGCTACATTCTATTTCAAATAATTCAAATCTATTAGTGTGACGTGCTTCCATCCGTATCCAATACATTGGTTGCAAACAATATAGAAGTACACAAACGGGCCTTTCACAGTTACTGAACAGTTGTGTGCACTGTTTTCTGTAGTCAGAGGTTTTCATTTTTGGAGTGCAGATCCCGCTCCAGTTAGTTCTTCAACCACTGCTGCTTGTACTCTGCTGAGCGTGTCTCACTGCCTCATCCTTGACATTTTTCTCTAATTGTTGCTGCTACATTCTATTTCAAATAATTCAAATCTATTAGTGTGACGTGCTTCCATCCGTATCCAATACATTGGTTGCAAACAATATAGAAGTACACAAACGGGCCTTTCACAGATACTGAACAGTTGTGTGCAGTGTTTACTGTAGTCAGAGGTTTTCACTTTTGGAGTGCAGATCCCGCTCCAGTTAGTTCTTCAACCACTGCTGTTGTGAATGAGTTTGAGATGAGTTCTGAGCAGAGGCTCCCTCTGGTGGTTACAAGCGGTGCTAGTGAAGATTGTGAGGACTGGGAATCAGGTGTTACTGACTGGTCTTATATAAGGGAGTCATTTTCCCATCAGGGTTGCCGGTGATCAATTGTTCTGGTCTGAATCCTTCATTCCAGTTTCCCTTGTGGCCTGCTGTGTCGTGTCTGCATCTCCTGCTTACAGATAAGACTTTTGCTTCTTTTGTGTTTGTGCTATATTTTTGCATTTTGTCTGCACTTCTTTGGGGGCCTTCAGGGTCCCCTCCGGGGGCTTCTGCCCTCTCAGTTTAGTTCAGCCACTGAGTTTTGTTCTTTTGCTTTTTCCAGTTTTTTCAGTGGCTGCTGTTTTGATTTTGTTACACCAGAGAACTAATTTAGGTGGTAGAGGTCGTGTGATCTCAGGTGATTTTGAAATTAGTAGAGTTGGTGCTTTTCAGGGTTTTCTGGGATTGCAGTAAGTACCCTTCCTATCCTTTTCTATTTAGATAGTTTGGGCCCCAGCGTTTGCTCATACTATTTTCTTTCTGTGTCAGTATTTCCTCTTGTCTAACCGCCATTACATGTTTGGGGGCTTTCTATCATCTTTGGGGTTCTGCTCCGGGGCAGATAGCTTTCCTATTTCTATCTTTAGGTGTAGTTGTTTCTCAGGCTGTGACGAGGCGTCTAGGACCAACGTAGGAACGCTCCACGGCTGCCTCTAGTTGTGGTGGTTAGTCAGGGTACTGCAATCTCATAGATTCCAACTGCTCTGGTGTATTGCCTTTTTGCCTGCTCTCCTCAGCTACCGAAACATAACAGTATCACCGGCCAAAAAAATTGAAAATTGTATGGTACTCACAGAAGGGAAAAATATTGTGAAAGAAAAAAGGTTGTCAGAGTTGTCAGAGATATTTTTCTGTTTGTTGCATTTTTTTTTTCCTCTGTATCTCTGGGTGCTGGGGAGGATCTTTTCTCCCAATGGAGTTTGCACAGTTGTCTGGCCGTGTGGATCAGCTTGCCACTGAGGTTCAGAGTATTGCTGCATATCTTGCTCGGTTGCCTGTTGTGGAACCTAGGATTCCCATGCCAGATTTGTTTTTGGGGGATCGAGCTAAGTTTCAGAATTTCAAAAATAATTGTAAATTGTTTTTTGCCTTAAAATCTAAGTCCTCAGGAAACGCAGCGCAGCAGGTTCAAATTATCATCTCTCTCCTGCGCGGCGATCCTCAGGATTGGGCTTTTTCCCTGATACCTGGGGATCCTGTTTTGAGTGATGTTGAGGCGTTTTTTCAGGCTTTGGGGTTATTGTACGATGAGCCTAATGTCACTGATCAAGCTGAAAAAACCTTGTTGGCATTAAATCAGGGTCTTGATGACGCTGAGTTATACTGTCAGAGATTCCGTAGGTGGGCAGTCCTGACCAAATGGAATGACGACGCTTTGGCGGCCCTTTTCCGGAGGGGTCTGTCAGATAATGTAAAGGATGTTATGGTGGGATTCCCTGTCCCCTCTGGTCTCAATGATTCTATGTCATTAGCGATTCAAATTGACAGACGTTTGCGTGAGCGGAGAAGTATGCGTGGAATGGTGTTGCCTTGTGAACCAGCTTCTGAACCCATGCAGTGTGATAGAGTGGTGTCTGGGGCACAGCGTCATGAGTTTCGAAAGCGCAATGGGTTATGTTTCTAATGTGGTGATGCCTCTCATGCTATTTCAGTCTGCCCTAAGCGGGGAAGACGTTTTGCACGCTCAGTTGTCTTGGGTAGTGTTCAGACTAAGTTTTTATTAACTGTCACTCTGATATGCTCTCTGTCCTCATTTTCTGCTCAGGCTTTCGTTGATTCTGGAGCAGCTATTAACCTGATGGATTATGATTTTGCTAAACGTTGTGGGTTTCCCTTGATACCCCTACAGAAGTCTATTCCCCTACTGGGGATCGATTCTACCCCTTTGGCTGAGAATAAACCCCAGTTTTTTACTCAGGTGATAATGAGGGTTGAACCTGATCACCAGGAGTGCTGCAAATTTTTGGTTCTATATAATCTGCATGACATTATCGTGCTGGGTTTCCCTTGGTTACAGTCTCATAATCCTGTTTTGGATTGGAAATCTGTGTCTGTAACCAGTTGGGGCTGCCAATGTGTTAATACCAACACTCCTGTTTTTTCTGCCTCCCCCCAGGCTCAGGATGTTCCTGACTTTTTGTTTGATTTTTCTGATGTGTTTAGCGAAAGTAAATCTGCATCCTTGCCTCCCCATAGGAGCTATGACTGCGCTATTGAATTAGTGCCGGGTAGTAAATTCCCTAAAGGTCGCCTTTTTAACTTGTCTGTACCTGAACATGACGCTATGCGGTCTTATATCAAGGAATCATTGGAGAAGGGTCATATCAGACCATCCTCTTCACCCTTAGGTGCCGGTTTTTTCTTTGTGGCCAAAAAAGATGGTTCATTAAGGCCGTGTATTGATTATCGTCTCTTGAACAATATTACTGTGAAATATCAATACCCGTTACCCTTGATTTCTGACCTGTTTTCCAGGGTGAAAAACGCTACTTGGTTTACCAAGCTTGACCTCAGGGGGCGTATAACCTTATTCGCATTAAGCACGGGGATGAATGGAAGACGGCATTCAATACCCCTGAAGGGCATTTTGAGTACCTAGTGATGCCCTTTGGGCTCACTAATGCTCCTTCCGTCTTCCAGTCCTTCATGAATGACATTTTCAGGGATTTTGTGGATAAATTTCTGATTGTTTATTTGGATGATATCTTGATTTTTTCTAATGACTGGGACTCTCATGTGAAACATGCTCGAACTGTATTCCAGATTTTGAGAGAGAATGCTCTGTATGTGAAGGGATCAAAGTGTCTTTTTGGCGTACAGAGGATCTCATTTCTGGGATTCATTTTGTCTCCATCTGTTATTGAAATGGACCCGGTCAAGGTTCAGGCCATCTGTGATTGGGTCCAACCTACTTCATTAAAGGCTCTTCAGAGATTTTTGGGTTTTGCCAATTTTTATCGTAAATTTATTGGTAATTTCTCGGTTATTGTTAAACCATTAACTGATTTGACCAGAAAGGGTTCTGATGTGGTGAATTGGCCTCCTGAGGCAGTCTCTGCATTTCAGGAACTTAAGCAGAGATTCACTTCTGCTCCTGTTCTAACGGCAGCCTGATGTTTCTCTGCCATTTCAGGTGGAGGTTGATGCCTCTGAAATTGGGGCAGGTGCCGTTTTGTCCCAAAAAGATCCAGAGACCTCTAAAAGTAACCCTTGTGCCTTTTTCTCTCGAAAATTTTCTCCTACTGAACGTAATTATGACGTGGGTAATCGGGAGTTATTGGCCATGAAGTGGGCTTTTGAAGAGTGGAGACATTGGCTGGAGGGAGCCAAACATCAGGTGGTGGTCCTTACGGACCATAAGAATCTGGTCTATCTGGAATCTGCCAAGCGACTCAATCCTAGACAGGCCAGGTGGGCCTTGTTTTTCACACGTTTTAATTTTGTGGTTTCCTTTCTTCCTGGCACTAAGAATGTTAAGGCGGATGCCCTCTCGAGGAGTTTCCTTGCGGACTCTCCTGAGTTATCTGATCCTTCTGTTATTTTGAAAGAGGGTGTAGTTCTTTCCGCCATCTCGCCCAATTTGAGACTTGCTCTGGAGGGGTGTCAGGAGGATAGGCCCGAGCGCTGCCCTGTTGGAAAATTGTTTGTCCCGGACCAATGGAAAAAGAGTGTGATGTCTGAGATTCATTGTTCCGCATTGGCTGGGCATCCCGGAATTTTTGGTACCAGAGACTTGGTTAGTCGGTCCTTTTGGTGGCCTACCTTGTCTCGTGATGTCAGGGAATTTGTGCAGTCCTGCGGGACTTGCTCTCGCTCCAAGCCTTGCTCTCGCTCTAGTGGTTTGTTGATGCCATTGCCTGTGCCCAAGAGACCATGGACCCATATCTCTATGGATTTCATTTCCGATCTTCCTGTTTCTCAGAGAATGACCACCATCTGGGTAATTTGTGATAGGTTTTCCAAAATGATACATCTTGTGCCATTACCTAAGTTGCCTTCCTCCTCTGAATTGGTGCCGTTGTTCCTTCAGCACATGGTTCGTTTACACGGCATTCCTGAGAACATTGTGTCTGACAGAGGAGTCCAGTTTGTTTCCAGATTTTGGAGGACTTTTTGTTCTAAACTGGGTGTTCAATTGTCTTTCTCCTCGGCATTTCATCCTCAGACCAATGGTCAAACTGAGAGAACAAACCAGACATTGGAGACTTATCTAAGATGCTTTGTGTCTGCTGATCAGGATGACTGGGTCTCTTTTTTGCCTTTGGCTGAGTTTGCTCTTAATAATAGGGCTAGCTCTGCCACTTTGATGTCTCCGTTTTTCTGTAATTCTGGGTTTCACCCTCGATTTTCTTCAGGACAGACGGAGGCTTCTGTCTGTCCAGGTGTTGACTCTGTTGTGGAGCGTATGCAACAGATTTGGGACCAGGTAGTGGAGAGGTTGTCCCTCTCTCAGGAGAAGGCCCAGCGGTTTGCTAACCGGCATAGGACTGATGGTCCTCGGTTTAAAGTGGGGGACTTGGTCTGGTTGTCCTCAAAGAATATTCCTATGAGAGTAGCATCTCCTAAATTTAAGCCTAGGTTCATTGGACCTTATAAGATCATGGAGATTATTAATCCTGTTTCTTTTCGTTTGCTTCTTCCAGGGACATTTAAGATCCATAACGTGTTCCACAAGTCCTTGTTGAAGAGGTTTGTTGAGCCAGTGGTTCCTGCTGCTGTGCCTCCTGACCCTGTTTTGGTTGAGGGCAATCTGGAGTATGTGGTTGAGAAAATATTGGATTCTCGTTTTTCTAGACGGAAACTCCAGTATTTGGTTAAATGGAGAGGTTATGGTCAGGAAGACAATTCTTGGGTGTTTGCTTTGGACATCCATGCTAGGAGACTTATCCGTGCGTATCATAGAACTCATCCTGACCGACCTGGTTGCTCAAATGAGGGTTCGGTGACCCCTCCTCAAGGGGGGGGTACTGTTGTGAATGGGTTTGAGATGAGTTCTGAGCAGAGGCTCCCTCTGGTGGTTACAAGCGGTGCTAGTGAAGATTGTGAGGACTGGGAATCAGGTGTTACTGACTGGTCTTATATAAGGGAGTCATTTTCCCATCAGGGTTGCCGGTGATCAATTGTTCTGGTCTGAATCCTTCATTCCAGTTTCCCTTGTGGCCTGCTGTGTCGTGTCTGCATCTCCTGCTTACAGATAAGACTTTTGCTTCTTTTGTGTTTGTGCTATATTTTTGCATTTTGTCCTGCACTTCTTTGGGGGCCTTCAGGGTCCCCTCCGGGGGCTTCTGCCCTCTCAGTTTAGTTCAGCCACTGAGTTTTGTTCTTTTGCTTTTTCCAGTTTTTTCAGTGGCTGCTGTTTTGATTTTGTTACACCAGAGAACTAATTTAGGTGGTAGAGGTCGTGTGATCTCAGGTGATTTTGAAATTAGTAGAGTTGGTGCTTTTCAGGGTTTTCTGGAATTGCAGTAAGTACCCTTCCTATCCTTTTCTATTTAGATAGTTTGGGCCCCAGCGTTTGCTCATACTATTTTCTTTCTGTGTCAGTATTTCCTCTTGTCTAACCGCCATTACATGTTTGGGGGCTTTCTATTATCTTTGGGGTTCTGCTCCGGGGCAGATAGCTTTCCTATTTCTATCTTTAGGTGTAGTTGTTTCTCAGGATGTGACGAGGTGTCTAGGACCAACGTAGGAACGCTCCACGGCTGCCTCTAGTTGTGGTGGTTAGTCACGGTACTGCAATCTCATAGATTCCAACTGCTCTGGTGTATTGCCTTTTTGCCTGCTCTCCTCAGCTACCGAAACATAACACACTGCTGCTTGTACTCTGCTGAGCGTGTCTCACTGCCTCATCCTTGACATTTTTCTCTAATTGTTGCTGCTACATTCTATTTCAAATAATTCAAATCTATTAGTGTGACGTGCTTCCATCCGTATCCAATACATTGCTTGCAAACAATATAGAAGTACACAAACGGGCCTTTCACAGCTACTGAACAGTTGTGTGCAGTGTTTACTGTAGTCAGAGGTTTTCATTTTTGGAGTGCAGATCCCGCTCCAGTTAGTTTTTCAACCACTGCTGCTTGTACTCTGCTGAGCGTGTCTCACTGCCTCATCCTTGACATTTTTCTCTAACTGTTGCTGCTACATTATATTTCAAATAATTCAAATCTATTAGTGTGACGTGCTTCCATCCGTATCCAATACATTGCTTGCAAACAATATAGAAGTACACAAACGGGCCTTTCACAGCTACTGAACAGTTGTGTGCAGTGTTTACTGTAGTCAGAGGTTTTCATTTTTGGAGTGCAGATCTCGCTCCAGTTAGTTCTTCAACCACTGCTGCTTGTACTCTGCTGAGCGTGTTTCACTGCCTCATCCTTGACATTTTTCTCTAATTGTTGCTGCTCCATTCTATTTCAAATAATTCAAATCTATTAGTGTGACGTGCTTCCATCCGTATCCAATACATTGGTTGCAAACAATATAGAAGTACACAAACGGGCCTTTCACAGCTACTGAACAGTTGTGTGCAGTGTTTACTGTAGTCAGAGGTTTTCATTTTTGGAGTGCAGATCCCGCTCCAGTTAGTTCTTCAACCACTGCTGCTTGTACTCTGCTGAGCGTGTCTCACTGCCTCATCCTTGACATTTTTCTCTAATTGGTGCTGCTCCATTCTATTTCAAATAACTCAAATCTATTAGTGTGATGCACTTCCATCCGTATATAATACATTGGTTGCAAACAGCCTTTTTGTTAAGGTACAGTATTTTATCGACATTGTACAGGTGTCGCTATTCAGTCAGATAACTAGATATCATTCACCTTTTCTATCAGTTGTCGTTGTTTCAGCAAAACTTGCAGGTATATATTTAGCTATTGTGACTATGCACTATTGACTTTAACAAGGTAATGCATGAGTTTTGTTACCGATTCTCATTTTTACATGATGGACCTTTATGATATGGGTTGTTAAATTTGTAATTAAATATGTATTTTTTGAAATGACACAAATATAAGTAATGTTGAAGAGGACTAGTCCTACATCCATTATTTGCACAATATTACAGGTGTACATCACGTCCCTTAATCAACAATGGATTATTAAATTTACTTGTATGCTTTTATTTAAAAGCCAAGAACACTGAAGGCTAACCTTCGCACTGCAGCTGTTGTCAAAGTTCAACCCACATTATGCACTTCCAACATTGCAGCATTTGAGGCATGATGTGAGTTGGATTTGTCTAAGTTATGGAGTGACAAGGTTCACCATCAGTACCCTATAGCATAAGTAGGCTTTTGTGTTAGCATTTGTGTTCGACATGTGGATATCTGCAGTAATATGTCACAATTATTTTGTTACAGATTTGTGACAAAGACTAATAATTTTATGGTTTTAAAGGTGACGTTTCACTTGTTTACAGCTTAGAAATAAGGGTGTAGCCTCTTATCTATGTGTAGCAGTAGCCACTTTAACATGTCATGTTTTTTTCAACATGTGTAGCTACCTAGCAGTAATTTTTGCCGGACACACAGCAGGGGAACAGCAGGTGTTACTGAACCCCACAAACACATCAGCGATTGTTTTGATCTGTGCATCCAACACTTCTGAGAAGCAACTGGCAGTGTTGTAGCCCAGGCAGTAGAGTTCAGGTGGTAGAAAGATGAACATAACAGGAGACATGGATAACGTTGCCAACCAGTTATTTAATCTGAAACCGGACAGGCAAATTCATGCGAGATCCATGCCTTGTTCATTTTCAGAAAAGTAAGCCGGTCTACATTATCGGAGGATAGTCGCATGCTACGGTCTGTTAGTACACCACCTGCAGCACTAAAGAAGCGCTCCGATAATACACTGGCAGCAGGGCAAGCCAGCACCTCCAATACATACTGGCTAAGCTCTGGCCATGTATCCAGCTTAGAGACCCAAAACTTGAATGGGAAGAGCCATCTGGGAGTACACTGAGAGGCCAAGACATGTAGTCTGTCACCATCTTACGGAAACTTTGCCTCCTGCTGACTGGAGCCGTCTCGGATGGTGTAGACATTGGTGGTGCTGCCACAAAACTTCGCCACATTTGGAACATACTGGTCTTGCTGTTGTGAATGTGCTAGAAATGAATTCTGAGCAGAAGCTCCCTCTGGTGGTTACAAACAGTACTGAACTATCCAATGAAGATTGTGAAGATTGAAGATCAGGTGTTACTGACTGGTGTTATATAAGGGAGGTTCCCTCCCATCAGGGTTTACGGTGATCAATTGTTCTGGTCTCATCTTTGATTCCTGTACACTTTGTAGCTTGCTGTTTCGTGCCTGCATCTTTTTCTAACAGATAAGACATTTTCTTCTTTTAGTTTTTTGTGTTTTTTTTTGGCATTTTGTCCTGCACTTCTGTGGGGGTCTGCCGGGTCCCCTTGGGGGCTTGTGCTCCTCTCAGTTTAGTTCAGCCACTGTTGTTTGTTCATTTTCCTTTTCCTCTTTTTTATGTGGCTGCTGTTTAGTTTTTGTTACACCAGAGAACTAATTTAGGTGCTAGAGGTCGTGTCATCTCAGGTGTTTTTGTAATTAGTAGAGTTGGTACTTTTCAGGGTTTTTTGTGATTGCATAAAGTGCCCTTCCTATCCTTTTCTATTTATGAAGTTTGAGCCCCAACGTTTGCTCATACTATTTTCTGTCTGTGTCAGTATTTCTTCTTGTCTAACCGCCATTACATGTTTGGGGGCTTTCTATGTTCTTTGTGGATCTGCTCCGGGGCAGATAGCTTTCCTCTTTCTATCTTTAGGTGTAGTTAGCTTCTCAGGCTGTGACGAGGCGTCTAGGACCAACGTAGGTATGCTCCACGGCTGCCTTTAGTTGTGGTGGTTAGTCAGGGTACTGCAATCCCATAGATTCCAACCTCTCTGATGTATTGCCTTTTTTGCCTGCTCTCCTCAGCTACCAAATCATAACATTTTGCCATGTGCAGAGGCGCTGCTTGTGCTCCCTCTTGTTGCAGAGCTGTCTCCACTGCCTCGACGCACAGAGCTGCTTTGTAAAGCAGTAGTAGCAGCAGTGCTCTCGGCTGGAATGGAGAACATTATGGATTGCACCAGTGTGTCTTGGTACTCCCGCATTTTACGCTCCCGGTTCAACGGTGTGATGAGGCTTTGTAAGTTGTCCCGGTAGCGAGGGTCTAGGAGGGTGGACACACAATAATCAGACGTGGTGAGAATATGGGCGATGCGGCGGTCGTTTCTCAGGCACTGCAGCATGAAATCAACCATGTGCTGCAGACTCCCAACTGGCCAAGAAACGCTGTCCCCTGCAAGAGGCGTCATCTCTGCCTGCTCTGCATCACCCCACCCTCGCTCTACATACTGACTAGAGCGTTGTGTACCTCCCTCTGGAGCGATGTCTTCCTCCTCCATTGACTCCTCCTCATCCTCCTCACAAAGTGAGCCCTGCCCAGCCCTTTGTGAGGAACCACGTTGCGCTGACTGTCCAGAAGGTGACGGAATTTGTGACTCCTCATCCTCCACCTCTTCCAAAACCTCATCCCTTAGTGCTTGCATTGTTTTTTGAAGCAGGCAGATAAGGGGGACAGTCAGGCTGACTAGTGCATCATCTGCACTCGCCATCCGTGTTGACTCATCAAACGCACTCAAAACGTGGCAGATGTCCTTCATAGAGTCCTTCGCCAGTCCTTACACTGGCTGCCCATTCATTATAGTATCCAATTCAAAGTACTGGTTGTCACCCACAAAGCTCTCCACAGGGCAGAACCCCCCTACATCTACTCCCTCATTTCTATCTATCGGCCTAACCGACTGCTGCGCTCTGCAAACGACCTTCGACTAACCTCTGCACTAATCCGTACCTCCCACTCCCGACTACAAGACTTCTCCCGTGCTGCGCCAATCCTCTGGAATGCTCTACCCCAAGAAATTAGGACTATCCGCAATTAGCATGGTTTCAGGCGCTCCCTCAAAACACATTTGTTCAGAGCGACCTATCACATTCACTAATCAAAGTCATTCTATGTGTAAGTCTGTGTGTGTAGCCCATTCACTATCTCCATCCATCCATCACTCCCTCAAAATGGCTGGACCATCATTGTAAATACACCATTATATATAAACACCTGTACTTTGTAGCTCCCCCACCTCATTGTAGATTGTAAGCTGTCACGAGCAGGGGCGGCTTATATTGCTTTAATTATTGTATTGTTAACGTTGTTACTTATGACTTGTGTTCTGAAACTGTTAAACTGTAAAGCGCTGCGGAATATGTTGGCGCTATATAAATAAAGATTATTATTATTATAGAGGCCCAGTCAGTAGTGGTGAAGTGTGAACGGCGCAAATTGCGAGTTGATTGCGCCTGATGCAGCTGATAATCCATTACTGTTGGCTGCTGCTCACACAACCGCTCCAACATATGTAACGTGGAATTCCACCTGGTGGGTACGTCACATATGATGCGATGTTCAGGAAGGCGAAATCTGCGTTGCAGAACTGCAATCAGCGATCTGGCCATGCTGGAACATCGCAAGTGAGCGCACTCTAGGCGGACCTTGTGCAGCAGTGCATCAAGATCCGGATAGTCCCTCCAAAAACTCTGCACGACCAAGTTGAGCACATGTGACAGACATGGTATGTGAGTGAGGTTGCCAAGGCCCAGAGCTGCCACCAGATTTTGGCCATTGTCACACACTACCAAGCCTGGCTGGAGATTCGCTGCCAAAAACCACACGTCGCTCTCCTGCTTGATGGCATTCCAGAGCTCCTGCGCTGTGTGGCTTCGATTCCCCATGGAAATTAATTTCAGGACGGCCTGTTGACGTTTGGACACGGCTGTGCTCATATCAGTCGCATCAGGTAAGCGTTCACGGGTCCATGTGGAGGTAGACCGTGACGGCTCCTGCAGCGATGATTCTGAGGAACTGGAGTAGGAGGAGGAGTCAATGTGTACAGACTTGATTCCTGCAAACCTTGGAGTTGGCAGAACACGTACAGCGCCACTCGCAAGATCAGTACCCGGCTCCACAACATTGACCCAATGGGCAGTGGTATCGTCCCTGGCCATGGGTGTTAGAACCCTCTTGTTAGGTTTTGTTTCAGTTTGCTGGTCACATGACCTTTTTTCCCTATTTAGTCTGGCTCCGCCCTTCTGGCTTTGCTTGACTTCATTGTATTATCTACTGTTAAGCTAGCCAGGTGCTTAGGTGCCTTACTCAGTCAGTTTTGCTTGATGTTAGGATCTCAAAGTATTTTGTTTTCTGTTTAATTATCCCTGCTACAATTTCTGTTAGGAGGTGTCCACCTTTTCTCCCAGTCCCTAGATCTTGTAGGGATTCCTCCCTCGCAACTATAGGTCTTCGTTCAGACTAGCTGAGGCCTTTAGCGGGTCTGGTCGCAGGATCAGGTTCCCCGTTACATTGTAGGGATTCAGCTTAGTTCTATTGTAGGGACAGAATTCCCTTCTTTCCTTAGTGGTTGTAGCAGATCATAACAATGGGTACTGGTCCACGCATCGGTGGTCAGGTGGACCTTGCTACTGAGGGCGTTTAGTAGCGCATGTTTAATTTTTCCCTCAACATGCTTTTGCAGACCAGGGACGGCTTGCCTGCTGAAATGAAATCGGCTTGGCACATTGTATTGTGGGACTGACAATGATATTAAGTTACGGAAACTGTCTGTCTCCACCAGCCTGAATGACAGCATTTCAAGGGACAGGAGTTTTGCAATGCCAGCATTCAGAGCCTGTGCTCGTGGATGGTTTGCCGAGTATGACCGTCTTTTATCCCATGCCTGTGCTACCGATGGCTGTTTTGTGGCCTGGGAGTGTGAGGATGACAGGGAACTTGCTGCTGTGTGTGGAATAACACTTTGTCTCTGGACAACAGTGACGGAGGTTCTTCCATGGCGATCCTGTGAGGAAGCAGAACCAGCTGTGTGTGAGCTCGATGAAGAGGCTTCAACACAACCTGAAGATGTAGGTGCTGCTGTAGGTTGGCCTACATCTCCAGTGTGTCTTTGTAACTCAACTACGTGCTTTGTCCGCACATGTTTCCACATATTAGCGGTATTGAGGTTACTGACACTTTTACCTATTTTTAATTTTTGATTACACAGCTTGCATTTGACATAGCAAATATCATCTGCAAGTGTGTCAAAAAAGGACCATGCAGTGCAAGTCCTGAGAGCGCACGTTTTGACTTTTGGAAGACAACTGCTCCGAACAGGTGCCAAACTGGAGGCTACAGGCAACCGAGTCTGCAGCCTAACTCTCCCTCCTGTTTGTACCGTTGGGGCAATGTCTTCCTCTATCTTCCTTCTATCACTAACCACTTCTCTAGGCCTCTCACAGCTTTCAACCAAAGTACTGGTTCTCAGCCACAAAGCTATCCACAGTGCAGCACCCCCCTACATCTCCTCCCTCATTTCTATCTATCGGCCTAACCGACTGCTGCGCTCTGCAAACGACTTTCGACTAACCTCTGCACTAATCCGTACCTCCCACTCCCGGCTCCAAGACTTCTCCCGCGCTGCGCAATCCTCTGGAATGCTGTACCCCAAGAAATTAGGACTATCCACAATTTGCATGGTTTCAGGCGCTCCCTCAAAACACATTTGTTCAGAGCGGCCTATCACATTCACTAATCAAAGTCATTCTACGTATTCTGTGTAAGTGTGTGTGTGTGTGTGTGTGTGTCTAGCCCATTCACTATCTCCATCCCTCACTCCCTTAAGATGGCTGGACCATCATTGTAAATGCACCATTGTATATAAACACCTATACTTTGTATCTCCCCCACCTCATTGTAGATTGTAAGCTGTCACGAGCAGGGGCGACTTATTTTGCTTAAATTATTGTATTGTTAACGTTGTTACTTATGACTTGTGTTCTGAAACTGCTAAACTGTAAAGCGCTGCGGAATATGATGGCGCTATATAAATTAATATTATTATTATTAGTATTCCTCTGAGCTGCTCCCACCACCTTCCTGTTCCTCACGCCATGTTGGGTCTTGGACCTCATCATCTCCACTACCCTCTTCCAACACTTGCTGCTGTTGGGTGGTCTGGCCAGCACCATGCTCAACAGAAACTGGCACCTGAGTCTCATCATCATCAGATGCGTTCTGCGGTGTGCTGACCATCGGCACTGTCTCACCCGCCCCTTCAGATTCAGAGAGACACAGCTGTTGCGCATCACTGCACACTCCCTCTTCTTCACATTCCAGAATGCTGCTTGGCTGGGCCCCTGTTTGCAAGCCAACAGATTCTGAGAACAGAAGCAGACACTCAGCTGGCTCTTGTACAGAACTCTGTGACTGCCTGGGCAATTTGGCAGGCGGTGAAGAGACAGATGGTTGCTCAAAAGTGCTGTGGTCCTGAGAGGAGGTGGAAGCAATTGAAGTCGATGCATTGGCTGACATCCAACCAACAACGGCTTCAATTTGTTCTTCCCGCAGCAGGGGGGTACGCCGACCTCCTACAAAAGTGCGCATAAAGGAACGCTCACGGGGAAAACTGGTGGATGCTGTGTCACTGGGGGCGGCAGCAGCCACAGAATTCCAACGTCCTCTCCCTGCTGAAACTCCACGGCCACGACCACGTGCCTTACTCCCTGCCTTCTTCATCTTGGTAGATTGATAAAGAAAGTCTGAAAAGTTATAAGGCCTAAGTGTGGTTATTCCGCAGAGACTGCAGTGAACACTGCACACAACTGTTCACTACCCAACGCGTCACAGCAGGAAGGCAGTCTGTGCGTCCAAACAAAGGCGCAAGCATACATGCACGTACCCTGTTTATGAAGCTATATAAAAAAAATTATGTAGTAGTGACGCACACTTTATTGAGGTACAGTATTACATGGCCATTCACCATCTGTGGCTATGCAGTCTCATCTATATATACCTTATCTATCCGTTGTCATGCTTGCAAGTCCACAGTCAGGCATAAATAGCAATTTGCACTATGCACTTTTTAAAGGTTATGTTTGTTAATAAAAATGATTATTGGCACATATTATGAGTATTACATGATGGAAATTGTATAATTTTTATAAACTGTTTAGTGACATTATTCAGCAAATGTAACATTTTATTAATGTCACAGATAACTTGTAATGCTGATGATGTTTTGAAGTCAGACATTCATTGTCTATACAATAAAAATGGTGTACATACTGTTACTTATCCATCATTAATGGATTCAGATATGTACTTGTATGCTTTTATGTACAACCGTATAGCAGATTCCTTAACTAATTTATTTTGTGGTTTGCATTGCTGTTAAACATGTTAATGTATGCGTTTATGTTTGTCAATTCTTTATTTATCTCGATATTTTTTTAACTGAAATCATCATCTTATGGTAGTAAAGCTTATCTTTCTCTTGTTTGGAGTATAGACATTTAAAATTGACACGTAACAAGGAAAATACTTGATCTACTATTTAAACATCCTCCTTGACCCTGGGCTCCAACACCGGCAGTTGTTGCCTAGAAGTGCTGTTAGCACAGTCAACACTTGCTCCTGTGTTACTGGGGTTCAGTAACACCAGCTGTTCCCCTGCTGTGTGTACGTCAAAAAGTCCTGCTGCCTCCACCCTGTCCTCCTCTCATCCCTGGGCTCCAACACCGCCAGTTGTTGCCTGGAAGTGCTGTTAGCACAGTCAACACTTGCTCCTGTGTTACTGGGGTTCAGTAATGTCAGCTGTTCCCCTGCTGTGTGTACGGCAAAAAGTCCTGCTGCCTCCACCCTGTTCTCTTCTCATCCCTGGGCTCCAACACCGCCAGTTGTTGCTCGGAAGTACTTGGCACGGGTACTGACTCCTGCCCAGCCTGGTTACAGCACGACAGCTGTTTCCTGGCAGTGTCAACGTCAATTTGTCTCCAATAAGTTGTACTGTCGTGTTGCATTCTGGTTAGCCGACTATATGGTGCCTGCAGTTTTGGTCATTCCTATGTATGCTGTGGGATATGTAAATAAAGGCTGTTTCCGTTGTGACAATAGGACAAGCACCCACTGTAGGACTGTGTGATTCGGTAACTGCGGACGGCTTGCGGCCTGTCAACTTACATTTTCATGGGTGCCTTATGGTACCCGTCCGGGTTCCAGTACCGTCAACTGGTTCTCCGCAGTGCCTTTGGCCTAGGTGCCTCCATCTCGGTATCCGAGTTCCAGCAACGTCTGCTGGTCCTTGGTAGTGCTTTGGAGCACAGGTACCTCCTGCTTAGTAACCGTGTCCCAGTAACGTCAGCTGGTCCTCGGTTGTGCCATTGGCTCTTTTCCTTCTGCTGCCCCTCCGGGTTCCAGTAACGTCAGCTGGTTCTCGGAAGTTAGTCAGCCTTCTTGTACCTTCAGCTACATTTACAAATTGAAGATTTTTTAAATGTTTTTTTGGGTAATCACTCTGGATCTCCAACAATGAAGACGACGACCCTGATAACCACCCCGAAGAAGATGACGACCACAAGGACGACGAGCATCAAGCCAACCAGCCTGAACACCATCACAAAGAAGAAATAAAAGATTACCCAGAAGAACATCACCAACAGGACAAAGAAAGTTAAGACAAACTACAAGATACAGAAAAAGAGACAGAAAAATAATAAGCAGAAGATCAAAAAGCAGAAGAACATCAAGTATAAGACCAAAATGAAGAGCAAAATATATGCTCTAAATTATAAGCAGAAGAAGAATTAGCAGTGTATGGGGGTGAGTCCGTTCCTCCTCGTGGTGCCCCTGGAAAATGCCTGCTTCTGCAGGCTAAACTGAACACGGACAAATACTGTTGTAATTTAAATCTTTTGTGACAGCAAGAACGGAAGGATGAAAAATTCATACTTTTACAGATTACGAGTACAGGAATCTCTGTCACAAATAAGAATATGATGAAGAAGATGAAGATGAAGTAGAATATGAAGAAGAATAATAGTTTAATAAGAACAATATGAGTAATGTTAACAAAAAGATGAATAGCAAGAAGTTTAAGAAGAAGATAAAGAAGGTGAAGATGAAGAATAATTTGATGAAAAAGATGATGCTGCTGAAGATTATGAAGGAGAAAGTGTGTCAAAAGTTAAAAAGGTGAAGAGCATGGAAGTTGTGAAATATACATTTTTGCCAAAATAGAAAAAAACGTTAACAACATTGTCAATTTCTTCGTCAATCCAAACATCTTTAAAAAAAAAATATTAATTCTATTCCATTTGATTGGGTTAAACATCTATGCCTTTAATGTCTCCTCAACCTCCCCCAATACATTCTACATTACTCTTTGTTGTTTTCCTTCATGTACAATTAACCAACAAGGCAAGAATGGGGTTTTTTTAATTCCGATATTTTGTTCCCATAGACTTACATTGGATTTCCGGTATCGGTATCGGGTATCGCAGATATTTTTTAGGTATCGGCGATACCATTCCGATTCCGATACTTTTGGATATCGGAAAGTATCGCTCAACTCTATGTATGACATCTCCCCTGTATATAGTATATACCTGCATGTCATCTCCTCCTGTATATAGTATATACCTGTATGTCATCTCCCCTGTATATAGTATATACCTGTATGTCATCTCCCCCGTATATAGTATATACTTGTATTTCAATTCAATTCAATTCAATTCAAAGAAGCTTTATTGGCAGGACTATGTCATCTCCCCTGTATATAGTATATACCTGTGTGTCATCTCCCCTGTATATAGTATACATCTGTATGTCATCTCCTTTTGTATATAGTATATACCTGTGTGTCATCTCACCTGTAAATAGTATATACCTGTATGTCATCTCCTCCTGTATATAGTATATACCTGTATGTCATCTCCCCTGTATATAGTATTTACCTGTGTGTCATCTCCCCTGTATATAGTATATAACTGTATGTCATCTCCTCTGTATATAGTATATACCTGTATGTCATCTCCTCCTGTATATAGTATACACCTGTATGTCATCTCCTTCTGTATATAGTATATACCTGTATGTCATCTCCTCCTGTATATAGTATACACCTGTATGTCATCTCCTTCTGTATATAGTATATACCTGTATGTCATCTCCCCTGTATATAGTATACACCTGTATGTCATCTCCTTCTGTATATAGTATATACCTGTATGTCATCTCCTCCTGTATATACTATATACCTGTATGTCATCTCCACTGTATATAGTATATACCTGTATGTCATCTCCTCCTGTATATACTATATACCTGTATGTCATCTCCCCCTGTATATAGTATACACCTGTATGTCATCTCCTTCTGTATATAGTATATACCTGTATGTCATCTCCCCTGTATATAGTATACACCTGTATGTCATCTCCTCCTGTATATAGTATATACCTGTATGTCATCTCCTCCTGTATATACTATATACCTGTATGTCATCTCCCCTGTATATAGTATACACCTGTATGTCATCTCCCCTGTATATAGCATATACCTGTATGTCATCTCCTCCTGTATATAGTATATACCTGTATGTCATCTCCTCCTGTATATACCATTGCTTCTAGTCTTTCCTTGTGCAAATGAGAATAAAGATGATCCTTCTACAATGTGACAGCCCTTGAGATATTTGTAGACAGCTATTAAGTCTCCTCTCAGTCTTCTTTTTTGCAAGCTAAACATTCCCAAATCCTGCAACCGTTCCTCATAGGACATGGTTTGCAGACCGGTCACCATTCTGGTGGCTCTCCTTTGAACTTGCTCCAGTATGTTGATGTATTTTTTAAAATGTGGTGCCCAAAACTGGACACAGTATTCCAGATGAGGTCTGACCAAAGAGGAGTAGAGGGCAATAATGACCTCACTTGATCTAGACTGTATGCTTCTGTTGATACATCCTAGAATTGTATTTGCCTTTTTTGCTGCTGCATTACACTGTTGACTTATGTTCAGTCTGTGATCAATTAGTATACCCAAGCCTTTTTCACATGTGCTGTTACTTAGCCCTATATATAGCCCTACAGTATATACCTGTATGTCATCTCCTCCTGTATATACTATATACCTGTATGTCATCTCCCCTGTATATAGTATATACCTGTATGTCATCTCCTCCTGTATATACTATATACCTGTATGTCATCTCCTTCTGTATATAGTATATACCTGTATGTCATCTCCCCTGTATATAGCATATACCTGTATGTCATCTCCTCCTGTATATAGTATATACCTGTATGTCATCTCCTCCTGTATATACTATATACCTGTATGTCATCTCCCCTGTATATAGTATACACCTGTATGTCATCTCCCCTGTATATAGTATATACCTGTATGTCATCTCCCCTGTATATAATATACACCTGTATGTCATCTCCTTCTGTATATAGTATATACCTGTATGTCATCTCCTCCTGTATATACTATATACCTGTATGTCATCTCCCTGTATATAGTATATACCTGTATGTCATCTCCTCCTGTATATACTATATACCTGTATGTCATCTCCCCCTGTATATAGTATACACCTGTATGTCATCTCCTTCTGTATATAGCATATACCTGTATGTCATCTCCCCTGTATATACTATATACCTGTATGTCATCTCCCCTGTATATACTATATACCTGTATGTCATCTCCTCCTGTATATAGTATATACCTGTATGTCATCTCCTCCTGTATATAGTATATACCTGTATGTCATCTCCCCTGTATATAGTATACACCTGTATGTCATCTCCCCTGTATATAGTATACACTTGTATGTCATCTCCTCCTGTATATAGTGTATACCTGTATGTCATCTCCCCTGTATATAGTATACACCTGTATGTCATCTCCCCTGTATATAGCATATACCTGTATGTCATCTCCTCCTGTATATAGTGTATACCTGTATGTCATCTCCCCTGTATATAGTATACACCTGTATGTCATCTCCCCTGTATATAGCATATACCTGTATGTCATCTCCTCCTGTATATAGCATATACCTGTATGTCATCTCCTCCTGTATATAGTATATACCTGTATGTCATCTCCTCCTGTATTTACCCATTGCTTCTAGTCTTTCCTTGTGCAAATGAGAATAAAGATGATCCTTCTACAATGTGACAGCCCTTGAGATATTTGTAGACAGCTATTAAGTCTCCTCTCAGTCTTCTTTTTTGCAAGCTAAACATTCCCAAATCCTGCAACCGTTCCTCATAGGACATGGTTTGCAGACCGGTCACCATTCTGGTGGCTCTCCTTTGAACTTGCTCCAGTTTGTTGATGTCTTTTTTAAAATGTGGTGCCCAAAACTGGACACAGTATTCCAGATGAGGTCTGACCAAAGAGGAGTAGAGGGCAATAATGACCTCACGTGATCTAGACTGTATGCTTCTGTTGATACATCCTAGAATTGCATTTGCCTTTTTTGCTGCTGCATCACACTGTTGACTCATGTTCAGTCTGTGATCAATTAGTATACCCAAGCCTTTTTCACATGTGCTGTTACTTAGCCCTATATATAGCCCTATAGTATATACCTGTATGTCATCTCCTCCTGTATATACTATATACCTGTATGTCATCTCCCCTGTATATAGTATATACCTGTATGTCATCTCCTCCTGTATATACTATATACCTGTATGTCATCTCCTTCTGTATATAGTATATACCTGTATGTCATCTCCCCTGTATATAGCATATACCTGTATGTCATCTCCTCCTGTATATAGTATATACCTGTATGTCATCTCCTCCTGTATATACTATATACCTGTATGTCATCTCCCCTGTATATAGTATACACCTGTATGTCATCTCCCCTGTATATAGTATATACCTGTATGTCATCTCCCCTGTATATAGTATACACCTGTATGTCATCTCCTTCTGTATATAGTATATACTTGTATGTCATCTCCTCCTGTATATACTATATACCTGTATGTCATCTCCCCTGTATATAGTATATACCTGTATGTCATCTCCTCCTGTATATACTATATACCTGTATGTCATCTCCCCTGTATATAGTATACACCTGTATGTCATCTCCTTCTGTATATAGCATATACCTGTATGTCATCTCCCTGTATATACTATATACCTGTATGTCATCTCCCCTGTATATACTATATACCTGTATGTCATCTCCAGGTTCCCTCTCTTCTGTATGCGGTGGAGGCGCAGTATCCTTGCAGCACAGAGCATGTCAGTAGGGCGGCTCCGACCCCCGAGTGTAATACCATTGAGTTAGAAATTGTAAAGAAGGACTAATTTAGAGTGACATTAGTTGTAGCTGTATTAATAAGTTTAAAGCGAACCAGGCATTGACAGTTAGAAGCTGTTACACTGATTAAAGTGATACCTGGTTGGAGAAATCTGTCTTTATGTTTCTTTTTCTAATGTATGTTTGAAGTTTTAAGTTAATGAAATGCTTCATGCCAGACTTTCTCTTAACATTATTTTTTGAGAGAGAGTTGGGAGTCCCACATACACATTAGGTGGGCAACCAGCTTCAGCAAAATTAGCCGGTTTTCTAAACATCGACTTGATGCATACGGCTAGCTTTATAATTTAATTTATTTTAAGAAATCACCAATTCAGCATTTTTGTTTTTTTTTCTTTTATCTTTCAGCTCTGGAGTGATGCCACTAATGTAAGTTCTCTGCCCCTAATTTTATTCTCAACAGCTGGTGCCTTCATCTGTTCCAGGCACCAATCTGGTGGGTATCATGCATTTTATGATTTGCCAGATCTCTCCAGTTTGCCCTGGGTAATCCAGAAGTCATAACTCAATGCAAGTCTATAAGAGCCAGAGAGAGGCCAGAAAAATGCTCCCATAGAATTGCATTGAGAGCCTGTGACCGTTACCCCTGACTTTCAGTTAGTCAAAAGTTGCAGTCACAAGATGGCGGATTGGGAGTACAACACTGGAAGACGGTGGCTGATGAGTATCCTGTAACATTAGAGGAAGGGAACTTACCATAGAGACACCACTCCAGTGCTAAAGTAATTTTAAAAAATGCTGGAATGGTGCTTTAATTCACATATGACTATGTGAGTCTCCAAGCTCCTGTCACTTACTACATCCTTTGGACTTACTCAGTGGTCCTCCACAGCCACCCACACAGACGGACATACATTAGACCTCATCTTCACCCGCCTCTGTTCCCTATCTAATCTCACAATCTCTCCCCTTCCCCTATCAGACCACCACCTACTCACCTTCTCATCCCTGTCCTCTTCACCTGCCCCCTATGTCCAGCCACTGGCACATCCTTTCAGAAACCTCGCACACCTAGACATTCACAGACTCTCAGACTCTCTCCTACCTCTGTCCTCCATATCTTCACTCCACGACACAGACAGCGCCACCACTTTCTATAACACCACCCTCACATCTGCCATAGACTCAGTCGCCCCTCTCACGCACGGCAAAGTGCGACGAATCAATAGGCAACCCTGGCACAACAATCTCACCAAAAAACTTCGACAATTATCCAGGGTCGCAGAGCGGCATTGGAAAAAAACACGCCTGCCAGACGACTTCACTGCCTTCAAACAAGCTACACTTGCCTTCAAAATAGCCCTCACCTCTGCTAAACAGAACTATTTTGCAAACCTTGTATCTTCATTATCCTACAACCCAAAACAACTGTTAAGCACATTCAACTCTCTCCTCCGCCCACCACTGCCACCTCCAACTCCCCTCATCTCTCCCGAGGACTTTGCCACCTACTTCAAAAATAAGATCGACTAAACAAGGCAAACCTTTACTGTTCCACCACCCAACCACTCCATATATCAGACCTCTGCCCTTCCCTACTAACCTCCCTCTCCAACATCACTGAAGGAGAGCTTACTCACCTCCTTTTCAAATCACACCTCACCACCTGTGCACTTGACCCCATCCCTTCCCACCTGCTCCCCAACCTCACTAACACGCTCATCCCAGCCCTAACCCATCTCTTCAACCTATCGCTATCTTCTGGTACCTTTCCCTCTGCCTTCAAACATGCCACCATCACACCCATCCTCAAAAAAACAAACCTTGACCCAACTGCTATGCCCAGCTATCGCCCAATATCATTGCTCCCGTTTGCTTCCAAACTCCTTGAGCAGCATGTCCACGCTCAACTTTCCTCCCACCTCTCATCTAACTCTCTCCTTGACAACCTCCAATCTGGCTTCCGCCCCACCACTCCACTGAAACTGCCCTGACCAAAATTACTAATGACTTACTCACAGCTAAAGCTAACAGACAGTTCTCCATCCTCCTCCTCTTTGACCTGTCCTCTGCCTTTGACACAGTCGACCACTGCCTACTGCTACAGATTCTTTCTTCCCTTGGCATCAAAGACCTTGCCCTGTCCTGGATTGCCTCTTACCTTTCTGACCGCACATTTAGCGTCTCCCACTCCCACACTACCTCCTCATCCCGCCCTCTCTCTGTTGGAGTCCCTCAAGGCTCTGTCCTGGGGCCCCTACTTTTTTCTATCTATACCCTTGGCCTAGGACAACTCATAAAGTCCCATGGCTTCCAGTACCACCTGTATGCGGATGACACTCAGATCTACCTCTCTGGCCCAGATGTCACCTCTCTGCTGTCCAGAATCCCGGAGTGTCTATCAGCCATATCCTCCTTCTTCACCTCTCGCTTCCTAAAACTCAATGTTGACAAAACCCAACTCATCATCTTTCCTCCATCTCATGTATCTTCCCTACCCGATCTATCTATTATGGTAAATGGCATCACGATCTCTCCTGCACCTGAAATCCGCTGCTTCGGAGTAACTCTCGACTCTGCCCTGTCCTTCAAACCACACATCCAAACTCTTTCCACCTCCTGTCGCCTCCAACTTAAAAACATTTCCAGAATCCGTCCCTTCCTCAGCACTCAATCTACTAAAACTCTTGTGCATGCCCTCATCATCTCCCGCCTCGATTACTGCAACATCCTCCTCTGTGGCCTCCCTGTCAACTCTCTTGCACCACTCCAGTCTGTCCTCAACTCTGCTGCCCGACTAATCCTCCTCTCCCCTCGCTACTCCCCTGCTTCTCCCCTCTGCAAATCCCTCCACTGGGTCCCAATTCCCCAACGAATCCAGTTCAAACTACTAACACTGACTTACAAAGCCGTCCACAAGCTGTCTCCTCCCTATATCTCTGAACTAATCTCCCAATATCTTCCTTCACGTAATCTTCGATCCTCCCAAGACCTCCTACTATCCTCCACACTTATTCGTTCCTCACACAACCGCCTCCAAGATTTCTCCCGAATATCCCCCATCCTCTGGAATTCCACGCCTCAACATGTACGATTATCCACCACCCTTGGATCCTTCAAACGGAACCTGAAAACCCATCTCTTCAGGAAAGCCTACAGCCTGCAATAACCATTCCGCCTCGCCGCCACAACCCAAGCTTCCGCTTCGCTGCCACCTCGCCGCCACCACCCGAGCTGCCGCCTCGCTGCCACCACCAGAGCTGCCGCCTCGCCGCCACCACTACCAGAGCTGCCGCCACCACCAGAGCTGCCGCCTCGCCACCACCAGAGCTGCCGCACCCCCGACCTTCTGTTTCTTCCCCATTATCCCGTAGAATGTAAGTCCGCAAGGACAGGGTCCTCTCCTCTCTGTACCAGTCTGTCATTGTAAATTTGTTTACTGTAAACGATATCTATAACTTTGTATGTAACCCCTTCTCATGTACAGCACCATGGAATTAATGGCGCTATATAAATAAATAATAATAATATGACTGTATCACAAACACTTTAGACTGCTTACTACAAACTAAAGGGTATACCACACTAAACAATATCGCTAACGGGATCGCTAAAAAACGTCACTATTTAGCGATCCCGTTAGCGATGTTGTTCAGTGCGGCATCTGCCAGCGACGAGCTTCCTGCTGTGATCTCGCTCGTCGCTGAAATCGTTCCGGACCCTATTTTCTCGTCGGCGCTCCCGCTGGGTAAGTATATATCGCTAGTGTGGCCCCTTTTCTTAGCGATTTAGCGGTACTTTTGTACCGCTAAAGTCGTTAAGAAGATTGCTAACGGCGATAGCGTCGTTAACTATATCGCTAAATGTGGCCGCACTTAGCGATATAGAAACAATCCCGCTAGCGATCGCATTAGTATGCGTCGTTATCGTGATCGCTAGCGGGATTGTTTAGTGTGGCAGTACCTTAAGGGAAGCTGTATTATCTTCATGCCGATGTTGCTGGATTGCAACTCTGATGCTCCAAGTCAACCACTGAACCAAATCCACTATATTGTTATATGCACCTGCTAATATTGTTTTTTTTTTTTTTACTAATGAGACAAAAATATTAGCATTTCATCAAAATTAATAAAGGTGCTGTAAGGCGGCGGTGACTGAGGCAGTGACCCAAGCAAGTCCAAATTAAACAGCTTTTATTCAGCAACTCACGGGTTAAACAGAAAAGTCCTCCGGTACGCAGCCGGGGTAACATCAGTCCATAAACAATGGGTGCCGGGAACAACGGCCGTGCTGGGCCGAACAGAGCCTGACAGGTGCAGAGCCGTCCCAGGCGTGGGTTCAGCTACACACAATCCTGTGGAGCTTTCCTGCTATGCTCCTAGCAGGGTCCAAACATAGAACAACACTAATCCTTAGTGCAGGAGTTTTAAAGACCTGTGGCAAAAGCCACTGGAAAACCCGGGTTGGAGGGAGGAGGCCGCCCCACTGCCTCCTGTGACCTCCTCCAAGAAATGAAGGCCCTGCCGGATTTTACTTAATCTGCCTTAGCCAGGTAGTCTGACTAGGTCATTGCTCACCTTCATTCCTGCATTGCAGCCGCAGCTGTGTGTGTGACTGCAATGCACTCCAATGGCTTTAATAGGTCTCTGTACACATTCTGGGGGAAATATAACGTCCCTCGTAAACGATCCCGGTCACTGCCTCACATATCCCCCCCTCTGTTCAAACTTGGGGGGGTTGAACATTTACCACCATACAGGGTGCCCGGGACAGGGCATCCACGTTTGCTTGCAACTTCCCAGGGCGATGTTCTACAGAGAAACTGAAATTTTGCAGTGACAGGAACCACCTGGTGACTCGCGCATTCCTCTCCTTGGCATTCCTCATCCATACCAAGGGTGAGTGGTCCGTCACCAAGCGGAACTGTAAATAATAACGTAGTGATTCCAAGGCCCACTTAATAGCCAAACACTCCTTCTCTACCACGCTATAGTTTTTCTCTGCCGGGACAAGTTTTCTACTCAAGTAGGTGACCGGGTGCTCTTCACCATTCACTTTTTGTGACAACACCGCCCCTAGTCCTACCTCCGAGGCATCTGTCTGTACAATGAAGGTTTCATTGAAGTTGGGGCTGATGAGGACCGGCTGTCCACACAGGGCCAACTTCATGGACTGAAAGGCTTCTTCTGCCTGAGGGTTCCACCGAACCATTACCGTTTTTTTTCCTTTCAAGAGATCGGTCAGGGCCGCCGTTCGCCCGGCAAAATTAGGTATAAACCGGCGGTAATACCCAAGGATGCCAAGGAACGCCCTCACCTGTTTTGTACTCGATGGTTTAGGCCAGTTTTTTATGGCCTCAACTTTATTGATTTGGGGCTTCATAGCTCCTCTGCCTATCACATACCCCAAATATCGAGCTTCCTCCAGCCCTATCGCACATTTTTTTGGGTTTGCCGTTAACCTCACGGCTCTGAGAGAATCCAGCACCGCTTGTATGTGTGTTAGGTGCGTTTGCCAGTCGGTGCTAAATATGATATCATCTAGATACGCGGACGCGTATTCCTGATGAGGCTTGAGCACTATGTCCATCAATCTCTGAAATGTAGCCGGGGCCCCATGTAACCCAAAAGGTAAGACCACATAGTGAAATAGACCCTCCGGAGTTACGAAGGCAGTCTTTTCCTTCGCCGAATCTGTGAGAGGTAACTGCCAGTAACCCTTGGTGAGATCGAGCGTGGTAAAGTACTGGGCCTGCCCCAGTCTCTCAATCAGCTCGTCCACCCGGGGCATTGGATAAAGGTCGAACTTTGACACTTCATTCAATTTCTGGAAATCATTAAAGAAGTGTAATGATCCGTCTGGTTTTGGAATCAGTACAATGGAGCTAGCCCACTCACTCCGTGATTCCTCTATGACGCCTAACTGAAGCATTTGTTTTACCTCAGCCGTGATGGCTTGCCTCCGGGCTTCGTGCACCCGGTACGGTCTTATTCGCACCCTTACCCCAGGTTCGGTGACAATGTCATGTTGGATAACCGTAGTCCTACCTGGTAGCTCTGAGAACACGTCGGTATTGTTTTGCACCAGGAAGCGAGCCTCCCGTCGCTGCTGTTTAGTGAGGGCATCACTTATCCTGACCTCACTCTTGGATACTTCCCTGGCTGAAGGTAGAGAACTCTCTGGTGATATGCCTGGGGTGATGTCTGTAACTAAACACTCTCAATCTTTCCAAGGCTTTAGCAGGTTTACATGGTAAATCTGCTCAGGTTTCCTCCTTCCGGGCTGATACACCCGGTAATTTACCTTCCCCACCTTTTCTCGAATCTCATATGGCCCTTGCCACTTGGCCATGAGCTTACTCTCGGCTGTGGGTACCAGTACTAATACCCGATCGCCCTTGTTAAAAAACCTGACTCTGGCTCTTTTATTATATGTGCGCCTCTGGGTTGCCTGGGCATCTAACAGATTTTCTTTCACGATGGGCATGACCGCCGCGATCCGGTCCTGCATACTAGCCACGTGTTCAATTATACTCTTATGTGGAGTCGGCTCTTGTTCCCATGTCTCTTTGGCTACGTCCAACAGACCCCTAGGGTGTCTGCCGTACGATAACTCAAAGTGAGAGAACCCTGTGGAAGCCTGGGGTACCTCACGGACAGCGAACATCAAATAGGGTAGCAACATGTCCCAATCCCTTCCATCCTTAGAAACCACCTTTTTTAACATGGACTTGAGTAGAGTTGAGCGATACTTTCCGATACCCCTAAGTATCGGAATCGGAATGGTATCGCCGATACCATTAAAATATCGGCGATACCCGATACCGATACCGGAAGTCCCATGTAAGTCTATGGGAACAAAATATCGGAACTAAAAAAACCCCATTCTTTCCTTGTAAACACTAAATATACACACATAGAATACATATATATATATATATACATGTCATTGTGACATATATATATACATATATGTATAGTTAATACACTTCTACATAGTAAAATATCCTCTGATTCAATTGCCGGGTAAAGCCGGCTTCAGTGAAAAGACAGAAGCACCCGACATGAAATGACACTTGGTGTACATAGGGTTAACCATGTCTTTTCATGTCGTTTGCTATCTGATTTGCACAAACAATTAAACCAGTCTATGTTTGCAAAATTTCACACCTGTAGGGGTTAATTAAAGGTGTAAATTCGTTGTAAAAAAAAACGGACTTTTTTGCTACGAATTTACACCTTTAATTAACCCCTACAGGTGTGAAATTTTGCACACATAGACTGATGTAATTGTTTGTGCAAATCAGATAGCAAAGGACATGAAAAGACATGGTTAACCCTATGTACACCAAGTGTCATTTCATGTCGGGTTCTGCATTTTCACAAAAGCCGGCAATTGAATTAGCGGCTATTATACTATGTAGAAGTGTATGAACTATAAATATATATATATATATATATATATATATATATATATATATATATATATGTGTCACAAACTCAATGACATGTATATATATATATGAGGTGTAAAATTGCTGAAAAAAAATGCGTGGGCTCCCGCCCTATTTTCGCAACCAGACAGACAAAGCCAGTGAGTGGGGGCAGATAATAATAGCCCAGAGAGGGACCATTATTTTTGGCCGCCCCCCGGCTACTAACATCTGCCCCCAGACACCCCAGAAAGGGCAAATCTCTAATTAGATTTGCCCTTTCTGGCACTTTGCCCGTCTATTCCCATTGCCCTGTAGCGGTGGCGAATGGGTTAATAAGGGGTTAAAATGACCTTGCAATTGAAAGGTCACTTTAAGCCAGGTTAATAATTGAGAGCTGTCAATTAGACAACTATCAATTATTAATCCTATTGTATGAAAGAAAAATCAAACACACCACACTTTAATAAAAAAGAAGTTTAATGAAATAATCACACAGTTTTTGACCATATTTTATTTACCTGCTAAAACCATTTCCTGTAATAAAAATAAAATAATAAAGCAAAATTATTCTTACCAATCCGATGCACAGTCAGGTCCCACGGTGTAATCCTTCAGAAAGGGTTGATGTTTACTGCAGGGACCGCAGCTAATGCTGCAGCCTCACAGTAAACCCCCAAATGAATGAGTTCCTCTCCTGGCTGACAGGAGAGGAAGTGGAAAGCTTAATTGATTGCTTTCCACTTTCACTTCAGGTCAGCCAGGGACACCATCAGTGACGTCAGAGGGAACTGATTAACCAAAATAGGGGTTCCCTTCGAAAAAAAAATGGCGTGGGGTCCCCCCTATTTTTGTTAACCAGCCAGATGAAGCAGACCGCTGAGGCCTGGATTTTCAGGCTGTTAAGGAGCCAAGATCCATGGACCTTGCCAGCCTGATAATACCAGGCCACAGCAGTCTGCATATCTTGGCTGATTAACAAAAATAGGGGATCCCCTCGAAAAAAATTAGCGTGGGTCCCCCCTATTTTTGTTAACCAGCCAGATGAAGCAGACCGCTGAGGCCTGGTTTTTCAGGCTGGTAAGGATCCAATATCCATGGACCTTGCAAGCCTGATAATACCAGGCCACAGCAGTCTGCTTAGCTTGGCTGGTTAACAAAAATAGGGGATCCCCTCGAAAAAAAAACGGCGTAGGGGTCCCCCTATTTTTGTTAACCAGCCAAGTAAAATGCAGACTGCTGCGGCCTGGTATTAAAAGACTGTCAAGGCCCATGGATTTTGGCCCTCAACAGCCTGATAATACCAGGCTACAGCAGCCCCACATTTGGCGCATCAAAAGATGTGCCAATTGTGGCACTTTACCCGGCTCTTCCCACTTGCCCTGTAGCGGTGGCAAGCGGGGTAATAAGGGGTTATTGTCACCGTTGATTGCACGGTGACAATAAGCCCGGTTAATAATGGAGAGGTGTCAATAAGACACCAATCCATTATTAATCCCAAAGTTATTAAATGTTTAAAAAAAAGACACAGCAAGAAAAAAGTCTTTTAATGAAATAAAAGAGACAACACAGTTTTCATTTTTTTTATTACTCTCTCATTCCTGCGACGCCATCGATCTCCTGTAAAAAAAATAAAAAAAACAAACCAACAGTATACCACCTGTCCGACGCAGTCCATAGTAACGATTGTCCCACGACGATCCAGCTCTGCTACATCGGAATGACAGGCAGAGCCTGTCATCCCGGCGCAGCACAGCTGCTTACCAGCTTCCCCGGCGGTGACGTCATCGGACTGCTTTACGGCCACGATTACCCAGCAGTCACTGCAGTTATCGCGAGATACTGCATGTGACCGCCGGGGAGAAGAGGATGGCGGCCATTAAGCAGCCCGGGATGTGACCGCCGGAGATCTTCTGCCGGGTAAGTGCCGCTGACTCCTGACAGACCCGACCACGGACACTGACAGTGACAGTGACAATTCCGATTCCGGTATCCGATATGACGAAAATATCGGAACTCGGGATCGGAATTCCGATACAGCCAATATCGGCCGATACCCGATACTTGCAGTATCGTATCGCTCAACACTAGACTTGAGGGTTCTATTGAACCGTTCTACTAACCCGTCGGTTTGAGGGTGGTACACCGAGGTGCGCAATTGTTTAATTCTTAGCAGTTTGCACAGTTCTCTTGTCACCTTGGACATAAAGGGGGTCCCCTGATCCGTCAGGATCTCCTTAGGTAGTCCCAGGCGACAGAACATGGCAAACAGTTCTCAGGCAATAAGTTTTGCCGAGGTGTGGCGTAGTGGTATAGCCTCCGGGTACCGGGTGGCATAGTTGACGACCACCAGTATGTGTTGGTGGCCACGGGCGGATTTTACAATGGGCCCTACCAAATCCATTGCAATCCGTTCAAAAGGTACCTCTATTACTTGCAGGGGTACCAATGGACTACGGAAACTTGCAGTGGGTGAGGTCAACTGACATTCGGGGCAGGATTCGCAGTACCTTTTGACCTCCGCGTAAACTCCAGGCCAAAAGAACCACTGCAAGATACGTTCTAGAGTTTTTTTTTCCCCTAAGTGGCCACCCAGCAAGTGTGAGTGTGCCAAATCTAGAATCACCCAACGATACGACTGAGGTGCTACCAACTGTTCCACAACCTCGTCCCTGATTTTATCTATCCTATAAAGCAACTCACCACTGACTACCATGCGTGGAAATACCGTATCTGCATTGGGCTGTTGGGCTACGCCATTTACCTCTAGCACCCTTTCCCGCGCCTGAGTCAGGGTGGGATCTTGTAGCTGAGCTGTCCCAAACGTGGCCCTGGACACTTCCAGCTCGGGAATCGATGCGGTCTCCTCCACCTCTCCTGCCAGTACCTCTAAGGGAAACCTATCGGGGTCACACTCTATCCCTATGTGGGACACCCCTACGGCAGGTTCGTCGGGTACAGCATCTGTAATACATTTTACCAGGGGAGAATGGATTTTGTTTTTCCACAGAGTCCAGAACAGGGGCAAGTCTCTTCCCAACACAGACCCATAGGGAAGATTTTTTACCACTCCCACCACATGTTTTATGTCTCCACATGGCGTGGACAAAACTACCTCTGTAGTTGGATACTCTCGGAGGTCCCCATGGATACATACAACCCCGACCTGCCGTCCGCTGGGGTTGTCTCCTGCCACCAATGACCCATGTACCAGAGTCACGAGGCTCCCTGAGTCCAGGAGAGCCTCCGTAGGGTACCCATTAACCAGTACCTGGCATATTTGGAGTTCACTGTCCTGGGGGTCGAGGATTGCTGTGCAGATGGTCTGGGCATACATTGAGACCCGGCGGCTATATCCGCAGTCCATGGGTTCCGTAGTCAGGGGACAATTGGCCATCACATGTCCCGGCCCCTGACACCGCCAGCACCTAAGAGTGGAGGTACTGTTAGGTCTTATGACAGTTTGGGAGGGAACCGGTCTCCTGCCACTCTCACTCCGGGGTTCCCCTTCAGCACGGGTACGGTGCTGACTGTCCCCAGCAGAGGAACGCGACCCCTTTCCCGATTCCTGGGTTGGCAGGGATCGGCGTGACAGCCGAGAGGGGGCGGAGTCTCGAATAAAGTCTTGAGTGGCCGAGTAGTGCTCGATCAAACTGACTACCTAGTCGAGTGTGCCGGGGTCGCCTTTCCCCACTCAACGTTGGATAGCAGCCGGCAGAGTTCTTACCAGCCGGTCAACCACCAGCCTCTCCACCATCTGGGCTGGAGACAAAGTCTCTGGCTGGAGCCACTTCTTTACCAGCTGCAGGAGGTCATAAGCCTGAGACCGCGCGGGTCGTGTCTCCACATAGGCCCATGAAAATACACGCTGAGCCCTCATGTATGTATTAACTCCCAGTCGGGCAAGGATCTCACCTTTGAGCCTCTGGTAGTCCTGGGCGTCCTCCCGACTGAGATCGAAGTAGGCCTTTTGTGCATCGCTGACCAGAAACGGAGCTACTACTTCTGCCCACTGGCCGGCGGGTAGGTTTTCCCGCTCCGCTGTGCGCTCATAAACTGTCAGGAAAGCTTCCACGTCGTCCTCCGGTCCCATCTTCCTCAACGCTGAGCGAACCCTGTCTCGGGCCTCGCGACGTTCAGGGGCTGGTGCCGTCGAGGTCTCCCACAGTGCAGAAATCTGTTGCAGCAACAGTTCGTTTGTTTTTTGCTGCTGCTGGTACAATAGCTGCTGTTGCTCATTGTGCTGTTGCTCCCGCTCCTGCTGTTGCCGCTGGAGACTCAGGTACTGCTCCTGCTGTTGTCGCTGAGACTGCAGCTGCTGCTGTTGTGTAATTACCAGCTGCTTTACCAACTCCTCCATTTTGTCCACGGGGTAAGGCTGAAAAGTGGCCGGCCGGATTGGGGTCATGAAACTGCCGGTGGGGGTATACCTCAGTCACAATGCCCGCATTCTCCAACCAACCGTAAGGCGGCGGTGTTCACACCGTGCAGTAACTGAGGCGGTGACCCAAGCAAGTCCAAATTAAACAGCTTTTATTCAGCAACTCATGGGTTAAACAGAAAAGTCCTCCGGTACGCAGCCGGGGTAATATTAGTCCATAAACAATGGGTGCCGGGAACAACGGCCGCGCCGGGCCGAACAGAGCCTGACAGGTGCAGAGCCGTCCCAGGTGTGGGTTCAGCTACACACAATCCTGTGGAGCTTTCCTGCTATGCTCCTAGCAGGGTCCAAACATAGAACAACACTAATCCTTAGTGCAGGAGTTTTAAAGACCTGTGGCAAAAGCCACTGGAAAACCCGGGTTGGAGGGAGGAGGCCGCCCCACTGCCTCCTGTGACCTCCTCCAAGAAATGAAGGCCCTGCCGGATTTTACTTAATCTGCCTTAGCCAGGTAGTCTGACTAGGTCATTGCTCACCTTCATTCCTGCATTGCAGCCGCAGCTGTGTGTGTGACTGCAATGCACTCCAATGGCTTTAATAGGTCTCTGTACACATTCTGGGGGAAATATAATGTCCCTCGTAAACGATCCCGGTCACTGCCTCACAGTGCTCACTATAATGATAAACAGCACTCTTCACAATAGGCTGCATATTGTACTAAATTTTAGTTCTATGAGCTTGAATAGCTCAAATGATTCCAAAATGAGCAAAAGTGGCATTATTTCTGGAAAAATAGCAGCACTTTGCAAAAACATTGCTGTAGATGTGCCAAAAACTACCCTAAATTTTTGCAGTGATTTATTTTTTTTCAAAAGTGCACCATGTGGTCATGCATGGTATAGCAATGAGTAATTAAAGAAGCACGCCCATCAAGGTTTTTATCCTGCAGTCATCATATAAAAGAGCACTGTACAGTTACAATTGCTCATTTTGCCTTTCTACCCAGCTAATTATTCTCTTTTCTATCAGGTCTATGAATCCTGCTAAGCTCTATATAGAAACAGGAGGTCAATTTTCCCTGTATGAGTCATGAGTCACTGCAAAATTCCCTGGCAGGGGAAGGAGTGGGCAGCTGGGTCAGAAGTTGAAAATCGGAATGATAAATGCCAGGAGAAGTGTAGAGATGAGCGAACATCATCGGCTCACTCTTTACTCGGCAAGCTATAGCGCTTACCGAAGAAGCTGCATCGGGTACCCGGATACCTGGAGCGCTCTTGATAATCAGCTGGTCTGTGCCGAAGCTGCATGTGTCATGGGTCTGTGACAGTCACAACACAACACATGGTGCTGAATAAGGAAGGAGCCGATGATGTTCGCTCATCTCTAGAGAAGAGACTTCCTGTTACTATATAGAGCAAATAAAAGAGAAATAACTAGGTAGAAAAATAAATTGAGCAGTTGTAAGTACACAGTAGCATATAACATGATGATTTTAATATATTAAGAGGATAAAAACTTTGATGGGAGTGCTTCTTTAATGAAAATGTGTCAGCAGGTTTTTGCTCTTTAATTTGAGAACAGCAGATGATAGTGAAAAAGAGCCCGATTCCAGGGATGTATCAATTGCTAAGCTATGTGTTGTAGTTTCAATACAATTATTATTTTATCAGGAGGAGATTATTACTGCCGGACTAGGTCTCACATGCAGGCCAGTCAGGCTAATCACTGCAACCACGCCCCCACCACTGATTGGCAGCTTGCTTACAGTGTACACAGAAAGCTGACAGTGATGTGGGCGGGGTTATACATAGCTCAGCATTCATAGGACTGCTACATCTACTGCAGAGAAAACAAGGGCTTCTAGCCATACTACAACAAGCAGTTCAGTAAGGTATATATTGCTGGAATCAGACTGTTTACCCATATGTTATGCTGCTCGCAGATTACATAGCAAAACCCTGTTGATACAATTCTTTAAAAGTTAATTTGTATTTAACATGTAATAGGTTTAGCCCCTGTGAAGTGTTATCATGATTAATATTATTTCATTTTTAGAGCACCATTAATTCCACACACTCACAATATATTAAATAACAGTTATATTCATGTTACAGATCCAGATTATGCAATGAGAATACCACCACTATATAGAAGTATAGAAAACACCATGCAAGAAGACATTGCATGTTTATAGAGATGCTATAGAAAAGTAAAAAGATTTGCAAAGGCTGGAAAAAACTAGACTTTATGTTTTTTTTCTTCGTACTCAATGTATTGCACAGCAATTCTGAATGTACTACAAGGTCTGGAGGAATTCCCCAAACAGTATGTGAAAACACCATTAAGGTACTGGAGATCACGTTAAATTTCCCATAATGAAGGCAGAATAAATACCCATATGGCCAGGGATCACCAGTGGACTAATAACTCTTGAAAAGGAATTATTATAATTGCACTGAAGAGTATAATTTCCCTAACTCTAAAACTATGTATCCCAATTTGTAAAACCCACATAGACATTTACAGATCTATAGGGACGAGTGTGTGGAGGAGTGCGGAGAGCTGGAAGGCATCTTCGTCTGGTCTGCTTTTTGCTAAAATGTTATGTGTGTTTTTTGTATGCTTCTTCTGTTCTATAAAAAGTGAACCCATGCCAAACGCCAGACAAATAACGCTACGCCGGTTATGCATTTCGGCCAAGAAAATGACTTAGAAAAGTTTCCACAATCAGGAATCAGAAAGAAGAACAGCAAAGTTCATAAAGCACCTTAGAAAACATGTCATGAATTCCCTCTCTTCACCCTTCACTGCTCTAATGAGCTGAATGTACCAAGCTCCAGTGGATATAGAGCAAAATACGCAGAATTTTTCAGGTTGGTAAATTCCATTTCAAATTATCTAGGAAAATATCAAACTTGTATAAACACACAAAAGTAAAGTTCATCAGATAAAAAAAGCAGAAAATGCTAAATTAATTACATTTAATGGCACAAAGGAGATAGTGATACATTTGTAATAATCAGTTCAAAACGTCTCCAAAAAATTAGCTTAAAGCCAAATTCAGATGTCTGTGAAACATGGTCAAATTGTGGACTTTGATTTGTGGACTGGCCGTGGGTCTTCAAATTCAGCAGCCTGTGAGCAAATAGGAGACAGTTGAGCTTGGATAGGTGGACAAATGCTGATCCAAAAATGATGGTTTGTACTTGGATCATGTTTCACGGATGTGTGAATTAAGCCTTAAGAGTCATTAAATGGGTTATCCGGTGGCTCTTGCATTTATTTTTAAATGGAACCTGTCGCCAGAAAAAACCCTTTTAATCTGATGATATGGGGTTAGTCTGTAGTTTACGATGTCAGCTATGGTGTGAGATTCTCACTACCATTCAAAGTACCCTCAGGGATTAACTAGCGAATAAAAGCCTGGAGGGGTCCCCAAATATTAAAACATAACCTTTAATCAAATATTAAAAAGACAAATATCACAAACAAAATCAAATAAAGTGCTTGTGCAAACCAGTGCTCATTAAAAAAGGGTTTGGTCTCACCATTATTGAGGGACAAAAGATCCCGGCCTCCTTCCGGAAGTACATTGCCGGGAGATGGATCCAAACAAGGGAAAGGGGAATATATATGGGGAGAGAGACGTAAGCGGTATGTAATAATTTCCTAGACTCCCTGTCATGCCCCAGTATTGCTCCTGTCCTAACAAGGACAGGCCCCAAGCAGACCCTATAGTGATACCTCCAATGATATGGGGCTGAATGCTCCCTACGCGTTTCTTCCCCAACGGTGGGGATTCATCAGGAGAGTTTATATAAAGATTTGGGAAGTAAGAAAAAAAAACTAATCCTGTCCGTAAGTCAAAGCAGGCCCTACAGTGGCAAGGTGCCAGGTCAGAGAAAGTGACTGCCCATGTCACTGTCAAAGTGAGTCCCTTGTTTGGATCCATCTCCCTGCTCTTTGGTTTTGTTTGTGATATTTGTCTTTTTAATAATTGATTAAAGGTCATGTTTTAATATTTAGTCTGTAGTTTAACAACATCATTAACCTGCCTTGCGCCAGCTCTTAGCAGAACACTGCGGGGAGAAAACTTTATTCCCACGGCAGTGCTCGGATATTAGTCATGGGGCAGTGCCTGTGTGGGTTCAATCACCGCAGAGAATACAGAGAGGCGGCTGTAGTCGTCCCATCGACCCCGACTGACAGACAGCCGCGTTTATTTATTTTTTCCTCGCAGCGTTTAGCTATGTGCGTGAGTCGGGCAGGTTAAAAATGCTATTAACCTGAAGATTAACTCTATATCTGCAGGTTAATTGCATTTATTCTGATGTCAGGTTCCCTTTGAAGGGCTGATATCAAAAATGTAAAACCACATAATCACTCTCATTAATCCTTACCAGATCTGATTCCAAAGTGTACACAGATCACTGTCTGATAGAGCTGAGTGGTTTGATCAGTGGAGGATCAAGTCTGAGATAAATTTTCTATATTTTGCGGTTCTACACTAATTTGAACACATGGAGATTCCATTTGCGATTCACAAATGAATAGTTGCCCGATGCCGTTTACCACACTGGTGAAGCATTGATAAGCGGGCTTCCCAGCAGCTGTGACATCACATCCAAGTGAATAAATTGGATTAATACCTTGCACAGTGGTGGTCAGTCATTCATGGAGTCTTTGGAAATCAGCGTTTACGAGTGGAATACAGTCGGGCCAAGGCTAGTGATATGTAAACAGAGAGATTATATACAGATTCACAGGGCAAGTTGACTACAGATATCATAATAAAGGAAAAGAGATCCTGATTCCAGTGATGTATCACTTACTTTGTAAGGTGCAGTAGTTGTTCTACCATCAAAGTTTTTAGATGTAGCAGAGCTCAAAAAGCTAACCCCACTCATACCACAGCTTTCTATGTACATTGTCTACTGACATTAAGCTGCTATTCAGAGGAGGAGTATTGATCGGACCAGTGCTCACACAAGCTGTAGTCCAGGTAGTGATAATCTCCTAGTGATAAAACATCATTTGTATGGAAATAACAGCACACGGTTTAAAGGGAATTCATCAGTAGGATCTCCTAAGCTGTCATGCAGTACACAGGAAGCTGAATAAAATGATACATTGACGTTTGTAAGCCGATCTCTTATTTCAGAGAAATCCACATTTTTCTTACAAGTAAATGAGCTTTCCAGGCTATAGGGCAAACAGATCTCCATGAGAATTTGTCTCCAGAGCTTATTTTAAATAAAAGGAGGTGTTGCTAGTGTGAGACATGTAACTAACACAGAACAGCTAAATTGAACTTTGCTTGCATACATATTTTTTGCAGCTCTCTGAGCTCTGCAGAATTGATTGTAACAATGTTACAGCCCTGTCTACCTGTGTAGCAGTGAGAGGAATCTTCAGATGTGGCAGTTAAAGCTAGTGATGGGCGAAGCCGTGGATATTCGGGTCTGGAGAGTTCAGCCTAACATCTAAAAAAAAGTTTGGTTCCATTCAGGTGAATGGGGGGCCTGAAATTCATTGTTTGCCACGCTGTCATATGCATGACAGCGTGGCAAACACAGGCTTTTATTGGCAGGAATATTATTACAGCCAGTCAGAGAACTACGGTATCTTGCTGTCAGATGACAGTGTAAGTCAGTAGCTGTGACTGGCGGTAAAAAGTTTACCGACTGTCACAGGCATTGGATGATGAGAGAGTACTACCCTCATCTGTCTACACCTTCTGTCACTGATAACAGGGAGAGCAGGCACCACTGATGGGAGTATTCATCAGCTGGTGCCTGAACTATACATAAATATTGTTTTTTTAGATGACATGGGGTCACTTCTATTTTTGAACACCAGCAGAGAAAATTATTATGGTGTTTGCAGTGATCTCATTAGGGTCACTACAGTTCATCGTCTCAGCTCATACTGAAGTTCCGGTAGGGACACAGCCTCAGTGACCTGTGGTAACCTCGATGATATCACTGCAATGAAGCTGTGCTCACAGCATCTCATGTTTTCCATGGTTTTCAGCCTGCATTGTCACATCATGGCACCGTTCAGGTTGTGCACCACATATCACAGATTACGGCGTGCGACAATTTTGCCAATCTTCATTTCGGACAGGTAAGGTATATAGTTGTTTTATTATTTATCTTTTTTTCACAGGGGATAAGGGCTTCTTTAGAATGGGTGTAAAGTGAGTATCATGATTGTTTATTATTTTCTGTTTTTTTGCAGGGGACAGCAGCTTCAGTGAAATGGGCGTAAGGTGAACATAACTGTGCTTTTTTATTTCAAATAAAGTAGTCACTGTCTTTCTTTCAAATAAAGGATTTTTGTTGTGAATGTTCTGGATTCTGAGTTGGGGCTCCCTCTGGTGGCTGTTGATATTAATGAATCCGCCTTGACAGACAGAGGCCATTCAGCTGAGGATCCAGCTGCGGACGATTGGCAATCTGGGAGTGATGACTGGGGAGATTTAAGGGAGTAACTTTCCCATGATCCTCGCCGGTGATTAGTTTTCTCTTCATGGTCCAGTTTGGAAGTCAGCTTGCTGCGGGCTCCTGCAACTTTCAGATAAGCTATTTTCTGCTCATTTCTGTGGTTTTGTTTTCTTTTGTTTTTCTGCCTTCTGTGTGAGGTCAGCCGAGTCCCCCTGCTGGGGCCTGTGCTGGTCTCTGTTACCTCATTTACTTTGGTTTATTTGTTCTGTCCCTGTTATTTCAGTGGCTGCTGGCTAGCTACCTGTTCACACCAGAGTTCTGATCTAGCGGGGGAGATCGTGTGGTCTCAGTATTTTTTGGAATCAGAAGTATTGGAATTTTTCCTAGTGTTTTGCTGGATTGCAGAAAGTATTCTTTTCTGTCCTGTCCTATCTAGACAATTTTGAGCCCCAGCTTTTGCTTACTCTATTTTCTGCCTGCGTTTGTATTTCATCTTGTCTAACCGTCTAACCTATTCCTTTGGGGCGCTACTCCAGGGCAGTTAGCTTTGCCCTTTCTGTCTTTAGGCTTAGCTAACTCTCCGGCTGTGTCGAGGTGTCTAGGTCATCGTAGGTACATCCCATGGCTGCTTCTAGTTGTGCGGTTAGTTTAGGGGTCTGCAATCCATTAGTTACCAACCTCTCTGGTTGACTGGCTGCCTTATCTATTTTTGTTACTGTCCTCCTCGGCTACCATATCATAACAGATTTTATTCTGGCTTTGTCTTTTTTACAATCTCCTTTACTAAACTGTGGGTTTGATGTCAGCTAACATCAACCCCACAAATATTACCCCACTTGCCACTGCACCAGGGCAAATGGGAAGAGCCGGGCAAAGTGCCAGGATTGCCTTTTCTAGGGTGGCTGAAAGCTATTTTTAGGCTGAGGGTAATGTCCATGGCCCCTTACCAGTCTGAGAATACCAGCTCCCAGCAGTCTGCTTTAGCTTGGCTGGTTGTCAAAAATGGGGGTAAACTTACACCATATTTAAAATTATTTATTTAAAGCAAACCTTTTTTTTGCAAAGAAAACTATAGGCATTGTCAGTTTGGCACTGTTTCACTTGTTAAAATTATACCTGAGTTGAGGAAATCTGTCTTGTGGCTGTTTAATCTTTGTTTACAGTTTTAAATTAATGAGATTGTCATGCTTTGGGGTGGCCTGTGGGAAGATCTTTTTTTGGTGCTCTAGCCTCATCTTAATCCTTATGGGCTTAAATGACATGTCACTGAATCTTCAGTGACCAACCCCCTACTTTGAATACTGCACTTGCGCAGTTTAAATTGTGATCTTTAAAAAAAATTAACTCCAGCAAAATGCCTCTGGCGGTGCCTGCATAGTAACATTTATCACTTGATGATAGATGCTAATGCACATGCGCTGCCACGGAGCCATATTTCTGAAGCCAAATTTTTTTTTGCTCCAACAAAATGGCACCGCCGCCGGCACATGAGTAGTAGCATCTATCTGTAATCGATGCTCTCAAACTGTGCAAGTGCCGCCTACCCGACTTATTAAAGTGAGTTAGTTTTGACATTTAACAACTCAAAGCATATTATTTGAATACTAGGGATGAGCAAACGTGCTCGATGATACTTGGATATCACTCGAGTATCTGAGTGCTCGTATGTGCTCGTTGCAGGGATTATCTGCGTGTCACTGTAATTATGTCGCCATGTTGACTATGGAATTACTTTGATCGGCTGGCCATGTGATATTATCAGGGGTTATAAAAGAACAGGCACCGCCAGGCTCAGCACATTGACACTATTGTGCAGCTCTATCACACTTCGTATTGGAGGGATAGAATGCTTGTCCAGGTCTGTGTGTGCACAATATAATGAATCAGAGGCCTGTAGTGTTGATAGTGATGCTGAAGATGAGTCATCATACTAAAAGAACTTCTAAGGGCCAATCATTTGTTTTGCTGTTTGCATCACATACATTCTGCATTTAATCTAGGGAGGGAAAGAAAGAGTTGCAAGAGTAGGGACCATGGAAGAATATAGTCTGTAGACAGTTTAGGACTGTGCAGTCCAATGCAAAATATATAGCTGCAGCATTTTATTTTATTTGTTTGTGTGAAAAAATGTAATATGTTGTGTGATCCATCAAGTATTACATGCTTTGTTGTGCATTTTGGTGTTACATTTTTTTCTTAAATTACTCACCCATAGAGCATTACATGGCGTCAGGTACATGTAAATTTCTCACCCATACAGCATTCCATTGTCTGGGGTACATTTTTGTAATACCTATCACTTCAAAAAAGCATTGAAAAAATGTTCTGGGTTAAATTACTCACACATACAGTAGTCCACAATCTGGGATAAATTACTGTGATATCTATCACTCCAAAAAAGCATTTAAATTTTTTTCTGGATTAAATTTCTCACTCATACACTATTATTTGGTCTGGTGTACAAGTCTGTGGTATATGAAACTCCAAAAAAGTATTTTTTTTTTTTTCTGTATTCAATTAGTCATCCATAAAGTGTAATGTGCTTAGTGGGTGACAAATGTGGCAGAAAGATGCAAGATTCCCTAGGAAGTGACAGGAGGAATATTGGAGCCAGAGAAAGCTGGTGCAACAGCTGAGGTGGCAGGAGCCTGTGGTCCAGATCTGGAAGATTAACCGGAACCACAAAGACAGGAACCCAGATCGCATTATTTACCGCTTGGGTTCTTGCAGACTGTGGATGGGAGAGCCAGGATCCAGGTAATGTTGATCAGACTGTGGGGCCTATGCTGGTCGGAATCAGCAAGAAGGCGAACCAGGACCAAGTCTGCAGAAATGTTATCAGATCCTCTAGCTGCAGGGTACCGAGAATTATTAGCCCGGGGGTGGTCGTTACTTACAGCAGTCAACGGAGAAGGGGATTCATTGAAGTGTTTGCGACCCGTCATCACATTTTATGCAACCATCAGGCAGTAGACACGGAACAGCCTTGAAGGCTAGAACAGCTGATTGCTGGAGCCAGTTGACGTTCCTCAAAATGGAGGGGCAACATAACTGGTATGGGGAATGAACGGGCATGGGAGAGACTCCTTTGGGGCATCTTGAGACAGGGCTACTACTATGCCTGAGAGCGGGAATCGGGCTCCAGGGAGTAGGTGGAAGTAAGATTCCTGAGGAAGGAGAAGAAGAAGCATACAGCTGAAGAGAATTATTGTATTACTTTCATAAATATTTGAATGAGGCCCATCAGTTGTTGCCTTTCAGGTATCTATGGTTGACCCTCTTTATAATTTTTTACTGGCTTTGCAATTTCTGCAAAGCCTTAATTAGCCTTTATTAGTGTAGAAGTATATAAAATACACTTTCAAAATAAATATACATTCCAAATTTATTTCTGGATTCAATTAGTCATCCATGCAGTTTAACACGGTTATTGGTATATTATGTTGGTAAGTAAAACTCCTAGAAAGTGTAAAAAATGTGCCTGTGTTAAATTTGTCACCCATACATTATTGGTCTGGGGTACATTTCTGTGATATATCACCCTAGAAAAAAACATTAAAAAATGTATCTGGATTCAATTACTTATTCATAGAGTATTATGTGTTCTGAGACACAGTTTGGTGGTATATAACACACCAAAAAAGCGTTCAAAAATGTATCTGGATTAAATTAGTCATCCATAGAATTTAATGTGTTCTGAGTTGACATGAGTGAATATTTCATCATTCGGTTTGGATTACGAGCGCCGAATCTGCAATATTTGCTGATTTAATTGCTGAATATTAGCCTATCATAGCTGAACGCCATTGGCGTCAATGGTAGGCAAAAACAAATGCATCCACAGCACAAATGCTGGTGTGTCTCATGCTGTGGGACAGCGGGGAAACACTGGTGTGGCATTTTTGATCGGCGGTCCCGGCACTATGTTACTTGGAAGTGTGGCACAGTGCAAGAGAACTAAAAAGTCTAATGAAATTGGCTGTGGATCAGAAAATGGGACGAGAACCGGATGGGAGGTTTGAATTATCAGATGTCCCAGAGAAGTGAGAGGAGGGTCAGTAGAAGAATTTTTTTTATTTTTTTCTTATTACTTTTATTATGCTCTGGGGTCTGGAAAGACCCCCGGGTATGGTAATGAATGTTAAATTTGTAGAGAATAGCTTCTATACAAATTGAATTTCCCAGTAAAAACTGCATGAACAGGCAAATTTAAATTTTGTCTGATCAGATCATTTCTAATTGTAATGTATCCATAAAATGTATGTATGTATCCATAAAAAATTAATGCAATATAGAGGACCTTATATTTTTGCACGCCTATAGACTTGAATAGGTGAATCTCATCCAAAAGAGTCTTGTCACGAATAAACTGTCCTTAAACCGCCTTTTTGAATATCATGCATGTTGTCTTTTGAATAACATGCATGTTGTACGTGTTGTATCTGATGTTAATACGGACAGAGCACATACATATACTACTATCATCTCAATGAACCTAAAAAGTTATTGCAGGTCAAAATAGAAGAATCACACTCCAGAATCCTCAAATATTAAGAAAATATATAAAACTCCAATCTCTATTATAATCTACTGGCATTTTAAAAAGATTGACATGTTATAAATTATAGACTTTAATTGAACTTTTAAAATGTAATTCATATGATTTATCCAAAGCAGAGGTAAAAGTTTAAACATTTTGAAAGTAGAAAAGTTACAATAGGTATAAAGGTTTAAATCATTACAGGATAATATCTATTAGTTTATCATTTCAAAACACATTTCTTGGTGATGACCTTTATCAAAACATTATGGAAGTTTTCATCAAGACATCATGATAGACATTATCAGTATCAAGATAGTCATAACCAATATAATCAACATCAGAAACTTTAGAGTAGTTATTATTATCATCAATATTATAGCAATCCATTGTCATCATTGTTTTATAATTACATAAATTGACAATAGACAGAGCCATCAAATTCACACTTTTCCCCAGTGCTATATTTTCTGACACTAAATTATTAACCCACAATGTCATTTATTGTGAGAAACGCATCCAGTCCTTCTATAAATGCAGATATAGTTTCTACCATTACTATCTTTTGTGGTACGGCATTCCACAGTCTAACTGCCCTTATTTTAAACAACCCATTCGCATTTAGCTGCCATTATCGCCTTTCCTCCAATTGTAATAAATGTCCCATGGTGATTTCAAAGTTCTTTGTAAGATCTTTGTCCCATCCTATCTCCTCCCCAGCCTCACCACTACACGTATCCCATCCCTAAGCAGTCTCTTCAGCTTATCACTAACTTCTGGTACTTTCCATTCTGCTTTCAAACATGCCACAAACATGCCTATCCTCAAAAAGTCATCCCTCGACCCAACCACTATGTCCAACTATCACCCCATATGCTGCTCCTATTCACTTCCAAACTCATTGAACAGCATGTTCATGCTGAACTTTCCTCCCCTCACACTTCTTATCTAACTCACTCTTCGACAACCTACAATCTGGCTTCTGCCCCAAAATTCCGCTGAAACTACACTGACCAAAATTACTAGCGACTTACTTACAGCCAAAGTCAAAAGACTTTTCTCTATACTCCTACTTCTAAACCTGTCCTCTGACTTTGACACAGTTGACCACTGCCTCCGGCTACGCATCCTCTCTTCCTTTGGTGTCAAAGACCATGCCCTATCCTGGATTTCCACATACCTTTCCAACCACACATTTAAGGTTTCCCACTCCTGCACTATCTCCTCATCTCACCCCCTCTCTGTTGGAGTACCTCAAGGCTCTGTCCTGGGACGCCTAATCTTCTCCATCTATACCCTTGGCCTGGCACTAGAGTTGAGCGAATTTGTTTGGTTTTGGTTACCGAATCTGAATTTGCCATATTTGTGCCATATTCGAAACCTATTTTTGCCGAATTTATGTTTGATGATCGATTCTGAACATATTCGGTAATTTCTAATCCCATTGACTCTAATGACTTCCGGCTGTGTTCAATGAATATGACAAAAACAATATTCGATGCCTATCGTATTCGGAACCGAATCCGAACAAATTCGATCAACTCTACCTGTGACAACTCATTAAGTCCCATGGCTTCCAGTGTATGCTGATGACACTCATCTCTATATCTCTGGCCCAGACATCACCTCTCTGGTGTCAAAAATCCGGAGTCTATATCAGCCATATCCTTCTTCTCTCGCTTCCTCAAGCTCAATGTGGATAAATCTGAACTCATTATCTTTCCTTCATCTCACATATCGTCCCTACCTTATCTGTCTATTACAATAAATGACATCATGCTTTTCCCTGTACCAGAAATCCACTGCCTTGGATTAACACTTGAATATGCCCTGACATTTAAACCACACATCCAATCTTTTGCCCCCTCCTGTCACCTCCAAATAAAAAAAAATTCTAGAATCCATCCTTTCCTCAACCTTCACTCTACTAAAATGCTTGTGCATGCCCTCATCATCTCCCACTTTGACTACTGCAACATCCTTCTCTGTAGCCTAAGTGCTAACACTCTCACACCTCACAAGTCCATCCTTAATTCTGCTGCTCAACTAGTTCATTTCTCTCCTCACTACTCCTCCACTTCACCTCTTTTCAAATCCCTTATTTGGCTCCAAATTCCCCAAAGTATGCAGTTCAAATTGCTAACACTTGTCATGGTCTGCTGAGTTTCTGGATTAGGTGGTTTTAGGGTTAACCGGGATGGCCTCACTCTGGGATTCTGGGAGGCTTTTTATAGCCTCATTGTGGGGCCATCCTCTGTCGCTTATACTCTGACCCTTGGCCGAGTGTGTGTGACCCTGTTGTGCTTGTGCCAGTGCTTTGTGCCTGTGCTACGTTCTGTCTGTCTGGTTCTGATTTGGCTGTGTCCCTGTTTCGAGTTTTGCCTGTCCCTTTTGTACTCTGCTGCCCTCTACGTGTATGACCCTTGGCTACGTTCTGACTCCGCTCTGCCTGCTCCTCTTGTACTTTGTCGCCCTCTATGTGTATGACCCCTTGGCTACGTCCTGATTATCCATTCTGTATATGCCCCTTGGTAACTGTGTCCCGTAGTTACCCTTCTAGTTTTCCTTCACCTCATTGCTCTCTGGAGCTTAGGCCATGCCCACTAGCAGTCACGTGCCTGCAGGTCCTTTGGCCTGAAGCATTCTCTATCTGCTACTGCTGCCTCTGAGAGACGTGTGTCCGGCTCCGCCCACTAGCAGTCACATGCTGAAGGTCCTGTTTCTCAGAAGGACACGTCTTCCCTGCTGCGGCTCTGCTATACAGGTATCTTTGGGCATAGTTTGTTCACTCAGGACACACGCACTGGCTCAGTGAGCAAGTGCAGTGCGGTGTCCCTGACAACACTGACTTTCAAAGCAATCCATAACCTTTATCCTCCATAAATCTTCAAACTAATCTCCTGTTAGCAATCTCCTGTTAGCTTCTCTCTGATTATCTCAAGTCTTCCTAAGACCTCCTTCTCTCCTTCACACATATTTGTTCCTTACTTAATTGACTCCAATACTACTTCCTATTATCCCCATCCTTTTTAATTCTGTGCCCCAACAAGTCCGATTATCCACCACATTCAAATCCTTTAGGCAGATCCTGAAAACCCATCACTTCAAGAAAGCTTACAACCGGCAATGACCATGCTGCCACCTCAACACCACCTGAGCTACTGCAACCCCCAACCTACTGTCTCCTTCACCATTATTTTGTAGAATGTATGCCCACAAGGTCAGGGTCCTCTTCCCTTGTACCAGTCTATCATTGTTAGCTTGTTTACTGTAAGTTATATCTGTATTTTGTATGTAACCCCTTCTCATGTACAGCACCATGGAATCAAAGGTGTTATATAAATAAAAATAATAACAATAATAAAAAAGAAAAAGTCATGTGCCAGTCCTTTGCACTGAACTCACATATATTCATACATTGTAGACAAGAAGTTGATAGAATTCTGGACAGGAGGTGCTGAGAGGGTTAATAGGACTAATATATTGGTCCAGGTTTACTAGGAATGATTATATGCGAAGGGCAGAACTAGTCATTCCCTCCCTACAATACAGGAGACGCAGCTGGCTTAAAGGGGAAGCTGAGCTGTTCATTTCTTCTCTGGGAGTAGAGTTGCAAACACCTCTGGCATTTGGTTTGTGAAGGCAAGGTGAAGGACTTATATCAGTTACTTTGACTCTGCAAGAGGCTGAGAATTGGACAATGAATATTAAGATATTAAGCAGCTGGACCACTCTGTTTCTCATACAGTATGGACTCTTTGGTAATTTGTTTCTGCTGACAGTTTATGGATTTAATAAACCTTCCTGTCTGGACAAGAAAATGCATGCCTGTGTGAACGATGCCAACTACCAACTACCATTAAGCTAAATCCCTACAATATATACTGGTGCATCTCACTAAATTAGATTATCATCAAAAAGTTAACATATTTCAGTTTTTCAATACAAAAAGTGAATCTCCTATATTAGATAGTCAGTACAGAGTGATCTATTTCATGTGTTTATTTCTGTTAATGTTGATGATTACGTCTTACAGCCAAAGAAAACCCGAAAGTCATTATTTCAGTAAATTAGAATACTTTATAACACCAGCTTGAAAAAATGATTTTAAAATCTGAATTGTTGGCCTACACAGATGTATGTTTAGTAAATGCACTCAGTACTTGGTCGAGGCTCCTTTTGCATCAATTGCTGCATCAATGTGGCATGGCATGGAGGCGATCAGCCTGTGGCACTGCTGAGGTGTTATGGAAGCCCATGTTGCCTTTATAGCAGCCTTCAGCTCATCTGCATTGTTGGGTCTGGTGTCTCTCATCTTCCTCTTGACAATACTCCATAGATTCCTTATGGGGTTAAGGTCAGACGAGTTTGCTGCCAATCAAGCACAGTGATACTGTTGTTTGTACACCAGGTATTGGTACTTTTGGCAGTGTGGACAGGGGCCAAGTCCTGCTGGAGAATGACATTTCCATTTCCATAAAGCTTGTCAGCAGAGGGAAGCATGACGTGCCCTAAAATTTCCTGGTAGACGGCTGCGCTGACTTTGGTCTTGATAAAACACAGTAGACCTACAGATTACACAGCAGAAAAATAGGCAGCACTACTTACCTACCCAGATCTTAGAACAAATGCACTACAGGGTGCAGCCAGCCCATATAGCAAGATGTTAGTAACACAGGTGCAAAATAGTGGATTAACAGCCACTCTCTACCTACCCATTCCTGTAGGGGGTGACTGCCCAGTATACAATTGCACAATAAAAGCCCATATAGGGTGCTGTTCACACAAGGGTACTGCATAGTGTCTGGTAAACAGCCTATTAGTCACGCCACTAAAATTCAATTAGGCGGGCTGGCCAGCACACTCTTAATGCATCCCAGTGTGTGAACACCCCTGTATACACGACCAGAAGTGCTGGGCTTAGCTGCACCCTGAGAACTAGTGCAAAAAATACAAAAAAATGTGAAGTATTGGTCGATATTTTGGCCAAAATACACAAGCTTGCAACCCATGTCACGGGTCCCCATGCTTGCAAGTCCCTACACTACACTAATAGCAAAGCCACAAAAGAATACTTAAAAGCCTCCAAAAATTCAAATTACACAGCAGAAAAATAGGCAGCACTGCTTAACTGCACAGATCTTAGAACAAATGCACTACAGGGTGCAGTGAGCCCATATAGCAAGATGTTAGCAACACAGGTGCAAAATACTGGATTAACAGCCACTCTCCACCTACCCATTCCTGGAGGGGGTGACTGCCCAGTGTACAATTGCACAATAAAGGCCTGCATAGGGTGCTGTTCAAGCTTGTGTATTTTGGCCAAAATATCGACCAATACCTCACATTTTTTTTTCTATTTTTCGAATAATAGGGGCGTGACTAATAGACTGTGAACCAGACACTATGCAGTACCCTTGTGTGAACAGCACCCTATACGGGCACCCTTCATGCTTCCCTCTGCCAACAAGCTTTTTTGGAGATGGAAATTTTATTCTCCAGCAGGACTTGGCACCTGTCTCCACTGCCAAAAGTACCAATACCTGGTTTAAAAGCAATGGTATCACTGTGCTTGTTTGGCCAGCAAACTCGCCTGACCTTTACCAAGAGGAAGATGAGAGACACCTGACCCAACAATGCGGACAGCTGAAGGCTGCTATCAAAGCAACCTGGGTGTCCATAACACCTCAGCTGTGCTACAGGCTGATCGCCTCCATGCCACACCGCATTGATACAGTAATTGATGCAAAAGGTGCCTCGACCAACTATTGAGTGCATTTACTGAACATATATTTCATTAGGCCAACATTTGAGATTTTACAATAATTTTTATGAAGTTGGTGTTGTAAGGTATTGTTATTTACTCAGATAATGACTTTTGGGTTTTCATTGACTGTAAGCCATAATCATCGGCATTAACAGAAATAAACACTTGAAATAGATCACTGTGTTTGTAATGACTCTATACAATATGAGTTTCACATTTTGTATTGAAGAACTGAACTAAATTAACTTTTTTCATGATATTCTAATTTTATGAGATGCACCTGTAAATGAGATCTCCTCTGAGATGTCTTTTTTCTAAGCTAAACAAGCCCAACTTTTCCAACCTCCCAGCATAGGAGAAACTTCCATTCTGATACAATAATCTAGTTGCCGCCTTTGAACTGACTGTAACTTCCCAATATCCTTTTTAAAATATGAAGCCTACATCTGTATCCCATATTTCAGAAGTGGCCTTAAAAGGGATTTACAGAGGAGTAATAATACATTGTGATCACAGATTTTTATTTCTCTTTTTTGCACCTTAATATCTTCTTTGCCGTAGCAGCTGTTGCTTGATATTGAGTATTGCTGATTTTCATTAAAACATCATATTAGATTCCACCATCAATTATCATCAGAACATCAAAAATATTTAGAGTTGAGAGTCCTCAGTGGTTGATACCTTTTAATGGCTAACTGAAAAGATGGTAACAAATTGCAAGCTTTCGAGACTACTCAGAGTAGTCTCGAAAGCTTGCAATTTGTTACCATCTTTTCAGTTAGCCATTACAAGGTATCAACCACTGAGGACTCTCAACTCTAAATATTTTTCTATCTACTGGCTAACACGGTACAAAGATATACATCTTTACTGCATCAGAACATCATAAATTCTGCATCTTAATCATTATTTTAATCAAACAGAGATGAGACAATCTGCCAGAATTTGAAATTTGCAAAGTTGCTCAAATTCAGTTTAGAAATTCAAGTTTTGTATTAATTGAATTTACCATTTAAAGAAAGGTTATTTTTATGTTATAAGTTCTCTTCAAACCAAAGAGCAAACTAAATGTAATGTTAAAAATAAACAAAAAACTCACTTTTCCCTGGTTTCCATTTACCCTGAGGTGCAGCTTCCTTCAGGTCATCCTTCAAAGTACTTTGTCCCTATGGCACTGGCTAAACCTCTTGATCTAGTCGGTGTCAAACCTGGACCAGTAGAATGGTCAGTGTAACATGAAACCAATGTCATCCTTCACACTCCCTGCTTCACCCTCTGCTTACAACTGTTTGTCCCTTGATATGGAATAAAGGACTACATTATGGAATGGTGATTGCCGCTTTTTCTTGCGTTTTCTGACACCAAATTCAACTTTAGAAGCCTCTGCCTTTGATCTGTATAACACTATAACACTGTAACTCTTCTTACATAATTCATCATTAATTTTATTTTCCTAATCATCACCTGGAATTGAAATGTGATTGAATAATTGTATTATTTAGAGTTTAGAAGACAGAGATGGCAGGGCTAGATGGGGATGTTCAGCTCTATGAAATTTATGGCTCAAACTGTCTTTATTTCCAATTCAAAAATTCATACTTATTAGTAGAGTCCTGTGTCACAAAACTTATCATCACATGTCTTCCTGTTGGGCCTTCAAGCCATCTGTTGCATTCTTGAAGCCAACCTGGAATCAAGTGTGTTGTGTTCCCAGATTACACTGTGGCCAATCAAACAAATTAATTATCTGTCTTATCTAGGTTAGGACAAGTCCTTCAGAGTGACTAACATTCAGGATGTTAAAAATTGACTCTTTTATTGAATTTAAAAGAGGATGTGTTAGGCTCCGGGATTCTCACACTTCACAGGGTAGATTCCAAGCATTTTCTCCCATTCAGTTTCAGCCGCAGTGGGTGCTGCTGAGCAAAGACATCAGCGTCTTGCTCAGGCTCATGTGGTTTGCTTGGTTACTGCTGATGTTCCAGACAAGTCTATGGTAACCAGCGATAGGCATGGGCAAACGGCAATGTTTCATTGGTGGTCAGTTGTCAGCTGCTCTGGTGATGTGGCAGCTCTGGATTGGTCCTCAGGCAAGGTCTTATCCGACTGAACAAGAGCTGAACATATAAAAGGTTCTTAGAGGCGCATTAGTATCTTTTGTGTGTGTGTGTGTGTGAGTGGATATGCTACCACTCTGTGTGCACGTGTGCTTCTCTTATAATGGCTACTGTGTGTCTAGGCAGGCAGTGTGGGGTGGTAAGTCCTGCCTGGCTTAGCATCTGACTCCGGTTGTGTGTGCGGTTAACACAGCTGAGTTGCAGAGCAAGCACAACCACCAGCCTAGACGTCCTTGGGGAGATGATATGGACCCCACCTGGCGTCAGATTTTCTAAATCCTTGTGTCGTTTAACAGGGCATTGCACTAAGTGCTCTTTTGTTCATTACCGCTCAGTGAAGGAACGGAGCAGGGTATTCTGTGTATCGTTCACAAGGTGTGGCATTTAACACTGTGTGATTTAGCAATCACTCACTGTCTAGGATCCGTCATTACTCTTTATTAGCAGTTTCACATCTCTGCACGGTGGACCATGGGTTATGATTGCACTTTATTATACATCTTTATTAAGTGCAATCCGCCAACCCTAACAGTATACTAATGCCAGGGTCTGGCTAGTAATGGTGGATGAGCAGCATCTACAGCAGTACATCCAGCAACTGGAGGGCAGGTTGTCCGCTCTTGAGCGATTTCACCAGTGGATGTTACCGAAGTAGCGGCACAAGCAGCCAGCGAGGCCACTACCAGGGTGTCTGCTGCAGCCCCTATTCCGTCTTTCTCGCATTTTACCCTAAGCGATAAGTTCTCAGGGGACTGCAAGGCTGGCAGGGGATTCGTGAATCAGTGCGCTATTCAGTTGGAGCTATTAGTGTTACGTTTCCCATGTGAGCGGGACATGGTGGGATTTGTGGTCTTATTATTGACGGACAGGGCATTGGAGTGAGCTACGCTGCTGTGGAAGCATAATGACCAGGTGATTCAGTGATTCAGAGCATCTCTCACTTTCTGAGCTCTGGCCACTAGGGAGAATCTTACTACACTGGAGGACTTAATATCAGTGTCAACTCGCATCGATCTTAGGCATGCCAAATGAAGATTGGAGCGAGCCCAGTGTAGACAAAGGATTTGATTGGCCCCGAATTTTACCAATCATTTGGAATCTTTGGCTCAGACTAGCGAGCCTGTAGTGGGCATGGAGGTATCTGTCACGGGTGTGTCGCCACGAAGATTGTCACGATTACACAGCTTGACTTCTCGCAGCTGAGTTTTGGTGCTTTGTGTTTTTCGGCAGTGAGGGAGTTAATTCTCTCTCTCTGTGCTAGATGAGGCCCAGCCTCGCCCAGCTGCAGTCAATGCTGCAGTAGTGGGACTCCTTCAAATACCTGCCAGTCTGTTAGGGAAGTTGTCGGTGAAAGCATTCCTTGCAGACAAACAGAGCGGCTCGTGGTATTTTGGAGTTTGGAGTGAAGTGTACTTGGTGTGGTTTTTTCCCTTCCTCGCTTTATCATTTATCTCCTTACCCGTTGGTGTTCCCTCTGTTGTTGTGGTGTGAGTTTTTGTATGCAAGGTGGTTTTTGGTTTTCCCCTTGTACTGTCTCGTTCGTCTAGTACTGTGTGTTGGCTTATATTATCCTGTCCCCTGTTGTTGTATCGGGGTCCTTCTCAGGACTAGATTACTGAGGTTCAGGGATCTTCAGGAGGTAGGGGTTACGCTGGCGGCCGGGACCTCTGTACCTTTAACAGTACCTCCAGGTAGAGGGATTAGTCAGGGCCCCAGCTTAGGGTCAGCTTAGGCCCCTGACCTTCTGTACGCAGAGACAGCGTGACAGTATCTCGAGCGGAACCTAGGTCACGTTTCGTTTGTCCACACCCGACCTGCCATGTTTGTAGGCAGGCAGGTCAATAAGCCAACAAGTGTCCCAAGCGGCAAGGAAACGACTGCGTCTAGTGGCTATCGGAGTAGGCTCACTCACGGCAGATATGTCCTCCAAATTAACCTTCAAGGCAACTCTGTCTTACAGATCAACCATTTACACTACTGAGGTTTGCGTGGATTCCTGGGCTGAGGGTAATTTTATGTCTTCGGCGTTCTCTCAACGGCATGCAATACCTCTAGTGATGCTCCCAAAGCCGATCACCATCTGGGTGGTTAATTGGTCCACGCTATCCTCTCAAATCACTCATCAGACCATCCTGCTTACTCTCGTAATTTCTCCAAAACATCAGGAGATAATTTCTTTGTTGGTCACCCTCGAGGATATTGACGAGGTACTGTTAGGCATATCTTGGTTACGACGCCATTCACCTCACATTGACTAGGCTACTGGGAGCATACTGGGATGGAGTAGGCCATGTAAGGGACAGTGTCTTAGGGCCCAAATTCTGGTTGGGTCGTTTGAGGTCACTAAAGATCTAACCTCTCTTCCTAAGCACTACTGGTAATATGCAGACGTGTCTTCTAAAAAGGCTGCCAAGACTCTTCCTCCACATAGCCCTTATGAGTCTCCTATAGACCTCATTCCGGGGCAGAGCCTCCTCGTGAAAAGTCTACCCTTTGTCTCTCCAAGAGACTGAGTCTATGTCAGAGTACATCAAGAAGACTCTGGTGAGAGGGTTTTTAGGAAGTCAGTGTCTCCTGTAGGGGCTGGGTTCTTCTTTGTCCAGAAGAAGAACGGGGAACTTCGTCCATGCATTGACTATAGGGGTTTGAATGCCATCATCATCAAAAACAAATACCCTTTGCCACTCATCTGGGAGCTCTTCGATAGACTGCGGGGTGCTAGGATATTTTCTAAGTTGGATCTGCATAGCGCCTATAATTTAATGCGCATTCGAAAAGGGGAGGAATGGAAGACTGCGTTTAATACTGGGGACGGTCACTATGAGTACCTGGTAATGTCGTTCGGTCTCTGTAACACTCCCGTCATCTTCCAGGACTTCGTTAATGACATCTTTTGGGAGTTGTTATCCACCTTGTTAGTGGTATATTTGGATGATATGCTTATCTACTCTCCAGATATTGATACTCACCGAAGAGATGTAGAGTCTTCAAACTTCTAGCCGCCAATTCCCTTTTCGCTAAGTTGGAGATGTGCGTGCTTGAGCAGGAGTCTCTACCTTTTCTGGGGTTTATTATCTCAGCCAAGGTGTTGGCCATGGATCCTGCTAAACTGGAGTCTGTGATGAACTGGTAGGAACCGAATTCCCTTAAATCGGTGCAGCGCTTTATGGGGTTTATCAACTATTACCGCCAGTTCATTCCACACTTCTCTACCAGAGCAGCTCCCTTGGTAGCCCTCACCAAGAAGGGCGCTAACACCAAGCAGTGGTCTGAGGAGGTCTCTAAGGCTATTACTTCCTTGAAGTCACACTTCGCTAGGGCTCCTGTGCTACATCGGCCCATTGTGGATAAGCCCTGCATACTGGAAATGGATGCCTCTTCCATCAGTGCGGGAGCAGTCCTATATCAGAAGAATGCTCATGATAGGAAACCCCCTTTTCTTTTCTCTAAGACCTTCACACCGCCAGAGAGGAATTATTCTATCGGGGACACGGAGTTACTGGCCATGAAGTTGGCCTTCTCAGAATGGAGACACCACCTAGAGATCAGTATCCCTTCCAAGTATTTACAGACCACAAAAATCTGCCCTAGTTGCAGACAGACGAACGGCTGACTTCTCAAAAGGCCAGGTGGTCCTTGTTCTTCTCCCGGTTTAATTTCACCCTCCATTTTCTCTCTGAGGACAAGAATTTGCGTGCTAATGCCCTATCCCGCTCTGTAGTGTCATCTGAGGAGGTGGACGATCCACGGCTTTTTGCCCCTTTAGAGAGTCTTCGAACGGTGACTCCGGTGTCGCTTGAGCCGATGCCTCCATGCAAATCTTATGTAACACCTAACCTGCTGCCGGAGGCCCTTTCTTGGGCTCACACTTACAAGTTAAGAGAGCATTTCAAAATCAAGAGGACCACTGAGCTTTTTGCGAGGACTTATTGGTGGCCTTGAATGGCACGTGACATGAGGGACTAAGTTCAGCCTTGCATTTCGTGTGCCAGGAATCGACATTCCCCGCAGAGACCAGCAGGTTTGCTTTATCCTTTGCCGGTGTCAGCTAGGCCCTGGGAGATGGTCGGGATGGATTTTATTGTGGACTTGCCCAAGTCTCGTAACATGGTTATTTGGGTAGTCACCGACCATTTTTCCAAGATGGTACATCTGGTCCCCCTTCCACGCATACCTTTGGCACGGGTGCGTTGGTGGTATTTTCGTGAAGCATATTTTCAGCCTTCAAGGGATTCCTGACAAGATTGTCAGTGACCGGGGTCCCCAGTTCGTGTTTCGATTCTGAAGAGAGCTTTGTTGGCTGCTCAGCATAGAGCTCAATCTCTCTTCTGTGCATCATCCATAGATGAATGGGCTGGTGGAGAAGGCCAATTAGACTCTGGACACGTATCTATGGCATTTTGCTTTTGCCAGGCATGATGACTGGGCATCCTTACTGCCTTTGGCGGAATTTGCTCTAAATAACGCCGTCTCTGATTCCACATGGCAGACACTTTTTCTCCTTAATTACTGTCAGCATCCGTGTGCTCCCGTGCCCATGCCCGTCTCGTCCTCCGACTCTAGGGTGGTGGACTGGGCAGTGGAGGCTTGAGACATCTGGTATCGCATGCAGGACATCATTAAAGCTTCTAAGGAGCGAATAAGGGTCTCCACCGAAGCGCATCGTCGTCCCGATCCTGTTTTTGCAGCTATCTGCATGTAACGTAACATCAGGCTGCATGTAAAGTCCACTAAATTTTCTCCCCGCTACCTAGGTCCTTTCAAGGTCCTGGAACAGGTGAATCCTCTAGTATATCGGCTCAGCCTTCCACCACATCTGAACATCGCCGACAAGTTCCATGTCTCTCTTGAAACCTGTATATATGACCCAGTATTCTGGGACTCCTGCTGGGAGCTCGGATATGTCCTCGGATGATTTTGAGATCAATGCCATTGTCGAGTCCAAGGTGGTAAATGGCATAAAATGTATTTTGGAGGAGTGGAAGGGTCATGGGCCTGAGGATAGGACCTGGGAACCTATTGAGCACATTCATGCCCCCCCAGCTTATTGAGGCTTTTGAATTTTTCCTTATACTTCAAAGCCATATTGCTATTCAAAATTTCATGTATTCTATGTTGTCATGCTTTAGTATGATAGAGTGCAGCCTTTTCTCGTGTGTTTTGCATGGGGGTAGCTCCCCGTGGTTTGCACCTAGTTCACATTAGTCTGGATGTGCCAGTCAGGTTTTTATGTCTTTTGAATGTAGCCAGCAATGCTCCATCGCTTCGCCCACTGTAAGCCCAACGGTTGGCACACCACCAGCAAGAAATGTTGAGGTGTCGTTGCAAGGCCAAAGCAGTCAGGGAATCACAATGTTTTTGCAACGAAAGACTGCATCTAGGCTATCACAACCACCACCATAATCACCATCACCAACCCCCTCTCAGTCCGTCATGTATACCGATAGTACCACCATATGCAGCTCTCAAGTCCAGCTCACCCTACCAGACACTCTGAGTAGGACAAGAAAGTACTCATCCTCTCATCCGCGTACACTGGGTTTGAATGCCTACATTGCCAAACTAATCTAATTAGAGATGATGCCCTTCCGTTTGGTTGAAAGCGCAGTGTTTCGAGAGCTCATGGCCTACGCTGTCCCACGCTATGACCTACCCAGTCGGCACTTCCTTTCTAGAAAAGCCATTCCTGCCCTCCACCTACATGTGAAAGACGCATTGTCCATGCACTCAATCAGTGAGTGGAAAGGTGCACCTCACAAAAGATGCATGGGCCAGTAGGCATGGCCAGGGCCATTACGTGTCCATCACTGTGCACTGGGTTAATGTGGTGGATGCAGGGTCCACAGGGGACAGCGGCGGTGGGACAGTGCTGCCTAGCCCACGGTATAGGCAACAGTTGGCTGTAGGCGTTCGACTCTCCTCCTCCTCCAGAAGCAAAGCTCATCAACAGAGCGCAGTCACACGAGCACTCCATCCACAACTACCTGTGTTGCACACGAGGTGTCCCGCTATCAAACAGAACAGCTAGTGGTAAGCGTCAGCAGGCTGTTTTAAAAATGATGTCTTTGGGCGACAACAGACACACCGCGGAGGTACTGGCTGACTACTTGCAGCGAGAAACTGAGTCATGGCAGGGCAGTATACATCTTCTTGAGCAAGGCAAGGTAGTCAGTGATAACGGCCGTAATTTTGTGGCGGCCATAGCCCTGGCAAAACTCAGACACATACCTTGCCTGGCTCACACCTTGAACCTGGTGGTGCAGTGCTTCTTAAATAATTATCTGGAGTTAACAGCCCTGCTCCAAAAAGTGCGAAGACTGTGCTCGCACATCCGTCGCTTGCACTTAGACTCCAGTCGCATGCAGAGGCTGCAGCGAACGCTCCACCTCCCCAAGCACCGCCTAATCATAGACATTGCAACAAGGTGGAACTCCACCATGGACATGGTTGAGAGGCTGTGCGAACAGAGGCAGGCTGCAATGCATTTTTGGGAGACTACATGGACAGGCAGTGTAAGGGCAGACATGGAGTTGTCGGGTGTGCATGTAAAGTCCTTCAGTATTTTGAGGAATGCACACGGCTGGTAAGCGCAGACGACGCCATCATAAGCATGAGCATCCCACTTATGCGTCTGCTCATGAAAACTTTGACGCACATAAAGGATCAGGCATCTGCAGCGGATGAGGAAGAGAAGGAAGAGGAAAGCCTTGATGACAGTCAGCCATTGTCTGCTCAGGGAACTGTCCTGGACGAGGTACAGGAAGAAGAGGAAGAGGAGGAGGAGGATGAGGGGGATGATTATTTTGGGGAGGAGGATGCTTCTGAGGGGCAAGAAAAAATGTTGGCTTGCCAAGTTCAGGTCCAGGGTTTGTGCGTGACTGGAGGGATGTGACTTTGGCATAAAGTGCTCCTCCACACACCACTGGCAGTGCATCACTGACACCTAGAACATTGGCCCACATGTGTGAATATGCCTTGCGGATCCTAAAAAGGGACCCCCGCATTGCCAAAATTATGAAGGATGACGACTACTGGTTGGCCAGGATCCTCGATCCACACTATAAAGGCAAATAACTGAACATCATGCCACAAGAGAACCTAGAGCTAATATTGGCGAACAAACAAGCAACTCTTGAAAAACGGTTGTTAGAGGCATTCCCAGCAAACAGCAGCGGTGCAGGTTCTACCACGAGCCGTACTGGGCCAAATGGAAGCGGTGTTCTTTTGGTGCACACAGCCGAAGTGGTGTTGGAGACAGGGTTTCATGACCATGTTGTGGACTGATTTCTCCAGGACAGCTCACACGCCTGGTAATAGTGAATCTGTAATGTATGTAGTACAGTTCATATAGCGTCTTGTGCTTGGGTGCGATGAAAACACAGGAGTCACAGGTTTGATATAGAAAAGTCCTGTATTACTTCATACAAGTTGGCAGAAATAGTCACACAGTTTGCAGACACAGAAACAGGAGACACAGCAGGCCAGAGTAATCCAAGCTCAGCAATCACTCTCCAATACAGATTCAGGATCTTCTTCTCTGTTACCGTAAGTCCATGCAAACGTGGGTCTTTTAAAGAGCAGGGTTCAGAGTCCACAAGTGCTTCAGAGTTCCTCAGTAGGAATAGCTGGAGTACAAGGTCCAAGGCTTACAGGAGTCAAGTCACAGGTTCACTGCAGGCTAGATTCTGAAGCACTGATTGCTCAGCTGTGGCTGCTTAAGAAGCAAAGGAGAGAATCAGGGCGGGAACATGCAAGCTGGAAACTCCATTTTGACTGAGGGCAAGATAGCTGCAGCAAGACAGAAAGTAAAATGGCTGACGAACAAACTGAGTTTCAGGAATATATACATAGAACCTTACATTACTCCCCCCTTAAGGACAACCTCCGGATGACCTCAGACCAGGCTTGTATGGGTACCTCTGATGAAACTGACGGAGCAAGCGAGGAGCATTAACGTTATTGACCGGTTCCCATGAGTTGTCCTCCACTGGGTAGCCCTGCCATTTAATCAGATATTGTAACTGATTTCTATACAACCTGGAATCTAAAATCCTTTCCACCACAAATTCTTCCTGACCATCGACTAGCACTGGGTCAGGGCAAGGGGAGGAACGTCCAGGAAACGTATTGGGTGTCGCAGCCTTTAGTAGGGATACATGAAAGACAGGGTGGATTCTCATAGTTCTGGGCAGTTGAAGACGACAAGCAACGGCACTTATAATTTTACTGATTTTATAGGGTCCAATGTACTTATGTCCCAACTTAGACGATGGAATCCTTAACTTAAGATTTCTGGTTGACAGCCAGACCAAGTCTCCTACCTTGAAAGCTGGTGCAGGTTTACGAAATTTATCTGCTGCTTTCTTGTACCTTTCTTGAGCCGATTCCAGATTTTCCTTTAGAAGATCCATATTCTTCTGTAAAGACATGATTCTTTCAGCCACTGCTGGTAAAGGCGTTTCTATGGGAAATCGTGGTAGAATGTTAGGATGATAACCTAGATTAGAGTAAAAAGGAGACTGTTTAGTGGAGGCACTCTGAGAGTTGTTATACGAGAACTCAGCTAATGGAAGTAGATCCACCCAATCATCCTGTAGGTGGCAGATAAAGCAGCGGAGATACTGCTCCAGGGTTTGATTGGTTCGTTCGGTCTGTCCATTAGTCTGGGGATGAAAAGCAGAAGAAAGGTTTACTTTAATGTCCAATGCTGCACAGAAATTTTGCCAAAACCTAGAAGTGAATTGCACCCCTCGATCCGAAATAACCTCATCCGGTACTCCATGTAAGCGAAACACATCTTTAATCATCAAATCTGATGTCTGTTTTGCAGTGGGTAAGCCGACACAAGGGATAAAATAAGCTGCCTTTGTTAGACGGTCAACCACCACTAGAATGGTGTTCTTCCCCTGAGAGGTTGGTAACTCCACAATGAAGTCCATAGAAATGGATCCCCACGGGCGGGACGGGGTGGGAAGAGGCTGTAACAGACCAGTTGGTGAGGAGCGAGGTGTTTTGCATCTTGCACAGACCTCACATGAAGTGACATAATTCAAAACATCCTTCCTGCAAGTGGGCCACCAAAAGAAACGAGAGAGAAATTCCTGTGTCTTTAGAATTCCCCTATGCCCAGCTATCTTGGAATCGTGAATGAGTTGCAATACTCTTAATCTGACTGTTTCAGGAATATACAGACGTTGTCCCTGAATCCACACACCATTCTTAAAGACAAGACTTACGTCCCTTGGGGTTGTGCCAAAAAGGAATCCGCATGGTATGCTTCCTTGATGTCCTTAAGTAGGTCTTGATTATGAATTACTCCTAGGAATCTAGAGTCAGGAAGAATAGTCTTAGGAGGAGTAATTGGACGTGTCTCTGCTGAGTAAATCCTAGAGAGTGCATCAGCCTTTCCATTGCGCGATCCTGGTCTATAAGAGATGATAAAATTAAATTGGTTTAAGAAAAGATTCCAGCGAGCCTGGCGAGGAGTCAGGCACTTAGCCGACCTGATAAACTCAAGGTTACGATGGTCTGTCAGGACGACTATTTGCTGTGCAGCACCCTGAAGAAGGTGTCTCCATTCTTTGAAGGCGGCAATAATGGCCAACAACTCTCTATTGCCCACATCGTAGTTCCTCTCAGCCGAAGACAACTGCTGGGAAAAGAAGGCACAGGGATGCAGACATTCTTCTCACCTGTTCTCTGAGAGAGTATAGCTCCAACGGCACAGTCTGAAGCATCCACCTCTATTATGAAGGCAAGCTCGGGGTTGGGATGTACTAGGATAGGTGCAGTGGTAAATTTATCTTTTAGACGGGAAAATGCTTCCTGGGCTTGGGGAGTCCAGGAAAACCTAGACTCTTTCCGGGTAAGTTGAGTGATAGGTGACACTACCTCAGAGAAATTTCTAATGAAACGTCTATAGAAGTTGGCAAACCCGATGAAGCGCTGTACCTCCTTTACATTTCTAGAACTTGGCCAATCCTTGATGGCTTGGGTTTTGCTTCCATCCATACTAATTCCTTGTGTAAACAGTACATACCCCAGAAATTGAATTTCGGTCCTATGGAATTCACACTTTTCAAGTTTGATGTAAAGATGATTTTGTCTTAGACGTTCCAAGACCATTCTCACATGTCCATGATGTTCCTCTGTGGAGTTAGAAAAAATTAGAATATCATCCAAATAAATTACCACAAATGTATCTAGGAGATCCCTGAAGATGTCATTCACCAAGTGTTGGAAAGTGGCTGGGGCGGTACTCAGACCAAAAGGCATAACTAGATATTCAAAGTGTCCATAGCGTGACCTGAATGCAGTCTTCCATTCATCCCCAGGTCTAATACGGACTAAGTTATAGGCCCCACGAAGATCTAGTTTAGAAAAAATTTTGGCATGTCGCACTCTCTCCAATAACTCAGGGATTAAAGGCAATGGATAACGGTTTCTAATAGTAACCTTATTGAGTTCCCTATAGTCTGCGCATGGTCTCAGAGATCCATCTTTCTTCTTTACAAAGAAGATGGGTGCACCTGCAGGAGATGAAGAGGGGCGTATGAAGCCCTTGGCTAGATTTTCATCTATGTAATCCTTTAAAGCCTTTAGCTCGGGCCCCGCCAGGGGGTAGATCTTACCAAAAGGTATCTCTGCTCCAGGCAATAATTCAATTGGACAATCATATGGACGGTGAGGAGGAAGCTGGTCAGCGTTCTTCTTGTCACATAAATCCACATAGTCCTGGTATACAGCTGGTAGTTCAGGGACTGACATGATTCCTTTAGGAACAGAGCAAGCTGAAACTTTTGGACTCATCTGTTTCTCTGGAAAGTGTAATTCCTTGGTCTCCCAGTTAATGGTAGGATTCTGAGCCTGCAGCCATGGTAGCCCTAGAATAATGGGAAAGTGGGGAAGAGATAAGCATAAATGACAGTTTCTCTTGATGATCTTTACCCATAAGAACCCTCAAAGGCTCTGTTTCCTGATCCACTGGTCCAGAGGTCAGCAGGGAGCCATCCACAGTTTCCATCTGTACTGGAGTAGCCTTCTTCACTGAACGTATTCCCTGTTTCAGAGCAAAGGAGACATCCATAAAATTTCCACTTGCCCCTGAGTCGATCATAGCAGAGCTAGACACCCAAGCTGAGTCAACCCAGAGTTTGATGGAAAGAAAGCAATGAGAATTGTTTTTCTTACAACTCAGCTGGGAACACCGCTGAGGAAACTTGAAAAATGGCAGCGTTTACACAGTCAACGTCCTCAGAGGTAACGGAGTTTAAGTCCGAGAAATCAAGATCTGTTGCTGCAGATCTCTCTGGAGCCTGAGGCTCGGACCTGACAGATCCCCTCTCGCAACACTCACAATGAATGAGTGCTGCAGTAGTCTTACGAGAACGGCTGGGGCAGTTTATAATGAAGTGCCCTGACTTACCACAATAGAAACATAGATTCTCCTTAAAACGATGTTCCTTGCGTGCATCACTAACCCGTCGTTGTAAAGAGTCTACCTGCATGGGTTCAGGTTCAGGTTCCCGTGTAATCCTACTCAAAGGTTCCTTAGCTGGAGAGGAAGGTAGGAAAAGGTTAGTGCGATTGCTTTCGAACCATCTCTCTTGCCTGCGTTCAGTCAGACGAGTATCAATACGGATGCAGTAGTTAATAAAGTCACCTAACGCAGTGGGAGGGTCGGCACGAGCAAGTTCATCCTTAATCAGTGGAGATAACCCCTTTCGAAAAATAGATTTTTTGGCGGAACTGTCCCAGGTGGTATCAAGGGCCCATCTCCTGAAATCCAAGGCATATTCAGCTACAAAGTGCTTACCTTGGCGCAAAGCTAACATGGCTGCTTCAGCTGTTGCACCTCGATTGGGGTCATCAAACACCTGCCCCATGGCTGAAATAAAATCATCAAGGTGATTCAAACAATCATCCTCAGTCTCAATCAGAGGGTTTGCCCACATTAAAGCCTTGTTGGTAAGCAACATAATTATAGTAAGCACCTTAGATCGTTCAGTGGGAAATTGTGAAGCATGTGCAGAAAAAAAAAGATTGCATTGATTAATAAATCCCCTGAATTTCTCACGTTCACCGCCAAAACGAAAAGGGGGCAACTTGGGAATCCCAGCACTCGGGGCTACGGCAGGAGCCTGGACTCGCCCCTCTAGAACCTCAATCCTGGCTCGCAAATCCTGGGTAGTCTGTCCAACCACTTGCAAATTGTGATTATTGAGGTCCTGTAGATTTGTAAAACGGGTCTTTATATTCTGCAAATCTGCAAGGATATTATCAGTCACTCCGCAAAGTTCCTTTATGCGGGCCTCCATTTTCCAGATCTTTTAAGACAGGATTACTGGAAGAAGAGGAGAGAAAAAAAACAATAGTGTTCACCTGTGGCAACACTGCAGAGAGAAAAAAAAATTAAGGGAACTGCTCACCTGGAATGGTTGTGAGAAGTCACAACCACTATCATCACAGAAAGTTTCAACCAGACATCTGATATCCAGAGTTACAGCAGACAAAAAAGAGAAAAGAAAGGAAAAAAAAAAAAAACAATAGTGTTTACCTGTGGTAACACTGCAAAAAGAAAAAACTTAAGGGAATTGCTCACCTGGAATGGTTGTGAGAAGTCACAACCACTGTCATCACAGAAAGTACAACCGGACGTCTGATATCCACAGTACAGCAGACACAGCCTTCCAGACCCAGCAGACACTAACGTTTTGGCTTCAGAATCTTGTAATGTATGTAGTACAGTTCATATAGCGTCTTGTGCTTGGGTGCGATGAAAACACAGGAGTCACAGGTTTGATATAGAAAAGTCCTGTATTACTTCATACAAGTTGGCAGAAATAGTCACACAGTTTGCAGACACAGAAACAGGAGACACAGCAGGCCAGAGTAATCCAAGCTCAGCAATCACTCTCCAATACAGATTCAGGATCTTCTTCTCTGTTACCGTAAGTCCATGCAAACGTGGGTCTTTTAAAGAGCAGGGTTCAAGTCCACAAGTGCTTCAGAGTTCCTCAGTAGGAATAGCTGGAGTACAAGGTCCAAGGCTTACAGGAGTCAAGTCACAGGTTCACTGCAGGCTAGATTCTGAAGCACTGATTGCTCAGCTGTGGCTGCTTAAGAAGCAAAGGAGAGAATCAGGGCGGGAACATGCAAGCTGGAAACTCCATTTTGACTGAGGGCAAGATAGCTGCAGCAAGACAGAAAGTAAAATGGCTGACGAACAAACTGAGTTTCAGGAATATATACATAGAACCTTACAGAATCTATAGCAACAGACAGGAGACAGCAGTTGTCAACTATGGTGAAATATTAATTCTCCTCCCTATCGATGTTCTCCCTCACTGGTCATTTCCCTTTGACTACTGGGCCTGTAAACTGGACACCTGCCTGAATTGGCACAATAAGCCTTACAGGAGCTCGCTTGCCCAGCTGGTAGTGTGCTATAGAAAGTGTCTTCAGTGCTGCTGGATCAATCCTGACAGAAAGAAGGACCCGTCTGTGGACGCAAAATGTTGATGATCGAACCTTCATTAAAATGAACCATGTATGGGTTGCAAAGGATTTTGTCCCACCTTCCCCTGATGACACATAGGTTGCTAGCAAAACGGCTCGCTTTGTCCTCCTCTTCCTCGGACTTCTCCAATTCCTCCATTTGCAGCTGCTTTACGTCCATTATACACCTCAACATATGCCATTTTTGCCACCTCCCTGTCTGGGCTGTCCCTCCTACCTCCACCCCCTACTTTTTATATTCTGGTGTGAGCAATACTGAGCCTGTGAGAGCCAGTGTCTGACTGTGGCAAAATAAACGGAGATTTACAATTTCCCCAACCCTGTATACAGCTGTCCGCTTCTAATACATTACCCTTTTTCTACTTTTTATATTATGTTGTGATCAATACTGAGCCTGTGAGAGCCAGTGTCTGACTGTGGCAAATTATACGGAGATTTACAATTTCCCTAACCCTGTATACAGCTGTCCGCTTCTAATACATTAACCATTTTCTTTTTTTTTATATTATGGTGTGATCAATACTGAGCCTGTGAGAGTGTGTGTCTGTTACTCCGCAAATATATACGGAGATTAAAAATTTTCACCCTCACCGTATACAGCTGTACGCTTCTGATACATTACAATATAGCTGCTGGTATTTTGGGTAGATTTTCACAAACATGAGGAAGTATGATGGAAGAGGCCGTGGTGGTGTTGCATCTGTTGGTAGTGCCAAAAGCACAATAGCACCTAAGGCAGGAGGTGTTATGCCTGCGTCATTGTCTGGCTCCCGAAGGCCTGGAAGGCTCCCTATTCTGCGACTATGTATACTGCATTTAAAGCCGGAGCATCAGGAACAGGTTTTGGCTTTCATTGCCGAAACAGCCTCCAGCTCTATCGCCTCCTCTTCTAAAGTTTCAAAAACTCCAAGAACTAAGTCGTCAGTGCAGGCTTCTGGTCAGGAACAACACCTTTACTTGTGTCCTTCATCCCCACAAAAAGGGATGGATGCGGCAGGCCACACTTCAGATTACTCCATGGAGCTCTTTTCACATACCATGTCTGGGTTATGAAGTGAAATCCTGAATTCCCCAGTCCAACATGAATCTGACATGGAGTGCACTGATGCACAGCGACTGCTATATGATTGTGCTGGTACATTCAACCAGAGCACTACATTCCCCTCGCAGTCTACGGAGCCAGAATGTGACCCTGATGAAACTCAGGTGCCCCTTCCTGCATGCTATACCACCTTACACGGTGACACAGAGGAAGATGCACATGAAATTGAAGAGGAGGTGATGGATGACCCAGTTGTTGACCTTGATTGGCATCAAGTGGGGGAAGAGGGTGCCACTGGCAATAGCTCAGAAAGAGGAGGAGGATCCGCAGCAGGTATCGACATCGCAGCTGTGGATATCTGGCAGGCCCGTAGCAGTCCAAAAAGGTAAAAAAAAACAAAAAGAGTTGCAGGACAGCTTGGCCAGACGGTCAAGTTAGCACAGCGTGCAAGCCCTTAAAATGTATACCATAGTAGGAAGAGTCCAGTTTTGGCACTTTTTGACCAAAATCCTATTGATGAGGCAAAGGTTATCTGTAAGAAGTGCTGAAGGACCTTTAGCTGAGGGAAACATCTCCAAAATTTGAATACCAGTTGCATGCTTAGACATTTAATGAACATGCACTTGCAAGCGTGGACGGACTACAAAATCTCAGGTAGCACATGTGCACCTGCCCCGACTGAATGTAGCCAATAATGCTTCATCTCTTCCGCCAATGTAAGCCCACCGGTTGGCACACCACCAGCAAGAAATGTTGAGGTGTCATCGCAAGGCCAAAGCAGTCAGGGAATCGCAAGGTTTTTGCAATGAAAGACTGCATCTAGGCCATCACCAAAACCCCTCAGTCCGTCATGTCCACCGATAGTTCCATCATATGCAGCTCTCAAGTCTAGCTCACCCTACCGGACACTCTGAGTAGGACAAGAAAGTACTCATCCTCTCCTCCGCGTACACTGGGTTTGAACGCCTACATTGCCAAACTGATCCTATTAGAGATGATGCCCTTCTGTTTGGTTGAAAGTGCAGCGTTCTGAGAGCTCATGGCCTACGCTGTCCCACACTATGACCTACCCAGTCGGCACTTCTTTTCTAGAAAAGCCATCCCTGCCCTCCACCTGCATGTGAAAGACCGCATTGTCCATGCACTCAAACAATCAGTGAATGGAAAGATGCACCTCACAACAGATGCATGGGCCAGTAGGCATGGCCAGGGCCATTACGTGTCCATCACTGCACGCTGGGTTAATGTGGTGGATGCAAGGTCCACAGGGGACAGCGGCGGTGGAATAGTACTGCCTAGTTCACGGTATAGGCTACAGTTGGCTGTGGGCGTTCGACCCTCCTCATCCTCCTCCTCCTCCAGAAGCAAAGCTCGTCAACAGAGCGCAGTCGCACGAGCACTCCAGCCGCAACTTCCAGTGTTGCACCAGAGGTGTCCCACTATCGAACAGCTAGTGGTAAGCGTCATCAGGCTGTTTTAAAAATGATGTCTTTGGGCGACAACAGACACACTGCGGAGGTACTGGCTGACTACTTGCAGTGAGAAACTGAGTCATGGCAGGGCAGTATACATCTTGAGCCACGCAAGGTAGTCAGTGATAGCGGCTGTGATTTTGTGGCAGCCATAGCCCTGGCAAAACTCACACACATACCTTGCCTGGCTCACACCTTGAACCTGGTGGTGCAGTGCTTCTTAAATAATTATCCAGAGTTACCAGCTCTGCTCCATAAGGTGTGAAGACTGTGTTCGCACATCCATCGCTCGCCTGTAGACTCCAGTCGTATGCAGAGGCTGCAGCGATCGCTCCACCTCCCCAAGCACCGCTTAATCATAGACATTGCAACAAGGTGGAACTCCACCATGCACATGGTTGAGAGGCTGTGTGAACAGAGGCAGGCTGTGATGCATTTGTTGGAGGATACACGGGCAGGCAGTTTGAGGGCAGACATGGAGTTGTCCGGTGTGCAGTGGTCAAAGCTGAAAGACCTCTGTAAAGTCCTTCAGTGTTTTGAGGAATGCACACGGCTGGTAAGCGCAGACGACGCCATCGTAAGCATGAGCATCCCACTTATGTGTCTGCTTATGCAAACTTTAATGCACATTAAGGATCAGGCGTCTGCAGTGGAGGAGGAAGAGGGAAGCCTTGATGACAGTCAGCCATTGTCTGCTCAGGGAACTGTCCTGGACGAGGTGGAGGAAGAAGAGGAAGAGGAGCAGCAGGATGAGGTGATGATTATTTTGAGGAGGAGGATGCTTCTGAGGGGGCAAGAGAAAATGTTGGCTGACCAAGTTTAGGTACAGGGTTTGTGTGTGACAGAAGGGATGTGGCTTTGGCAGAAAGTGCTCCTCCACTCACCACTGGCAGTGCATCACTGGCACCTGGAATATTGGCCCACATGTGTGATTATGCCTAAAAAGGGACCGACCCCGCATTGCCAAAATTATGAAGGATGACGACTACTGGTTGGCCAGCATCCTCGATCCCCACCTGGAGCACCCGGGCAAGTGCCGGGGCCCTGAGAAGGTGGGGGGCTCACTCGCCATCAGAGACACCAGCGTACTATGAGGGGCCCTGTGCCATTGCCGGCGCCCACAAGTGGGCCTCCCTGATTGCTCATGACTCCAGCACTTGCAATACTTACCTCTCCCTGCTCCACCGCTGTGACATCTTCCGCGTTTCCTGATAGTGACATTCAGATCAGAGAGCGCGATGACGTCACGTCTGTGCACCCTCTGCCTGAACAGTCACAGTGCAGAGAGCAGGAAGATGGCGATGCTGAGGAGTCCAGAATAGAGCAGTGCCCAGCGAGGAGAGGTATTTCTTTTTTTTTTATTGTTTGGAGCAATATATGGGGAGCAATATACACTGGAGAATTATATATGGAGCCCATCATACATTTAAGCATCATAGATAGGGCCCATTATACACTGGAGCATTATATATGGGGCCCATCATACACTGGAGCATCATATACGGGGCTCATTATACACTGGAGCATCATATGGGGCCCATTATAAATGGAGCATTATATAGACCCATCATACACTGGAGCATCATCCATGGGGCCCATCATATACTGGAGCATCATATGGGGCCCATTATATACTGGACATTATGTGGAGCTCATCATATACTGTATGGAACATCATATGGGACCAATTATGTATGGAGCAATATATGGGGCTCATTATTCTGTATGGCGCACTTAGTGGTACCCATAATACTGTATGGAGGACTATACTGTCTTGTTTTTGAGCTAATGTAGAATTTACAATAGATATCACTCATGTAATGTAAGAAGTGAAGTATTTGGCATTGTACTAAACCTATTTTTATATATATACCTATATACCAGACTTGCACCTTCCATGGAAACCTTCAAAAAGAACCTGAAGACCCACGTCTTCCGACAAGCCTACAACCTGCAGTGATCCTCAGTCTACTGAACCACCGCACGACCAGCTCTACCCTTTCATAGTGTATCCTCACCCATCCCTGTAGACTGTGAGCCCTTGCAGGCAGGGTCCTCTCTCCTTCTGTACTTGTGTGTGCCTTGTATTGCTCACGTTTATTGTACTTGTCTATATTTGCCCCTTTTCACATGTAAAGCGCCATGGAATAAATGGCGCAATAAAAATGTATAATAATAATAATAAGAATATTTCTCTGCCGTATGGGAGCATCATGAATTGTGGTATGTGTTAAAGGGGCCCACTGAGACTCTTTGGCCCGGGTCCCACGAAAACCTGGAGCCAGCCCTGCACCCCCCACAACTTTAGCCAAATAACCCCCAGTTTTCAAAGCTTTACTATTATTATAAAGTAAATTAAGGTTGACAAGCTTAAGTAATAATAATTGATGTCGTTGGCATTGAAATGGGCACTGTAGGTGTGTTTACTGTCCTCCACTCACTGGTGACTTTTCTTCCCCATTGACTTGCATTGGGGTCAGGTTTCGTTTTTTGTCGAAATTTCACGAAGAGTGAAAAATTTAATGGGGTCTGAATGCTTTCTGTACCCACTGTATATGCAACTAACTTTTAGATGTTATCCCCATTTACCCCATTAGAGTGCAGTTATCGACTGTAAAATACAGTCAGCTCCTGCATATCCACTGTACCCACACCATAAGTGATGTACAATTACGGTAGTATACTTTGATACAGGAAAGATGTATATCTTTGTACCGTGTTAGCCAGAAGATAGAAAAATATTTAGAATTGAGAGTCCTTAGTGGTTGATACCTTTTAATGGCTAACTGAAAAGATGGTAACAAGTTGCAAGCTTTTGAGACTACTTAGGTCTCTTCATCAGGCAAAGACTAATACAACATCTGAAGAATCACATATTTATACATAACAGGACACAGGAATAGTGCAATGGATAAGACAAGTGACGTAAAGCAGAACTATCCATATGGGAGAGGGATGAACAGTTGTGGCAATAAATATTGGACCAGTTCATAGAAAAGGAGTGTGAAAGTTTTGCCCTCTGATTGGGGTCTGGTAATGTTTTGTGATGTTCCCACAGGGTCCTGGGAGCAAATTCCTTGATTGATGTAAAAAGTCATAAATCCATGTGATAGGTTCATTCCAGCATTGAGAGTGTCAAAGGTCATCATCAGTTTGTATTCACAAACTCTCCTGTGTCTCTGAGATGTGAAATTACCCTTCAATACAAGTAATTTCATGTCCATCATGCTATGACCGGGGATACAAAAATGTTTGGCCACAGGTAGATCCATTCTCTTTTCTCTTATTGTGTGGCGATGAGAATTCATCCTAGTTCTCAATTTGTGTCTCCCCCACATACAGACCCCCAGTTGGACATTTAGTACATATAATTAGGTACACCACATTAGATGTGTTGCAGCTGAAAGTGCCTGGGATCTTGTAGTCCTGATGTGAGTTGGGGATCTTTATCTTGTCCGTGGTCATTATAAATGGGCTGGTTTTACATTTTTTTTGGTTGCAAAAAAAGGTTCCTACAGCTGTTGGGGAGGACAGGGAACTTCTGACAATGATGCTTCCTAGATTTTGGGGCTGCCTAAAACACAGTAGTGAGGGGTCTGGAAATATGGATTGTAATCGGGCATCTTTTTGTAGTAAAGGTTGTAATTTCTGTGCAGCTCCTCTTAGCACCTCCAGGTTTGGATTGTAGGTGACTACTAGAGGCACCCGGTTATTTTCTTCTTTAGCTTTGTAATGTAGCAGGTGATTCCTTGATATTCTGGTGGCTCTTGTAATTTGGTTTTCAATTGTTCTTGGATGGTAGCCCTGATTTAAAAAGGTCTTCCTGAGGTGACCAAGGTGTTCATCTCTATCCATGGGGTTGGAACATATACGGTTGTATCTGATAGCTTGGCTGTAGATAGTAGAGTTTTTTATGTGTTTTGGATCGAAACTGTCCCATTTAAGGTATGTTGGACGGTCGATTGGCTTCTGTTACAGGGATGTCTCTATTTCATTGTTCTTTAGGTCCGTGGTCATTATAAATGGGCAGGTAGTATACTTTAAAATGGTTCTTTGATGAAAACTTATTGATCAATGGAGGCCCTACCACCCGAATCCGAACTGAGGTACGGACAATTTTTGTCCAAGATGAGACACTTTTATCCCTGTTTTAAAAGAGAATGGTAGGTTGGATACCTAACTGGCAATCCATTGATCTGAAAGAAAAAGCCAAGTGCGGCACTCCATTGCCACATACGGGGCAAATGGAGCAGTGGTCAAACATGCATCTCCATTTTAAAGGCTGAAAAAAGTTGCCCATTCTGTTGATCACTTTGTGTCCCTGCAGTTGGACACAAAACAATCAATAAGTTATCACTAGAGATGAGCAGATTGATCCTCGGAAAAACAAAGTTGAGCTGAATTTCCTGAAATTCGCAGTTCCACATTAATTTGATCAATTTTCACTCGATTTGAGAGGATCAACAACAAAAAATTGCCGAGCACCATTTCACATACACTACACACTCATTTAATGGGCTAATGTCATTAGAACCAGCAGTGTAGGCTTCCTCATATTATGCTGTAGCAATCTGATCACATCGTGTAGCACAGCCAATCAAGGAGTCTATCACAGGCAGTATAACTGATAGTTTCTGGCCATATTGAGATTGTGGTGTACTAATTTAGTGCTTCTGTACAAGATAGAAAATGATACAAATGATGATATATGGGAATGAAATATACAGTGGGGGAAAAAAGTATTTAGTCAGCCATACAAGATTATCAGTGGTATTGTATGTCTTTCATTTTCTTGTTATTGCTCCCACAGTTGATTTCATCACACTAAGCTGCTTGCCTATTGCAGATTCAGTCTTCCCAGCCTGGTGCAGGGTTACAATTTTGTTTCTGGTGTCCTTCGACAGCGCTGTGGTCTTCACCATAGTAGAGTTTGGAGTGTGACTGTTTGAGGTTGTGTACAGGTGTCTTTTATACTGATAACAAGTTCAAAATGGTGCCATTCCTATAGGTAATGAGTGGAGGTCAGAGGAGCCTCTTAACCCCTCTCTGCCATCCGACGTACTATTCCATCCATGTGACCCTGGACCTCATTCCCATGGACGGAATAGTACGTCATATGCGATCAGCTGCGCTCCCGGGGGTAGCGCAGCTGATCGCGGCCGGGTGTCAGCTGTTTATCACAGCTGACACCCAGCACTATGTGTCAGGAGCGGTCACGGACCGCTCCCGGCACATTAACCCCTGGCACACCGCGATCAAACATGATCGCGGTGTACCGGGGGCACAGGGGAGGATCGCGCAGGGAGGGGGCTCCCTGCGTGCTCCCCTGAGACGCTCAGAACAGCGCAATGTGTCGCGCTGTTCCGAGGGTCAGTCATCCCTCCAGGTCCCCAGATCCAAGATGGCGCCGGGGTCCTGCAGGAAGCCTGCAGCGATGCCAGAGCGATCGCTGGTGTGACAGAGTGCTGTGCACACTGTCACACCAGCGATCTGCTAAAATACTATGATGTCCCACCCTGGGACAAAGTAAAAATGTAAAAAAAATAAAAATAAAAAGTGGTAAAAAAAATCATAAAAAAAAAATATTCCCCAATAAATTCATTTCTTCTTGTAAATAAAAAAAAACAAAACAATAAAAGTACACATATTTGGTATCGGCGCGTCCATAACGACCCCCCCTATAAAACTGTCCTACTAGTTAACCCCTTTAGTGAACCCCTTAAAAAAAAAAAGCAAAAAATCAATGTTTTATCATCATACCGCTGAACAAAAAGTGGAATAACACGCGATCAAAAAGACCGATATAAATAAACATGGTACCGCTGAAAACGTCATCTTGTCCCGCAAAAAACGAGCCATCATACTGCATCATCAGTGAAAAATTAAAAAAGTTATAGCTCGCAGAATAAAGCGATGCAAAAATAATAATTTTTTATATAAAATTGTTTTTATTCTATAAAAGCGCCAAAACATAAAAAAATGATATAAATGAGGTATCGCCGTAATCATACTGACCCGAAGAATAAAACTGCTTTATCAATTTTACCACACGCGGAACGGTATAAACGCCTCCCCAAAAGAAATTCATGAATTGCTGATTTTTGTTCATTCTAACCTCCCAAAAATCGAAATAAAAAGCGATCAAAAAATGTCACGTGCTCATAAATGGTACCAATAAAAACATCACCTCATCCCGCAAAAAATAAGACCTCAGATGACTCTGTGGGCCAAAATATGCAAAAATTATAGCTCTCAAAATTTGGTGATTCAAAAAACTATTTTTTGCAGTAAAAAGCGTCTTTTAGCGTGACAGCTGCCAATCATAAAAACCCGCTATAAATAGTAAATCAAACCCCCTTTATCACCCCCTTAGTTAGGGAAAAATAATAAAATTAAAAAATGTATTTATTTCCATTTTCCCATTAGGGTTAGGGTTAGAGTTGCGGCTAAAGTTAGGGTTAGGTAAGATAATGCACTGCACACTCTGTAGGAATTCTATGCAAAATAACAGAAATTTATTGACACAACCAATTAGAAGAGGCATACAGTGAATATAAGTGACAAATAAATCATTTGACGTTTCGACTCTCCTGAGTCTTAATCATAAGTCACTGATATTAAGTGAGTCCTAACTAGAGAAATACCTTTTAGGACAAAGCTGAAGAATTATATTAGAGGTTATGGCCATATATTTAATGTATGCAAAGGGTTTTAGACCTCGTTGGTTGTTGTGAATACGGGGTAAAGCAAATGAGAGCCCCTTAACTGGTGGACCTAATGGAGGAAGGGTGTTCTGAGCGGCGCTCCCGCGCCTTGCTCTGTGGTGGCGTGACGCCACAGAGACGCCACCACAGAGCAAGGCGCGGGAGCGCCGCTCAGAACACCCTTCCTCCATTAGGTCCACCAGTTAAGGGGCTCTCATTTGCTTTACCCTGTATTCACAACAACCAACGAGGTCTAAAACCCTTTGCATACATTAAATATATGGCCATAACCTCTAATATAATTCTTCAGCTTTGTCCTAAAAGGTATTTCTCTAGTTAGGACTCACTTAATATCAGTGACTTATGATTAAGACTCAGGAGAGTCGAAACGTCAAATGATTTATTTGTCACTTATATTCACTGTATGCCTCTTCTAATTGGTTGTGTCAATAAATTTCTGTTATTTTGCATAGAATTCCTACAGAGTGTGCAGTGCATTATCTTACTTTACAATAGGTACCATACCGTTGCACTTGCACCTCGACCATTTGTCCGTGTGCACACCATTTTCCTATTATTAAAGTTAGGGTTAGGGTTGGCACTAACGTTAGGATTAGGGTTAGGGGTGTGTTAGAGTTAGGTTTGTGGTTAGGGTTGGGACTAGGGTTAGGGGTGTGTTGGAGTTAGGGTTGGAGTTAGAATTAGGGGTTTCTGCTGTTTAGGCACATCAGGGGCTATCCAAATGTGACATGGCGTCTGATCTCAATTCCAGCCAATTCTGCGTTGAAAAAGTTAAGCGGTGCTCCTTCACTTCTGAGCTTTGCCATGCGCCCAAACAGTAGTTTACCCCCACATATGGGGTATCAGCATACTCTGGACCACAAGAGTTATTGTGCAATTTGTCCTATTTCTTCTGTTACCCTTGGGAAAATAAAAAACTGGGGGCGACAAAATCATTTTTGTAAAAAAAAAATGATTTTTTTTGTTTTTACGGCTGTATGTTATAAAACTTCTGTGAAGCACTTGGAGCTTCATAGCGCTCACCACACATCTAGATAAGTTCCTTGTGGGGTCTATTTTCCAAATTGGTGTCACTTGTGGGGGGTTTCCACTGTTTAGGCACATCAGGGGCTTTCCAAATGCGACATGATGCCCCCAGACCATTCCATCAAAGTCTGCAATCCAAAATGTCATTACTTCCCTTCCGAGCCCAGACGTGCACCCATACAGTAGTTTTCTCCCACACATTGGGTATCAGCGTACTCAGGACAAATTGGACAACAAATTTTGGGGTCTAATTTCTCTTGTTACCCTTGTGAAAATAAAATATTGGGGGCGAAAAAATCATTTTTGTAAAAAAAAAAAGGATTTTTTATTTTTACGGCTGTACGTTATAAACTTCTGTGAAGCACTTCGGGGTTCAAAGTGCTCACCACACATCTAGATACGTTCCTTGTGGGGTCTAGTTTCCAAAATGGTGTCATTTGTGGGGGTTTCCACTGTTTAGGCAGATCAGGAGCTCTCCAAACACGACATGGCATCCAGCCAATTCTGCTTTGAAAAAGTCAAACGGCGCTCCTTCCCTTCCAAATTCTGCCATGCACCCATACAGTGGTTTACCCCCACATATGGGGTATCAGCGTACTCAGGACAAATTGCACAATAACTTTTGGAGTCTTGTTACCCTTGGGAAAATAAAAATTGGGGTGAAAAGATCAATTTTGTGGAAAAAAATATGATTTTGTAATTTTACGGCTCTACGTTATAAACTTGTGTGAAGCACTTGGGGGTTTAAATTGCTCACCAAAGATCTAGATAAGTTCCTTAGGGGGTCTAGTTTCCCAAATGGAGTCACTTGTGGGGGGTTTCCACTGCTTAGGCACATCAGGGGCTCTCCAAATGCAACATGGCATCCAATCTCAATTCCAGCCAATTTTGGTTGGAAAAAGTCAAATGGTGCTCCTTCCATTCCGAGCTCTGCCATGCGCCCAAACAGTGGTTCCCCCCCACATATGGGGTATCAGCGTACTCAGGACAAATTGGACAACAACTTTTGTGGTCCAATTTCTCCTGTTACCCTTGGGAAAATAAAAAATTAGTGACTAAAAGATAATTTTTGTGGGAAAAAAATTGGATTTTTTATTTTCATGCCCGGGCATTTTTAAACTTGTGTGAAGCACTTGGGGGTTCAAAGTGCTCACCAAAGATCTAGATACGTTCCTTAGGGGGTCTAGCTTCCAAAATGGGTCACTTGTGGGGAGTTTCCACTGTTTAGGCTCATCTGGGTACTACAAACGGAACATGACCCCATCAATGTTTGCATTCCAAAATGTTACTGCTTCCTTTCCAAGCCCTGCCGTGCGCCCAGTTTCCCCCCCACATATAGGGTATCAGCGTACTCAGGACAAATTGGACAACAACTTTTGGGGTCAAATTTCCTTGGGAAAAATCAAAAATTTGGGACTAAAAAATCATTTTTGTGGAAAATTGTTTTTTTTTTTCACACCCAGGCATTATAAACGTTTGTGAAACACTATGGGGTTCAAAGTGCTCAGAACAGATCTAGATAAGTTCCTTAGGGGGTCTAGTTTCCAAAATGGTGTCACTTGTGGGGGGTTTCCACTGTTTAGGCACATCAGGGGCTCTCCAAACGCGACATTGTTTCCAATCTCAACTTCAGCCAATTTTAGTTTGAAAAAGTCAAACAGCGCTCCTTCCCTTACGAGCTCTGCCGTGTGCCCAAACAGTGGTTTTCCCCACAATATGGGGTATTGGCATACTCAGGAGAAATTGCACAACAACTTTATCTGCCCATTTTCTCCTTTTACCCTTGTGAAAATAAAAAAAAGTTTGCAAAAGATCATTTTTGTGGCTAAAAAGTTAAATATTCATTTTTTCCTTCCACGTTGCTTCAGCTCCTGTGAAGCACCTGAAGGGTTAATAAAGTTCTTGAATGTGGTTTTGAGTACCTTGAGGGGTGCAGTTTTTAGAATGTTGTCACTTTTGGGTATTTTCTGCTATATAGACCTCTCAAAGTGACTTAAAATATGAGGTGATCCCTAAAAAAAATGGCTTTGTAAATTTTGTTGCAAAAATGAGAAATCGCTGGTCAACTTTTAACCCTTATAATTTCCTAACAAAAAAAAATTTTGGTTCCAAAATTGTGCTGATGTAAAGTAGACATGTGGGAAATGTTATTTCTTAACTATATTGTGTGACACATTTCTCTGTTTTAAGGGAAAAAAAATCAAAGTTTGAAAATTGCAAAATTTTCAAAATTTTCGCCATATTTGCGTTTTTTTTAAAAAATAAACGCAAGGTATATCGAAGAAATTTTACCACTGACGTGAAGTACAATATGTCACGAGAAAACACTCTCAGAATCGCGAAGATTCGTTGAAGAGTTCCTGAGTTATAACCTCATAAAAAGACAGTGGTCAGAATTGTAAAAATTGGCCCGGTCATTAACGTGCAAACCACCCTTGGGGGTGAAGGGGTTAAAGAAGTTACAGGTCTGTGAGAGCCAGAAATCTTGCATGGTTTTAGGTGACCAAATACTTATTTTCCACCATAATTTGCAAAACAAATCTTGCCAAATCAGACAAGATGATTTTCTGGATTTGTTTTCTCATTTTGACTCTCATAGTTGTGGTCTACCTATGATGTCAATTACAGGCCTCTCTCATCTTTTTAAGTGGGAGAACTTGCACAATTGGTGGCTGACTAAATACCTTTTTCCCCACTGTATACTAATGAAAGGTGAACTGATATAGCGGTCTCCTCATGGCCACTCAGTGTAACTACAAATTAATACATCTGTGATACTGAAGCTAGAGCACCTTATAGCTGCTATTTTTTTTAAAAACAGTCCCATCAAATAAGGGTAGTAATAAACCTCTCATTACAGATTTTGCAAATAAATCAAAATTCTGAATTCGAGGCTCGTTTCTGTTTTTTAAATGAAAGTGCGATACCTGTGTATTGGGACGTGCCATTTTTTTTAAAAGATAAAACTACCTAATTCTGAAACTTTCATATGTGATTACTTATCAAAGTGTCTACATTGTTTAAAATAATTTATGAGATTGCTTGATTGCGTAAATAATTTAATATTAGATGTGTACACGACACCTGAATACATCAGCTAGTTATATGTGCTTGCTATTGAGACATGATTCTGCTTAGATTTCGTGACCCAATTCGATTTTATAAAGACAAGTGTCCTTTAGTGTATTTTTTTTTAAGGGAAAACTACATAATCCTGAAATTTTATGAGAAGAGTTTATCTAAAGAGTTTATCTACTAAAGTGTGCATATTGATAAATAATTTTATGACCCAACTTCATTGCTCCAATTACTGTAATATTACAAGTGCAAACACACTTTCTGAATACAGCATACAATTGGACTTGCTTGTAAAAAAGTGATTCTACCTATAGCTTCTGATCCCATCAAATTTTGTAAAGACTCATGGCCTTTTATTTATCTTCAGTTTTAATATCAAGAGACTCTTTTTATTTTTGGAATAACAGTTTTAATTGTCTAGTCTATGTGCACTCCATAACAATACTGCCCTGGTTGCCTTTTGTTCATTAATGATTTTGAGCCTATGAGTAGCGACTTCACGAGCTACCATTTTATATTTCATTAAATTACTTTTCATTTTTGTTGACTATTATTATTTAAAAGACAAAAAGAATTTAAGATTTTGCAAATGTTTGTCTAGTTGCATTTAACAATCATAAGGGCCATAGTTGTTGCCACAAATTACTTTTCATGCGTATAATTAAATAACGAAATTTTAGATAGGGTTAAGCCTTTTTTTATCCATGGTGGGTGAATTTTAAGCTAAAAATTGGTTGCGCAGTTAACCCCTTAACGACCAAGCCATTTTGTAGGTTAAAGACCAGGCCAATTTTTACAATTCTGACCACTGTCACTTTATGTGCTTATAACTCTGGAACGCTTCAATGGATCTTGGCGATTCTGAGATTGTTTTCTCGTTACATATTGTACTTCATGATAGTGGTAAAATTTCTTCAATATAACTTGCGTTTATTTATGAAAAAAATGGAAATATGGCAAAAATTTTGAAAATTTTGCAATTTTCAAACTTAATTTTTATGCCATTAAATCAGAGAGATATGTCACAAAAATTTGTTAATAAATAACATTTCCCACATGTCTACTTTACATCAGCACAATTTTGTAACCAAAATTTTTTTTGTTAGGAAGTTATAAGTGTTAAAAGTTGACCAGCAATTTCTCATTTTTCCAACAAAATTTACAAAACCATTTTTTTTAGGGGCCACCTCACATTTGAAGTGAATTTGAGGGGTCAATATGACAGAAAATACCCAAAAGTGACACCATTCTAAAAACTGCACCCCTCAAGGTGTTCAAAGCCACATTCAAGAAGTTTATTAACCCTTTAGGTACTTCACAAGAATTGAAGCAATGTGGAAGGAAAAAATGAACATTTAACTTTTTTTCCCAAAATTTTTCTTTCGACACAATTTTTTAAAATTTTGTCAAGGGTATCAGTACAAAATGAACCACAATATTTGTTGTACAATTTCTCCTGAGTACACCGATACCCCATGTGTGGCGCATGGCAGAGCTCGGAAGGGAAGCAGCGCCATTTGACTTTTTTGGCTGGAATTGAGATTGGACGCCATGTCGCATTTGGAGAGTTCCTGTGTGCCTAAACAGTGGAAACCCCCCACAAGTGACCCCATTTGGAAACTAGACCCCCCAAGGAACTTATCTAAATGTGTTGTGAGAGCTTTGAACCCCCAAGGGCTTCACAGAAGGTTATAACGTAGAGCCGTAAAATTAAAAAATATTTTTTCCACAAAAATTATCTTTTCATCCCAAATTTTATTTTCCAAAGGATAAAAGGACCCCAAAAGTTATTGTGCAATTAGTCCTGAGTACGCTGATACCCCATATGTGGGGGTAAACCACTATTTGGGCGCATGGCAGAGCTCAGAAGGGAAGCAGCGCCATTTGACTTTTTTGGCTGGAATTGAGATTGGACGCCATGTCGCATTTGGAGAGTCCCTGTGTGCCTAAACAGTGGAAACCCCCCACAAGTGACCACATTTTGGAAACTAGACCCCCCAAGGAAGTTATGTAAATGTGTTGTGAGAGCTTTTAACCCCCAAGGGCTTCACAGAAGGTTATAACGTAGAGCTGTAAAATTAAAAAATCATATTTTTTCCACAAAAATGATCTTTCCACCTCCAATTTTTATTTTCCAAAGGGTAACAGGACCCCAAAAGTTATTGTGCAATTTGTCCTGAGGACGCTGGTACCCCATATGTGGGGGTAAACCACTATTTGGGCGCATGGCAGAGCTTGGAAGGGAAGCAGCGCCATTTGACTTTTTGGCTGGAATTGAGATTGGACGCCATGTCGCATTTGGAGAGTCCCTGTGTGCCTAAACAGTGGAAACCCCCCCCAAGTGACCCCATTTTGGAAACCAGACCCCCCAAGGAACTTATCTAGATGTGTGGTGAGAGCTTTGAACCCCCAAGGGCTTCACAGAAGATTATAACGTAGAGCTGTAAAATTAAAAAAATCATATATTTTCCACAAAAATGATCTTTCCACCCGCAATTTTTATTTTCCAAAGGGTAACAGGACCCAAAAAGTTATTGTGCAATTTGTCCTGAGTACGCTGATACCCCATATGTGGGGGTAAACCACTATTTTGACGCATGGCAGAGCTCGAAAGGGAAGGAGCGCCTTTTTCAAATGCAGACTTTGATGGAATGGTCTGCGGGTGTCATGTCACGTTTGGAGAGCCCCTGATGTGCCTAAACAGTAGAAACCCCCCACAAGTGACTCCATTTTGGAAACTAGACCCCCCAAGGAACTTATCTAGATGTGTGGTGAGCACTTTGAACCCCCAAGTGCTTCACAGAAGTTTATAACGTAGAGCCGTGAAAATAAAAAAATCATATTTTTTTTCACAAAAATAATATTTTTGCCTCCAAATTTTTATTTTTATAAGGGTAACAGGAGAAATAGGACCCCAAAAGCTATTGTGCAATTTGTCCTGAGTACGCTGATATCCCATATGTGGGGGGGAACCACTATTTTGACGCATGGCAGAGCTCGGAAGGGAAGGAGCACCGTTTTTAAATGCAGACTTTGATGGAATGGTCTGCGGGTGTCATGTCGCGCTTGGAGAGCCCCTGATGTGCCTAAACAGTAGAAACCCCCACAAATGACCCCATTTTGCAAACTAGACCCCCCAAGGAACTTATCTAGATGTGTGGTCAGCACTTTGAACCCCCAAGGGCTTCACAGAAGTTTATAACGTAGAGCCGTGAAAATAAAAAAATCATATTTTTTTCCACAAAAATGACCTTTTTGCCCCCAAATTTTTATTTTTATAAGGGTAACAGGAGAAATAGGACCCCAAAAGTTGATTTGCATTTTGTCCTGAGTACGCTGATATCCCATATGTGGGGGGGAACCACTGTGATCGCCTTACTGCGATCTTTGGGAGGCACAATGAACAAATCCACAAAAGGTGAAGAGTTGGTTTTATTTTTTACGCCGTTCCTCGTGCGGTATTAGTGATTAGGCGACTTTATTCCTCGGGTCGGTGCGATGACAGCGATACCAGATTTATACCCTTTTTTCATGTTTAGCTTCTGTCACGCACTAAAAGATGCTTTTTTTTTAAGAATTTTTTGTAAGAAATTTTTGCATCGCCGTATTTTGAGAGCTATAATTTTTCCATATTTCGGCCGACAGAGTTATCTGTGGGCTTATATTTTGCGGGACGAAATGACGTTTTTATTGGTACCATATTCGGGCACATAACGTTTTTTGATCGCTTCCTATTCCGATTTTTGTGGAAGCAGAATGAACAAAAACCGGCAATTCAGGAATTGTTTTTTTATTTTTTTTTCTCCGTTCCGCGTGTGGTAAAATTGATAAAGCAGCTTTATTCTTCGGATCACTATGATTACAGCGATACCTCATTTATATATATTTTTTTATGTTTTAACGTTTTTTACAGAATAAAAATTTTTATAGAAAAAATAATTATTTTTGCATCAGTTTATTCCGCGAGCTATAATTTTTTTATTTTTTTGCTGATGATGCTGTATGGCGGCTTGTTATTTGCGGGACAAGATGACATTTTCAGCGGTACCATGATTATTTATATCTGACTTTTTGATCGCGTGTTATTGCACTTTTTCCAAGCGGTATGATACCGCTTGAAAAAGTATAATTTACTACTTTTTTGTGGTTTTTTTTTACGACTTTCACTGAAGGGGTTAACTAGGGTTACGCTTTTATAGATGGGATTTTTACGGACGTGGCGATACCAAATGTGTATTTTTTTTGTTTTTTATTTTTTTAATTTCATAAAAATGTGTATTTTTTAGGGGATTTTTTAAAATTATTTTTTAATATTTTTTTTACAATTTTTTAAAAAAAATGATTTTTTTTTAACTTGTCTCTTTATGGGACTTTCAGTTTTTTTTACTTTTTATTGCAGTTACAATGCATTGCAATGCTCCAGCATTGCAATGCATTGTACCTATGGTGAAAGCTGCTGTGAGCATGATCACAGCAGTTTTCCGTAGCTAGATGACCCAGAGGTTGTCATGACAACCCCCGGGTCATCAAGGCAGATATCGGGCCCTGCAAATACATTGCAGGGCGCCGATCTGAGGCAGAGGGAGCTCCCGACCCTCTGCCTCCCCCCCTGAGCGCTGCGATCGCGCTCGAACACAGCAGTCAGGGGGTTAACAGCCAGGAGTGGTGTGGGCGCCGCTCCTGGCTGTCAGTGCAGGAAGCTCGGCCACTGCAGCGCCGGCTCCTGTACTGATCGCGCTGGAGATGCTGAAATTTCAGCATCTCCTGCGCGATCGCTGCTGTGTTTGGTCAGTCAGATTGACTGACCAATCACAGCGCTGTGGGTGCGGGGACCGACGGCAAAGGTCGCCGCACCGCTTGCTGTGCCTGTCAGCTGTCATAGACAGCTGTCGGTACTGAACTACCACTGCGTGTTTACACGCAGTGGTAGTTCAAAGGGATGACGTGCACAGTCCGTCCTGGTGCCGGAACTGACATCCGGCCATGACGGACTGTGCACGTCAATGGGCATTAAGGGGTTAATAAAGTTTATAAACAAATTAAATGTTATTATTTTGTCCAAAATAAATGCTCAACCATAACACTGCATGGGCGACAGACAAGTCTGGGAAAAAGGAAAAAAAAAAAGACCATCATGGATGAGAATGTAGTGCTGATAGCAACTGTCACGGCAGTAATTATACTGAAAGCAGTGGGATGATGTAGCCTGGAATAAGCCGGTGTCAGCATTCTGCTCAGTCCACCTCCTCCGCTACCATAAGGCTGGGGTCACACACACCGTCTAAAAAATCGGACCGTTTTTGACGGCTAATAATCGCACAAATGTTTCCTGAACATTAATCCATCTGTCATCCGATTTGAATGCGAGGATGTGATTTTGTCGCATCTGAACATACGTTTGACATCAGTTTGACATCCGTCTGGCGAGATTTTGTTGGTGGCTAGCAAAACCGACATATAATGGATCCAAATGAATAGTTTTTAAAAAAAAGAAAGAATGGATATATACACATAGAATATATATATATATATATATATATATATATATGTCATTGAGACATATATATATACTGTATATATATTTATAGTTCATAAACTTCTACATAGTATAATAGCCGCTAATTCAATTGCCGACTTTTGTGAAATTACAGAACCCGACATGAAATGACACATGGTTTACATACAGTTAACCATGTGTTGGAGGTCGAGTTCCCGCTTCTGCACATAGGGAATCTCGAGCAATGCTCAGGTACTGCAGCAGCTTCTATTGGTCCTTTTCTGGAAGGTCCTGTAGCTGCTGCTATAAAAGGTGCGCATGGCCGCTCGGCCGTGCGCTAGTATCAAATGCATTATGTGCTTTGTGCCAGTGTGATCATGCACGCATGTGGTTAGGGCTCGGCTGAAATAAGCCCCTAGAATACCGGCAACTCCGGTGAGGAGATTTGTATGCACGTGTTCAGGGCTTGGCTGAAATAAGCCCCTAGAATACCAGCTTCTCCGGTGAGGAGTTGCTTGTTTGTGTTGCTGACTGCATGACCACGGACTGCTATCCGCACAGCAGTTATCTGTGTATCCCTGTTGTGTTAACAGGACACAGTCTCTATCTCTGCGTCTCTACCTAGGCGACTCTGTGGTGTAACAGAGTTCGCTTATACCGCCAGATAGTGCCACAGCATCTATGTTTGCGACTCTGTGAAGTAACAGAGTTCGCCTATACTGCCTTCTTACTAGCAGCAGGTTCTGCCTGCACGGTGGACCCCGGGCTGCGAACGCACCCACTATTTATATTTATTTGGTGCGTTCCGCAGACCCTAACACCATGTCATTTCATGTAGTTTGATATATGGTTTTCATTAACAATTACATGAGTGTATGTGTGCAAAATTTCATACATGTAGCTGTTAATTAAATGTGTAAATTTGTTGAAAAAAAAAGTGTGGGTTCCCGCTGTATTTTCTCCACCAGACAGGCAAAGCCAGCGAGTGGGGGCAGTTAATAATAGCCTAGGGAGGGTGCATTTATTTTGTGCCCCCCTGGCTACTAACATCTGCCCCAGCCACACCAGAAAAGGCAAATCTATAATTAGAAGCACCCTTTCAGGCACTTAGCCTATCTATTCCCATTACCCTGTAGAGGTGGCTAATGGGTTAATAATGGGTTAAAGCCACCTTGCTATTGAAAGGTGACTTTAAGCCAGGTTAATAATTGAGAGTTGTCAATAAGACAACTATCCATTATTAATCCTATTGTATGAAATAAAAAAAACACGCACACATTAATTAAAAATCATTTTAATGAAATAAACACACAGTTTTTGACCATCTTTTATTGTGCTGGTATTCCTTCGATTCCCTTGTTCTCCTGTAATAAAAAAAATGTAATAAAACAACATTATTCTTACCTACCCGGCGCTTAGTTAGGTCCCACGCTGTAATCCTTCACAAAGGGTTAACATGTTTACTGCGTGGACCGGAGCTAATGCTGCCAGCCTGGCAGTAAACCCCCGAATGAATGAGTTCCTCTCTCGGCTGACAGGAGAGGAAGTGATTAGCTGGGAAGCTTAATTGATAGTTTCCCAGGCTAATCAGTTCACTTCAGGTCAGCCGGGGACTCCCTCTGACGTCACTGATGCTGTGCATTAAATGTTATTGCTCATAGAACTTAATACAACTGAACAAAATTATTAAACATTACTGTGTATTACCTCATGTTACTGTATATTACCTCATTTTACTGTGTATTATCTCATGTTACTGTACATTACCACTTGTTACTGTATATTACCACATGTTACTGTATATTACCTCATGTTACCTGTGTATTACCTCATGTCATTGTGTATTACCTTATGTTACTGTGTATTACCTCATATTACTGTGTATTACCTCATATCACATGGTGCTTGAGGAAATGGACAACACAATTGCACACTCTGCAAGCTAAGGTTGTAGAGACACTTTCCCTGGTTGCAGTACATTGAGCCAGGCAAATCATGAGATAGGAGGCAGTTTGGGGGTGGAGGGCATGGAGTACTGGCCATTCCACACAAAGAGGCACCTCTCAGCCGAATCATGGATGAATATGAAAATGATGATGATTCTTTGGCGGAACAAGACTGATGCCAAGAAGGTGTCCTCATCAGATGAGGAGGTTGCTGAAATCAGTGATATACACACCTGCAAAGTTGATAAAATCACATTTTTCTGTGGTCAGCTCTGTACTAAGTAATGACGTATGTGCCATTGGTGAAGAAGGCTGTACAGTGTCTGAAAGGTATGGTTGCTGAAATGGTGAGTCATATGTGCAGGCTTATTTTGCGTGGGAGTAGTTTTGCTGGCTGTCTCCTGACAATTGTTTGGCACTTTGCAGGCTCAACAAGAGGAATATAAGTTATGGATGCCTCTTAACCTCTTCATGACCGTTGACGTATATTTACGTTGAACTTGGTGTCCTTGCCTTTGATGTGGGCTAACATAGGAGATTGTGATTTCTGCTATACATAACAGTGTTGAAGCAGTGCTGTGTATAGCACAGGTGATTGGACGATTGCAGCTTCAAGTTCCTTAAAATGACTGCTGAAGTCAGTAAAAAGTGAAAAAAAAGTTTTAAAGATATGAAACAAAATAAAAAAAATAAAAAAGGTGAACTCACCCTCCTTTTGCCTCATTAAAAATCAAACAAAAAAATACACGTTTGTTATTGCTGAGTTCAGAAATGTCCAATCTATCAAAATATAAAAAAAATTAACCTGATTGGTAAAAGGCGTAATGAGAAAAAAAATGACAGAATTACTTTTTTTTGGCTGCCGCAACATTTAAAAGAAAAATTCAATAAAAGGTGATCAAATAATATGATATCAATAAAAAAAAGTCAGCTTTGGTGTCAAAAAGTAAGTCCTTAGAATTCTCTCTCACTCCTATCACCCACATGTATTTTCCTAGCAGTTACAAGCTTTTCAGTACTGACATTCACGCACATTTCTTTTGACAAGTAAGGTGAGGTTGGTTTTGGGTTTTTTTTCTACATTTTATGTTTATTATGCTCTCGAAAATATCCTGACTAAAGAACAGAATAAGGGAACAATTAATTTGGGGAAAAATATTTTGATTCAAATCAAATTTTAAGGTAAGGTGTGGTGACTTGGGTAATATTGTTCACTTTTTTCAGATATAACATTAATTACCCCCTCTCCAATGGCACTCATACAATAAAAACGTCCACCATTTATGTCTTGGAACTGTAGCCCCATAAATTAATGCGGTAATTTATGAAGCCAAAATGGAGGCATTGTTAATGTATAGGGCTGTAGCACAGGTGACTGGATGCAGCGACACAGAGGCACAGAGAAAGGGTTAACAGGGGTAACAGTGGTTGGATTTAATGATTACAGGAGGAATTTCCTCACAGGAAGTAACAGGGAAATAAATCAGATTTAAACTAAGAATCACAAAAGAACCTAGTAACTTAAGGCAACAGTTTATGCACATGTCTGCTTCACTTATGATGCTAGTCACGTGCTGTGGGCAAGGAAGCTGCATGCCGGCTGAGGCTGGTGCTGAAATCTTCAGGCTTCCCTGCCTAACAGCTCAGTCTTCGGTTTTCTGGTGGCAACGGGCAGTTACTGGTCTGACCCATTGAGCCCCTAGTCCATCACACTGCTCTGCAGCTGGGAGTCTTCCACCACAATCTCCGGCTCAGCTTGCTCTGCAATCAGGAGTCCCACGCTACAATTTCCTGCTTGGCGTGCTCTTCAGTCTGCAGTCCCACGCAGCAATCTCCCGCTTGGCGTGCTTTGCAGTTGAGAGTCCACACGCGACAATCTCCCACTCGGCCCTTTCTGCACTCGTCCGCTCTCACTACTGCGCAGATTAATGCACAGCAGGTCCCCAGTCTGACTTCCCTCTTTCGGGAACTCTCTCTCGCTTCCCACATAACACACCTTATCCCTCTCTGGCTTGCCACGGCCCCTCACTGCAGGTAATGGGTTCTCTCCATCCTCAATTTCCGTCCCCCTGCAACAAGAAGTGCGGGCCTCCGCAGTTCCGGACCTGGTGCTCTGTCAGCACCCACAGCCCGGTCTTCATCCTTACACCACCACAAGAAGGATATAGTAAATTCATGACAGTCTTTTCTCTGTGACTTCCATATAGTATAATGTCACTTCATCGGTCCCCCATTTAGCTTTGGAATCCTTTCAGCATAATGTCCCTCTATTAGTCTATATATAACAAAATGTCCTCTTCTTTGACCTCCTTACAGTATAATGTCCCCAATTTTTCCCTTACACTCAACATATCCCCCTCTTTGGGCCCCATTTAGTATAATCTCACTTTTGTGGTCTTTATTTAGTATAATTTTCCCTTTTGCGGCCCCCATTTAGTATAATGTCCCTTTTTGGCCTGTATTTAGTATAGTGTCTCCCCTGTGTCCATCATATAGTATTATGTCACAGGCTTTGGCACCCATACTGAAAATGTCCCCCTTTCTAAAACTCACATAATGTAACGTCCCCCTCTTTAGCCAGCATGCAGTATAATGTCCCCTCTTTGTCCATATATAGTATAATGCTATCTTCTTCGGACCCATTTAGTATATTGTCTTCTTTTTTTGCCCTCAATTTAGTATAATGTCCCCTTTTTGATCCCCATTTAGCATAATGTCCCTCTTTGCGGCATATCTTACATAGAACTAAAAAAAAAAATATTTACACAATTCTACTCACCAATCCATGACCCAACGAGGACTAGCTCTCTCTATCTGCTTTATTACATCTCACATGGGTGGAAATGAAGCAACATTGCACCCATCGTTTATCAGAGGCCGATGCTATATGCATGTAAGACGGTGGTTCTCTGCTATTCAATACTTTTCAATTGAAAATGTGTCCAGCTGAAACTAGCACTGGCACCGTTGAGATACCTTTCAATCTTTGACTGGTCACTATCTGCAACTGCAATTGTCACGCCCCGGCTCAAGGACCCATCAGGGACTGGAATCTCAGAGACGAATTCTCTTGGTGCGCAAGTTCGAGTCTGTAAATGAAAATTAGTATATGTATAGGGAGGTCCAGAAATATTTGGATCTAACACACCAAACGTCTCTAAATTTCTCAAGCATAAAGCAATGACTAAAGAAGGACACATCTGTACTAATTATATTACCTCTATTTCTAGTATTATTTCTTAGTATTACATATATTAGAAATAGTTCAAACACAGTAATCTCCAGCAATCTCAGGCAGGAAGGAGGTGATAAAAATTATTCCTTTATTTATTTTCGTTAAATGAGCATGTTACAGGTAGTGGATACCCCAGTGGATGGTGAAAAATCTGACGCATCTCAACTTAAAGAGTCTCGTTTGAGTTGAAACGCGTTGGATTTTTTACCATCCACTGGGGTATCCATTTCCTGTAACATGCTCTTTTAATAAAAATAAATAAAGGAATATTTTTTATAACCACCTTCCTGCCTGAGATTGTTGGAGATTACTGTGTGTTTGGACTTGTATCCTTCAGGCCAGGGCGGCTCCTTGCACGGTATGGATCCTGCTATCCGGAGGACGCTAAGGGGTGAGCTAAAACTTTTTTTTCCATATATTAGAAATAGTGTTGAGCGCAAGTACTCGGCGTTACTCGAGTTTGCCTTGGGTACTTGAGTATGCACTGAGTATCGCAGGTGCTCTGGTGACATGTCCGAGTCCCCGTGGCTGGCTGTTTCACAGCTGCTAGACAGCCACAATACATGTGGGAATTGCCTCATGAACACTGCAATCCCCATATGTTTTGTGGATTTCTAAGAGCCGCAAAACATTCGGCCTCAAGGACTCAAACATGTCACTGGAGCACCCACCAAGTACCCTAAGCAAACTCGAGTAACGAGTACTTATGCTCATCACTAATTAGAAATAAATGACACTCCCATAAGTTTTTTCTTCTTAGAATTTGCTGCATTTTTTTTTACAATTTTTAAAGAAAAAAGGTCATCATTTAGATGTCTTTTCTATTAAAAACATTCATGTGTTTCCAAGATCTATTTTCTTAAAAAGGTTAACTCATCTTTTACCTTAATGACATATTACTCCTCTGATTCCTTATTTTTGGTTTGACAATAGTTAGTGCGCTACTAAAGAATGACAGTTCAGACCAATTGCATATCCACTCTGCTGTGCACTTTCCCATGTGGCAGCTTTGCCTCTGCAGCATTGGAAGAGAACGAACAGGAGCATGGAAAATTCATGGATCCATCAATCTAGCCAGCTTCAGAGCTGCCATTTCACGCTTTATTGGAAAAAGCTTGCAAATGATGTGCACTCTTTGCCTGGAAAACTCAGCCACCTCTGATAGACTGTAGAGGTGGCTGATAAACTAGTCAACAAGCAGTTAATTATAGAATTCAAAATCTCTCCCTTCTTCAGAATGTAGAGATTTTTTAATAAGAGATAAATTGGAAAATTGCTTTTTTTTACAAGCACTTTTCCTATTTAAGAACACAAGATTACCCTTATAACTAAAAGAAACCGAGTCAGTGCCCAAATAAATTAATATATAAATACCTTAAAAAAATGAATAGTTGTAACTATAAAAAAAAATTAACCATAAATCAGAACATTCTACAAAAATATTTGATTTTTTTTTAGTAATTGTAACTGTCTATTACTATGAATTATAATTTTTAGATTTCCATTAATTAACTCAACAAGAACCTAAGATTCATGCAGCTCCAAGTACCTGACAATAACAACTAATGTACTTTACAAATGTACCGCACGTCGCTCGATAAGACATATTATTGGCAGGAACAATGACAACTGTATTAGAGGTGTTTGTAACGATTGGTTTTACAGGCATTATTTCATTGTTGATTGCATGGTTTATGATCCATATACAAAGCATAGAAAGACTACATGGGTGCAATAAACTGATAAAAAATGGCTTCACATTCATTGTAAGATACAGGAGGCTTTTTGTTAGCAAGTCGTAATTGTAAAGTCAATCTAGAACATGCAACAGTTTCATTCTTTTACAGAATTGGTAAGTAATTTGCTTTGTGTTGAATTTACTTATTTGTTATTCGTTGGCATCAGACATTGAGGTGATTATGTATATATATATACATATATATATATATATATGCACTGTATATCTGTATACCTATTCTTATAATGCTACTATAGTGTAATACATTATTATAGTAATTATAATATAATTATAATTATAAAAGACTCATAAGTGGGATGCTCATGCTTATGATGGCGTAGTCTGCGCTTCCCAGCCGTGTGCATTCCTCAAAACACTGAAGGACTTTACAGAGGTCTTTCAGCTTTGACTACTGCACACCCAACAACTCTATGTCTGCCCTCAAACTGCCTGCCCGTGTATCCTCCCACAAATGCATTACAGCCTGCCTCTGTTCGCACAGCCTCTCAACCATGTGCATGGTGGAGTTCCACCTTGTTGCAACGTCTATGATTAGGCGGTGCTTGGGGAGGTGGAGCGATCGCTGCAGCCTCTGCATATGACTGGAGTCTACGGGCGAGCGACGGATGTGCAAGCACAGTCTTCGCACCTTATGGAGCAGGGCTGGTAACTCCGGATAATTATTTAGGAAGCAATGCACCACCAGGTTCAAGGTGTGAGCCAGGCAAGGTATGTGTCTGAGTTTTGCCAGGGCTATGGCCGCCACAAAATTACGTGCCGTTATCACTGGCTACCTTGCCTGGCTCAAAACGTAGACTGCCCAGCAATGACTCAGTTTCTCGCTGCAAGTAGCCAGCCAGTACCTCCACGGTGTGTCTGTTGTCACCCAAAGATATCATCTTTAAAACAGCCTGCTGAAGCTTACCACTAGCTGTTCGATAGTGTGACAACTCGTGTGTAACACTGGCAGCTGCGGATGGAGTGCTTGTGCGACTGTGCTCTGTCGACGAGCTTTCGCTTCTGGAGGAGGAGGGTCAAATGCCTACAGCCAACTGTTGCCTATACCGTGGGCTAGGCAGCACTGTCCCACCAACGCTGTCCCCTGTGGACCCTGCATCCACCACATTAACCCAGTGCGCAGTGATGGACACGTAACGGCCCTGGCCATGCCTACTGGCCCATGCATCTGTTGTGAGGTGCACCTTTCCAATCACTGATTGTTTGAGTGCATGGACAATGCAGTCTTTCACATACAGGTGGAGGGCAGGGATGGCTTTTCTAGAAAAGAAGTGCCAACTGGGTAGGTCATAGTGTGGGACAGCGTAGGCCATGAGCTCTCGGAACTCTGCACTTTCAACCAAACGGAAGGGCATCATCTCTAATGAGGTCAGTTTGGCAATGTAGGTGTTCAAAGCCAGTGAGGTTTTGTAGTCCGTCCACGCTTGCAAGTGCATGGTGTTTAAGTGTCTAAGCATGCAACTGGTATTCAAATTTCTGAGATTTTTCCCTCGACTAAAGGTCCTTCCACTTTTCTTACAGATAACCTTTGCCTCATCAATAGGATTTTGGTCAAAAAAGTGCCACACTGCACTCTTCCTACTATGGGATAATTTTTCAGGGTTTGTAGGCTGTGCTAATTTGACCATTTGGTCAAGCTGTCCTGCAACTTTTTGTTTTTTTAACACGTTTTTGGACTGCTACGGGCCTGCCAGATAACCACAGCTGCAATGTCAATGCCTGCTGCAGATCCTCCTACTCTTCTGAGCTATTGCCAGTGACACCCTCTTCCTCCAATGGATGCCAATCTGGGTCAACAGCTGGGTCATCCATCACCTTCTCTTCAATTTCATCTGCACCTTCCTCTGTGTCACCGTGTAAGGTGGTATATTATGCAGGAAGTGGCAACTGAGTTTCATCAGGGTCAGAATCTGGTTCAGTAGACTGCGAGGGCAATGCAGTGCTCTGGGTGAATGAACCAGCAGAATCAGATAGCTGTGGTGGTGCATCAGTGCACTCCATGTCAGATTCATCTTGGACTGGGGAATTCAGGATTTCACTTGATACCATGCATGGTATGTGAAAAGAACTCCATGGAGTAATCTGAAGTGTTTCCTGCCGCATCCTTCACTTTTGGTGCGGGTGAAGGACACAAGGAAAGGTGTTGTTCCTGACCAGGAGCCTGCACTGATGACTCAGTGCTTGCATTTTTTGAAACTTCAGAAGAGGAGGCGATAGAGCTGGAGGCTGTTTCGGCAATATAAGCCAAAACCTGTTTCTGGTGCTCCGGCTTTAAAAGCGGTTTACCTACTTCCAGAAAAGGGAGCCTTCCAGGCCTTCTGGAGACAGACAATGACGCAGGCTCAACACCTCCTGCCTTAGGTGCTATTGTGCTTTTGGCACTACCAGCAGATGCACCACCACCACCATCAGTACCAGCTGGCCTCACCCGCCAACGTCCGCAGCTTCTTCCACCATACTTCCTCATGTTTGGGAAAATGTACTAAAAATACCAGCAGATATATGGTACAGCTGTATATGGTGTAGAGGAAAATGTAAATCTCCGTATTTATTTCCGGAGTCACACACAGACGCTCACTCAGTATGGATTTGACCGTAATACAAAAAGCAGAAAAACAGTACTGTATCTGAAGGGGAGAGCTGTATACGGTGTAGGGGAAAATTTAAATCTCTGTATATATATTTCCAGAGTCACACACAGACGCTCTCTCAGTATTGATTTGACCAGAATTTAAAAGCAGAAAAACGGTACTGTATCAGAAGCGGACAGCAGTATACGGTGTAGGGAAAAATTTAAATCTCCGTATTTATTTCCGGAGTCACACACAGATAGTAAGCATGTATTTGTCCATGATACCAGCCGGTACACGGTAGTGTGTGAGGAGCGTACAGCTCTATACGGTGTGGGAAAAAATGAATGGTCGGTAACTGTGCAGAAAGAAAGAATAAAAGTACTAGTGCTGTGTAAAAAGCAGTCTGCACAGCAGTGTACACACAACAATACAGCTATCAGGCATCCTAATAACCAGCACTGCAACACACAAGAAAATCCTCCCCCGTCACTGCACACTAACTGTACAGCACAATTGCTATCAGCACAAGCACAGAAGAACTTCTCTTTCCAGCCCTAGCTCTCTCTCTGCTGATAAACAGCGTCAGCAACCTCTCCCTACTATAAATGGCTGTCGGTGATCAGGGCTTTTATAGACACTATGATGCCCCCCAAAGCAAACAAATCACTGCAATGCCCTTCTCTTAGATGGTGGTGGACGCTGCACGTGTCATCTCGTTGACCACAATGTACGTCCTTGCTCATTGGCTGAAAAAAGGCGCCTGAAAGCATTCTGGGAAAACCGACTTTGGCGCTAATTTTGCCGACCTCATGGCCGACTTGACGCTATAGTCGTGTTTCGACCGACATGTTTCGCTCAACTCTACTTATGACCATGTGATATTTCAGTTTTTCTTTTTTAATAAATTTGCAAACATTTCTACATTTGTTTTTTTTTTTCAGTCAAGATGGGGTGCAGAGTGTACATTATTGAAAAAAATGAACTTTTTTGAATTTAGCAAATGGCTGCAATGAAACAATGAGTGAAAAATTTAAAGGGTCTGAATACTTTCCTTATCCACTGTAGCTGTAGTATGAGCCTCAGAGTATAGTGTCGGGCCCCAGTCTGAAACCATTTACATATGTTAATTATAGTCTGGGGTCTGTAGAGATCTCAGAGTATAGTAATGTATATTTGATTTTCATAGATTAAATTCAAATGGTGTTTTCTAGACAAATTTAAGTGAATTATGTACTTCAAATTCCAATAGATTTGTTCATCACTAGTTTGATTAAAGTGGACATAACTGTAGTATTTTGTTTATTATTATTAAAATTATTATTGTTGTTATTATATTATTATCATCATATTTTTATTCCAATAGTAGCTTTCTTTATATGTTATGAAAATTGCTAAAACAATTAGTTTACAGATAAAAATGCTTTATTTAAGTTTGCTTATGTACAGCACCATGGTGAACTGAGGCCATTTTAACAGTTTAGTTCACAAATACATTATGTTGACCACATTTTTTTGAACTCTCAACAAATAAAATACAGAAAAAATAAAATTGGAAATCTAAAAGCAAACAATCTGCTTGTTCAGAAAGCTACACATTGTTTATATTCCTATAATGGCTGCATCAATTAAAGGGAACCTGTAACATCTGCTTTACTGTTTCTCAATAAACATGTTAAATGATCATTATCCAATCCCACCAGCCACACTTCTGATACTCATGAAGCATCCAAATATGAATTTACTCCTCACAGCCTTCTGTCAAAAAGTTAGTTCCAGTGTAATAAGTCTGTTATATTTTGGAAATAAGGTTTATCCCCATGTTCATAAACTTCTACATAGTATAATAGCCGCTAATTCAATTGCCGGCTTTTGTGAAATTACAGAACCCGACATGAAATGACACATGGTTTACATACAGTTAACCATGTGTTGGAGGTCGAGTTCCCGCTTCTGCACATAGGGAATCTCGAGCAATGCTCAGGTACTGCAGCAGCTTCTATTGGTCCTTTTCTGGAAGGTCCTGTAGCTGCTGCTATAAAAGGTGCGCATGGCCGCTCGGCCGTGCGCTAGTATCAAATGCATTATGTGCTTTGTGCCAGTGTGATCATGCACGCATGTGGTTAGGGCTCGGCTGAAATAAGCCCCTAGAATACCGGCAACTCCGGTGAGGAGATTTGTATGCACGTGTTCAGGGCTTGGCTGAAATAAGCCCCTAGAATACCAGCTTCTCCGGTGAGGAGTTGCTTGTTTGTGTTGCTGACTGCATGACCACGGACTGCTATCCGCACAGCAGTTATCTGTGTATCCCTGTTGTGTTAACAGGACACAGTCTCTATCTCTGCGTCTCTACCTAGGCGACTCTGTGGTGTAACAGAGTTCGCTTATACCGCCAGATAGTGCCACAGCATCTATGTTTGCGACTCTGTGAAGTAACAGAGTTCGCCTATACTGCCTTCTTACTAGCAGCAGGTTCTGCCTGCACGGTGGACCCCGGGCTGCGAACGCACCCACTATTTATATTTATTTGGTGCGTTCCGCAGACCCTAACACCATGTCATTTCATGTAGTTTGATATATGGTTTTCATTAACAATTACATGAGTGTATGTGTGCAAAATTTCATACATGTAGCTGTTAATTAAATGTGTAAATTTGTTGAAAAAAAAAGTGTGGGTTCCCGCTGTATTTTCTCCACCAGACAGGCAAAGCCAGCGAGTGGGGGCAGTTAATAATAGCCTAGGGAGGGTGCATTTATTTTGTGCCCCCCCTGGCTACTAACATCTGCCCCAGCCACACCAGAAAAGGCAAATCTATAATTAGAAGCACCCTTTCAGGCACTTAGCCTATCTATTCCCATTACCCTGTAGAGGTGGCTAATGGGTTAATAATGGGTTAAAGCCACCTTGCTATTGAAAGGTGACTTTAAGCCAGGTTAATAATTGAGAGTTGTCAATAAGACAACTATCCATTATTAATCCTATTGTATGAAATAAAAAAAACACGCACACATTAATTAAAAATCATTTTAATGAAATAAACACACAGTTTTTGACCATCTTTTATTGTGCTGGTATTCCTTCGATTCCCTTGTTCTCCTGTAATAAAAAAAATGTAATAAAACAACATTATTCTTACCTACCCGGCGCTTAGTTAGGTCCCACGCTGTAATCCTTCACAAAGGGTTAACATGTTTACTGCGTGGACCGGAGCTAATGCTGCCAGCCTGGCAGTAAACCCCCGAATGAATGAGTTCCTCTCTCGGCTGACAGGAGAGGAAGTGATTAGCTGGGAAGCTTAATTGATAGTTTCCCAGGCTAATCAGTTCACTTCAGGTCAGCCGGGGACTCCCTCTGACGTCACTGATGCTGTGCATTAAATGTTATTGCTCATAGAACTTAATACAACTGAACAAAATTATTAAACATTACTGTGTATTACCTCATGTTACTGTATATTACCTCATTTTACTGTGTATTATCTCATGTTACTGTACATTACCACTTGTTACTGTATATTACCACATGTTACTGTATATTACCTCATGTTACCTGTGTATTACCTCATGTCATTGTGTATTACCTTATGTTACTGTGTATTACCTCATATTACTGTGTATTACCTCATATCACATGGTGCTTGAGGAAATGGACAACACAATTGCACACTCTGCAAGCTAAGGTTGTAGAGACACTTTCCCTGGTTGCAGTACATTGAGCCAGGCAAATCATGAGATAGGAGGCAGTTTGGGGGTGGAGGGCATGGAGTACTGGCCATTCCACACAAAGAGGCACCTCTCAGCCGAATCATGGATGAATATGAAAATGATGATGATTCTTTGGCGGAACAAGACTGATGCCAAGAAGGTGTCCTCATCAGATGAGGAGGTTGCTGAAATCAGTGATATACACACCTGCAAAGTTGATAAAATCACATTTTTCTGTGGTCAGCTCTGTACTAAGTAATGACGTATGTGCCATTGGTGAAGAAGGCTGTACAGTGTCTGAAAGGTATGGTTGCTGAAATGGTGAGTCATATGTGCAGGCTTATTTTGCGTGGGAGTAGTTTTGCTGGCTGTCTCCTGACAATTGTTTGGCACTTTGCAGGCTCAACAAGAGGAATATAAGTTATGGATGCCTCTTAACCTCTTCATGACCGTTGACGTATATTTACGTTGAACTTGGTGTCCTTGCCTTTGATGTGGGCTAACATAGGAGATTGTGATTTCTGCTATACATAACAGTGTTGAAGCAGTGCTGTGTATAGCACAGGTGATTGGACGATTGCAGCTTCAAGTTCCTTAAAATGACTGCTGAAGTCAGTAAAAAGTGAAAAAAAAGTTTTAAAGATATGAAACAAAATAAAAAAAATAAAAAAGGTGAACTCACCCTCCTTTTGCCTCATTAAAAATCAAACAAAAAAATACACGTTTGTTATTGCTGAGTTCAGAAATGTCCAATCTATCAAAATATAAAAAAAATTAACCTGATTGGTAAAAGGCGTAATGAGAAAAAAAATGACAGAATTACTTTTTTTTGGCTGCCGCAACATTTAAAAGAAAAATTCAATAAAAGGTGATCAAATAATATGATATCAATAAAAAAAAGTCAGCTTTGGTGTCAAAAAGTAAGTCCTTAGAATTCTCTCTCACTCCTATCACCCACATGTATTTTCCTAGCAGTTACAAGCTTTTCAGTACTGACATTCACGCACATTTCTTTTGACAAGTAAGGTGAGGTTGGTTTTGGGTTTTTTTTCTACATTTTATGTTTATTATGCTCTCGAAAATATCCTGACTAAAGAACAGAATAAGGGAACAATTAATTTGGGGAAAAATATTTTGATTCAAATCAAATTTTAAGGTAAGGTGTGGTGACTTGGGTAATATTGTTCACTTTTTTCAGATATAACATTAATTACCCCCTCTCCAATGGCACTCATACAATAAAAACGTCCACCATTTATGTCTTGGAACTGTAGCCCCATAAATTAATGCGGTAATTTATGAAGCCAAAATGGAGGCATTGTTAATGTATAGGGCTGTAGCACAGGTGACTGGATGCAGCGACACAGAGGCACAGAGAAAGGGTTAACAGGGGTAACAGTGGTTGGATTTAATGATTACAGGGAGGAATTTCCTCACAGGAAGTAACAGGGAAATAAATCAGATTTAAACTAAGAATCACAAAAGAACCTAGTAACTTAAGGCAACAGTTTATGCACATGTCTGCTTCACTTATGATGCTAGTCACGTGCTGTGGGCAAGGAAGCTGCATGCCGGCTGAGGCTGGTGCTGAAATCTTCAGGCTTCCCTGCCTAACAGCTCAGTCTTCGGTTTTCTGGTGGCAACGGGCAGTTACTGGTCTGACCCATTGAGCCCCTAGTCCATCACACTGCTCTGCAGCTGGGAGTCTTCCACCACAATCTCCGGCTCAGCTTGCTCTGCAATCAGGAGTCCCACGCTACAATTTCCTGCTTGGCGTGCTCTTCAGTCTGCAGTCCCACGCAGCAATCTCCCGCTTGGCGTGCTTTGCAGTTGAGAGTCCACACGCGACAATCTCCCACTCGGCCCTTTCTGCACTCGTCCGCTCTCACTACTGCGCAGATTAATGCACAGCAGGTCCCCAGTCTGACTTCCCTCTTTCGGGAACTCTCTCTCGCTTCCCACGTAACACACCTTATCCCTCTCTGGCTTGCCACGGCCCCTCACTGCAGGTAATGGGTTCTCTCCATCCTCAATTTCCTTCCCCCTGCAACAAGAAGTGCGGGCCTCCGCAGTTCCGGACCTGGTGCTCTGTCAGCACCCACAGCCCGGTCTTCATCCTTACACCACCACAAGAAGGATATAGTAAATTCATGACAGTCTTTTCTCTGTGACTTCCATATAGTATAATGTCACTTCATCGGTCCCCCATTTAGCTTTGGAATCCTTTCAGCATAATGTCCCTCTATTAGTCTATATATAACAAAATGTCCTCTTCTTTGACCTCCTTACAGTATAATGTCCCCAATTTTTCCCTTACACTCAACATATCCCCCTCTTTGGGCCCCATTTAGTATAATCTCACTTTTGTGGTCTTTATTTAGTATAATTTTCCCTTTTGCGGCCCCCATTTAGTATAATGTCCCTTTTTGGCCTGTATTTAGTATAGTGTCTCCCCTGTGTCCATCATATAGTATTTTGTCACAGGCTTTGGCACCCATACTGAAAATGTCCCCCTTTCTAAAACTCACATAATGTAACGTCCCCCTCTTTAGCCAGCATGCAGTATAATGTCCCCTCTTTGTCCATATATAGTATAATGCTATCTTCTTCGGACCCATTTAGTATATTGTCTTCTTTTTTTGCCCTCAATTTAGTATAATGTCCCCTTTTTGATCCCCATTTAGCATAATGTCCCTCTTTGCGGCATATCTTACATAGAACTAAAAAAAAAAATATTTACACAATTCTACTCACCAATCCATGACCCAACGAGGACTAGCTCTCTCTATCTGCTTTATTACATCTCACATGGGTGGAAATGAAGCAACATTGCACCCATCGTTTATCAGAGGCCGATGCTATATGCATGTAAGACGGTGGTTCTCTGCTATTCAATACTTTTCAATTGAAAATGTGTCCAGCTGAAACTAGCACTGGCACCGTTGAGATACCTTTCAATCTTTGACTGGTCACTATCTGCAACTGCAATTGTCACGCCCCGGCTCAAGGACCCATCAGGGACTGGAATCTCAGAGACGAATTCTCTTGGTGCGCAAGTTCGAGTCTGTAAATGAAAATTAGTATATGTATAGGGAGGTCCAGAAATATTTGGATCTAACACACCAAATGTCTCTAAATTTCTCAAGCATAAAGCAATGACTAAGGAAGGACACATCTGTACTAATTATATTACCTCTATTTCTAGTATTATTTCTTAGTATTACATATATTAGAAATAGTTCAAACACAGTAATCTCCAGCAATCTCAGGCAGGAAGGAGGTGATAAAAATTATTCCTTTATTTATTTTCGTTAAATGAGCATGTTACAGGTAGTGGATACCCCAGTGGATGGTGAAAAATCTGACGCATCTCAACTTAAAGAGTCTCGTTTGAGTTGAAACGCGTTGGATTTTTTACCATCCACTGGGGTATCCATTTCCTGTAACATGCTCTTTTAATAAAAATAAATAAAGGAATATTTTTTATAACCACCTTCCTGCCTGAGATTGTTGGAGATTACTGTGTGTTTGGACTTGTATCCTTCAGGCCAGGGCGGCTCCTTGCACGGTATGGATCCTGCTATCCGGAGGACGCTAAGGGGTGAGCTAAAACTTTTTTTTTCCATATATTAGAAATAGTGTTGAGCGCAAGTACTCGGCGTTACTCGAGTTTGCCTTGGGTACTTGAGTATGCACTGAGTATCACAGGTGCTCTGGTGACATGTCCGAGTCCCCGTGGCTGGCTGTTTCACAGCTGCTAGACAGCCACAATACATGTGGGAATTGCCTCATGAACACTGCAATCCCCATATGTTTTGTGGATTTCTAAGAGCCGCAAAACATTCGGCCTCAAGGACTCAAACATGTCACTGGAGCACCCACCAAGTACCCTAAGCAAACTCGAGTAACGAGTACTTATGCTCATCACTAATTAGAAATAAATGACATTTCCATAAGTTTTTTCTTCTTAGAATTTGCTGCATTTTTTTTTACAATTTTTAAAGAAAAAAGGTCATCATTTAGATGTCTTTTCTATTAAAAACATTCATGTGTTTCCAAGATCTATTTTCTTAAAAAGGTTAACTCATCTTTTACCTTAATGACATATTACTCCTCTGATTCCTTATTTTTGGTTTGACAATAGTTAGTGCGCTACTAAAGAATGACAGTTCAGACCAATTGCATATCCACTCTGCTGTGCACTTTCCCATGTGGCAGCTTTGCCTCTGCAGCATTGGAAGAGAACGAACAGGAGCATGGAAAATTCATGGATCCATCAATCTAGCCAGCTTCAGAGCTGCCATTTCACGCTTTATTGGAAAAAGCTTGCAAATGATGTGCACTCTTTGCCTGGAAAACTCAGCCACCTCTGATAGACTGTAGAGGTGGCTGATAAACTAGTCAACAAGCAGTTAATTATAGAATTCAAAATCTCTCCCTTCTTCAGAATGTAGAGATTTTTTAATAAGAGATAAATTGGAAAATTGCTTTTTTTTACAAGCACTTTTCCTATTTAAGAACACAAGATTACCCTTATAACTAAAAGAAACCGAGTCAGTGCCCAAATAAATTAATATATAAATACCTTAAAAAAATGAATAGTTGTAACTATAAAAAAAATTAACCATAAATCAGAACATTCTACAAAAATATTTGATTTTTTTTTAGTAATTGTAACTGTCTATTACTATGAATTATAATTTTTAGATTTCCATTAATTAACTCAACAAGAACCTAAGATTCATGCAGCTCCAAGTACCTGACAATAACAACTAATGTACTTTACAAATGTACCGCACGTCGCTCGATAAGACATATTATTGGCAGGAACAATGACAACTGTATTAGAGGTGTTTGTAACGATTGGTTTTACAGGCATTATTTCATTGTTGATTGCATGGTTTATGATCCATATACAAAGCATAGAAAGACTACATGGGTGCAATAAACTGATAAAAAATGGCTTCACATTCATTGTAAGATACAGGAGGCTTTTTGTTAGCAAGTCGTAATTGTAAAGTCAATCTAGAACATGCAACAGTTTCATTCTTTTACAGAATTGGTAAGTAATTTGCTTTGTGTTGAATTTACTTATTTGTTATTCGTTGGCATCAGACATTGAGGTGATTATGTATATATATATACATATATATATATATATGCACTGTATATCTGTATACCTATTCTTATAATGCTACTATAGTGTAATACATTATTATAGTAATTATAATATAATTATAAAAGACTCATAAGTGGGATGCTCATGCTTATGATGGCGTAGTCTGCGCTTCCCAGCCGTGTGCATTCCTCAAAACACTGAAGGACTTTACAGAGGTCTTTCAGCTTTGACTACTGCACACCCGACAACTCTATGTCTGCCCTCAAACTGCCTGCCCGTGTATCCTCCCACAAATACATTACAGCCTGCCTCTGTTCGCACAGCCTCTCAACCATGTGCATGGTGGAGTTCCACCTTGTTGCAACGTCTATGATTAGGCGGTGCTTGGGGAGGTGGAGCGATCGCTGCAGCCTCTGCATATGACTGGAGTCTACGGGCGAGCGACGGATGTGCAAGCACAGTCTTCGCACCTTATGGAGCAGGGCTGGTAACTCCGGATAATTATTTAGGAAGCAATGCACCACCAGGTTCAAGGTGTGAGCCAGGCAAGGTATGTGTCTGAATTTTGCCAGGGCTATGGCCGCCACAAAATTACGTGCCGTTATCACTGGCTACCTTGCCTGGCTCAAAACGTAGACTGCCCAGCAATGACTCAGTTTCTCGCTGCAAGTAGCCAGCCAGTACCTTTGCGGTGTGTCTGTTGTCACCCAAAGATATCATCTTTAAAACAGCCTGCTGACGCTTACCACTAGCTGTTCGATAGTGTGACAACTCGTGTGTAACACTGGCAGCTGCAGATGGAGTGCTTGTGCGACTGTGCTCTGTCGACGAGCTTTCGCTTCTGGAGGAGGAGGGTCGAATGCCTACAGCCAACTGTTGCCTATACCGTGGGCTAGGCAGCACTGTCCCACCAACGCTGTCCCCTGTGGACCCTGCATCCACCACATTAACCCAGTGCGCAGTGATGGACACGTAACGGCCCTGGCCATGCCTACTGGCCCATGCATCTGTTGTGAGGTGCACCTTTCCAATCACTGATTATTTGAGTGCATGGACAATGCAGTCTTTCACATACAGGTGGAGGGCAGGGATGGCTTTTCTAGAAAAGAAGTGCCAACTGGGTAGGTCATAGTGTGGGACAGCGTAGGCCATGAGCTCTCGGAACTCTGCACTTTCAACCAAACGGAAGGGCATCATCTCTAATGAGGTCAGTTTGGCAATGTAGGTGTTCAAAGCCAGTGAGGTTTTGTAGTCCGTCCACGCTTGCAAGTGCATGGTGTTTAAGTGTCTAAGCATGCAACTGGTATTCAAGTTTCTGAGATTTTTCCCTCGACTAAAGGTCCTTCCACTTTTCTTACAGATAACCTTTGCCTCATCAATAGGATTTTGGTCAAAAAAGTGCCACACTGCACTCTTCCTACTATGGGATAATTTTTCAGGGTTTGTAGGCTGTGCTAATTTGACCATTTGGTCAAGCTGTCCTGCAACTTATTTGTTTTTTTAACACGTTTTTGGACTGCTACGGGCCTGCCAGATAACCACAGCTGCAATGTCAATGCCTGCTGCAGATCCTCCTACTCTTCTGAGCTATTGCCAGTGACACCCTCTTCCTCCAATGGATGCCAATCTGGGTCAACAGCTGGGTCATCCATCACCTTCTCTTCAATTTCATCTGCACCTTCCTCTGTGTCACCGTGTAAGGTGGTATATTATGCAGGAAGTGGCAACTGAGTTTCATCAGGGTCAGAATCTGGTTCAGTAGACTGCGAGGGCAATGCAGTGCTCTGGGTGAATGAACCAGCAGAATCAGATAGCTGTGGCGGTGCATCAGTGCACTCCATGTCAGATTCATCTTGGACTGGGGAATTCAGGATTTCACTTGATACCATGCATGGTATGTGAAAAGAACTCCATGGAGTAATCTGAAGTGTGGCCTGCCGCATCCTTCACTTTTGGTGCGGGTGAAGGACACAAGGAAAGGTGTTGTTCCTGACCAGGAGCCTGCACTGATGACTCAGTGCTTGCATTTTTTGAAACTTCAGAAGAGGAGGCGATAGAGCTGGAGGCTGTTTCGGCAATATAAGCCAAAACCTGTTTCTGGTGCTCCGGCTTTAAAAGCGGTTTACCTACTTCCAGAAAAGGGAGCCTTCCAGGCCTTCTGGAGACAGACAATGACGCAGGCTCAACACCTCCTGCCTTAGGTGCTATTGTGCTTTTGGCACTACCAGCAGATGCACCACCACCACCATCAGTACCAGCTTGCCTCACCCGCCAACGTCCGCAGCTTCTTCCACCATACTTCCTCATGTTTGGGAAAATGTACTAAAAATACCAGCAGATATATGGTACAGCTGTATATGGTGTAGAGGAAAATGTAAATCTCCGTATTTATTTCCGGAGTCACACACAGACGCTCACTCAGTATGGATTTGACCGTAATACAAAAAGCAGAAAAACAGTACTGTATCTGAAGGGGAGAGCTGTATACGGTGTAGGGGAAAATTTAAATCTCTGTATATATATTTCCAGAGTCACACACAGACGCTCTCTCAGTATTGATTTGACCAGAATTTAAAAGCAGAAAAACGGTACTGTATCAGAAGCGGACAGCAGTATACGGTGTAGGGAAAAATTTAAATCTCCGTATTTATTTCCGGAGTCACACACAGATAGTAAGCATGTATTTGTCCATGATACCAGCCGGTACACGGTAGTGTGTGAGGAGCGTACAGCTCTATATGGTGTGGGAAAAAATGAATGGTCGGTAACTGTGCAGAAAAAAAAGAATAAAAGTACTAGTGCTGTGTAAAAAGCAGTCTGCACAGCAGTGTACACACAGCAATACAGCTAGCAGGCAGCCTAATAACCAGCACTGCAACACACAAGAAAATCCTCCCCCGTCACTGCACACTAACTGTACAGCACAATTGCTAACAGCACAAGCACAGAAGAACTTCTCTTTCCAGCCCTAGCTCTCTCTCTGCTGATAAACAGCGTCAGCAACCTCTCCCTACTATAAATGGCTGTCGGTGATCAGGGCTTTTATAGACACTATGATGCCCCCCAAAGCAAACAAATCACTGCAATGCCCTTCTCTTAGATGGTGGTGGACGCTACACATGTCATCTCGTTGACCACAATGTACGTCCTTGCTCATTGGCTGAAAAAAGGCGCCTGAAAGCATTCTGGGAAAACCGACTTTGGCGCTAATTTTGCCGACCTCATGGCCGACTTGACGCTATAGTCGTGTTTCGACGGACATGTTTCGCTCAACTCTACTTATGACCATGTGATATTTCAGTTTTTCTTTTTTAATAAATTTGCAAACATTTCTACATTTGTTTTTTTTTTTCAGTCAAGATGGGGTGCAGAGTGTACATTATTGAAAAAAATGAACTTTTTTGAATTTAGCAAATGGCTGCAATGAAACAATGAGTGAAAAATTTAAAGGGGTCTGAATACTTTCCTTATCCACTGTAGCTGTAGTATGAGCCTCAGAGTATAGTGTCGGGCCCCAGTCTGAAACCATTTACATATGTTAATTATAGTCTGGGGTCTGTAGAGATCTCAGAGTATAGTAATGTATATTTGATTTTCATAGATTAAATTCAAATGGTGTTTTCTAGACAAATTTAAGTGAATTATGTACTTCAAATTCCAATAGATTTGTTCATCACTAGTTTGATTAAAGTGGACATAACTGTAGTATTTTGTTTATTATTATTAAAATTATTATTGTTGTTATTATTATTATTATCATCATATTTTTATTCCAATAGTAGCTTTCTTTATATGTTATGAAAATTGCTAAAACAATTAGGTTTACAGATAAAAATGCTTTATTTAAGTTTGCTTATGTACAGCACCATGGTGAACTGAGGCCATTTTAACAGTTTAGTTCACAAATACATTATGTTGACCACATTTTTTTGAACTCTCAACAAATAAAATACAGAAAAAATAAAATTGGAAATCTAAAAGCAAACAATCTGCTTGTTCAGAAAGCTACACATTGTTTATATTCCTATAATGGCTGCATGAATTAAAGGGAACCTGTAACATCTGCTTTACTGTTTCTCAATAAACATGTTAAATGATCATTATCCAATCCCACCAGTCACACTTCTGATACTCATGAAGCATCCAAATATGAATTTACTCCTCACAGCCTTCTGTCAAAAAGTTAGTTCCAGTGTAATAAGTCTGTTATATTTTGGAAATAAGGTTTATCCCCAAATTGTTTACATAATTCTATTATGTCTCACAATGTACTGCACATTTGATAACTCTTGGCTAATGAAAAATTTAACTCCTTAAAGACAGGGCAATATTTCGTTTTTACACATGCTTTAGTTTTTTCTGTCCTTTATCCCAAGAGCCATAGAGTTTTTATTTTTCCTAGGATTTAGGTCTTGCGAGGGCTTGTTTTTTTTTGATGCATGGTACTTTTGAATTAAATAATTCATTTTATCAACCCACCGGCGCCCCTCATTGACATCACAGGCACTCAGATGGGTACTTAGAATATCACGCTTTCCTGCCAGTGCGCATAAATGCCGTTGTTACATATTGACAGCTGTTATAAATCAAAGAAAAATGGAGTAAAAAACACTTTATTGCAAAAAAGTCAATTTATTTAGAAAAACGTACATGTGTACATAAAACATCACACAATGGTGAATGACCCTAACATAAAACATTATAATAAACACATGGGGCCAGAGTTTTTATTGTGTAGCGGTAAAAAACCCCTGAGTTATAACAGGAGTATACCCAAATGTAGGGGAATATTAGACAGCTAAAAAAACACATGTGCTACAATAGTACACATTAAATATATATCGCTTGCAGTGTGCGAACATCTATCATAATAACATGAATATAAGCTGCCAAAACAGGACTGCTTACCCTTTGAGTGTTAACAAGCCGCAGACTCTGAACCCACGTGTGACCCTCTGACGCGCGTTTCGCGTTTGCTTTATCAAAAAGGGAGTGACATACATCCACAAAAACCAGCCTTTTATATTGTGCTCCATATATGGCGTGTCTCATCTGCGCATGCGCCCCGACGTCATCACCACAGGAAATACCACCCCTCGGCATTCACATAGTGCGCACGTCACGGGGAAAACCCCGTGTGACGTCAACAGACATGCGCACTAGGAAAAGAAGCCGGAGGCTCTGCATTCCATATGGGGAGCTCACGGAGCATGCGTCGGACATAATATCGCCAGACTGCTGCACAATATGAACGCAGTCTAAATAAATGGTTTGCAGAATTTAAAGGCACATTTGAACTATAACACATTTAAAAGCCAAAGGCTCAGCATTTCATATGGGGAGCTCACGGAGCATGCATGGAAAATATCGCCAGACTGCTGCACAATATGAACGCAGTCTAAGTAAATGGTTTACAGGATTAAAGACACATTCGGACTATAATATATGGAATAAGTGTACAAATCATATATAGTGATAAATATATAATGCATATAGCAAAACACAAACGTAATTAAATATAAAACAATAATAAAGTGAACATAGGAGCAATGCAAAAAATAACTAATACAGTGCATAACAACTAAATATACTATAGTAACAACATAGTGTATAATAATGGTGAAATATAAAGTGACTAATTAAGAAGATCATATTATTGTACATGAATCTTCAAAGGTAGCGATTCCAAAATATAATTCCATATTATAGATCCATAAGTCCATATATTATCAAGAAAGAAGATGTTTGACTCGTTCAAGAAAGCCAGTTTGAGTGGATAAACCTAATACTAATAAAGAGACACAAAAACCTAGAATTAATAAAGAATAATTGATAAAAGGAAAATAAAACCAAAGAAAAATAAAAATAATAACACATACTAAAATATATCAATAAAAAAGGGGATACAAAATGATGGGCAAGATGAAACAAATCTATAAGAAAGGTGCAAAACTCAATTTTTCATTCAACCCCATAGGGGTCATTGAGTCCAATTCCACTATCCATTTGCATTCTGTTTGGGCTAGCAAACGTTTAATGTTCCCTCCTCTGCTACCACAATGTACTTGATCAATTGCAATGACCCGCAAACCACTGGGATCACTATTGTGTTCAATACGAAAGTGTTTTGGAAGAGTTTTGAGAGAATTTATATCCACAATTTTTTCACCATTTGTTATATCTCTCACGTGTTCCCTAACACGTATGGGGAGCTGACGCGAAGTCAACCCCACATAGGTTTTGGAACATGGACACGTGGCTGCATAAATGACATGAGTACTGCTACAACTTAAATGATGTTGAATCTAAAAAACCTTTTTCCCATCAGAGGAACTGAATTTAGTATCTCTTACAAGATTCTTTTGAGTACAAGCCAAGCAATCACCGCATGGGTAATACCCCCATACTGGATGACTGTTATTTGGATTTAAAGGATTTGTTGTTTTGGCCACATAGTGGCTTTTAACCAACAAATCTTTTATACTCTTTCCACGTCTTGCTGTGAATTGTGGTTTATCCGGAATATTCCGGGCCAGAATGGGATCTGTCAATAGAACCGACCAATGTTTGTTGACTATTTCTTGAGTCCGTCTCCAATAACAATTATAGTTAGAGATATATCTAACATTGGAATTGGTAGATGTGTTTATTTTTTTGTTATGTAACAATTGGCGTCGGTCTAGATTTTTAGCTTTCAAATATCCATTTTTTATACAGCGATTGCTATAGCCACGTACTTTGAATCTATTTCTCAAATCCTATGATTGCATCTCAAATTTATGGTCCGACATCATTTAAGTTGTAGCAGTACTCATGTCATTTATGCAGCCGCGTGTCCATGTTCCAAAACCTATGTGGGGTTGACTTCGCGTCAGCTCCGCATACGTGTTAGGGAACACGTGAGAGATATAACAAATGGTCAAAAAATTGTGGATATAAATTCTCTCAAAACTCTTCCAAAACACTTTCGTATTGAACACAATAGTGATCCCAGTGGTTTGCGGGTCATTGCAATTGATCAAGTATATTGTGGTAGCAGAGGAGGGAACATTAAACGTTTGCTAGCCCAAACAGAATGCAAATGGATAGTGGAATTGGACTCAATGACCCCTATGGGGTTGAATGAAAAATTGAGTTTTGCACCTTTCTTATAGATTTGTTTCATCTTGCCCATCATTTTCTATCCCCTTTTTTATTGATATATTTTAGTATGTGTTATTATTTTTATTTTTCTTTGGTTTTATTTTCCTTTTATCAATTATTCTTTATTAATTCTAGGTTTTTGTGTCTCTTTATTAGTATTAGGTTTATCCACTCAAACTGGCTTTCTTGAACGAGTCAAACATCTTCTTTCTTGATAATATATGGACTTATGGATCGAAATGAATTTGCTGACTATAATATGGAATCATATTTTGGAATCGCTACTAGTGTTGAGCGATACGATAATGCAAATATCGGCTATCGGCCGATATTAGCTCTATCGGCCTTTCGATAATTCGTTTCGATATTTTCGTCTTATCGAATACCGGAATCGGAAGTTCCCATAATTCTTTGCGAGGCAATGTGATTTTAGTCAGCCAATGAGGAATCCTAAGAAGTGTGGGCACATCCTGTACTGCTGCAGTCATGTTAACTAATGGCATGGCTGTGATTGGATGCTGAAATGATGTCAGAATGCACTATAAAAGGCGCCGCCGCCATTTTTGCGTCACTGTGCTGTGAATTCAGTAAGGGACAGAACGCTGCTGTTCTGACTCTGAGGGACAGTTAGAGATTGCGATTTAGTGTACTGTGCTGTAGGCAGGCTAGCACCAACCGCTGTGTAAAGCTTTCTTTTGCCTGCAGTGTTGTTTTAACAGCTCTGCAAGGTGTGTGTGAGTGCAGGTGACGCTGCAGTTTGCTCTGCATGCAACGCTGTCTGTAGGCATCTGCACATGTCACTCACAGACTCTTTTCTTTTTCCTTCAGTGTAATTCTTGCAGCTCCATGCAATTTAACTATTAGTGTGACGCGCTTCCATCCGTATCCAATACATTGGTTGCAAACACTATAGAAGTAGACAAAGGAGTAGCCTTTCCCAGATTGTGGACAGTTGTGTTTCAGTGTTCACTTCAGTCTGTGTTTTTTATTTTTTGAGTGCACATCACGCTCCAGTTACTTGTTCAAGCACTGCTGCTTGTACTCTGCTGAGCGTGTCTCAGTGGCTCATCCTTTTCATTTATCTCCAATTGGTTCTGCTCCATTCCATTTAAAATATAATCTATTAGTGTGACGCGCTTCCATCCGTATCCAATACATTGGTTGCAAACACTATAGAAGTAGACAAAGGAGTAGCCTTTCCCAGATTGTGGACAGTTGTGTTTCAGTGTTCACTTCAGTCTGTGTTTTTTATTTTTTGAGTGCACATCACGCTCCAGTTACTTGTTCAAGCACTGCTGCTTGTACTCTGCTGAGCGTGTCTCAGTGGCTCATCCTTTTCATTTATCTCCAATTGGTTCTGCTCCATTCCATTTAAAATATAATCTATTAGTGTGACGCGCTTCCATCCGTATCCAATACATTGGTTGCAAACACTATAGAAGTAGACAAAGGAGTAGCCTTTCCCAGATTGTGGACAGTTGTGTTTCAGTGTTCACTTCAGTCTGTGTTTTTTATTTTTTGAGTGCACATCACGCTCCAGTTACTTGTTCAAGCACTGCTGCTTGTACTCTGCTGAGCGTGTCTCAGTGGCTCATCCTTTTCATTTATCTCCAATTGGTTCTGCTCCATTCCATTTAAAATATAATCTATTAGTGTGACGCGCTTCCATCCGTATACAATACATTGGTTGCAAACACTATAGAAGTAGACAAAGGAGTAGCCTTTCACAGATTGTGAACAGTTGTGTTTCAGTGTTCACTTCAGTCTCTGCGTAATAACCACACTTAGGCCTTATAACTTTTCTGACTTTCTTTATCAATCTACCAAGATGAAGAAGTCAGTGAGTAAGGCACGTGGTCGTGGCCGTGGAGTTTCAGCAGGGAGAGGACGTGGGGATTCTGTGGCTGCTGCCGCCCTCAGTGACACAGCATCCACCATTTATCCCCGTGAGCGTTCCTTTATGCGCACTTTGGTAGGAGCTCGGCGTGCCCCCCTGCTGCGGGAAGAACAAATTGAAGCCGTTGTTGGTTGGATGGTAGCCAATGCATCGACTTCAATTCCTTCCACCTCCTCTCAGGAACACAATACTGTTGAGCAACCATCTGTCTGTTCACCGCCTGTCAAATTGCCAAGGCAGTCAGAGAGTTCTGTACAGGAGCCAGCTGAGTCTCTGCTTCTGTTCTCAGAATCTGTTGGCTCGCAAACACGGGCACAGGCAAGCAGCATTCTGCAATTTGAAGAAGAGGGAGTATGCAGTGATGCGCAACAGCTGTGTCTCTCTCAATCTGAAGAGGCGGGTGAGCCAGTGCCGATGGACAGCACACCGCAGAACGCATCTTATGATGATGATGAGACTCAGGTGCCAGGTTTTGTGGAGCATGGTGCTGCCCAGACCATCCAACAGCAGCAGGTGTTGGAAGAGGGTAGTGGAGATGATGAAGTCCGAGACCCAACATGGCGTGAGCAACAGGAAGGTGGTGGGAGCAGCTTTGAGGAAGAGATTGTCCCAACGGTACAAAGAGGAGGGAGAGGTAGGCTGCAGACTCGCTTGCCTGTAGCCTCCAGTTTGGCACCTGTTGGGAGCAGTTCTCTTAGAACTGTCAAAATTGGCGCTCCCATGACTTGCACTGCGTGGTCCTTTTTTGACAGACTTGTACATGATATTTGCTATGTTCAATGCAAGCTGTGTAAGCAAAAAGTTAAAAGAGGTAAAAATATCAGGAACCTGAATACCACAAATATGTGGACACATGTACGGACAAAGCACGTAGCTGAGTTCCAAAGACACACTGGAGATGTAGGCCAACCTACAGCAGCACCTACATCTTTAGGTCATGTTCGAGCCTCTACCTCCAGCTCTCACACACCTGTTTCGGCTTCCTCACAGGATCTCCATGGAAGAACCTCGGTCACTGTTGTCCATAGAGAAACTGTTATTCCACCCACTGCAGCAAGTTCACAGTCATCGTCACACTCCCAGAACAAAAAACAGCCATCGGTAACACAGGCATGGGATAAAAGGCGGCCATACTCGGCAAACCATCCACGAGCACAGGCTCTGAATGCTGGCCTTGCAAAACTCCTGTCCCTTGAGATGCTGTCATTCAGGCTGGTGGAGACTGACAGTTTCAGGAACTTTATGGCATTGTCAGTCCCACAATATAATGTGCCAAGCCGATTTTATTTCAGCAGGCAAGCTGTCCCTGCTCTGCAAAAACATGTCGAGGGAAACATTAAACATGCGCTACTAAACGCCGTCAGTAGCAGGGTCCACCTGACCACCGATGCGTGGACCAGTACCCATGGCCAGGGACGATACCTTTCCCTCACTGCCCATTGGTTCAATGTTGTGGAGCCGGGTACAGATCTTGCCAGTGGCACTGTACGTGTTCTGCCAACTCCAAGGATTGCAGGAATCCAGTCTGTGCACATTGATTCCTCCTCCTACTCCAGTTCCTCAGAATCATCGCTGCACGAGCCGTCACGGTATACCTCCACATGGACCCGTGAACGCTTACCTGTTGCGACCGATATGAGCACAGCCGTGGCCAAACGTCAACAGGCCGTACTGAAATTAATTCCCATGGGGAATCGAAGCCACACAGCGCAGGAGCTCTGGGATGCCATCAAGCAGGAGAGCGATGTGTGGTTTTTGTCAGCTAATCTCCAGCCAGGCTTGGTAGTGTGTGACAATGGCCGAAATCTGGTGGCAGCTCTGGGCCTTGGCAACCTCACTCACATACCGTGTCTGGCACATGTGCTCAACTTGGTCGTGCAGAGTTTTTTGAGGGACTATCCGGATCTTGATGCACTGCTGCACAAGGTCCGCCTAGAGTGCGCTCACTTGCGACGTTCCAGCATGGCCAGATCGCGCATTGCAGCTCTGCAACGCAGATTTCGCCTTCCTGAACATCGCATCATATGTGACGTACCCACCAGGTGGAATTCCACGTTACATATGTTGGAGCGGTTGTGTGAGCAGCAGCCAGCAGTAATGGAGTATCAGCTGCAACAGGCGCAATCAACTCGCAATTTGCGCCGTTCACACTTCACCAATACTGAGTGGGCCTCTATGAACGACATCTGCGACGTTTTGCGTGCGTTTGATGTCTCAACGCGGATGGCGAGTGCAGATGATGCACTAGTCAGCATGACTGTACCCCTTATCTGCCTGCTTCAGAAATCACTGAAAGCAATAAAGGAAGAGGTTTTGAAAGAGGTGGAGGATGAGGAGTCACAAATTCAATTACCTTCAGGACAGTCAGCGCAACGTGGTTCCTCACAAAGGGCTGGGCAGGGCTCACTTTGTGAGGAGGATGAGAGAGAGAGGAGTCAATGGAGGAGGAAGAAATCCCTACAGAGGGAGGTACACAACGCTGTAGTCAGTATGTAGAGCGAGGGTGGGGTGATGCAGAGGAGACAGAGATGACGCCTCTTCCAGAGGACAGCCTTTGTTGGCCAGTTGGGAGTCTGCAGCACATGGTTGATTTCATGCTTCAGTGCCTGAGAAACGACCGCCGCATCGCCCACATTCTCAGCACGTCAGATTATTGGGTGTACACCCTCCTAGACCCTCGCTACCGGGACAACTTACAAACCCTCATCACACCGGTGAATCGGGACCATAAAATACAGGAGTACCAAGACACACTGGTGCAATCCATACTGTTGTACATTCCAGCCGAGAGAGGTGCTGCTGCTGCTACTGCTTTACAAAGCAGCTCTGTGCGTCCAGGCAGTGTACACACCTCTACAACAAGAGGGATCAGAAGCAGCGCCTCTGCACAGGGCAAGAACTGTATGTTACAAATGTGGCAAAGTTTTGTGACAGCGCCAGCAAGGTCTACACCATCCGAGACGGCTCCAGTCACCAGGAAGAAACGTTTCCGTAAGATGGTGACAGACTACTTGGCTTTCCCTCTAAGTGTACTCCCAGATGCCTCTTCCCCTTTCAAATTTTGGGTCTCTAAGTTGGATACATGGCCAGAGCTTAGCCAGTATGCATTGGAGGTGCTGGCTTGCCCTGCTGCCAGTGTATTATCTGAGCGTGTCTTTAGTGCTGCAGGTGGTGTAGTAACAGACCGTCGCATGCGACTATCCTCAGAGAATGTAGACCGGCTTACTTTTCTGAAAATGAACAAGGCATGGATCTCACCTGAATTTGCCTGTCCGTTTTCAGATTAAATAACTGTTTGGCAACGTTTTCCATGTCTCCTGTTATGTTCATCTTTCTACCACCTGAACTGTACTCCCTGGGCTACAACACCGCCATTTGTTGCTCGTAAGTAATTGGCAGGGGTACTGACTACTGGCCAGCCTGGTTACAGCACGACAACTGTTTCCTGGCAGTGTGAACGTCAATTATCCTCCAATAAGTTGTGCTGTCGTGTTGCATTCGGGTTAGCCGACTCTACGGTGCCTGCAGTTTAGGTGATTCCTATGTGTGCTGTGGGATATGTAAATAAAGGCGGTTTCCATTGTGACAATAGGATAAGCACCCACTGTAGGACTGTGTGATTCGGTAACTGCGGACGGCTTGCGTCCTGTCAACTTACATTTTCATGGGTGCATTCTTCTACCCGTCCGGGGTCCAGTACCGTCAAGTGGTTCTCCCCAGTGCCTTTGGCCTAGGTGCCTCCATCTCTGTATCCGAGTTCCAGCAACGCCTGCTGGTCCTTGGTGGTGCTTTGGAGCACAGGTACCTCCTGCTTAGTAACCGTGTCACAGTAACGTCAGCTGGTACTCGGTTGTGACATTGCCTCTTTTCCTTCTGCTACCCGTCCGGGGTCCAGTACAGTCAAGTGGTTCTCCCCAGTGCCTTTGGCCTAGGTGCCTCCATCTCCGTATCCGAGTTCCAGCAACGTCTGCTGGTCCTTGGTAGTGCTTTGGAGCACAGGTACCTCCTGCTTAGTAACCGTGTCACAGTAACGTCAGCTGGTACTCGGTTGTGACATTGCCTCTTTTCCTTCTGCTACCCGTCCGGGGTCCAGTACCGTCAAGTGGTTCTCCCCAGTGCCTTTGGCCTAGGTGCCTCCATCTCCGTATCCGAGTTCCACAACGTCTGCTGGTCCTTGGTAGTGCTTTGGAGCACAGGTACCTCCTGCTTAGTAACCGTGTCACAGTAACGTCAGCTGGTACTCGGTTGTGACATTGCCTCTTTTCCTTCTGCTACCCGTCCGGGTCCAGTACCGTCAAGTGGCTCTCCCCAGTGCCTTTGGCCTAGGTGCCTCCATCTCTGTATCCGAGTTCCAGCAACGTCTGCTGGTCCTTGGTAGTGCTTTGGAGCACAGGTACCTCCTGCTTAGTAACCGTGTCACAGTAACGTCAGCTGGTACTCGGTTGTGACATTGCCTCTTTTCCTTCTGCTACCCGTCCGGGGTCCAGTACCGTCAAGTGGTTCTCCCCAGTGCCTTTGGCCTAGGTGCCTCCATCTCCGTATCCGAGTTCCAGCAACGTCTGCTGGTCCTTGGTAGTGCTTTGGAGCACAGGTACCTCCTGCTTAGTAATCGTGTCACAGTAACGTCAGCTGGTACTCGGTTGTGACATTGCCTCTTTTCCTTCTGCTACCCGTCCGGGGTCCAGTACCGTCAAGTGGTTCTCCCCAGTGCCTTTGGCCTAGGTGCCTCCATCTCCGTATCCGAGTTCCAGCAACGTCTGCTGGTTCTTGGTAGTGCTTTGGAGCACAGGTACCTCCTGCTTAGTAACCGTGTCACAGTAACGTCAGCTGGTACTCGGTTGTGACATTGCCTCTTTTCCTTCTGCTACCCGTCCGGGGTCCAGAACAGTCAGCTGGTCCTCGTTACTTCCATTGTCTCTTGCTCCATCTGATACCCGTCAGGGTTCCAGTAACGTCAGCTGTTTCTCGGAAATTAGACGACATTAAAGACCACCCAGAAGAAGATGACGACAACAAGGACGACGAGCATGAAGCCAACCAGCCTGAACACCATCACAAAGAAAAAATAAAAGATTACCCAGAAGAAGATCACCAACAGGACAAAGAAGGTTAAGACAAACTACAAGATACAGAACAAGAGACAGAAGAACAATAAGCAAAAGATCAAAAAACAGAAGAACATGAAGTATAAGACCAAAATGAAGAGCAAAATATATGCTCTAAATTCTAAGCAGAAGAAGACTAAGCAGTGTATGGGGGTGAGTCCGTTCCTCCTCGTGGTGCCCTGGAAAATGCCTGCTGCTGCAGGCTAAACTGAACACGGACAAATACTGTTGTAATTTAAATCTTTTGTGACAGCAAGAACGGAAGGATGAACAATTCATACTTTTACAGATTACAAGTACAGGAATCTCTGTCACAAATAAGAATATGATGAAGAAGATGAAGAGGAAGAAGATGAAGAATTTGAATATGAAGAAGATTAATTATTAGTTTAATAATAACAATATGAGTAATGTAAACAAAAACATGAATAGCAAGAAGTTTAAGAAGAAGATTAAGAAGGTGAAGATGAAGAATAATTTGATGAGAAAGATGATGCTGCTGCTGATTATTATGAAGGAGAAAGTGTGGCACTGGCAAAAGTTAAAAAGGTGAAGAGCATGGAAGTTGTGAAACATACATATTTGCCAAAATAGAAAAAAGGTTAACAACATTGTCAATTTGTTAGTCAATCCAAACGTATTTCCAAAAAAAATATATATTAATGCTATTCCAATGCATTGGGTTAAACATGTATGCCTTTATTGTCTCCTCAACCTCCCCCAATACATTCTACATTAGTCTTTGTTGTTTTCCTTCATGTACAATTAACCAACAAGGCAAGAATGGGTTTTTTTTAATTTTGATATTTTGTTCCCATAGACTTACATTGGACTTCCGCAATCGGAATCGGATATCGACGATATTTAGTGCTATCGGCGATACAATTTCGATACGATATTTTTAGATATCGAGCAATATCGCTCAACACTAATCGCTACCTTTGAAGATTCATGTACAATAATATGATCTTCTTAATTAGTCACTTTATATTTCACTATTATTATACACTATGTTGTTACTATAGTATATTTAGTTGTTATGCACTGTATTAGTTATTTTTTGCATTGCTCCTATGTTCACTTTATTATTGTTTTATATTTAATTACGTTTGTGTTTTGCTATATGCATTATATATTTATCATATATATGATTTGTACACTTATTCCATATATTATAGTCCGAATGTGTCTTTAATCCTGTAAACCATTTACTTAGACTGCGTTCATATTGTGCAGCAGTCTGCGATATTTTCCATGCATGCTCCGTGAGCTCCCCATATGAAATGCTGAGCCTTTGGCTTTTAAATGTGTTATAGTTCAAATGTGCCTTTAAATTCTGCAAACCATTTATTTAGACTGCGTTCATATTGTGCAGCAGTCTGGCGATATTATGTCCGACGCATGCTCCGTGAGCTCCCCATATGGAATGCAGAGCCTCCGGCTTCTTTTCCTAGTGCGCATGTCTGTTGACGTCACACGCGGTTTTCCCCGTGACGTGCACACTATGTGAATGCCGAGGGGTGGTATTTCCTGTGGTGATGACGTCGGGGCGCATGCGCAGATGAGACACGCCATATATGGAGCACAATATAAAAGGCTGGTTTTTTGTGGATGTATGTCACTCCCTTTTTGATAAAGCAAACGCGAAACGCGCGTCAGAGGGTCACACGTGGGTTCAGAGTCTGCGGCTTGTTAACACTCAAAGGGTAAGCAGTCCTGTTTTGGCAGCTTATTTTCATGTTATTATGATAGATGTTCGCACACTGCAAGCGATATATATTTAATGTGTACTATTGTAGTACATGTGTTTTTTTAGCTGTCTAATATTCCCCTACATTTGGGTATACTCCTGTTATAACTCAGGGTTTTTTGCCGCTACACAATAAAAACTCTGGCCCCATGTGTTTATTATAATGTTTTATGTTAGGGTCATTCACCATTGTGGTGATGTTTTATGTACACATGTACGTTTTTCTAAATAAATTGACTTTTTTGCAATAAAGTGTTTTTTACTCCATTTTTCTTTGATTTATGATTTGATAGTTGGAGTGCACTCTTCTATATATAGTCCTTACTTAGAGTTTTATATTGTGGATATATGCTTTTGCATGTCTATGATATAAGTATCTCTCTTTTGTACTGGTCTGTATTTATATATTGACAGCTGTTACAGGCTGATGAGGGCTGATCACAGTAATCATCTACTGGTAAAGATGCAGGCTCTGCTTGCTTTTTAAGAAATTATAATGATCACTCAGTCTTGCTGGAAGATAACCAGTTGCCATTATTTTTCCCAGATAGACTTCTACTCTCCATATAGTATAATGCTGATTGCTTTTTTTATTTGACATTGACCTCAAAGTTGTATGGTACTGTAAAGACATGGAACAGCAAATTTGGACAGAAATATGTCATATGTGATCCAATCTGAGAAGATTTTCAGCTACAGAGATGAACCAATGTACCCAGGAGATTTGATGAAGCCTCTACAGTTCGCCATAACACCAGTAGTAACCGGCACAGAGTTGGCATTACTTCCTGCCCTTAGTCTTTTTGTTTTTGTAAGGTTAAATGCTGCTTGCTCTGCCAAGTTGTTTTATAGCAGACGGTCAATCAGAAAATCTTAAGCTGGATCACAGCCCCATCAACTGGAATTGGCATTGTCGTCAATGCCCTTAACATTCTGACTGCACTATTTTGGGCCAAAATAACTTATGTATGCTCAATAAATGGCACACATTCTAAACTGAATCATGTAAAAATTAAGAAATAGACCGTGTTGGAAAAAGTGGGGCTACGAGTGTCTGGACAAACCAACCAATCTTATGTGTTGAAACCTGGCCTCCAGGTTAGCAAAAACAGACTGGTCTGCCTGAGATCTCCAAATCTTCAACATCACAATACAATGAAATTCAATGCTGCATGTGATAGAGCATCGTGAAAACAGCTTAAAGTCATGATGATTGATTGCAATAGCAAGCTGAATCTTAAGGATATGCACACTGAACATATCGCTAACGGATCGCTAAAAACGTCACTATTAGCGATCCGTTAGCGATATTGTTCAGTGCGGCAGCTGCCAGCGACGAGCTTCCTGCTGTGATCTCGCTCGTCGCTGGAATCGTCCGGACCTATTCATCGCTGCCTCCGCTGGTAAGTATATATCGCTAGTGTGGCACTTTCTAGCATTAGCGGTCTTTTGTACGCTAAAGTCGTTAGAATCGCTAACGCGATAGCGTCGTTAACTATATCGCTAAATGCGCAGCATTTAGCGATATAGAAACAATCCGCTAGCGATCTCATTAGTATGCAACCCCAAGAGATCGCTAGCGGATAGCTTAGTGTGGCAGTACCTTTAGGTTACTTTGAAATTCACAATTTTCAGTACCGTATTTTTCGGACTATAAGACGCACCGGACCATAAGAAGCACCCAAAATTTTCAGAAGGAAAAAAAATAATGTGTCAAATGGGGGTCCGTCTTACAGTCCGAATTCAGGTTACCAGCAAAGGGATCAGCACAGGTAGAGGAGTTGTCACAGGGGTCGTTCGGTGGTCCAGGCTGGTGCTGTGGTGGTGCTCTGTGTGCAGATGTGCTCTGTGGGGTGGCTGTGCTCTGTGGGGTGGTTGTGCTCTGTGGGATGGCTGTGCTCTGTGGGGTGGTTGTGCTCTGTGGGATGGTTGTGCTCTGAGGGGTGGCTGTGCTCTGTGGGATGGCTGTGTACTGTGGGGTGGCTGTGCACTGTAGGGTGGCTGTGCTCTGTGGGGTGGTTGTGATCTGTGGGGTGGGGTCACAATATACTTACAAAATCCCATGGTGGTGGTCCCGATGCAGCCTCCCTGTGGTGCGGTGGTGTCGGGGCTCCGTGATGTGGCCGCAGCGGGGCTCTGTGCTGCGTGGGGGGCTCCGCCGGCATTTCGTCATAGCCCGAAGCCCCCGCAGCTCCACTGCTGCAACGCGGTGCCCTCCTGAAAGATGGCCGCCAGGGGCCGCCGGAAAAATGGCTGCCGCATCCTCAAATTCAAATCTCGGCAACAAGATCTCTTCCTGGGACAAGATCTCGTTGCGGAGATCTGAATCTGAGCATGCGCCGCCTCCAGCGGCCATCTTTCTGGAGGCGGCGCATGCTCAGATTCAGATCTCCGCAACGAGATCTTGTCCCGAGATCTCGTTGCCGAGATTTGAATTTGAGGATGCGGCGGCCATCTGTCCGGAGGCCGCTGGTGGCCATCTTTCAGGAGGGCACCGCGTTGCAGCAGCGGAGCTGTGGGGGGCTTCGGGCTATGACGAAATGCCGGCGGAGCCTCCCACGCAGCACAGAGCCCCACTGTCGCCACATCACGGAGCCCCGACACCACCTCACCACAGGGAGGCTGCATCGGGATCACCGCCGCCACCGGAAATGGTAACAGTTTTCTTTCCAGGAGGGGACATACCGTATATTGCAACCATAAGACGCACCCCCATTTTCCCCCAAATTTTTTGGGAAAAAAAGTGCGTCTTATGGTCCGATACGGTATATTATATATCTAGACTACTGTTATTTAGGGTTCCAGACTACACATCCAAACTGTTGTTATAGGGGAGGTCCAGACTATGATGTCTAGCAGATGATCATACCTTGTACAGTGGTGGTTAGTACCTGGGCGAAACAGATCAGTTACTCCCAGTGGAGCACAATTTGTACAGAAGGGTCATTTTCCATCTTCATAGACACTGGGTAAGTCTCTCTCTTATGTAGTGTAAAAGATTATATGGTCAGCAGGATCTTTTATTTTCTGTAGAGTTTAAGCTCCAAAGCTCAGCAAGGTCCTCTCTCTTTATTTTTCTTCTGTAGAGTGTAAGCTCCTATGATCAGTAGATTCCTCACTGTCTCTCTCTTCTGTAGTATGCAAACTCTTATGGTCAACAGCATTCTCTCTCTCTCCTCTCCCCCTTGTGTATTTTCCAAGCAATTACAAGCTTTCCTGCATTGAGATTAACACAAATTTATTCACCAAAAACCAAATTTTGGGGGTAAAAAATTTGATGAAGGCAACAAATTTGAATTTCAAAAGATCTGCTCTTTTATAACAGCAACATCTATATTTTCATGTTGGGGACTCTCATAGTCTATGTTGCATGCAGAAAGATTGGTAGGATGGGGAGGAGAAGGAGAAGCAACATGTGAATCAGGAGGAAAACATTGAAATAACCCAGGTACAGATACCTCACTACTTTCAAGGCCACACTCGCTGCAGCAAAACAAAAATACTTCTCATCTCTCATATTCTCCCTGTCTCACAACTTCAAACAGTTATTTAACACCTTCAATTCTCTCCTCCGCCCCCCAGCACCTCCTCCCTCCCCCCTCATCTCAGCTGAAGACTTTACCTCATTTTTCAAGGAGAAGATTGATAATATCAGACACAGTTTTGGCCAGCAACCCCCAGAACCCTTAGTCCTAACTGCCCTGCCCTCCTCCTCCAAAACCAACTTCTCCACCATTACAGAAGACTGACTCTCCACTCTACTCTCAAGATCACCTGTGCACTTGACCTGATCCCATCCCACTTCATCCCAAACCTCACCACAGTTTTCATCCCAACCCTAACCCATCTCTTCAACCTATCACTAACAACTGGTGTTTTCCCGTCAAGCTAAACATGCCTCAATCACACCTATCCTCAAAAAGCCCTCTCTTGACCCATCCTCTTTATCTAGCTATCACCCTATATCACTTCTCCCCTATGCCTCAAAACTACTGGAACAACACGTTCATAATTATGACATGGTGGGGATATCTGAGACTTGGCTGGATGAGAGCCACGACTGGGCGGTTAATTTACAGGGCTATAGTCTGTTTAGAAATTACCGTAAAAATAAGCGAGGTGGGGGTGTGTGTTTATATGTAAAATCATCCTTAAAACCCATCCTGCGTGATATCTGTGAATCTAATGAAGATGTATTGTCTCTGTGGGTGGAGATTAGGGGAGGGGGGAAAAATAATAAATTACTGATAGGGGTTTGTTATAAGTCTCCTAAAATAATGGAAACAACAGAGAATATCCTCGTAAAGCAAATAGATGAAGCAGCAACTCAAGGAGAAGTCATTATTATGGGGGACTTCAACTACCCTGAAATACACTGGGGAACAGAAACCTGCAGTTTCAGCAAAGGTAATAAGTTTTTGGCAACTATGAGAGACAATTACCTTTCACAACTAGTTCAGGACCCAACAAGAGGGGGGCACTGCTAGACCTAATATTATCCAACAGGCCAGACCGCATATCAAATATAAGGGTTGGGGTCACTTGGGTAATAGTGATCACAAAATAATAAGCTTTCATGTATCCTTTAATAAGATGTGTAGTCGAGGGTTACAAGGACACTAAACTTCAGGAAGGCAAATTTCCAACGGATGAGAGATGATCTTGGTGCAATAAACTGGGACGATATCCTGAGACATAAAAATACACAAAGAAAATGGGAGACGTTTATTAGTATCCTGAATAGGACCTGTGCACAGTATATACACTATGGGAATAAACATGCTAGAATTAGGAGGAAACCACTATGGCTAAATACAGCTGTAAGGGGCGCAATAAGGGACAAAAAAAAAGCGTTTAGGGAATTAAAGCAAGTAGGTAGTGATGAGGCATTAAATAAATACAGAAGACTGAATAAATTCTGTAAAAAGCAAATCAAGACAGCAAAGATTGAGGCAGAGAGACTCATTGCCAGAGAAAGTAAAAATAATCCCAAAATATTCTTTAACTACATAAATAGCAAGAAACTAAAAAATGATAGTGTTGGTCCCCTTAAAAATAGTCTGGGTGAAATGGTGGATGAGGATGAGGAAAAAGCCAATATGCTAAATGACTTTTTTTCAACTGTATTTACACAAGAAAATCCCATGACAGATAACATGATCAGAGATAAAAAAATTTCTCCATTAAATGTCACCTGCTTAACCCAGCAGGAAGTACGGCGGTGTCTAAAAATCACTAAAGTTGACAAATCCCCGGGCCCGGATGGGATACACCCCCGAGTACTGCAGGAATTAAGTACAGTTATAGATAGACCATTATTTTTAATCTTTAACCCCTTACTGCCATCGGACGTCCTATCCCGTCCATGGTACCTGGGCCCGTATGACCATGGACGGGATAGTACGTCATAGGCGATCAGCTGCGCTCCTGAGGGGAGAGCAGCCGATCGCGGCCGGGTGTCAGCTGATTATCACAGCTGACACCCATGACTGTGTGTCAGGAGCGGTCACGGACCGCTCCCGGCACATTAACCCCTTGCACACCGCGATCAAACATGATTGCGGTGTACTGGGGGCACAGGGGAGGATCGCGCAGGGTGGGGGCTCCCTGCGCGCCCCCTTGAGACCCTCAGAGCAGCGCGATGTGATCGCGTTATTCTGAGGGCTTCCTCCCTCCCAGGACCCGGATCCAAGATGGCGCCGGGGTCCTGGAGGGAGGCGGCTACCTCAGTGCCTGCCGAGAGCAGGCACTGAGAAGCCTGCTGCACTGCCTGAGCGATCGCTGGTGTGACAGAGTGCTGTGCACACTGTCACACCAGCGATCTGATAAAATACAGTGATGTTCCACCCTGGGACAAAGTAAAAAAGTTAAAAAAATAAAAATAAACATGTTTTAAAAAAAAATCCAAAATAAATTAAAAAAAAAAAAAATATTCCCCAATAAATTCACTTATTCCTGTAAATAAAAAAAACAAAGCAATAAAAGTACACATATTTGGTATCGCCGCGTCCATAACGACCCCCCCTATAAAATTGTCCCACTAGTTAACCCCTTTAGTGAACCCCTTAAAAAAAAAAAACGAAGCAAAAAAATCAATGCTTTATCATCATACCGCCGAACAAAAAGTGGAATAACACGCGATCAAAAAAGCGATATAAATAAACATGGTACCTCTGAAAACGTCATCTTGTCCCGCAAAAAACGAGCCATCATACAGCATCATCAGCGAAAAAATAAAAAAGTTATAGCTCGCAGAATAAAGCGATGCAAAAATAATTATTTTTTATATAAAATTGTTTTTATTCTATAAAAGCGCCAAAATATGAAAAAATGATATAAATGAGGTATCGCCATAATCGTACTGACCCGAAAAATAAAACTGCTTTATCAATTTTACCAGACGCGGAACGGTATAAACGCCTCCCCCAAAAGAAATTCATGAATTGCTGATTTTTGTTCATTCTAACCTCCCAAAAATCGAAATAAAAAGCGATCAAAAAACGTCACGTGCTCAAATATGGTAGCAATAAAAACGTCAACTCGTCCCGCAAAAAATAAGACCTCACATGACTCTGTGAGCCAAAATATGAAAAAATTACAGCTCTCAAAATGTGATGATGCAAAAACTATTTTTGCAATAAAAAGCGTCTTTTAGCGTGACAGCTGCCAATCATAAAAACCCGCTATAAATAGTAAATCAAACCCCCCTTTATCACCCCCTTAGTAAGGGAAAAATAATAAAATTAAAAAAAAGTATTTATTTCCATTTTCCCATTAGGGTTAGGGTTGCGGCTAAAGTTAGGTTGGCGCTAAAGTTAGGATTAGGGTTAGGGTTGGGATTAGGGGTGTGTTAGGGTTAGGTTTGTGGTTAGGGTTGGGACTAGGGTTAGGGGTGTGTTGAGGTTAGGGTTGGAGTTAGAATTGGGGGTTTCCGCTGTTTAGGCACATCAGGGGCTCTCCAAATGTGACATGGCGTCTGATCTCAATTCCAGCCAATTCTGCGTTGAAAAAGTCAAACGGTGCTCCTTCACTTCTCAGCTCTGCCATGCGTCCAAACAGTAGTTTATCCCCACATATGGGGTATCAGCGTACTCTGGACCAAAAGAGTTATTGTGCAATTTGTCCTATTTCTTCTGTTACCCTTGGGAAAATAAAAAACTGGGGGCGAAAATATCATTTTTGTACAAAAAAAAAATATTTTTTTGTTTTTACGGCTGTACATTATAAACTTCTGTGAAGCACTTGGGGCTTCATAGCGCTCACCACACATCTAGATAAGTTCCTTGTGGGGTCTATTTTCCAAAATGGGGTCACTTGTTGGGGATTTCCACTGTTTAGGCGCATCAGGGGCTCTCCAAATGCGACATGATGCCCCCAGACCATTCCATCAAATCTGCAATCCAAAACGTCACTACTTCCCTTCCGAGCCCCAACGTGTACCCATACAGTAGTTTTCTCCCACATATTGGATATCAGCGTACTCAGGACAAATTGGACAACAACTTTTGGGGTCCAATTTCTCCTGTTACCCTTGTAAAAATAAAATATTGGGGCAAAAAAATCATTTTTGAAAAAAAAAAAAGGATTTTTTATTTTTACGGCTGTGCGTTATAAACTTCTGTGAAGCACTTCGGGGTTCAAAGTGCTCACCACACATCTAGACAAGTTCCTTGTGGGGTCTATTTTCCAAAATGGGGTCACTTGTGGGGGGTTTCCACTGTTTAGGCGCATCAGGGGCTCTCCAAATGCGACATGACGCCCCCAGACCATTCCATCAAAGTCTGCAATCCAAAACGTCACTACTTCCCTTCCGAGCCCCGATGTGCGCCCATACAGTAGTTTTCTCCCACATATTGGGTATCAGCGTACTCAGGACAAATTGGACAACAACTTTTGGGTTCCAATTTCTTCTGTTACCCTTGTGAAAATAAAATATTGGGGGCGAAAAAATAATTTTTGTAAAAAAAAAAAAGATTTTTTATTTTACGGCTGTACGTTATAAACTTTAGTGAAACACCTGGGGGTTAAAAGTTCTCACCACACATCTAGATAAGTTCCTTGAGGGGTCTAGTTTCCAAAATGGTGTCATTTATGGGGGTTTCCACTGTTTAGGCAGATCAGGAGCTCTCCAAACGCGACATGGCATCCAGCCAATTCTGCGTTGAAAAAGTCAGACGGCGCTCCTTCCCTTCCAAACTCTGCCATGCACCCAAACAGTGGTTTACCCCCACATATGGGGTATCAGCGCACTCAGGACAAATTGCACAATAGCTTTTGCAGTCTTGTTACCCTTGGAAAAATAAAAATTGGGGTGAAAAGATCATTTTTGTGGAAAAAATATGATTTTTAAATTTTACGGCTCTACGTTATAAACTTGTGTGAAGCACTTGGGGGTTCAAATTGCTCACCAAAGATCTAGAAAAGTTCCTTAGGGGGTCTAGATTCCCAAATGGGGTCATTTGTGGGGGGTTTCCACTGTTTAGGCACATCAGTGGCTCTCCAAATGCAAGATGGCATCCAATCTCAATTCCAGCCAATTTTGGTTGGAAAAAGTCAAATGGTACTCCTTCCATTCCGAGCTCTGCCGAGCGCCCAAACAGTGGTTTCCCCCCACATATGGGGTATCAGCGTGCTCAGGACAAATTGGACAACAACTTTTGTGGTCCAATTTCTCCTGTTTTCTTGGGAAAATAAAAAATTAGTGACTAAAATATAATTTTTGTGGGAAAAAAATAGGATTTTTTATTTTCATGCCCGGGCATTATAAACTTGTGTGAAGCACTTGGGGGTTCAAAGTGCTCACCAAAGATCTAGATAAGTGCTTTAGGGGGTCTAGTTTCCAAAATGGGGTCACTTGTGGGGGGTTTTCACTGTTTAGGCTCATCTGGGGCACTGCAAACGGAACATGACCCCCATCAACGTCTGCATTCCAAAACGTTACTACTTCCTTTCCAAGCCCTGCTGTGCACCCAAACAGTTTCCCCCCCCACATATGGGGTATCAGCGTACTCAGGACAAATTGGACAACAACTTTTGGGGTCCAATTTCCTTGGGAAAATTCAAAAATTTGGGACTAAAAAATCATTTTTGTGGAAAATTTTTTTTTTTTTTTCACACCCAGGCATTATAAGCTTTTGTGAAACACTTGGGGGTTCAAAGTGCTCACAACAGATCTAGATAAGTACCTTAGGGGGTCTAGTTTCCAAAATGGTGTCACTTGTGGGGGTTACCACTGTTTAGGCGCATCAGGGGCTCTCCAAACACGACATGGCGTCCAATCTCAATTCCAGCCAATTTTAGTTTGAAAAAGTCAAACGGCGCTCCTTCCCTTACGAGCTCTGCCGTGTGCCCAAACAGTGGTTTTCCTCCACATATTGGGTATTGGCGTACTCAGGAGAAATTGCATAACAACCTTATCTGTCCATTTTCTCCTTTTACCCTTGTGAAAATAAAAAAAAGTTTGTAAAAGATCATTTTTGTGGCTAAAAAGTTAAATATTCATTTTTTCCTTCCACGTTGCTTTAGTTCCTGTGAAGCACCTGAAGGGTTAATAATCTTCTTGAATGTGGTTTTGAGTACCTTGAGGGTGCAGTTTTTAGAATGGTGTCACTTTTGGGTATTTTCTGCCATATAGACCCCTCAAAGTGACTTCAAATGAGAGGTGGTCCCTAAAAAAAATGGCTTTGTAAATTTTGTTGTAAAAATGAGAAATCGCTGGTCAACTTTTAACCCTTATAACTTCCTAACAAAAAAAAATTTTGGTTCCAAAATTGTGCTGATGTAAAGTA
>JARQOD010000001.1:16266300-16293076 GCA_033576555.1 Oophaga sylvatica | reverse complement strand
CCATGGCGACCCTGTGAGGAAAGCAGAACCGTGTGTGTGAGCTCTATGAAGAGGCTTCAACACAACCTGAATGTTAGGTGTGCGTAGGTTGGCCTACATCTCCGTGTGTCTTTGTTCTCAACTACGTGCTTTGTCCGCACATGTTTCCACATATTTGGGTGGTTTTGAGGTGATGACATTTTTAGCTAATTTAATTTTTGATTACACAGCTTGCATTTGACATAGCAAATTTTCATGTGCAAGTGTGTGAAAAAAGGACCACGCAGTGCAAGTCCTGGGAGCGCACTTTTTGACTTTTGGAAGAAACTGCTCCCAAAACAGGTGCCAAACTGGAGGTTTACAGGCAACCGAGTCTGCAGCCAACTCTCCCTCTGTTTGTACCGTTGGGGCAATTGTTTTCCTCTACCTTCCTTCTATCACTAACCACTTCTCTAGGCCTCTCCCAGCTTTCAACCCAAAAGTACTGGTTCTCACCCAAAAAAGCTATCACAGTGCAGCACCCCCTACATCTCCTCCCTCTTTCTATCTATCGGCCTAAACCGACTGCTGCGCTCTGCAAACGACTTTCGACTAACCTTGCTCTAATACGTACCTCCCACTCCCGACCCAAGACTTCTCCCGCTCTTGCCAATCCTCTGGAATGCTGTACCCAAGAAATTAGGACTATCCACAATTTGCATGGTTTCGGCGCCCCCTCAAAACATTTGTTCAAGGGCCTATCACATTCACTAATCAAAGTCTTTCTATGTAATTCTGTGAAAGTGTGTATGTGTGTGTGTGTCTCTACCCCATTCACTATCTCCATCCCTCAGTCCTTTAAGAGGGGCTGGATCATCATTGTAAATGCACCATTGTATATAAACACCTATATTTTGTATCCCCCCCCACCTCATTGTACATTGTAAGCTGTCACGGCAGGGGCGACTTATTAGCTTAAATTATTTGTATTGTTAACGTTGTTAAATTAGACTTGTGGGTTTTTAAACTGCAAAACTGTAAAGCGATGCGTAATATGATGGCGCTATATAAATTAATTTTTATTATTATTAAGTTTCCCCTGAGCTGCTCCCACCACCTTCCTGTTCCTCACGCCATGTTGGGTTTGGACTCATCATCTCCACTACCCTCTTCCAACACCTGCTGTTGGGTGGTCTGGCCAGCACCATGCTCAACAGAAACTGGCACCTGAGTCTCATCATCATCAGATGCGTTCTGCGGTGTGCTGACCATCGGCACTGTCTCACCCGCCTCTTCAGATTCAGAGAGACACAGCTGTTGCGCATCACTGCATACTCCCTCTTCTTCACATTACAGAATGCTGCTTGGCTGGGCCCCTGTTTGCAAGCCAATAGATTCTGAGAACAGAAGCAGACACTCAGCTGGCTCCTGTACAGAACTCTCTGACTGCCTGGGCAATTTGCCAGGCGGTGAAGAGACAGATGGTTGCTCAACAGTGCTGTGGTCCTGAGAGGAGGTGGAAGCAATTGAAGTCGATGCATTGGCTGACATCCAAACAACAACGGCTTCAATTTGTTCTTCCCGCAGCAGGGGGGTACTCCGAGCTCCTACAAAAGTGCGCATAAAGGAACGCTCACGGGGAAAACTGGTGGATGCTGTGTCACTGGGGGCCGCAGCAGCCACAGAATCCCCACGTCCTCTCCCTGAAGAAACTCCACGGCCACGACCACGTGCCTTACTCCCTGCCTTCTTCATCTTGGTATATTGATAAAGAAAGTCTGAAAAGTTATAAGGCCTAAGTGTGGTTATTCCGCAGAGACTGCAGTGAACACTGCACACAACTGTTCACTACCCAACGCGTCTCAGCAGGAAGGCACTCTGTGCGTCAAAACAAAGGCGCAAGCATACATCCATGTACCCTGTTTATAAAGCTATATAAAAAAATTATGTAGTAGTGACTAGTGTTGAGCGATACTGCTCGATATCTAAAAATATCGTATCGAAATGGTATCGCCGATATCACTAAATATAGTCGATATCCGATTCCGATACCGGAAGTCCAATGTAAGTCTATGGGAACAAAAAATCGCAACAAAAAAAACCCTTTCTTTCGTTGTAAACACAAAATATACACACATAGAATACATATATATATATATACATGTCATTGTGACATATATATATACATATATTTATAGTTTATACACTTCTACATAGTAAAATAGACTCTGATTCAATTGCCGGGTAAAGCCGTGACATACCCCATAGAAGTCGACGGGCTCGGTGCCGAGTACCCCCAAAACCTCTTGCTCTGTGCGACTCAACTTGGGCGTCACGAACAGGATTCTGTAGCTCGCTATAAGCGAGTCCTGTGTGCCTGAATTGAACTGGTTTTGTGCTTGAGAATTGCTAAAATCATCAGAGAATGTATTTGCCATTTTTCCACCATATCTGCGTCACGACGAGGCACTGGTGAAGAAGAAGGGCGTGCTCTTCGTGGGTGTACACTCACTCAGTGGCGTGAAAACGATGGCCGACCACTCTAAATGGTACTGCAATGTAAGATCGTGCCCCACAGCTCTTGAGTTCCGCCTCCTCATCCTCCTCAGTGTGCGGAAACTAACACGAAGGTCCCACCTCACTACAAAAGAGGGGCCCTCCCCAGATGCTAATGACACATGTGACTTGGCAGAGATGGCTAATGGACACGAGCAGAAGTGTGAAGGGATGGAGCAGTCAGAGCTCTCCCCCCATGGAAGCGACCCGATCGCCACTGAACCACCGTTGGGCACCCGGCCTGGAAATCCTCCTACGCTGCAAGAAGCGGAGGATACCCTAAGAGGCCTGGCCCGGCACCAGGAGGAGGTCGCCAGGATGGAAGCCAGCTGGCGTGCCCTAAAACTAAATTGGAGCGGCGCCAATCCCTCTTACCTGAAGTGTCTGTACCGGAAGGTGAGGCACCCGTTCTAGTAGAGGAGTCCGTGCGGGCATCCCAGCCCTTGCAATGTGATCCGGTTGACGTTGTCGCAGTGGAGGCACCCGTTCCTGCAAAAACCTCTGCACCGGCAGCACCCCAGATCCCGCTGTCTGCCCCTTCACTGAGACAGAAGAAGCGACACCCGTCCTCATGGAGGAGGCCGCGCAGGCACCAGAGGTCTACCAGTCTGTACCGGAGCCCCGACTGTCATCTGTTCCAGAGCCGGCTGCTTCCTCCGCAGGTGAGCGCCGCCAGGACTGGGGGGCGCCAGGAGAGCTGCCGCAAACCCGACATCATAAGCTGCAGTTTGATGGTGGAGACGTGGAGATGCTGGAGGAGAATTACAACCGGCGTCAGGAGGAAGAGTGGAGACGTTGGGAGAAGGAAGCAGAGTGACAAAGGGAGCAGCGCGAATCCCAGAAGCTTCGCCAACGTCACATCGAGAAGGACCGGGCAGATAAGGACCGGATGAGAAAAGATAAAGGTAACCTGAGGGAGCCGCGGCGTAAGGGTGCAGTACGGAGCTTTAAATTGAAAGGTGGTTGGGGCTTCATCCAGGAGCCTGGACTTTATTTAGAAGTCTTTGTGACCCGGCGGGACGTGGAGACTCACCTCCCAGAAGGACACCCGGGGAGGGACCTGTTGCCAGGAGACTTGGTGACTTACACCCAACATTGGGGTTACAATGGATGGTACACCCTAAATGTTACCAGGTGCGACCCCTACTCCCCAGAGTGTCAGGAACCTGTGAGACCCTCAGAGCCTTCAGCCTCCCACATCCAGGCCTCTGCACAAGTGCCCACCCCACGCCGTAAATCTCCCCAGCCTCCCTCAGTGGTCTCCTCAGCAGCCCCAGCTATGGACATGATAACTATAGCTGGCCCGTACCCGGCGCCTGTTAGGCCCCCTGGGGTTCATTCAGTCCGGGACATAGGGGTTCAGACCCGGAGGGAGATGAAAGAGGTGGCCACACAGACCCAGACAGCGGGTCACGACTTGACTGTACAGGCCACACGACGTCATGAGGTCCTGGTGGTCCTTGGTGTCTCGGATGTTTGGCAAGCATCAGAAGAGTACCAGGTGGTACCTGGAACACCCCTGCCAAAGAATTATAAATAACCCGGACAGGGTCCTGTATGTAAATAGTTAAATTGTTGATGTACCCGGACGGGTGAATGTTCATATAAAAGTTTTTTAATTTAATAAAAAAAACAACAACACAGTTTTCATTACTTTTATTACAGTCTCATCCTGCGACGCCATCGATCTCCTGTAAAAAAATGAAAAAAAAAACCAGCAGTATACCACCTGTCCGACGCAGTCCATAGTAACGAGTGTCCCACGACGATCCAGCTCTGCTACATCGGAATGCCAGGCAGAGCCTGTCATCCTGGCGCAGCACAGCTGATTACCTGCTTCCCCGGCGGTGACGTCATCGGACTGACTGCTTTACGGCCGGGATTACCCAGCAGTCACTGCAGTTATCGCGAAAAACTGCATGTGACCGCCAGGGAGAAGATAATGGCGGCCATCAAGCAGTCCAGGACGTGACTGCCGGAGATCTTCTGCCAGGTAAGTGCCGCTGACTCCTGACAGACCCGACCGACGGACACTCACAGTGACAGTGACAAATCCGATTCCGGTATTCGATATGACGAAAATATCGGTATTCGGAATCGAAAGGTCGATACAGCTAATATCGGCCGATATCCGATATTTGCAGTATCGTATCGCTCAACACTAGTAGTGATGCACACTTTATTGAGGTACAGTATTACATCGCCATTCACCATCTGTGGCTATGCAGTCTCATCTATATATACCTTATCTATCCGTTGTCATGCTTGCAAGTCGATAGTCAGGCATAAATAGCAATTTTCACTATGCACTATGCACTTTTTAAAGGTTATGTTTGTTAATAAAAATGATTATTGCCACATATTATGAGTATTACATGATGGAAATTGTATAATTTTGTATAAACTGTTTAGTGACATTATTCAGCAAATGTAACATTTTAGTAATGTCACAGATAACTTGTAATGCTGATGATGTTTTGAAGTCAGACATTCATTGTCTATACAATAAAAATGGTGTACATACTGTTACTTATCCATCATTAATGGATTCAGATATGTACTTGTATGCTTTTATGTACAACCGTATAGCAGATTCCTTAACTAATTTATTTTGTGGTTTGCATTGCTGTTCAACATGTTAATGTATGTGTTTATGTTTGTCAATTCTTTATTTATCTAGATATTAGTTTAAATGAAATTATCATCTTATGGTAGTAAAGGTTATCTTTCTCTTGTTTGAAGTATAGACATTTAAAATTGACAGGTAACAAGGAAATTACTTGATCTAGTATTTAAACATCCTCCTTGACCCTGGGCTCCAACACCGCCAGTTGTTGCTCGGAAGTGCTGTTAGCACAGTCAACACTTGCTCCTGTGTTACTGGGGTTCAGTAATGTCAGCTGTTCCCCTGCTGTGTGTACGTCAAAAAGTCCTGCTGCCTCCACCCTGTTGTCTTCTCATCCCTGGGCTCCAACACCGCCAGTTGTTGCTCGGAAGTGCTGTTAGCACAGTCAACACTTGCTCCTGTGTTACTGGGGTTCAGTAATGTCAGCTGTTCCCTGCTGTGTGTACGTCAAAAAGTCCTGCTGCCTCCACCCTGTTGTCTTCTCATCCCTGGGCTCCAACACCGCCAGTTGTTGCTCGGAAGTGCTGTTAGCACAGTCAACACTTGCTCCTGTGTTACTGGGGTTCAGTAATGTCAGCTGGTCCTCGGTTGTGCCATTGGCTCTTTTCCTTCTGCTGCCCCTCCGGGTTCCAGTACCGTCAGCTGGTTCTCCGCAGTGCCTTTGGCCTAGGTGCCTCCATCTCGGTATCCGAGTTCCAGCAACGTCTGCTGATCCTTGGTAGTGCTTTGGAGCACAGGTACCTCCTGCTTAGTAACCGTGTCCCAGTAACGTCAGCTGGTCCTCGGTTGTGCCATTGGCTCTTTTCCTTCTGCTGCCCCTCCGGGATCCAGTACCGTCAGCTGGTTCTCCGCAGTGCCTTTGGCCTAGGTGCCTCCATCTCGGTATCCGAGTTCCAGCAATGTCTGCTGGTCCTTGGTAGTGCTTTGGAGCACAGGTACCTCCTGCTTAGTAACCGTGTCCCAGTAACGTCAGCTGGTCCTCGGTTGTGACATTGTCTCTTTTCCTTCTGCTGCCCCCCCGGGTTCCAGCACAGTCAGCTGGTCCTCGTTACTTGCATTGGCTCTTGTACCTTCTGCTACATTTACAAATTGAAGATTTTTTAAATGTTTTTTTGGGTAATCACTCTGGATCTCCAACAATGAAGACGACGACCCTGATGACCACCCCGAAGAAGATGACGACCACAAGGACGACGAGCATCAAGCCAACCAGCCTAAACACCATCACAAAGAAGAAATAAAAGATTACCCAACAGGACTAAGAAGGTTAAGACAAACTACAAGATACAGAACAAGAGACTTAAGAACAATAAGCAGAAGATCAAAAAGCAGAAGAACATGAAGTATAAGACCAAAATGAAGAGCAAAATATATGCTCTAAATTATAAGCAGAAGAAGACTAAGCAGTGTATGGGGGTGAGTCCGTTCCTCCTCGTGGTGCCCCTGGAAAATGCCTGCTGCTGCAGGCTAAACTGAACACGGACAAATACTGTTGTAATTTAAATCTTTTGTGACAGCAAGAACGGAAGGATGAAAAATTCATACTTTGACAGATTACAAGTACAGGAATCTCTGTCACAAATAAGAATATGATGAAGAAGATGAAGTACAATATGAAGAAGAATAATAGTTGAATAAGAAGAATATGAGTAATGTTAACAAAAAGATGAATAGCAAGAAGTTTAAGAAGAAGATAAAGAAGGTGAAGATGAAGAATAATTTGATGAAAAAGATGATGCTGCTGAAGATTATGAAGGAGAAAGTGTGTCAAAAGTTAAAAAGGTGAAGAGCATGGAAGTTGTGAAATATACATATTTGCCAAAATAGAAAAAACGTTAACAACATTGTCAATTTCTTCGTCAATCCGAACATCTTTAAAAAAAAAAATATTTATGCTATTCCATTTGATTGGGTTAAACATCTATGCCTTTAATGTCTCCTCAACCTTCCCCAATACATTCTACATTACTCTTTGTTGTTTTCCTTCATGTACAATTAACCAACAAGGCAAGAATGGGGTTTTTTTAATTCCGATATTTTGCTGCCATAGACTTACATTGGATTTCCGGTATCGGTATCGGGTATCGCCGATATTTTTGGGGTATCGGCGATACCATTCCGATTCCGATACTTTTGGATATCGGAAAGTATCGCTCAACTCTAGTGTTTACTACATACCCTATGTTTTTATATGCTGTTACTTATAGCAGGGTATATGTTCATTTTGTTTCAGTGTTAGGATAATAAAGAATGACTTAGGCACAGTTTTGTGCATGCAACTCACTTAACGCAACATCCTTCTAGAAAGAGTAGAAAGGGTTATAAGCATATATACCATATGGTTTTCATTAAGAAAATGTATTTATTGTTCTTGGCACGTGTTTCACTGCATATAGTTTGGATGACATATAGTAATTGATATTTCTTAGATAATGTTTTTTTATACGTGGAATTCTTATTTTATTTTTACATGATCTTCTAGACTGTTTTATAGGCTTGTTATATGACTTGGGATACAATTATAGCTATTTCTGTGCAAATCCTACCAGGACCTGCAATACTTTATAAAACAATAGGTCTAGTTGCCTGGACTTGCCAAATCCATATACTCCCCACTGTCTACTTTTTCCCAAGATGACCCCTTGATTTACACCGTGGTCGGGAAATAGTGATACTTTTCAATTTGATTCAGATATCTTTACCTGACCTTTGGATGAACCAATTTAAGCCTCCGAGATGTGGTCAAAGTGCCATGAAGAGAGACCGAAGAAATATAAATTGTTTTCTTCATAAGCCGGGCTTTACACTGGGCTTGAATGGTTCCCTAGTGAGCTCACCAGTACGAGAAAAGAGGAAAATATGGATCTGGGACTTGATTTACAAAGTGGTTCAAAACGAAGTAAAAAAAAACAACTTACAGGTTCATAATTACTGTACACATGGCTTATGATTATGTTTTTCAGCATAACAAATTAGTTTTCATCCAGTCCTTAGATAATAAGACTACGGCACATTCACCTTGAATGGAGCATTCTCCAGATAACAATCATAATAAAGAGTTCTCTGCCAATGTAGAGTAATTATCCACCTTATCTCCATGGAGCCGTCATATTAAATTTTATTTTAAAAGGATTGTCTCAAGATGGATTTTAAATGTGTAAGTAGGACCACCAGAATGAAGGGACAGTAGTAATAAGAATATGCTGTTTCATTTTGGCAAGAATATACTTTTTCGTGAGGCCTTATGATCTTCAACTAAATATAAAGGGACTACCAATTTATCCATATGGCATCCATAATTGTTGTGATTCAATACCTGTAGAGATTATATGTACATATATTATTTTTATTATTTAATGGCATTTGGCTCGATCTTAAGCCATGTCAACTTGATGCATGAACGTTCCATAAGAAAATCGATCTAGTGCAAGCCTAGATAGGTCCACTAGGGTCTTCTCAGTTATCTTGATAGTATTAAGCCATTGGGTTTCTAGTCTTCCTCTTCACCTTGTTCCTTCTGTTCTTCCTACCACGATGTCATTATCCAGTGATTTTTTCTCCAGAGAGCTACACTTGAGTACGGTCCTTGTTAGGGCGGGAAAAAATACAAGAGACACAACAGAGTAGATTAATTTGGATCACGTCTATCAGTATGGATGAAAAACCTTTGACAACTGAAATCCTTGATTCTCAAAATGGGTGAGATCCACACATTTTCTTTTCATGTTTGATGCACAATGACACGCTTATGTGAATTTTTTACCTTGAATGATCAGGAACTAGTGGACTGACAAGGGTTTTGTAGTTCAATAATCATGTCTGGAATAAATGATGTGATAGGTACTATAATATATTATATCCTGATATTTGAAAGGGGAATTTATTTGTTCTGTGCATATCTTGGATGGATTAGAGTCACGTTTGATTTTTTAACGGTGATATTTAAAAGTTATATTTTAAGAGAATCCTCTAAGCTAGTCATAGATTTATACTGAGCAGTATAACCTGCTAAAGTAGATGATTTTGCTGTTTAACCATGTGGCATCCAGTGAAATTCAATAGAGTTTACAGGAAATAATGTATCATAGTGTTTATCTACCATTGTGACTGACAATTCATCCATACGACATCCATAATTGTTGTGTTTCAATACCTGTAAAGATTATATGTATTATTTTTAATATTTAATGGCCTTCGGCTCGATCCCTAGCCATAATGTCTTGATGGATGAATGATCTGTAGAAAGGTCCACCAGAATCTTCTAAATTATCTTGATAGTATCAAGTCATCATGTTGCTGGTCTTCTTCTTTGCCTTGTTGCTTCTATTCTTCCCATTATGGTGTCCTTCTCCAGTGATTGCTTTCTTCTTGTTATGAGTCCAAAGTAGACAAGTCATAGCTTAGTGATCCTTGCTTCAAGAGACATATCTTGCTTGATTTGTTCCAAAATTGATTTGCTTGCTCTTCTTGCCATCCATGGTACTGAAAACATTCTTCTCCAGCACCACATTTCTAAGGTGTTGATTCTTCTGTCTTATTCCTAATAGTCCAAGTTTTGTATCCATGTTTCGTAATACAGAAAAAAAAGTCTAAATACGAGCTGTGTCTTGGTCACCAGTGAAATGTTGCTCAATTTGATTTGGTAAGGACCAAGCGATTTGCAGCTGAAATCGCAGCAAAAGGTGGTGCAACAAAGTATTAAGACAAAGGGGCCGAATAATTTTGCACGCCCCACTTTTCAGTTTTTGTATTTCCACAAAAATGTAAAATAACCAATCAATTTGTTCAACTTCACAATTGTGTCCCATTTGTTGTTGATTCTTCACCAAAAATTAACATTTGGTATCTTTATGTTTGAAGCAAGATATGTGGGAAAAGGTTGAAAAGTTTCAGGGGACCAAATACTTTCACAAGGTACTATAAGCCCTAACAAGGACTAGGTAGTATGAGAAATGATTTATCTTGTGATGCATTACTAGCGGTGAATTCCTCAGATGCATAAAATTGCCTAATCTTAGAATAGACCATCAATAACATTTTGTGGGAGTGTGAATCTTGATTTCCTACAGATTTGTTGACTACAGGGGCCACATTGTTTGTTACCGTTTTAAAATGTGAAGCTCCATGCATTTTTATATACTGTCTCTGTTTCTGCAATGTGCAACAGTTATATATTAATAAAGTGAACATACAGAGGGTATGGAAAGTATTCAGACTGTTTTAAATTTTTCACTCTTTGTTTCATTGCAGCCATTTGGTAAATTCAAAGAAGTTCATTTTTTTCCCATTAATGTACACTCTGCGCCCCATCTTTACTGAAAAAAACAGAAATGTAGAAATTTTTTGCAAATTTATTAAAAAAGAAAAACTGAAATATCACATGGTCATAAGTATTCAGAACCTTTGATCAATATTGAGTAGAAGCACCCTTTTGAGCTAGTACAGCCATGAGTCTTCTTTGGAATGATGCAACAAGTTTTTCACACCGGGATTTGGGGATCCTCTCCAGTTCCTCCATCAGGTTGGATGGTGAACGTTGGTGGACAGCCATTTCCAGGTCTCTCCAGAGATGCTCAATTGGGTTCAGGTCAGGGTTCTGGCTGGGCCAGTCAAGAATGGTCACAGAGTTGTACTGAAGCCACTACTTTATTATTTTAGCTGTGTGCTTAGGGTCATTGTCTTGTTGGAAGGTGAACCTTCTGCCAAGTCTGATGTCCAGAACACTCTGGAAGCGGTTTTCATCCAGGATATCTCTGTACTTGGCTGCATTCATGTTTCCTTCAATTACAACCAGTCATCCTGTCCTTGCAGCTGGAAAACACTGCCATAGCACGATGCTGCCACCACCATGTTTCACTGTGGGATTGTGTTGGGCAGGTGATGAGCAGTGCCTGCTTTTGTCCACACATGCCACTTACAATTATCATCAAAAAGTTCTATCTTCGTCTCATCAGACCAGATAATCTTATTTCTCATAATCTGGGAGTCCTTCATGTGTTTTTTAGCAAACTCTATACGGGCTTTCATATGTCTAGCACTGAGGACAGGCTTTCGTTGGTCCACTCTGCCATAGAGGCCCGACTGGTGGAAGACTGCAGTGAGAGTTGACTTTGTGGAACTTTTTCCCATCTCCCTACTGCATCTGTGGAGCTCAGCCAAAGTGATCTGGGGGGTTCTTCTTTACCTCTCCCACCAAGGCTCTTCTCTCAAGACTTCTAGTGGTCCCAAACTTCTTCCATTTAAGGATTATGGAGGCCACTGTTCTCTTAGGAACATTGAGTACTGCAGAAATCGTTTTGTAACCTCGGCCAGATCTGGGTCTTGCCATAATTCTGACTCTGAGCTCCTTGGTCAGTTCCTTTGACATCATGATTCTCATTTGGTCTGACATATGCACTGTGAGCTGTGAGGTCTTATATAGACAGGTGTGCGTCTTTACAAATCATTTCCTATCAGTTTAATTAAACACAGCTTGACTCCAATGAAGGAGTAGAACCATCTCAAGGAGGATCACAAGGAAATGGACAGCATGTGACTTAAATATGAATGTCTGAGCAAAGGGTCTGAATACTTATGACATTGTAATATTTCTACATTTCTGATTTTTCAGTCAAGATGGGGTGCAGAGTGTACATTAATGAGAAAAAAATGAACTTTTTTGCATTTACCAAATGGCTGCAATGAAACAAGGAGTGAAAAATGTAAATGGGTCTGAATACTTTCCGCACCCACTGTAACTCTAGTCACAGCTATTACACAATTTTAGTTGGTTAACAATGAAGAGAATGTGGTGTTGGGACATAAAAGCTGCCTTGCTCATCTATTCTTGGATATGAAAATAGTCGGACACCCACCATTGTGAAATAGGCTTTTAAATTTGCTGTACTGGATAATCCACTTAAGCTTTCATATAAGCAAATGCTAATTTCAAATAATTTGTAAGCAGCATTGATTTTTTTAAAACTGTTTTACATTTATCAAATGTATAAATGTTTATTGCACATTGTGTTTTTCAATGTTTTATGTTTGTAAATTGTTATATTTCCGCATTATCTGGTAACACTCATTCTACTGATAAGTAGCAGCAGGACGGTCTCAGCAGCCTGTCCCAAGTGACTGGCCTCAGGCATTCTGCAATATTCATTGTTTTGTGCCTGGGTAAGCCAAAGTGATTTCAATATGAATAGTAAAACAGGTGTGTAAAATAATTGTTTGCAGGAATTAGCATTTCATGGAATGTAATGAGAAAAAAGAACATGTACTAAAATGGCCAAGAAGGAGCGCACATTCAGAGGAAGTCGATGATACACTGGGATATATTCAGACATAAGAAGTGAAATAAGTCATAAAGCATATTGAATATATTGTGGATAAAAGTGTATAAGAGGTTTTCTATATGGTAGTTTGCAAAAGTATTCACCCTCTGGGCATTTTTCATGTTTTCCTAACTCACAACATGGACTTTCTCTGGGATTTTTTTCTAGGGTTTGATTAAGTTCATGTGAAGGACATGCCTGCAACAGTGAACATTTGGTTTTCTTTTTATGCTTTTTGTGATGCAGATAAAAATATATGCCAAAATAACTGAAAATGTGATTGTGCATAACTGTTCACCCCCCTAAAGTCAGTATTTTATAGAACCTCCTTTTGTGAAAATTACAGCTGTAAGTCGCTTTGGCTAAGACTCTATTAGCTGTACACATCTTAAGACAGCAATTTTTTCATATTTCCCAAGAAAAAACTGCTCCAGCTCCTTCACAGATTTTCAATTGGATTAAGGTCTAGGCTTTGACTAGGCCACTGCAAGACAGTTACACGAATATTGCTTTATCAGTATGCTTTGGGTCATTCTCTTTTTTAAAGGTGAACCTCCATCCCAGTCTCAAACCACTGACAGACTGAAACAAATTTTTATGCAAGAAAATTCCTGTATTTTGCATCATCCATCTTCCCCTCGACTCTGACTATTTTCCCTGTCCATACTTTTGAAAAACATCTCTACAGCATGATGCTGACATCACCATGTTTCACTGTGGAGATGGTGTTCTTTTGGTAATGAACTGTGTAGTTTTGTTGCCAGACATAGCATTTACCTTGGTGGCCAAAAAGATAAATTTTGGTCCCATTCGACTACAGCACCTTCTTCCATACATTCGCGGAGTCTCCCATAGATTCCTTTTGACAAACTCAAAACAAGCCTCACCTTTTGTGTGAAAGTAAAGGCTTTTTTCTGCCCACTGTTCTGTAAAGACCACCTTAGCATGGTTGTATGGAGAGATACTCCAGTCTCTGCTTTGGAATTTTGGAGCTCCTTCAGGGTTACCTTTGTCTCTGCGCTGTCCCTTAGATTAATATCCTCTTTGCACAGGCTTAGATGTTGTGAATGTTTTAGAAATGAATTCTGAGCAGAAGCTCCCTCTGGTGGTTACAAACAGTACTGAACCATTCAATGAGGATTGGCAATCAGGAATCACAGACTGGCTGGATATAAGGGAGGTTCCCCCCATCATGGTTGCCGGTGATCAATTGTTCTTGTCTCAACGTTGTTTCCTGGTTCATTTGGAAGCTTGCTGAGTCTTGCCTCTTCTCCTGCTCTCAGATAAGATATTTTCTGTTTTTTGTTTTTGTGCTTGCCATTTGCATTTTTCTGTGCATTTTTGTGAGGTTGGCCAGGTTCCCCTCCCTGGGGGGCTTGGGCTCCTCTCGGTTCCTCTGGACCCACTGTTGTTTGTTCATTTGCCTTTTCCAGTTTTTTCTGTGGCTGTGGCTTAGTTTTGTTACACCAGAGAACTAATTTAGGTGGTAGAGGTCGTGTGATCTCAGGTGTTTTTGCAATTAGTAGCGTTGGCTTTTTTTAGGGTTTTTTTGGATTGCAGTAAGTATCCTTCCTATCCTTTTCTGTCTAGGCAGATTGGGCCCCAGCGTTTGCTCATACTATTTTCTGTCTGTGTCTGTATTTCCTCTTGTCTAACTACCATTACATGTTTGGGGGCTTCCTATGTTCTTTGGGGATCTGCTCCGGGGCAGATAGCTTTCCTCTTTCTATCTTTAGGTGTAGTTAACCTCTCAGGCTGTGACGAGGCGTCTAGGACCAACGTAGGAACGCTCCACGGCTGCCTTTAGTTGTGGTGGTTAGTCAGGGTACTGCAATTCAGTAGATTCCAACCTCTCTGGTGTATTGCCGTTTTTGCCTGCTCTCCTCAGCTACAAAAACATAACACTGAGAGTTTTGGTGGGCGGTCCTCTCTTGGCAGGATTGTTGTGGTACCATATTCTTTCCATTTGACAATAATGGATTTGATTGTGCTCCAGGGAACCATCAGACATTGGGATATTATTTTTATAACCAAACCATGACTTTAACTGCTCAACAACTTTGTCCTTGATTTTCTTGGAGATCTTCTAGGTCTTAATGGTGTTTGGTTAGAGGTGCCTCTTGTTAATGGTGTTGCAGTCTCTGTGGTCTTTCAGAACAGGTGTGTACAGTACAGACCAAAAGTTTGGACACACCTTCTCATTCAAAGATTTTTCTGTATTTTCATGACTATGAAAATTGTAGAATCACACTGAAGGCTTCAAAATTATGAATTAACACATGTGGAATTATACATTACACTTTACAAAAAAGTGTGAAACAACTGAAAATATGTCTTATATTCTAGGTTCTTCAAAGTAGCCACCTTTTGCTTTGATCACTGCTTTGCACGCAGAAAAGGTGAACGGATGGACTCTACATGCCTAGTTCCCAACGTGAAGCATGGAGGAGGTGGTGTGATGGTGTGGGGGTGCTTTGCTGGTGACACTGTTGGGGATTTATTCAAAATTGAAGCGGTGAGCGATCCAGCTCACCCCAAACCATCTCGATTGGGTTCAGGTCTGGTGACTGTGGAGGCCAGGTCATCTGGCGTAGCACCCATCACTCTCCTTCTTGGTCAAATAGCCCTTACACAGCCTGGAGGTGTGTTTGGGATCATTGTCCTGTTGAAAAATAAATGATGGTCCAACTAAACGCAAACTGGATGGAATAGCATGCTGCTGCAAGATGCTGTGGTAGCCATGCTGGTTCAGTATGCCTTCAATTTTGAATAAATCCCCAACAGTGTCACCAGCAAAGCACCCCCACACCATCACACCACCTCCTCCATGCCTCACGGTGGGAACCAGGCATGTAGAGTCCATCCGTTCACCTATTCTGCGTGCAAAGCAGTAATCAAAGCAAAAGGTGGCTACTTTGAAGAACCTAGAATATAAGAAATATTTTCAGGTGTTTCACACTTTTTTGTTAAGTCTAATGCATAATTCCACATGTGTTAATTCATAGTTTTGATGCCTTCAGTGTGATTCTACAATTTTCATAGCCATGAAAATACAGAAAAATCTTTGAATGAGAAGGTGTGTCCAAACTTTTGGTCTGTACTGTATATACTGACAGACCATGTGACACTTAGATTGCACACAGGTTAACTTCCTTTAACCAAGCATGGGACTTATGAAGGTAATTGCTTGCAAAAGAAAATTCTAGGGCTTCATAGCTAAAGAGGTGAATAGATATGCACATTTTTATTGATTTGATCCCATACATTTCATTTATGTCTATATTTTTCTCCCTTCACCAACTTAGACTATTTAGTGCTGATGCATCACACACAAAACACATTACCAAAATATTTAAACACAGGTTGTAATGTAACAAAATAGTTAAAAATCCAAGATGTTGAATACTCTCGCAAGCCACTGTATTAATTAAATACACATTCAATACATAAATATGATAAAAACATAAAAACAGAGGTTCCTCAAAGAAAAGAGATCTTGGAGAAAGCCTATGGGTATGGATGGTATAGCCACATGAATCATAAGTGCATAAGATAAAACTGGTGATTGTAAACCACGCCTCCTGGAGGAGCAAAGCGAAATGTGAGTTGGGGTAGGGGTGTGAGGCCTACATTATCATTTCTATGGCTACTACAACTTCTATTCTGCTAGTTAATTACATATTCATACTGATAGTACAACCCTAGCTGCAACACCATTCCTTATGATTTGCACACTTAATAAGAAACTGAGTATCTTGTATTGGTAAATAAACACTAGTTCAATCTTATGCACATATGTTCATGCGGCTTTACCATCCATACTTATAGACATTAACTAGGATCCCTTTTCTGTGAGGCAACTCTGTGTTTGGTAATCTTAAGATTTCATAATGCCTTGCACAAAGTCAAGTCACCCTGTGCCAGAGGCAGCAAAAACAAGTCCAAAACATCTTTGAACCTCCACCATGATTGACTATAGGTACTGTGTTCTTTTCTTTGTAGGCCTTATTCTGTTACCAGTAAACAGTAGAATGAAGTGCTTCCCCAAACAGCTCTATCTTAGTCTTATCTGTCCACAAGACTGTTTTCCAGAAGGATTTTGGCTTACTCATGTACAGTTTAGCAAACTGCAGTCTAGATTTTTTATGTTTTTGTGTCAACAGTGGGGTTGTTCTCGGTCTCTTGCTGTAGCATTTCATTTCATTAAAATGTGTACAGATAGTTCTTGCTGACACTGATGCACACTGAGCTTTCAGAACAGCTTAAATATCTCTGGAATTTAATTGGGGCTGCATATCCATCATCCAGAATATCTTGTGTTTTAACTATTCATCAAATTTTCTCTGCTGTTCACGTCCAGGTAGATTAGCTACAGTGCCATGGTTGCAAACTTCTTAAATTATGATGCGTACTGTGGACATCAAGATCTCTGGAGATGAACTTGTAACCTTGAGATTTTTTAACAATTTTGGTTCTTAAGTCCTCAGACAATTTTCTACTTCTTTTTCTCTTCTCCATGCTTAGTGTGGCACACACAGACAGAATGCGAAGATTTATGCAACCTCTCCCCTTTTTATCTGGTTTCAGGTGTCATTTTATTTTTCCCACACCTGGTTCTTGCGACAGGTGAGTTTGAACGAGCATCACATGCTTGAAACAAAGTTGTTTACCCACTATTTTGGAAACGTGCCAAAAATTTTGTCCGGCCTTTTTTTCAGGTGTTGTGTGAAATAATGTCCAATTTGCCTTTTTTTCTCAGTTTTTTTCCCAACAGATATAAAGGAAATAAACATGTGTATAACAAAATGTGTGTAATTGCAATAATTTTCTCAGAGAAATACTTCATTTTCTGGAACAACTTCAAGGGTACCAACACTTTCGGCCATGACTGTATATGTATTTCTCTTGCACTTTTGCATTTACTTTGTCTTTTTTGGGATTTAGTCACTTTTCCCATTTTTTTGGTAATATATTTTACCTTGGAAGTGATGTCCTCTATTTTCCTGCTTTATTACAAGAAACTTTTTTGTGCATCTATTTTACTATCCTAGTCTAAACCTAACTCTGCCCTATCCTGGTCCTAACCTTACTCGTAGTCCCAATCCTAACCCTAGTCCTTACCCTATTTCTAACCTTACTCATACTGCACATACTTCTAATGATAGTCCTAACCCTAACCTTAAAGGGGTTGACCACTACTAGGAAAACCCCTTCTAGAACTAAATCTTTGGCCCTGATAAAATAAAAAAAATCAATGGAATTTGCTCTCTTTCAGGCTATCATGCGATGTTATGACACGACCCCTTCGCCCAATCAGTGCTGGCGTCACTGTCCTCACCTACGTATGGATTGAACATAAGAAGAAGTCCGGGTTGCAGTTGCTCTCTGACTTCCTTTTCATGTTCAATCCATATGTAGGTGAGGACAGTGACTCCAGCACTGATTGGCGCCATTGTCACGTGTCACAACACCGCATGAAAGTCTTGAGCGCAAATGCTGATATGGCGAGAACAGCGCCAGCACGGGTGGTGAATATAGGTTTTTTTATTTAATCGGGGCAAAACATTTGGTTCAAGAAGGGGTTGTCCTAGTAATGTGCATCCTCTTTAAGCCTAATTGCAGCCCTAATCCTAGCTTTTTTCCTAGTTCTAACTTTAACTTTATTGCTATCCATGATCATAACCCTAACCCAAGGTTTGGTTGCATAATGTAAATCAAAATTTAATGTTTGTTATATTTTTTTCTGCATTGGACACTTTTTAAATTTGGGAAAGTTTCCCCAGTTGGTCTCTATCCCTTCACTCATGTGAACAAAGAGGAGAGGAACTGTGGGAAAGAAGAGTGCAGCCTTTGTTATCTCATTTGTTACCTATGCAGAGAGCAGCAATCAAGATGAGTTTATTACAGTTACTAAATAGGCAGCAACTTATATGCAAAAACTATATTCAGTATACCATAATATTTGTTATCTTGGTTGCTGTCTATGCTGAGTGAACAGTGAAGATGAGTTGTTCTCTGCATAGGAACTTGAGGCTCTGACCTAAATTTTGAAGCATCCCCTGGCTACTTTAATCATGTACTGTAGACCAGTGTTTCCCAAACTCCAGTCCTCACTGCCCCCACGGGTCATGTTTTCAGGATTTCCATAGAGTTGCACAGGTGAGAGAATTGCCTGATGCCTTGATGATACTTCCACCATCTGAGCAATACAAAGGAAATCCTGAAAACATGACCCGTGGGGGCCGCGAGGACTGGAGTTTGGGAAACACTGATGTAGACCATCAGCCAACATCCAATAAACAGCTTAAATAAGCCATTATGATGCTCTCAGTCAGATTGAATAGATGAGAAACATGCATAATTACAACTAGAGAAGATATCACCTTTCATTGGACATACCTGTAATTTATTATCTAAGTGCAGCTGATCTGTGCAGTCTGATGTGCGGTGAACAAAATATGGACACCTTGTGGTGCGATTTATGTCTGAAAGTATACATTACAAATGAAGCAATGTAGCTGATGGATCAGTAAAATATTAATGTTGCAAGTTGACACTAATACATATTCTGGTTTGTATAGTAGAAATATTGTAGGTGTACTACGATAGCTTTCAGCACGATGAGGTGATTGCTTTTGTGATTTTTACAATTTACTTTAAATATGAATAATAAAGTTGAACAGAAAAATTGGCAGGACCCTGTTCCAGCGGCCATGACAGTAGTCATGAGCTAGTGGACCAGAGCCCTTCAAACCTCCACCTACCTGCTAGCTTCTTCACATCTGTTCTAATCAGTAGGCTACTGCAACACCACATGTATGTTGTACCTCAACAATACTGGTGTGACTGAACTACTAATCAGAAGAGATGCTGGGCATCCTGTCAGGTAGGAAAATGTAGGCTCTGTACAGGTAACCACAAATTACTGATATGGCCACTGGATAAGGGTGCAGCGAATATTTTTATTCAACTCTGCTGCCCGACTAATTAATCTCTCTCCTCGCTACTCCTCAGCTTCTCCCCTCTGCAGATCTCTTCACTTGGTCCCATTTCCCCAGTGCATCCAGTTCAAACTCCTAATACTGACCTACAAAGCCATCCAGAACTTTTCTCACCATATACAGTGAAGATCAAAAGGGTAACAATTGTTATGAATGTGCTGGAGATGGTTTCTGAGCAGAGGCTCCCTCTGATGGTTGCAGACAGTACTGAACCTTACAGCGAGGAATGGCAATCTGGGATCACGGACTGGACTGATATAAGGGAGGTTCCCTCCCATGATGGTCGCCGGTGATCAATTGTTCTTGTCTCAATTGTGGTTCCTTGTTCATTTGGAAGTTTGCTGGAGTCTTGCATGCATCTGCTGCTTTCAGATAAGATATTTTCTGCTTTTCTTTTTATGCTTGCTTTTTGCATAGTTTTCTGCACTTTTGTGGAGGTCAGCCAGGTCCCCTCCTGGGGCCTGTGCTCCTCTCAGTTTATCTGTAGCCACTGTTATTCGTTCATTTGCTTTTTCCTGTTTTTTCAGTGGCTGCGGCTTAGCTTTATTACACTAGAGATCTGATGTAGGTGGTGGAGATCGTGTGATCTCAGGTGTTTTTGCAATCAGAAGAGTTGGTATTTTTTAGGGTTTTTTGTTGGATTGCAGTCAGAATTCTTTCCTGTACTTTTCTGTCTAGACAGATTGGGCCCCAGCGTTTGCTCATTCTATTTTCTGTTGTGTCCGTGCTTCTTCTTGTCTAACCGCCATTACATGTTTGGGGGCATCCTATTTTCTTTGGGGATCTGCTCCGGGGCAGATAGCTTTCATCTTTCTGCCTTTAGGTGTAGTTATCTCTCAGGCTGTGACGAGGCGTCTAGGATCAACGTAGGAACGCTCCACGGCTACCTCTAGTTGTGTGGTTAGTTCAGGTTACTGCAATCCAATAGGTTCCAGCCTCTCTGGTGTATTGCCATTTTTGCTTTTTCTCCTCAGCTACCTAAACATAACAAACAATGTTTTGAACTTCTGACTTTCAGGCTCCATATCTCACCATCCACTGCTGCTTTGATCGTGAGACTACGATCATTTTATAGACAATCATTTTGGCTATCTCATACATAAATTTGACTTGCAAATATTTAGCATATGATTAGTTATGTAGATTCTTGTCACGTCACTGCATTGTTACTGTTTTGCTCTCGGTGGTGGTAAAATATTTTTCTTCCTGTATACTATAAAATACAACATGTTCTCACATTCCTTATAACTTCTTGTATTAGTAGGTTAATTCTTAAGAAAAGAGAAACAGTTGCAAAACTGCATCATGTGAGCACCATGACAGTTGGAAGAATATGAAATGAAGTCCGTCCATCCATTCTGAAGCCAAAAGGTGGACGTCCAGGCAAAATACCTGAGTCATCCCAAGGTCTATCAATTCTGGAGCGACAAACATGGCAGAGGAGGTGGTTCATATGGTTCATAATAGTGAGATCACAGACTTCCATACAAGCTCCATGTGACGCACATTACACAAGTCTGAAATGGAGGCTTGAAGAAAGATGATGACGTCTCAACTTCAATACTGTCAGAAGCATCGAGTCTGCAAATGGGTGATTTGGAGCGATGACCCAAAAGTTAATAGACTAGGCTCTGATAGGTATAAAAGGGTCTGAACAAAACAAGGGAAAAAGGGGCTAGCAGATTATGAAATTGAAAGAAATGTCAAGTTCGGTGGAGGAAGCCTGATGATATGTGGTCATTTCACAGCCAAAGCCATTGAATAATTGACCAGGATCGCTGGTGGCCTCAATGCTGAGCTACATGTGAGTATCCTACAAGATGAGTTACTTAGTACACTCAAGTACTATAGCTTTAAAAAAGGATGACATAGTGTTCCAATAGAACAACAACACAAAGCATACGTTGAGATTGGAGAAGAAATGGTTTAATGACAGTGAAGTAGAGGTTCTGGAATGGCCCCCATAATTGAAGAAAAAACTGTTAACATACCCAAGTGAGGCAACCAGTATTCACCAACTTTGGGAGCGTGTAGAAGAGACCTGAGATGAAATTTCGGTCAACACGTGTTTGAATCTGACTGAGAGCATGCCCAGATGGATTGAGGCAGTGCTGAAAGCCAAAGGTGGATTTACAAAATACTAACAAAATACTAAAAATTAAAATTTAGATTTTTAGAAGCAAAACAGTAACAATGCAGTGACATGACAAGAATATGCATAACTTATCATATGCTAACTGCTTGCAAGTATAAAATATCCAAGATGATTATCAATAAAATGATGGCAGTCTCAAGTTCAAATCAAAAGTGAATAGTGAGATAAGGAGCCTGAAATTCAAAAGTTCAAAACATTGTCTTCACTGTATCTCCTAATTAATCTCCCAATATCTTCCCTCACGCAATCTCCACTCCTCCCAAGACCTCTTTCTCTCATCCACACTTACTCATTCCTCAACCAATCGCCTCCAAGACTTCTTCCGAATATCTCCCATCCTCTGGAATTCTGTGCCCCAACACATCTGATTATCCACCACAGTAACATCCTTTAGACAGAACTTGAAAATTCACCTCTTCAAAGAAGCTTACAGCCTGCAATTACTCCGCTGCCACACCACTACCGGAGCTGTCGCCTCAACAACACTGGAGCTGCTGCAACCCCCAACCTACAGTCTTCTTCCCCTACATCCTGTAGAATGTAAGCCCACTAGTGCAAGGTCATCTCCCCTCTGTAACAGTCTGTCATTGTTAGTTTGTTTACTGTAAGCAATATCTGTATTTTGCATGTACAACACCATGGAATCAATGGTGCTATATAAAAAATAATAACTCTAGTTGTTAGTTATTTAGCAGGATAAGTTACTATGCAGAATTAAGTTTGCACTGTGATTAGCAGCTCACTATTTTGGGCTTACATGTCATGTCCCTTCTCAGATCCTTAGGTTTCTTCATAGTCTAATAATGCCGCTAACTGATGTAATGCTTCTTTTCCCCAATAGAGCCCGCTGTAGAGAATAATCTATAGCCACCTGACTTTTGCGCTAATGATAATGGTGAATCTCTGTGTATTTAATTTCAACTGAAAATGGGGAGTGTACAGTAATATAACACCTTTAAAGAGCAATGCCAACATTACACAAGTCATAAGGCAATAAACATGAAAACCCACACTTTACATTCCTAAACCTACTGTAATATTGAAGGAGAAAAGAAATTTGAAACCGTACCGTGTCTCACTCCATCAAGCAATGCACTTGTCATGTGAAGAGATGGAGATATAAATATTCGTAATCCTAACATTATGCATAAGTTAATTGAGTGGAAGAATTTTCTATTGATTCCTGCTGCAAATAATATACTACGTTCTCCATTGTAATTCACGAGTCATCCTTTAGTTCCACGCTCATGCATCAATATTAGAACAGTGGAGATGCACACCATTTAATCTGATTGTTATTCTCTGTCTCAGTTAAAAATTAAGCGATGCCTAAGTGCAGTCACTCATAGACAAATAATTACACATAAACAACATTATTCAATTTAGAAGTAACACTAACTTCTCCGGCTAAGAAATGGAGACTGGAGGAGATGAAATCAAATCCTGCAAAGAGAAATTATTTACAGGCGCCTTAAACTTATTACCACGAGGATCTGATATGTTCATGAAGACGCTACTAGATACAAGTCATTGACTCATTCTGCTCTATCAAAAACAATATGGCAGTAATTTAATGGGGACTCGTTTATGCTCCTGTTTCTTGTGGGTACCCCACACACCTGTTTTAACAATTGTTTCTTTCACATGAAATATCAATTTTGGATCAACTGAACTGTGCACTTTGCCTCTGTTATTTCTTCTGAATATGTAAGAATTTTTCAATTGTTCAATTCCATTTACTTTGTTAATAGAATATGGTATTAATATTTATTTTTAGAGCACCATTTATCCCATGGTGCTGTACATGATAATGGGTTACATACAAAATTCAAGCATAAATTACAATGAAAAAGCTTAAATTGACTGGTATATACATGTAGAGAATGCTACCTTTGTGGTCTTACAGTCAACAGGACAATGGGAAAATAGACAGTAGGTTGGCGGTTGCGGCAGATTGGGGGGTGGTGAGTTGGGTTTTCATGCTCAGCCAGAAAGTGTGGTAGATATTCGGACGTGTTGTGGCCCAGAATTGAAAAGGATAGGGGATACTAGGAAGAAGTTTATATGTAAATTGGGTAAGGAACATTTGAGTGTGGAAGAGAGAAGAAAGTCTTGAGAGGACTGGAGATTATGTATGGGAAGATATTGGGAGATATAAGAAGGAGACAGATTATGGACAGTTTTGTAGGTCAATGTTAGTAGTTTGAGTTGGATACATCATGGAATTGAAAGCCAATTAAGGGAGATGCAGAGTGGAGCAGAAGAGGAGGAACGAGGGGAGAGGTGGGCTAGTCGGGCAGCAGAGTTAAAGATGGACTGGAGAGGTACATTCTTACACACTATGGCACTGCCAGCACTTGTTGGACAGTTATGTAGAAACCCAACATTTCCCATTGAGAAGGTTAATGTTAAAGCTTGGCTTCCAATTTATGAATGTATATATTTACAGGAGGTATAAAAGAATGAAGTGATTAAACAGAGTCAGCATGGGTTTGTAACTAATAAGTCATGTCAGACTAACTTAATTTCCTTCTATGACAGAATCACTGACTGGGTGGATCAGGGAAATGCTGTAGATATAGTATATCTTGACTTCAGCAAAGCATTTGACAAAGTATCTCACACAATCCTTATTGAAAAAATGACTAAGTATGGAATGGACAAGGCAACTGTTAGGTGGATTCATAACTGGCTTAGTGATCGGACCCAAAGAGTGGTTGTAAATGGCTGCACATCCAGTTGGAAGAATGTCTCAAGTGGGGTACCACAAGGCTCTGTTTTGGGCCCTGTATTGTTCAACATCTTTATCAATGATTTAGATGAAGGAATTGAGGGTAAACTGATCAAATTTGCTGATGACACAAAGCTAGGAGGGGTAGCTAATACTAGAGAAGAGAGAGAGAGGATTCAAAAAGATATACATAAACTGGAGCAGTGGGCAGCAACTAACAGAATGGATTTTAACAGGGAAAAATGCAAAGTACTACATCTGGGCAATAAAAATGAAAAAAGCATATACAAAATGGGAGGAATAGGGCTAAGTAACAGCACATGTGAAAAAGACTTGGGTATACTAATTGATCACAGACTTAACATGAGTCAACAGTGTGATGCAGCAGCAAAAAAGGCAAATGCAATTCTAGGATGTATCAACAGAAGCATACAGTCTAGATCACGTGAGGTCATTATTGCCCTCTACTCCTCTTTGGTCAGACCTCATCTGGAATACTGTGTCCAGTTTTGGGCACCACATTTTAAAAAAGACATCAACAAACTGGAGCAAGTTCAGAGAAGAGCCACCAGAATGGTGACCGGTCTGCAAACCATGTCCTATGAGGAACGGTTGCAGGATTTGGGAATGTTTAGCTTGCAAAAAAGAAGACTGAGAGGAGACTTAATAGCTGTCTACAAATATCTCAAGGGCTGTCACATTGTAGAAGGATCATCTTTATTCTCATTTGCGCAAGGAAAGACTAGAAGCAATGGGATGAAACTGAATGGGAGGAGACACAGATTAGATATTAGAAAAAACTTTTTGACAGTTAGGGTGATCAATGAGTGGAACAGGCTGCCACAAGAGGTGGTGAGTTCTCCTTCAATGGAAGTCTTCAAACAGAGGCTGGATAGACATCTGTCTGGGATGATTTAGAGAATCCTGCTTTGAGCAGGGGTTGGACCAGATGACCCAGGAGGTCCCTTCCAACTCTACCATTCTATGATTCTATGATTCTATGAAGAATAGTTTAATGAACATATCTAAAAAATAGTGCACTAGATCATGCATTTTATAGGAAAAAAGCTTTATACATGAGAGTGGAGATGATTAATCCTCTTCTTGTTCCTATGCGTGTTAAAAAATTAATAGTGTAGCATCATCATCTAATCAAGAAATCAAGGAAAATTCCTTATCATTGGCATAATGTAAGAGATTTACCCTGGCCCTCATCATATGCTTCTCTTGATGGATGCTGATACTTCTTTAACCCCTTAACAACCACTGATACACCTTTTAATGGTCGAAGATTAATGTACTTAAACCACAGTGCACTGTAGAAAAAGTGTATAGCACCCCACAGAGTCAGATTTTCTCCGGGGTCTTGGCTGCCCGAGAACATGATTCGGGTCGGTTTTTACTGACCCCGGGGTTGCGATCGCCGTTATTAACCGTATAATGTTGACAGCAAAAAAAAAATCCGATGTGCCATTTAATTTCTCTCTCCTCTGATGTGATCGCACATCAGAGGAGAGAGAAATAGGGTCCCTGGTCCACCCCCGCACCTCCCAGTGGTCCTCGGGCCCTCCTGCATCCTCCGGTGGGCGCCGCCATCATCTTCCAGTCAGCAAATGGCGGGCGCATGTGCAGTGCACCCGCCGCGATCTGCCAGCCGGTACCCAGCAACAATAGGAAGATTTTTCCTATTGGTTCATTTTGGTCACTGTAATAGACGCTATCAAAGTGATCAGAATAAAATAAATAGTAAACGAACCCCCCTTTATCAACCCCTTAGTTAGTGAAAAATAATAAAATAAACAAAATATATTTATTTCCATTTTTTCATTAGAGAGGCTAAAGTGAGTTGGGCTAAAGTTTTAGGGTTAGAGTTAGAGTTAGGCAATAGTGAGTTGGGTTAAAGTTTTAGGGTTAGGGTTAGGCTAAAGTTAGTTGGGCTAAAGTTTTAGGGTTAGTGTTTGGGTTAGGGTTGGGATTAGGGTTAGGGGTGTATTGGGGATAGGTTTGTGGTTAGGGTTATGGTTAGGGTTGGGATTAGTTTTAGGGTTGTGGTTAGGGTTATGTTTAGGGTTTGTATTAGGGTTAGGGGTGTGTTGGGGTTAGGGTTGTGGCTAGGTTTGGGAAAAGAGGTTAGGGGTGTGTTGGGATTAGGGTTGTGATTGGGTTATGGTTAGGGTTGGGATTAGGGTTAGGGGTGTGTTGGGGATAGGGTTGGAGTTAGAATTAGGGGTTTTCCACTGTTTAGTTACATCAGGGGGAGTCCAAATGCGACATGGCGCCACCATTGATTCCAGCCAATTTTCCGTTCAAAAAGTCAAACAGTGCTCCCTCCCTTCTGAGCTCTGTTGTGCGCTCTAACATTGGTTTAAACCCACATACATGGCATCAGCGTACTCAGGACAAATTACACAACAACTTTGGGGTTCTAATTTC
>JARQOD010000001.1:16237678-16266200 GCA_033576555.1 Oophaga sylvatica | reverse complement strand
GGGTGAAGTCAGTGTTCTGCACTTGTTCCGGAAATGACCAAACTCGCCACAGTTGTAACACTTGACATTCCTTCTGTCCCGGCGGGACTAAATCCTTTTTGCTACTGTGAGCAGGGTATCCATTGCTATTGACGTGTACTCAGGCATGGCTGCTACCAGTGGTTTCCTGATTGGTTCTCTCAGTCCATGCACAAAAGCCTGTGCCAACATCCGTCCGTGTGTCTGATCATGGGTAATGAGGCCCAAATCTTGAAACACTTGCATTACTCTGTCATGGAACTTCTCCACAGACTCTGTCTTGTCTTGACTCGTGACATGTAGGCTGAGAGTTTGTCCTGTCAGTCTGCTTTTGGCCCATTCTCTGAGTTGCTCAATTAGCTTTGGTCCTGTCTCCCAGGCATACGCATCTAACTCTGTTGGGAGCTTGAAGTGTTCTCTCATAATTGGCCAGAATGCATCACCTGCTTTTATTTCCATTACGGTCCAGAGATCAGTCCAGGCTGCTGCATACGTTCGCTGGATCTGCTGCATTTTTTGGCAAAATGGCATGGGGTGTATCCCTGGGTCTGGCAGCATACTGATCACCTGGCTTGGGATGAAGGGCTCATAGGATGGTGCCTCTACCTGTCCCTGCTCTATTGGTGCTTGTGTGTTTTCTTCCCTAGTATTGGGCAGCATGTGTGACGTTGCATCTTCATCTTCATCAGATAAGAAGTGACATGGTGTACTTGGTGCATACACTGGGTGAGATTTGGGCTTTAAAGTTGTCTTGCTGCATGGGGATTTCCCACTTCCTTGCTGAGGCTGCGGTGGATCAGTGTCATGGTTCATGCTAGCAGCCCTGTAGCTATACCACCCCCTGTGAAGCCCTAAGCTGTGGACTGTTGTGTCTGGGGGCTACATGTAGCGTTTTGTGTAGGGAGATCTGCACTTTCTTCTCCTGATATAATGACTGGCAATGTTTGTACTGTGCTTGGGATAGACAAGGTGCCCTGTTCTGGAAACACTGAATACAGGGACACCACATTGCTTGGATTGGGCGTTGACCCAGTTGATGACGAAGTAGAAAAAAGAGGAAGAGAAGGGAGGTGTGAGGGAGGAGCGAGAGAAAGAGGAGGGAGGGAGAGAAGAGTGAAAGGGGGAAAAGAGAGAAAGATAGAGGAGAGAGAGAGAAGAAAGATGGAGGGGGAGAAGTAGAAGAAGATGAAGAACAAGATTTGAGAGTTGGAGAGGAAGAGATAGAAGAAGAGGAAGATGAAGAAAATGGATGTGTCAGAGATGTGATGGAGGGAAAAGAAGGAATGAGAGGGATGGCAGCGAGGAAAGAGGAGAAAAGTCTGAAGAAGAAAGAGAAAGGGACTGAGAGAAGAAAAAGGAGAGGGTGTCCCCCCTGTGACTCTTGAGAGGGGATGGTTGAAACAAAAATGCCTTCTCCCTGTGGAGAGAGGCGGGGAGCATTTTTCCCTGTACAAGGCTCCTTACTCAATGAGAGCAGCCTACACCTGTCCCGTGTCTCCACATGATGGACATGTGATGTGTGTGACTCTGAATTCTGCTCTTGTGACATGTCAGTGATCTTTTTCTCACAGATGATTTAACACCTTTTCAAACTTATTCACATAAAAAAATAAATAAATAAATAAATTATTTCCTCGCCGAATGCCCGACGGGAGGGGCTACTCAGACCACTGCGTAGTTTGTGTCTGCTCTCTCCCTCAGCCTGTAATTCTCCTTATCTATGTGACCTTGTTCTAAGGCAAGCTTGTAGAAAAAAAAAATGGCTGGAGAAATAAAGCTCTAAAATAAATTGCTTAGAGAAAAAAAAAATCTCTCCAAAATCATTTAAAAATGTACTTAAAAGAAATTTTTTTTTTTTTAAAAAAACAAAAAGTTAGATTTAGTAAAAAACTCTAGAAAAAGAAAACAAAAAAAAATAAATAAATAAATTCACCAAAAAGGGGAGAAAAGAAAAACCGTATTAATCATAAAACTCTGAAAAACAACCCTTGTTACTAAAACAGCTAATTAAAAATCTCTGGAATGTCAGCTGGCTGCTTCCCCCTCCCTTCCTTATATCTCTGCTTGCTGTCTCTATAGGCACTGAAATCACGTACCAAAAAAAAAAAAAAAAAATTATTATTCCTCAGAATAGCAAAAAATGAATATAGTTCAGTCTGAATGCCTGATAATTCTCACGTTAAAACCTGTAGCCAAAAAACTAGCTTAAAAAAAAAAAAAAATCAAAGCCAAGAAACAGAATGCCTGATAACGTGAATAGCAGAGGAGGGGGGGTCAAAGGGGTTTTCTCGCTGCTGCAGCCAGCACACTGCTCTGAATGAGTTACTGACAGACCGCACGGAGATGTGATTTAAAGCGACAGTACCTGATACAGACAATGAGACAGACACCCGGGAGAATACGAATCCCTCTTTTGATGATCTGTGACACATACAACCTGCTCTGGTAACTGATAACTCACCAATTGCACTGAGCGCGGTGAAGCTCAAGGTTCTATCGCTCTGTATCGTACGCCCTGGCTGGTGCGCCGGTCACAGTAATCTGCAATAGCCTTCATCAAGATTCTCACTATCCACGTCTGATTTGACTGGGATGGCCTCCCGGCGCGTGGACAATTATTGTGAGAACTTATCCAAAACAAAGCTTCTGCCCTTCACGTCTGATTTGACTGGGATGGCCTCCCAGTGCGTGAAAGTTTACTGCAGAAACTTAACCGAACAAAGCCCTCGCTTCCACAACTGGATTTTTTTTGGGATAACCTCCCTCCAATGTGTGAAGAATATCTGCGTGGACTTATCCAAAACAAAGCTCCCGCCCTTCACGTCTGATTTGACTGGGATGGCCTCCCGGTGCGTGAAAGTTTACTGTGGGAACTTATGCAGCAATTGTCTTTTGCTATACAGCCCCCAGAGATCAGCAAGCAAAAACACAGTCACCGTTCCAACTTTCTCCCGGTTCACATAAAACATGAAACATACAGCACAGCAGCAACCAACTCGGCTTATATCCCAGGGCTTTTGGATAAGGGTATGGACTTTTTACACAACCTGGGAATGCGGTGATGACCACGTCCGACCGGCTGGAAGTGTAGGCTAGGACTAGGCACAGGGAACATTCAGGTAAGATGACAAAGTTTTCTTACCTTACTGATGGAGCTGCAGTCTCCTTCCCGTGTGCCAAGGCCAGGGCCAACACCCCCGTCTCTCCGGTCGGCCGAGTCCTCGTGCGTTTCGTCCAATGCCCCGCGTGCAGGCGCCAACTGATATGGAAATTTAATTAGGATAAAAATATCCTGTGTTTGCTGCTTGCCATGTCCAAATCTCTATATAATGTCTTCTTGAGCGCTCAGAACGAAATGAGGACTGTCCACACGAAAGTGTCAGTATAACAGTTCGTCAAAGACATACATTTATTATTCATTCAAGGTTTTATACGTTTACAAAAAGGGGCTGGTTAGTCAATTAACATACAATTAAAAGCTGCTAGATTATTGGCTGTTCTAGTGTAAATATGATAATTATGATAATCATGATTAAAAGAGCTGAAGTTGCAGAATTATTGTTTATATTCTTGTGACCTAGTTGCCTTGCATAACTATAATGTAAACAACAGATATCTAATAGGACATTTTGTACTTCATGCATTTGTTCCTTTACGAAGGTCTTATGAAGGCCAGATTTCTTTAAAACAACTGATTATATCTGGCCTAGAAATATGTGAGCACAAGGTTTTTTTTTAGCAAGTGAGATCTATCTAACTGTGAACTGTGAATACATATATGTGAATATACTTTGAATATATGGAATACATATATATTTCCATGACACTTAACACTCAGATGCATGATACTCTCATAATTCTTCTCTGTTCATGTGTTGGTGCCACTCCATCTAGGGCTTCCATTAATAGCTTGCCGCCCTGCACAAAGGACAGCAGGGGGTACCAGCTCTGTTCCTCCTCGCATTAATTAACACATGGCCTCTAATTCTATGGCCTTATGGCATAGTCCTGTTCTTTTGAGAAATTGTGTATTTATCCCCGGGGTGGGGGCCAGATTTCAGGAGCATAGGGAGATGGAGAAGTCTGGATAATATATTGGTCTGAAATTAATGAATCAAAATGGTGTCTCCCTCATCCCTCACACCTGGGTACAAAATCTGTGTCTGATGGTAGATTAGTAGCCCTGGGAATGTTGTAGTTTCGACTTGTGGGAACTGAGTCTTTCCACAACCTCTTGGCATTGGCAGCCCCACGGTACTCAATTACCATAGGATACTATTTTTCCATGTGTGCCGTCAACGCGTTACGTTAGCAGTCGTGTTACACAATATCAGCCGTGCTCTGGCCAACGCAGTCATAGGGAAGGTCTACTTTACCACAGACACATGGAAAAGTTCTTGTGGACAAAAATGCTACAATTCCCTTATGGCACACTGGCTGAACCTGGTGGAGTCTGGGACAGAGTTAAAGGCTGGGACATCACACATCTTACCCACACCAAGAATAGCGGTCCCAACTCCCATCAGGGTTTCTGTCTCCTCCTATTACTGTTCCTGTCTCTCCTCCTCCTCCTACTCACTGAAAGTAGCCTCCCCATCACTCCCCAGCTGGGAGTCTGCAGCACTACCTTGGCAAAGCGGCAGGACGCTATGCTGAAGCTCATCTGTTTAGGTGATAAAGCTCACAACGCAGCCGAGCTGTTGAAGGTGATAAAAGAACAGACCAATCAGTGGCTTTCCCTGCTGAACCTTCAACCAGGTCTGGTTGTGTATGATAATGGGTGTAACTTGGTGGCGGCCCTTGTGCTGAACTTGGTTGTACAGCTGTTTTTAAAAACATGCCCTGACTTGCTAGACCTACTTGCCAAGGTACAGCGTGTCAACAGAAATAAAATAAAGTTCAGTCACCAGTATAACATCCCAGGGATCGGAGCACGGAACCGCTGTGTCAGACGTATAACATGGCAAAATGAAGAAAAAATCCAGCTCCACGACAAAATGAAAAAGTAGATCTTTATTCACTTGATATATCAAGCATAGAGGATAAAAGTATCAGCATAGATTGCAGCAAAAAAAATGCGTTTCTGGTGTCGCAGCACCCTTAGTCATTTTCTTCATTTTACAGCGTGTCAACGCACATTTCCGAAAGTCATCTCAAGGTTTCGGCGGACTAGCTTTGCTGCAACAGCATTTTAATTTTTTAATTTGCCTCGTTACTGACTGATTTGTGACCTGCCCACCTGCTATAATTCGAACTTTACTAATAAATAATAATAATTTTATTTCTATAGAGCCTACTTATTCCGCAGCACTTTATATTTTAGAGGGTACTTGTACAGACAATAAAACACATTGCAGAATAACAATAATCACATAAACAACAGATATTAATAGAAATTAGGGCCCTGCTCGCAAGCTTACTATGAGGAAATAGAGGAGACACGAAAGATGAATGGTAACAACTGCCTTTCATTGCTCATTGTGTGTTTCTTTGTGTGTTCATAAAATGCTGCATACCAACCAGTATGCATAAAAGTACAGACACAGGGGGCTATTATATGCATAAAGCATGTGAGAACAAGATACAAGGATCCTGGTTATGAAGAAAATTTTGAATGGGCAACACAGGGATAGTTAGATAAATGTGTTGAGGCGGTAGGTGGTTCATATGTTGGCAAATCTTAGTGAGCACTGCAGCAGAGAGCAGTGTCTGAATTCCAGCTTCACAATGCCCGTCAGAGTAACACTCAGCCCTGAGGCTAAGTTCACACGTTGCGGAATTGCCGCGGAAATTTCCGCGGCAATCCCGCACTTCTCCCGCAGGAAATACGCACGTTTTTTGTATGCTGATTCCCGCCAGAATAATAGCGTTTTGCAAGCGTAATTAGCTTGCAGAATGCTAGCGTTTTCCTAGCGATCTGTAGCATCGCTTGGAAAACTGATTGACAGGTTGGTCACACGAGTCAAACATAGTGTTTGACAAGTGTGACCAACTTTTTACTATTGAGGCCGCCTATGCCGCATCAATAGTAAAAAGATCTAATGTAAAAATAATAAAAAAAATAATAAATAATGATATTCTCACCTTCCGGCGTCCCCCGCAGCCTTCCCGCCTTCAGCGACGCTCCCGGCAACTCCGGTCCCAGGAGTGCTTTGCGACAAATCACCCCGATGACGTAGCATCTCGCGAGACCGCTATGCCATCTGGGTGATTCTCGCAAAGGACTCTTGGGACCGGAAGTTGCCGGGAGCGTCGCTGAAGGCGGGAAGGCTGCGGGGGCCGCGGGAAGGCTGCGGGGGCCGCCGGAAGGTGAGAATATCATTATTTATTATTTTAATTATTGTTTAATTACCAGGGATATGGTACCCAGGGCCTGGAGGAGAGTCTCCTCTCCTCCAGACCCTGGGTACCATCGCACATGAACCGCTTACATTGCGCATGGTGGGCATAGCCACATGCGGAAAGTAAGCGGTTCAATGCATTCCTATGGCGGCGGAATCACCGCGATTACGCTAAATTAATGAACATGTTGCTATTTTTTCCGCGAAGCATTTTTTTCGCGGAAAAAAACGCAACATGTGGCCAAAACATGCGGAATCAATTAACATGTATAGGATGCTTAATGCTTGCGTTTTTATCGCGTTTTTACCGCGGAAAACCGCGGAAAAACCGCGAAAAAAACACAATTATTCCTGATCGTGTGCACTTAGCCTGACACAAAACAACTGCTGAGTGGGTGCGGATAGTTGACATTTGTGAGGTTCTTCAAAACATTGAGTACTGCACCAAGATGGTGAGCGCTGATGATGCTTCAGTCAGTGTAACCATCGCGCTGCTTTGTCTATTAAAACGTTCACTGCTGAATGTCAAAGAGGAAGCTTTGAATGCCGAGCAGGTGTCAATGTAGCAAGATTTTACAGTGGCTGATACCGCACAGCTTAGTCTCACACAATATTCTCAGGCCGCATTGGGTGATGACAAGGCACAGGAGGAGGAAGAGGATGAGAAGGAACAGGAGTTTTTGTTCTGAGTTACAGAGGGGACTCCCAATCCCAGCTTCATGTCTGTCCAGCATGGATAGCCTGAAGAGGAGAAGGAATATGAGGCTATGCATCGTGAGGAGGAGAGGATGGTTAATGTTCTTCTTGGTGAGGTCATTGAATGTTTGACTCTTTGTAGTCTGCCACACATGGCAGGTTCATGTCCAGATGCCTTTTCCAAGAACCTTGTGTGAAACACATTTTGTCTAACATGAAATACTGGCTGTGAACCTTTCTTGACCAATGATACAAGGAGAAATTTGCTTCTCATGTTGGAGGCAGACGTGAAATTTTAAGTGCATGTATGCCAGAGGGCCATTGTGGAACACGTGCTAAAAAGATTACCCTCAGGCAACACTGCTGGCAGAGGTACCAGCTTTTTTCACCCACAAGGATTACAGAGGAGGGCCACGTACACCAGGTGCAATTCGGGGGGAAATGTCCACCAACTTACACATTGTCATGAGACCATCACATCAGCAAAGGCTATCTGTGGGTGTAACTATGACGAGAATGGAGAAATTGACTAAGATGGTGAAGGACTAATTAAGTGACCATATCAGCGTACCTCCTTATTCTTCAGTGCCCTTTAATTATTGGCTGTAAAAACTCCACATTTGGCTAGACCTTCTACACCTTCTAGATGCTGTCATGCCCTGCTGCAAGTGTGTTGTATGAGCAGGTTTTTAGTTTGGCTTGTGCAATCATAACAGATAGGCGCACACGCATTTCAACAGAAAATGAAGACAGGCTAACTCTTCTTAAACTGAAATGGGCTGGATTTCCTCAGACTTTGTAAGCCCAATGGTTGACAGCAACGTAATGTAAAATCAGCCCAAATGTTTTTTTGTTGGGATGTTTTCTTAACATCCATCCCTTACCCCTAAAACCCATTTTGTTCATGAAATCATCTACTCCTCCTCCTGATTCTTCTGTAACAAGTACTTAGTGGTCATGTATGTATATCCCACGTGCAATGATGAAATTTGTACTCCCTATCGATTCCCATGCTGACACACTGCAAATGCGGAGTAATGAAGACTATTGCCCCTACAGAATTGTTGTAATTCAGCCATACTTGAGTGTTTCCAAGCATGTATTGTCTTTTTAAGGTCATGCCACAGCATCTCATTCAAAGTTTTCTTAAGCCAGTCAGAAGTGGAATTGCTGATGTGTTTTGGATCATTGTCCTGCTGCATAATTTAAGTGCACTTCAGCCTGAGGTCACAAACAGATGGCCGGACATTCTTCTTCAGGATTTTTTGGTTGAATGCAGAATGCATTTTTCCATTTACCACAGCAGGTCTTCTGGGTCCTGAACTCGCAAAGCCCACCCAGACTGTCACACTACCACCACCTTATTTTAGTGCTGGTATGATGTTCTTTTCTGAAATATTGTGTTACTTTTATGCCAGATGTAATGGAATATACACCTTCCAAAAAGTTCAACTTTTGTCTCTTCAGTCCACAGAATATTCTCACCCAAAAGTCTTGGGGTTCACCTAGATGTTTTTCTGGCAAAACTGAGACTAGCCTTTATGTCCTTATTGTTTAGCAGTAGTTTTCATCTAGGAACTCTGCCATGCAGGCCATTTTTGTCCAGTCACTTTCTTATGGTGGAATAATGAACACTGATCTTAACTGAGGCAAGCGTGCACTGCAGTTCTTTGGATGTTGTTGTGGGACCTGTTGTGACCTTTTGGATGAATCGTTGCTGCGCTGGCTCTTGGAATAATTTTTGTTGGCCGGTCACTTCTCTGAAAGTTCACCACTGTTCTATGTTTTTCCCATGTGTGGATAATAGCTTTCACTGTGCTTTGCTAGAGACCCAAAGCTTGAGAAATGGCTTCATAGCCTTTTCCAGACTGATAGATCTCAATTACTTTGTTTTTCATTTGTTCCAGAATTTATTTGGGTTGTGGCATGATGTCTAGCTTTTGAGGTACTTTTGGTCCACTTAACTTTGTCAGGCAGGTCCTATTTAAGTGATTTCTTGACTGAGAAAAGGTGTGGCTGTAATCAAGCATGGGTGTGGCTAAAGAATTTGAACTCACCTTCCCATAGTTGTGGTAAACCACCGTTAATTTATGCTTTAAGGATAGACAGGCAATAACTTTTTTTACACAGGGCTCTTCGGATTTATTTTCCCCTTAATAATAAAGACCTTTATTTAAAAACTGCATTTTGTGATTACTTTTGTTATCTTTGTCTAATATTTAAATTGGTTTGGTGATGTGAAACATTAAAGTGTGAAAAACATGCAAAAGAATAGGAAATCAGGACGGGTGCAGACACTTTTTTACACAGCTGTAAATATAATGATATCTGTAGGCAGCACAAGAGAAAATCTGTTCTTGTCTTTGGGTCTGATGTGGCTGGAGATGTTCTTTGAAATAAAATGCTCACCCCCTTTAGGCCTGGAAACCTATAATCTCCACAGAGGTATACAAATAAAATGGTGCAGAGATAGTTTCCTCCAGGTCTTAGTGTCACATAAGAACATACATTAGATATTGTTTCAGATGAGGTTGTGGTCTGGTTATGTATTTTGACTTAGGCCCATAAACTTTATTCTAGAGTCTTTAAAGGAGTTGTCCAAGACTAAAAAACAGTCTTGTGGGCCTAAAAAATAAATGGGCAGGTAGTTGAAGCAAAAGCGACTACCTGCCTATTCTACCCGGCACCAGCTTAGAGCCATCACCGACTGCTCTTGGCAGTGATTCTGCTGCTCTACGAAAACAAAGCAGCTCTTCTTCCTCTGGACTACTCTGATGATGGGGCGTGACTGCCAGTGTCATGCTTTGGCTGGGTTCATACTGCGTTAATGCAGTTTGTTTAACGGATTGCGTTACGCCACTGCATAACGCAATGTAACGCAATCCGTTAATGCTGCCATTAACCCCAATTACTGAGCGCATCGCTAACGCATGCCATAGCCGGCATGCGCTAGTGATGTGCCGTCATTCTGTGACGGACCCTTGGACGCGGGCTGCAGTATCTGAGGGTCCGTCACAACTAGCACAGATGAAGCATCTGCGCTAGCGTTATAGCATAATGCGATTACATTATGCTATCGTGTTAACTACGTCCGTCAACGCTATGCGTTGAACGGACTGCATGAATGCAGTATGAACCTGGCCTTCTTGACAGCCGGCTCTCTGCAATTTGGCAGTGGGGAGCCAGCTATCAATCAGCATGACTTTGGCAGTCACGCCGCATCATCAGAGCAGCCCAAAAGAGAAGCTGCTACTCTGTTGACGTGACAATAGTAGAGGCCAATTAATCACAGGCAAGAGCGGTCTCTGACAGCTCTGTGACTGTAGAGATCTGCACTGGACACAACAGGCAGGTAGTTAACTAACACCTACATGTTATTTTTTATGGACCACAGTAAAAAATAAATAGTGCTGAAAAAGCCATGTTTGTTTCTGTTGGTAAATTGATATTCATTATGTATGCTGGCCATGCTTCCGACTGTATGTTTCATAACTATTTTCCTTCATCTGGGGCATTTGGCAGATTTTCTATGCATAGAATTAGTTGTGGATCATTCAATTTTCGACTCCTCTTATCTCTAATTTTTCTTGTTTGCTCCTTTACCACTTAAAGCAACTAATAAAAGCTGCACAAGTCATTTTGAAGCCAGAGCTGGATAACGCTCAATCACTTTATCAAATCTCATGGTAATATTTGGATTAAAGACAAGAAAATTAAAAAGATCGAAATGGTTAAGGAAGTCTGCCAGCTCTAATATCTGAGACTAGTAATGCTAATCAGCTGGAGAAGTTAATTGCATTTTGAGAAGGAGTGTGATGGAAATGTCTGGAGTAGATGAAGTTCAGACTTAATCAGAGAAACATTAATTTTGATCAATTTACTCAATAAGTTAGGCTACATTCAAAAGGAAATGGCATGTAATAATATGGGGAAGAATAGTCGCCTTTCACTCCAGGAAAATGGAAAAGCAATTTGTGAGCGAGACAAATGTAACACATAGTGTGATAAAAAGAGAACTGACTATACTGTCACAATTTTTTTTATACAGGGGGACATTTCACAAAATGCCATAAGACGTTATAATCAGAGTTCATTAAAAATGCTTTTCCGGCAGAACGGCACTTACCGATATGCCCTATTAGGGTATGTGAACGTTATTGAGTGGACTCCCAGCTTTGTGGGACCAGGACCATCCATGTTTTACATGAGCGGTCATTTGCATGAATGTCCATCATGTAATATTAGACCACTCGTGCTGCAGTCATATGCTCTCCACCATTCTCCTCTGGCTGACACCTCTGATATTGTATGAGGTGCGACCAAGCGCTCACTCCAGGTCTCTTGACCAGCTATTGCATTCCAGGTCCTACTTACCCAACGTTCATGTAGCAATTATTCGTTGGGAGCGGGTGTTTAAAGTGTTTATCCAGGAGGGCTATTTTTTTCTTACTATGGGCAGAAAAACAGACAGGTAGTTGCTAATTACCTGCTTGTTGTATCCGGCACAAGCACAAAGTGATCACTGACTGCTCCTGCTGATGATTCAGCTGCTCGACGTCAACTGAGCAGCACTTTCTCTTCTTGGCTACTCTGTCGATGAGGCGTGGCTGCTGGCATCATGCTGATTGATCACCGTCTCCAGCAGTTAGGCAGCAGGAAGACACCTGTCAATCAACATGACTTTGGCAGTCACATCCTGTCAACAGAGCAGAGCAGAAGACAAACCACTGCTCTGTCAACATGACATCAGCAGAAGGCGCAGAATTGCCAGTAGAAGCAGTCTCCTACTACTGTGTGTCTGAAGAAATTGGCACAAGTAGTTAGAAACTATCTGACTATTAGTTCTCATCCTAAGAGTAAAAAAATAGTTCTGGATAAACCCTTTAACTTATAGTATGTCAGACATTTTGCCTCACACTTACCTGTGTGACTGGCGTCCTTTGCAAGTCATATCGATGCGCAATTTTTTCTACTAGACAGCCAACCCTCCATAATCTGGTAGGTGCTGGGGTGGCTGATTTTATCAGTAGTTTGCACCTGTGCTGCTCTTTGCCTCTATCAGTGGAGGCCTGCTGAATCCTGCTAGATGTGCATTTGTCATCGGACAGGGTTTTGGGAAGACCATATCTTACGGTATGTGTTTTTTAGTGCTGTATGTTTCCAGCATGGAGATGGCATGGGCACAGTTTTTTCAATTTGCATCATCATTGTAATGGGAATAACCTTTTGAAGACTAAATTTGTGATTATTGTAAATTTGTGGAGATGTGAACGCAAGTCATCAATCCAAACAATACTAAGAAGGTGACAGAAATCCTTAGGGTTGCCCTGAATGAATTCTTGATGTATGCCCAAAATTTTAACTGTAAATTTTAAATTAATTTTGGTTTCTAACTTTCCTTTAGTTTTTACTAGCAAGAGAGTATGAAAAAAGGCTATGTGGTACTCTCAGTATTTCAGGGTGAACAAATAGGAATCCACTCCAATCGTTACAATAAGAAAATATGGCATGCTTCTTGCTGGTGTGTCCTGGCTTCTTCCTGGTGAGTCTGGATATTCTTTAGATCAGGGGTGAGTAACCTCTGACCCGCATGCTGCCTCGGTGACTTTTCATGCGGCCCACGGGCAGGTCCCCGAAGTTCCCAATGCTTGGGCGGCAGCAGTATCCTGTCAGCTGCCGTCCCTTTATTCCCAAGTGCACGGCGCACAGCGTTCATTACAGAACGCTACCTGCCCTTCACATCAATGATGATGTTGTCTGGGGGGCGGGGTCAGCGCTGGGGTGGGCGAAGTTAGCGCCCAATGCTCCCCATCCTCCTGTCTCAGAAGAGGAGCTGCTGCCAGAGAATCCAGAGCGATCTCTGTGCAGGCAGCTCTGTGCCTCCCCAGGGAGCTCTGTGTCAGCAGCTCTGTCCTTTCCAACTGGTAATCTGAGCCCCTCTGCTATATACCCCCTGTGATCTATGTGCCCTACATGATCTCTGTGCCCCCCAGCTATGCTTCCCCATGTGATCTGTGCTCCCCAGCTATATGCCCCCTGTCATTTATGTTCCCCCCAGCAGTTTCTCCATGTGATATCTATGCCCCCTGTGATCTGTGCCCCATGATCTGTGCCCCCTGTGATCTCTGCGCCCAAGCTATGTTTCCCGATGTGATCTGTGCCCCCAGTTATATGCCCCCTGTGTTCTGTGCACCCAAGCTATATGCCTCCCTGTGATCTGTGCCTCCAGCTATGTGTCCCCTGTCATCTATGTGCCCATCAGCTGTTTCCCCATGCGATTTCTACGCCCCTGTGATCTGTGCCCCCCTGTAATCTCTGTGCCAAGCTATGTGCCCCCTGTAATTTTTTTCTCCTGTGATCTGTGCCCCCTTGCTATATGCACCCTGTGATCTCTGTGCCCCCCAGCTATGTGCATTCCTGTGATATCTGTGGCTCTCAGCTTTGTGCCTTCTGTGATCTATGTGCCCCCCTGTTATCCCTGTGCCCCCTGCTTTGTATACCTGTGATTTTGTGCTCCATGTGAACTCTGTGCCCCTTGTAATCTCTGTTCCCTCCAGCTATGTGCCCCTCCATGATCTATGTGCCCCCCTGCTATGTGCACCCTGTGATCTCTGTGCCTCACCACTGTGATCTTTGTGTCACCCCTCTGTGAGCTGTGTCCACGGTGATCTACAAGCCACCTCTCCGGTGATCTATTTGCCTCCCCGGTGATGCCTGTCCCCCCACTGCTGTATATCCCCCTCACGGCTGTATGTGTCCCCAAGTGATATGTACATTCCCCAGTGCTGCATTTACCCCAAAAGTACTGTATATCCCCCGAGTACAGTATATCACCCCACCTGTGATACACACTGTACATAGCCCCCAGTGCTGTATATAGCCCTCAGTGATGTATGTGACCCACCAGTGATGTATATTCCCCCTAGGGACATGTATACCCCAGTGCTGTCTGTGTGTCACGCTGTCTAATGATATGTATACAATGTCAGTAAACTATTAATACAGGAACAACACTCTATACAACAACTAATATAGCAACATCAGCATGTAAGTATAGAATAGATTTACCTGACACGATATCTGCTGAACTCAGGGTTAATCTTGAGGACTTGATGAGCTGAAACAGGAAAGAGGTGGACCGGGATCTAACCTGACCCTAAATGGGGTCCTAACTAATCCCTCACCTTGGAGGTACTGATAATAGTTCAGAGGTCCAAGTCTCCAACCTAACCCTGTCTCCTATCAGACCCTGAACCCTGTAATCAGTCCTAAGAAGGATCCTGACTACCACCAAAGGGATATGGGCTGATCTCAGCTAAATACACAGATTAGACATATAAGACAGACAGGATAACACTCGCTTGCATACACACTCAAACACCAAAAGGGAAAACTAAATGGTCTGGGAAATAAACTCTAACCAAGTTGAGCTTAGAAAAAACTAAGGAGCTCACAACTAAAGTCTATACAGATTCATTCCTATCGTGGTCTGCATGAAGGTTTTCACTGGCAACTCCCAAGCAGACAACCAAAATTTAAAGGAAACCAATCAACAAATAATCAATTGCAGCCGGGAGAACGCCCCAGTCCCAGCACCGAGCACAGACAGAATTAACTCCCTAGCTGCCAAACACAAAGAAACAGCAGCTCAGCTGTGTGAAGTCAAAATGTGCAACTGCGACGATCTTCGTGGCAATGCACAACATGACAGTCCCCCCCCCTTCTACGAGGGGCCTCCGGACCCTCAGGGCCAGGCCTGCCCGGGTGAGTTCTGTGGAAGGTCCAACCAAACGATCTGCGTTAACATCAGACGCAGGGACCCACGTCCTCTCCTCTGGACCATACCCCTTCCAATGCACCAAGTACTGAAGGGACCGGCGATTCAGACGTGAGTCAATGATCTTGATACTTGAAATTCCAAGTTACCATTGACCAACCAGGAGGAGGAGGTAGAGGTGACGGATGACTGGTGCCACATACCTTTTAAGTAATGACTTGTGAACACATTATGAATTTTAAACGTAGGAGGGAGGTCCAGACGAAATGCCACAGGATTAATTATGGAACTGATCCTGTACGGCCCGATGAATCTGGGACCCATTTCCAGGAGGGCACTTTAAAGTTTTATATTCCTGGTAGACAACCATACCAGATCGTTCACATTAGATCTGTACCAGAAACTCTCCTCCTATCAGCCATACGTTTGTAACGGTTCCCTATCGCACTCAGATTATTCAATACACCTCTCCACACAGAAGAAATTGACGACGAGAAACGCTCCTCCTCAGGAACCCAGAAGGGCCCCCCCATTGAAAGTCCCAAAACTGGGGATGGAAACCATATGCCCCAAAAACGGGACTTACCAGTGGACTCGCTCCGCCTGTTGTAAGAGCGAACTCTGCAGAGGCAAGAAAGAAGACCATCCTCTTGGTTCTCTGAGACAAAACACCGGAGATATGTCTCTAAGCTCTGATTCAGACGCTCTTCTGACCATTGGTCTGCGGATGAAAAAGCCGAGGAAAATGACAATTGCATCCCCCGACGTAAAACAAAATGCCCTCCAAAATTTGGACACAAACTGAGACCCCCTATCTGACACCACATCAGAAGGCAACCCATGAAGTCTAACGATCTCCCTAATGAACACCTGCGCCAGAGTTTTAGCATTAGGGATTTGCCGTAGAGCAACGAAATGTGCCATCTTACTGAACCTGTCACAACCACCAGTATGACAGTATTCCCTGACGACGGAGGAAGGTCCGTAATGAAGTCCATAGATAAATGAGTCCATGGACGCTCGGGAAGTTTCAAGGGTAAAAGGGTCCCAGACGGACGGGTATGACGGGTTTTAGAGCGAGCACACACCCAACATGACGCGACAAAAGTTATTAACATCTTTATTTAGCATTAGGCCACCAAAACCCGGCGGGGGAAAGGAGATCTAAAGTAGCCTTACCCCCTGGATGCCTGCTAGAGCGAATTATGATGTGCCTCAATAACCTTTTGTCTCAACAGATTTGGGACAAACAGTTCCCTGGAGGTCCTGCAGGGGCGTCCCCCTGAGCCTCTAACCCCTCCTCCTCAAGCTCAGAAAATACAGCCGACACTACCACCCCCTCCTGAAGGATAGGACTCGGTCATCCGTTTTCCCGGCCCCTGGGAAACTGCGAGACAAGGCATCAGCCTTTACATTCTTAGACCCCGGGCGATAAGTGACGACAAAATTAAACCTGGTAAAAAAAACGACCATCGAGCTTGTCTGGAATTCAGACGCTTAGCGGATTCCAAATACAACAGTTCTTGTGATCAGTAATAACGGTAACCGGGTGGACTGCCCCCTCCAAAAAGTGACGCCATTCTTCAAAAGCTAAATTAATGGCCAAAAGTTCCCTATTGCCGATATCATAATTCCTTTCGGCGGACGACAATTTCTTAGAAAAGAAAGCGCACGGATGCCATTTACAGGGGACGGACCCTGGGACAATATAGCACCCACCCCTACGTCAGACGCATCCACCTCCACAATGAACGGCTGAGATGCATCTGGTTGGATGAGAAAAGGTGCCGAAGCAAAACATTTCTTCAAAGAGGAAAAGGGTTGGCAAGCTTTGTCCGACCATTTAGAAAAATCCGTCCCATTTTCTTGTTTATGTCAGTGAGAGGTTTGAACGACAGATGAGAAATTACAAATAAATTTCCGGTAGTAGTTAGCAAACCCCAAAAAACGCTGCAGAGCCTTAAGATCCCCTGGCTGATCCCATTCAAGCACTGCTCTCACCTTTTCAGGGTCCATACGGAAACGGAGGCTGACACCAAAAAACCCAAAAACTGAAGTTCCTGTACGGCAAATACACACTTCTCCAGTTTGGCGTATAGTTTATTGCCTCGCAAGATCTGCAACACCTGTCTCACATGCTCCTGATGAGACACAAGATCTGGCGAGTAATTAAAATGTCCGTCCAAATATACAACCACAAACAGCCCCACAAGGTGATGAAAAATGTCATTAACAAAATGTTGGAATACTGCTGGTGCAGAAGTTCAGACCAAAGGCATGACTAGGTTCTCATAATGTCCTCCGTGTTTTAAACCCGTTTTCACTCATCCCCCTCTTTTATCCTAATCAGATTATACGCCCCCTGAGATCCAATTTAGAAAACCATTTGGCGCCAACAATTTGATTGAAAGATCAGGAATAAGAGGGAGTGGATACGGATCTCGAACAGTAATCCGATTAAGTTCGCGGAAATCCAAGCAAGGGCGTAGGCCTCCACTTTCTTCTTAACAAAGAAGAACCCCACGGCTACTGGGGAAGTAGAAGGTCTAATATGCCCTTTGGCCAGACTTTCAGAATATATCTTTCATAGCCTGCTCTCAGGACCAGAAAGATTATACAACCTAGCTTTAGGCAACTTAGCATCAGGAAGGTGATTAATAGAGCAGTCATACACGCGATGAGGACGCAACTCCTGACACCCCTCCTCAGAGAAAACATTCCCCAAAATCCTCCAAAAAAGGAGGCAATGTACTAGGCACGACCGCACTGATGACTGTGTTCATGCAGTTGCTTTTGCAAAACTCACCCCATTGGCTTATTCTCTGGACTGCCAATTAATCACAGGTTATGTTTAACCAACCAAGGAAGTCCCAACACAATGGGAGTAGTTAGACCCTCCAACACATAACAGTTAATTGTTCCCTATGTATTGCCCCTACCCGAAGGTCAATGTTATGAACTCATGAACAAAGCTACTTGGCCGAGAGGCCTGGCTTCAATGGAGAATATAGGGATCGGTTTGACCAGTACACTCAAATGCATACCTTGAGCCTGAGCAACTGAGCGTCAACCAATTAGCCCGGAACCACTATCAAGAAGAAACAGACAATCTCTCCACTCTCGTACCAACTACCACCTCCACTGGTACAAGGAACTGAGAAGATGGCGGATGAAATACATACTCCCAGGTTGTCGTCCACCACACAACCTGGGATTAACAGTTTTCCGGCGACTTTTGTCAACAAGGCACGGGATGGAACATTCTCCAACAAAATGTCCCTCTTTCCCGCAGAAAAAACATCTTCTAGTCCTGCGGCGTACCGCCAATCCCTCCTACGAAATGATGTCCCTCCCAACTGGCATAGGTCATCCGAACAGACAAGGGGAACCTAACATAAGGGATTTTAGTGGTAGGTGGAGAAACAACAGGGAGTGGGGTTACCTCACCCCTCTCCCGAAGCCGTCTATCAGTACGGTTATGCTAAGGCCATAGCAGCCTCCAGAGAGGAGGAGACTCATACTGAGCCAAAATGTCTTTTAATTTTATCAGAAAGCCCATGACAAAACTGGCTCCTAAGAGCTGGGTCATTCCATGAGTATCTGTGGCCCCATCTACAAACTCAGAAGCAAATTCCTCTGCCGGCGATCTCCCTGCTGTATCTTACGTAATTTTGTCTCAGCAAGAGAGACCCATCTGGGTCATCATATACCAATCCCAGGGCAGTAAAAAATTGATCTACAGACAGTAGAGCCGGGATCCGGAGGAAGGGAAATTGCCAGGATGAGGGTCCCCTTGCTGAAGTGAGATAACCAATTCCCATCTCTGCTCCTCACTCCCTGATGATCGAGGCCGAAGCCGAAAATACAATTTACATGCTCCCGGAAGGTGAAAAATTTGTCTCGCCCACCAGTTGAACCTGTCCGGGAGAGCTACATTTAGGTTCAAACTCTGGTTTGCTCCAGGGGAGACAAACTTTGGACTTAATGTCCGTCAGCTCCATGGATAATCCTGCAACTGCAGAGCCAGCTGGGCTACTGGATCCATGGTAACTGGAGATAATTTTTATGGCCAGTGAAAATGTCACGCTGTCTAATGATATGTATACAATGTCAGTAAACTATTAATACAGGAACAACACTCTATACAACAACTAGTATAGCAACTCAGCATGTAAGTATAGAATAGATTTACCTGACACGATATCTGCTGAACTCAGGGTTAATCTTGAGGACTTGATGAGCTGAAACAGGAAAGAGGTGGACCGGGATCTAACCTAACCCTAAACTGGGGTCTAACTAATCCCTCACCTTGGGAGGTACTGATAATGGTTCAGAGGTCAAGTCTCCAACCTAACCCTGTCTCCTATCAGACCCTGAACCCTGTAATCAGTCCTAAAAGGATCCTGACTACCACCAAAGGATTATGGGCTGATCCAGCTAAATACACAGATTAGACATATAAGACAGACAGGATAACACTCGCTTGCATACACACTCAAACACCAAAGGAACAAAATGGTCTGGGAAATAAACTCTAACCAAGTTGAGCTTAGAACAACTAAGGAGCTCACAACTAAAGTCTATACAATTCATTCCTATCTGTGGTCTGCATGAAGGTTTCACTGGCAACTCCCCCAAGCAGACACCAGAAATTTAAAGGAAACCAATCAACAAATAATCAATTGCAGCCGGAGGAAACTGCACCCAGTCCAGCACCGAGCACAGACGAATTAACTCCCTAGCTGCCAAAACACAATGAAACACAGCTCGCTGTGAGAAGTCAAAATGTGCAACCGCGACGATCTTCGTGGCAATGCACACCATGACACTGTGCTCCCTAGTGATGTATATAGCCCCTGTGATGTCTATTTCTCCCAGCCTCCCCGGTGATGAGTATGTCCCAGCATCTCCTGTGATGTCTATGCCCCTTGCAACTCTTTTAATTTATATGACCCCAGAGTCTCCTGTGATGCATATATAGCAATCCTCAAGGTTTCCTATGTTACTTATGTACAGCAGTCCCAGCGTCTCATATGTAATGTAATACAGCAGTCCCAGCATCTCCTGTGTGATGTATATGCAAGCGGTCCCAGAGTCTCCTGTGTGATGTATTACAGCAGTCCCAGCGTCTCTGGGTGATGCATAAACAGCAGTCCCAGCGTCTCCTGTGTGATGTATATTAAGCAGTCCAGTGTCTCCTGTGTGATGTATGTACAGCAATCCCTATGTCTCCTATGGATGTATGTACAGCTGTCTCAGTGTCTCCTATGTGATGAATATACAGCAGTCCCAGCATCTCCTACCCCCGCATCTCCTATGTGTTGTATATACAGCTGTCTCAGTGTCTCGTATGTGATGTATATACAGTAGTCCCAGGATCTCCTATGTTTTGTATATGATTTACAAAACTTATTATGACAAAAAGTTGACTGCTCTCCTGGCCGACACAAACCTGGAAATGAAGCTGTGAGAAGCTACGTGATCAGTATCACCTAATCACAGCTGCACCAAACAGAAGCAGCTCCAGCCGTCACATTAAGGGTGAGTTACCGTAATTAATTCTTTGACAAATTATACCGGGGTAATTTCAAGGTGATCATTTTTGTGTGGCCCCCAAATGATGGTAAAATTTCCAAATGGCCCCGGCTGAAAAAGGTTCCCCACCCCTGCTTAGATGATTGTATGAATGTTATCACTGTTGCTCTTACAGCCTTCATTTCTATAAATGATTAATTGCATGCTGTTTTTCTTTCACAGCTTGTTTCCAGCTGTCTATACTTATCTCAATTCTCTGGTAATGACAATATGAATTTTATGTTTTTTTCTCTTTGAATGACATCTACTTATACCTTATTTGTTACTTTATTATTTATTTTTCCCCTTCCTAAATATAATGTTCTGTGTGTTTACTCTATTTCCTTTTCCCATTATATTATGACATTATTAATAATATATATATATTATATATATATATATAAAAATTTTGGATCATGTTGCTTTAAATTGTTACTACTATTTTGCCTTTGTATTTTATTAATGTATCGCAGTATACTTATTGTAATATATCTCTTTTGTAGTTCTGAGGTAGTCGGTAGGACGAAACATCAAATTAATTTTTTGCAACAAAATTACGGTATTATATAATAAAACTTTCTTGCATCATTATTTGGAGATCCCTTGACCATAGAAGTTTAGGAAATCTGAAGAACAGCAGAGCCCTTCTAATAATGGCTAGCACTGCATGAAGCAGCAGTGAGCTGGATTGCAGCCAAAGACTTAAAGGGGTTATTCCCATCTCCAAGATCCTATCCCAATATCTAGAAGGTGTAATAATAGTAAATTATTAAATACCTCCAATTAAAATGTATTTAAATTTTCTGATTCACTATGCCGCTTTCTTATGTGCAGGCATTGCAGGACCTTAGGTATCCATAGTAACATGCACTGATGAAGTGACTGGTTTGTTAGCTAGTTGTTGGTGGTCATAACATGGATACCTAAGGTCATGCAATATCTGCACATGAGGAAAGAGACACAGAGAATAAAAAACTATTACTACATTTCTAATTGGGATTGTCACAACCTCATTTTTGGATTTGTGACAGCTCTGGTTTCACTCAGTAAAACTTTTTTCCTTTTAGGCCAGCAGGGTTAATGTCAGTTTTTCCCTGCTGACAATCTGGTGTAATTGCAGTACTGCTGGGTCAGCTGATGTGGTTGATGACCACTCGCGCCATCCTTTAAATGGTCAGCTGATGCATCAGTTGACTGTCGTTGATACAGAAATCTTCAGTGACCAAGCCTGAGTAAGGCCTCTTTCACACTTCAGTCGTGCGACGTCAGTCAAAATCCGCCAAAATTTGAAATTGGGATCCGCCATTTTCTTTTGGCGGATCCGCAATTTCCCCATAAACTTATATTACTGGCGGATCGTGGCGGATGGTCGTCCGCTGACTCCGCTTTTTGGCGGATCCGCCAAATATTTGGCGTCCGCTGTCTCAATTGGAAGGACAATGTAACGTTTTTTGTCTGCGTTGAAATGGCGGATGGTGGCGGATTTTGGCGGATCCGCCAAATCCGCCAAATTTTACAATGTGTGCCAATGAGTGGCGGATCCGCCAATATCCGCCATTGGCGGATACACACGGCGGATCCGCCTTTTTGGACTGGCATGCTCCAAGTTGGATACATTTCCAGACAGGCCAAACCAATAAAACAAGCCAGGTGAACTCATTGCCACACATGAAGACAAGCAGCCAGCCAGACCAGACCTCTCTTGAAGATCCTGCTGAGCTAAAACCCGAAGACCAAGCAAGCAAGAGTCCAGAGGCTGGAATCAAGCACAAGCCACAAGACCAAGCCACAAGACCCTGCCTGAAAGTCTGATAGCCCAGCTGAATCCTGCAAACCTTGGTGTGATATAGACTGTATAATGCCTTCATATGTGATTGCTGCCAATGTTTGAGTATGTGTCCTACATTTTTTTTTTTTAAACACATTTTTTTAGTTGCAACACATTTAACTTTTCATGCTGTAGTGTTTTTTGTGTGTATGTGTTCGTGTGTGTGTGTGTGTATTTTCATGCATTGTATCATGTATTTTTTTTGCCAGCATGTATTTTTAACTCCTTTTTTTTAAACAACATTACTTTTCTTGATGTTGTTATTTTTGTGTGGGTGGTATTCATGCATGTTTGATAGTGTTTTGTTCATTTAAATTTTTTTTTAAACACAGTCATTTTTAATACATTTTACATGCTGTACAATTTTTTTGAAGTGTGTGTGTGTGCATGCATGTGTAATAAAGTGTTATTTTGACATTACTGTGATTTAATCTTTTAAATAAAAGAGTGTTAAAGCTCATACTTTAAAAAAAAAAAAATAAAAAAAAAAAAAAATCTCCAACAAAAATGTCCGTAGTATTTTTTCATATATTTTTATAATTGTTATAATGCACAGGGGTGTATTGCTTTTTAAATTTTACTCAAAACATTTAAAAATGGTTTTCAAAAGGTCATGTGATGCAAAGGTATTGTAGTGTATACATAGGTATACAACGGGTTACAAAGGTATAGAAAGTACATGGGTGGCATACATAGACAATGTGGTATATAAAAAGTCAATTGGGTGTTACAAAGGTATAGAAAGTAAATGGTGTGCATACATAAACAATGTGGTATATTAAAAAGTCAATTGGGTGTATACAAAGGTATACAAAGTAATGGTGTCATACATAAACAATGTGGTATATAAAAAGTCAATTGGGTGTATACGAGGTATAGAAAGTACATGGGTGCATACATAGACAATGGGGTATATAAAAATCAATTGGTGTATACGAAGGTATAGAAGTACATGGTGGCATACATAGACAATGGGGTATATAAAAAGTCAATTGGGTGTATTACGAAGGTATAGAAAGTACATGGTGTGCATACATAGCAATGGGGTATATAAAAAGTAAATGGAGTATACAAAGGTGTATAAATTCCATGGGGTGCATGCAACATTATCTGGGGGGTATCAGTGTAATAGTTGAGGAGACAGTGCCAGGTTTGACAGTCTGCAGTTGAGTGATAGTATATTGTCAAATGGTTATCTCTTGTATTGTTGCTGGCCTTTTACAGATTCAGTGTGACAGTCTGCCACAGAGACAAGGACAGGACAGTCGGCCAGTGTTAAACGGAACAAGTTGAGTGTGATGTAAGTATATTGTCATTTAGCGGACATAACAAGTATATAGGCTAAAATTGGCTTTATACTTACAGATTTGTTGGGACAGTTTGACAGTCGGCAGAGGACATTCGGCCACTGGAGAGTCTCACGGAAACCAAGTTGAGTGTGATGTAAGTTATTGTCATTTTAGCGGACATAACAAGTATATAAGGCTAAAATCGGCTTTATACTTTACAGATTTTGTTGGGACAGTTTGACAGTCGGACAGAGGACATTCGGCCACTGTAGAGTCTCACGGAACCAAGTTGAGTGTGATGTAAGTATATTGTTATTTGAGTATATAACTATTATATTGGCTAAAATGGTTTTATCCTTACAGATTTTTTGGGACAGAGGACAGTCGGCCAGAGGACAGTTGCCCACAGGAGAGTCACAGAACCAAGTTGAGTGTGATGTAAGTATATTTTGTCATTTTCAGCGTATCTAACAATTATATTGTCTAAAATGGCTTTATCCTTACAGATTAACTTGTAATACGTCCTGCCACCAACAGTTTGAGGACAGTCTGCCACAGAGGACAGTGAGCCACAGGACAGTCATCCAGACGCAAGTTGAGTGTGATGTAAGCATATTGTCAATTGAGCTGTTATCTCTTTTGTATTGTTGCTTAATAGGCTTTATGCTTACAGATTATTGAAGGACCCAGTCAGGCCCAGTTGTTACAAGTATGTCTTCTTCTGGAAGCCCCCTGCCACAGCGTAGGCGAACAAGGTAATTATTATTTTTTTGGTCACTGTTTGAGAAAATTATTTTCCAAACTATATGTATGTATTATTCTTCACAGGAAGCTGAAGAAGAGGGCTTTTAGAAGCAGACGGTCAGGGTGGAGAAATAACTGGAGCGGGTGCGCGGAGTGTAAGTTTTTTATATAGGCAGATCATCACCTAATGTAAACAACCAAAAAAAATAACAGCACACACAATACATACTGTCATTTATAATTTGGATTTTTTTGTTTTTAAATGTTTTCTAGTCTTCAGAATCCAGGTCTCGTAGGAGAGTTCCTCCAAGGACCTCCCATGGTCATCGGCATGAGCGTCGCGCGGTCAGCAAGTAAGTATTTTTTTTTTTTGGTGTTTACTTATTTAACGTGATGTACTTATTTTTTTTTTTTGGTTTTATACACAGGCTTCACGGCGTGCTCCGATACAGATGGTGAGGATGGGGGAGGGATCACGTAGACATCCTCATCGAAGAGGTCCAACATCGGGAGGCGCTGTGGAATATGGCTGACCGCAGGCATTTGACCAAAGTTATTACCCGACGGCTTGGGAGGAAGTATGCAGCCTGGTGATGGACAACTGGGGGTAACTCGATGACCGAGACAAGGATCTGGCGCGTAATGTATTCACAGTTGAGTAATGAATTTTTGAAGAATTTATGTGTCGGATACGAAAACAATTTTTTTCCTTTTTATTTCCAGGTGACCGGGTTATCCACAACGGTGGCGGTCACTCAGGGATCGCTTCAAGAGGAATTTAACAAAGAGATGCAGGCAAGGAGTGATCATCAGGACGCAAGAGCAGATACAAAACGCCCAAGCCTTGTCGTTCCTGCGATCAACGATGGTCAGCAGAAGGTAAATATTTCACAACACCATTTAGTATGACAAAAGTAAAATGTGTCTAACATATTTTATAATTTCAGAAAGGTGAATGTAAAATAAATATATTTAATGTTTTTTTTTTTTATTTGACAGCACTGTCTGCAGCACTCTAGAGCCTGGTTCTCAGTTTGTTCCTCTGGAGCGATCCCTCTGGAGTCCGCCGCCGGGGACCACGTCGATAGACCTGACCCCATATGCACCTTCCTCTGTGGCAGGTACCTCGCCCCATCCACCAGCATAGAGTTGCAGGGCAGACTTCATCACATGAAGCTGCAGGTGATGAGTTGGAGTTCCCTTTACCTTACCTGTGACACTGCCACCACACCTAGACGGCAGCGTCATCGAGGTCAGGAAAGGAGCTTGCACTGTTTTTTTTCCTGAAGCTTCCTATCAAAACACTACCAAACTTTTAAAAGACAATTTAAAGATGGGTTTGCTCTATTGACAAAAACATTGCTGAACTCGCATAAATTGATAGGGATGCGTCGATCAAACAGGAGCCGAACAATGTTTTTTTCAGTCGTTCTAACCATGGAAATCTTCTCTGACCGCAGATCAGTGATGCAAGGTGCCATAATTCTTAGGCCAGGCGTACCGAGCCATCAAATTACCCCACCCAATTTCCTACACCTCCCCACTTCAACCTGCCACCCATTCAGCACAGCGCCGCCCTTTACCGCCCCCATTCAGCTGCAGCTATCCAACTGGTGCCCTTCAGCTGGCAGACAGCAAGCTACAGCCAATCCTCCTATTACTCCTTCCCCATTTCAATATTCCCATTATTTTAATTCTCCCTTTCAGTTTTCACCGTTAACTTCCCCGTACCCCATCCCACCAACCTTCACCATTCCTTCCTCAAACCCTTCTGCTCCTCAAATTGCCTTCCCAAACCTCTGTTTTTCCCTCCCCCTTCTGATCCTATCCAACGCTAATCATCCCCCACTATCGACGGGTCCATCCTGTCAGCCCCTCCGCTATATTCCACCCAAACAGTATACCTCTTGTAAATTGCTAAGTGCGCGAATGTATTAGTGGTGAATGTATATTGTATAGGTGTTGTGATGTATATATTGTTATAGTGTTGTGTATTATTATTGTATAATGTTGTGTATGTATATATTGATAGAGTGTTGTGTATGTTTTAATTGTATAGAGGTTTGTGTTGATATATTGTATAGAGTGTTGTGAATGTTTATATTGTATAGAGTGTTGTTATGTATATTTGTGGAGTGCTGTAAATGTATGGAAATTTTGTAAATTTCTGTATTAATTTTTTGACCAATTCTTTTTGAAAATGTTTGTGAAAATAAAACATTTTTTTTTGAAAATAAAATTTATTTTTGTTGCAAAAATGTCATGTCTTTTTTAAAACTTTTTCAACATGAAAGGTTATAACACAATAATTAGGGTACAGATAAAACCTCACAAAAAGTGGAAAAACATTTCAATGCAAATTCGTAGTAAAGAATGAGAGTATTCCGAAAAAAATTTACACCTGTCATCCTGCCGCACCCTTCCATCGGAGACATAAAATAGTCCGCAAACTTCTCACGCATTTGGGCCACAGATCCTAACTCCGGAAACTAATGTTCGGTAGTCCGCAATGTGGGTCCCGGAAAAATCTTCACCATGTTGACATGTTCTTTGAGATAACAAAATTGTGAGGAGACACATGCCTCCAAATGGTCCACAGTCTCACTTGTAATTTGATAGCATCAGCAGCACCCCCATTTGCGGTTGATCCCCAAAAGCGCATTCAACAACTGTTCCACCCTTGTTAATCTGTAATTAAATATTTTTTTTCTTTGGTTCAATCCATGGCTGCCAAAAGGGTTTTTTAATAAATGTGTTGAAAGCTGAAAACCTCATCTCCCACACAAACAAAGGGAATGCAGGGCCACAGGTTCCGGGAGGGTCTTGGAGGCGGAAACTGGAAGGTATCCCCATATAGGGACGTCCATAGGCGAATTTTTAAATCTTGAGAATCATTTGAACGCCCATATGCACAATGTCCAGCAATAAACTGGATCTGGCGTCCGCAAGCCCATAAGATATTGAAAAGAACTTTTTTAGTTAAAAAAAAGAGATCCGATCCAGTGGGTTTTACAATCCGGATAGTTTGCCTCCACGGACCAATACAGTTGGGGAAACTGGCATATACCTGAATGGTCGCAATTTCTATCCATCTTGCGTGTTGGCTCAGGGAGGAATTCATTGCACAAACAATCCCACAGCGCCTGACAAGTTTCGTAACAATCGGGATAGTAGAAATACCAACCGGTACTGAAAGTGCAGAGATGAAAAATGATTCCCCTGTAGCCAGAAATTGCAAAAAGGAGAAGAAATAAATTAAACCAAAAAGAAACAAAAAAAAAAAAAAAAACATTGTAAAGGATTTTTTCAAAAAATAACTTACCGGATTGTTGACCCAGCCGCTCTGCTGGAGTATGAAACCGAAGGACAGTGTCGCTACAAATTCTGGTTCAATGGTGCTACCAAAACCTGAAATTTTAGCTCGCATTCTTCATATTAAAAACTTGTGGGGTTCAGCCCGTAATCCATATCAAGGGGAATAAACCCCACGGTCATCCGCTTCGCTTTATGGGAGGATCCACCCTCCGTCTCTGCCGATGACACGTATCCGCGTCTGGCTTCCTCCTTCTTCTGAACAATCCTTGCCAAACGTTTGCCCTCCACTCTAAAATCCTCGCAAATCTTTCCAATTCTCAAAATAATCTCCATCTCCACTCCATCGTGCACTACTCAAAACCTTTCAAATAATTGGTGTAAATACACCCTATTTATACGTTTCCAATAGTAACAGTAGCCAATCACAGTACATATTATTTATTTTAGCCTCAATGGAGACTCCTTCTGAATAACGGATCCGCCAAAAAGCGGATGGAAAAACGGATAAACTGAGTCAACGGATCCTTTTTTGGCGGAACCGTTAACGGTCCGCAAAATGCGGATCCGTTGATCAGTTTTTCATATTTTTGGGGATCCGCCCAATCCGCCCGATGCGGACAGTGAGACGTCGCACGACGAAGTGTGAAAAGGCCTAAGGACTTTTGGGTGCAGTGGTGCTTTATCGGATTCGTATTTCCGGTGCCTTAATCCTGCTGTGCGGGGCTTTGCACAGAGAAGCTAAGTGCTTATTTCCTGTCCTTTTGTGTTTTCACTATACCTGTGTGGAAATTTGCAGGGTGAAGCTGAGTCCTCCCCCGCCAGTGCACTAGCCAGGGCGGTTAGGTGAACCAGTGAGGGTGAGGTTTCCTGTCGGCGGGGGGGGAAGGACCGCCCTTTGGGCATTAGGGGGGGCAGGGACAGGCTCAGGCTTGAGCTCAGG
>JARQOD010000001.1:16096728-16237578 GCA_033576555.1 Oophaga sylvatica | reverse complement strand
ATTTTTTTGGGGAAAACTTAGGTTTAAAAGGGTTTTTGGGTTAGAGGTGCCTCTTGTTGGGGGGTTTTCCCTTTTTTGGGGTTTTTAAAGGGTGTAAACAGAAACCCCCAAAAAAGTTTGGACAAAACCTTCCATTAAAAGTTTTTTTGTTTTTTCCCATGACAAAAAAATTGTAGAATCACATAAGGCTTCAAAATTAAAATTAAACAGGGGGAAATTTTATACATTATTTTTTAAAAAAAAAAGTTGAAACAACTAAAAATTTTTCTTTTTTTATTCTTCAAAGTACCCCCTTTTTGTTTTTTTTTCCTTTTTTTTGCAGCAAAAAGGGTAAAGGGGGGACTCTACTCCTTTTCCCCCCAACGTGAAGCATGGAGGATTTGAGGGGGGGGGTGTTTTGGGGGTGACATTTTGGGGGATTTATTTCAAAATTGAAGCGGTGACGACCCCAGCTCACCCCAAACCATCTCTTGGGTTCGGGGGGGTGACGGGGGGGCCGGTCATCGGCTTAGCACCCATCCCCCCCTTTTTTGGGGAAAAAACCCCCCTTTTACACAGCCTGGGGTGGTTTGGGATCATGTCCTTTGAAAAAAAAATGAGGTCCAACTAAAAAAAAAACGGGGGGGGAATAGCAGTGCTCAATGCTGTGGTGCCATGCGGGTTTTCGAAAACCCTTCTTTTAAATAAATCCCAACAGGTCACCGCAAAGCCCCCAAAACCATAAAACCCCCTCCCCTCCCTCAGGGGGGAACCGGGATGTAGATCCATCCTTTTCCCTATTCGCGAAAAAAGCAGTAATCAAAGCAAAAGGGGCTCTTTGAAGAAAAAAAATTTTAAAAAAGAAATATTCAGGTGTTTCACATTTTTTGAAAAGTTAATGCATAACCCCAATTTTTAAAAATTTTCATATTTTGATGCCTTCGTGGGGTTAAACAATTTTAAAACCCATGAAAATACAGAAAAATTTGATGAAAGGGGTGCCAAAATTTTTGGTTTCGTACTGTATTACTGACAGCCCCTGTGACTTTTTAAATTCAAACGGGTTTAAAATTCCCTTTTTAAACCCAGGGGGTTTAAAAGGGTTTAATTTTCTTGCAAAAAAAAATTTCCCCGGGGGGCTTTATAAAGGGGGGAATAAAATATCACTTTTTTTTTATTTGCCCCCTAATTCATTTATGTTTTATATTTTTCCCCCCTTTCAAAATTAACTTTTTTTTCTGTTTCATCCCCACAAAACACTTTTCCAAAAAAATTTTAAAAAACCCCCTTTTAATGTAAAAAAATAGTTAAAAACCAAAAATTTTTAATCCCCAAAGGGGCCCTGTTTTAAATTTAAAAAAACACATTCAATACATAAAAATGATAAAAAAATAAAAACGGGTTTCCTCAAAAAAAAGAGATTTTTGGGGAAAAACCAGGGGGAATGGAGGGTTAAGCCCCAAATTTTATAAGTGAAAATAAAACTGGGGATTGAAAAACCAAACGCCCCCCGGGGGCAAAGAAAAAAGTGAGGGGGGTAGGGTGTGGGCCTACTTAAATTTTTTGGCTACTACAACTTCTATTTGCAAATTTTTAAATTAAAAATTTCATACTGATGTACAACCCTAGCGAAAACACCTTTCCCCCTTAAGATTTGCACATTTTAATAAAAATGATTTTTTGAAATTGGGGAAATAAACACATTTTCAATTTATGCCTTTTTTTTGGGGTTTCCCCCACCTTTTTTTAAAAGACATTAACAAGGTTTCCCTTTTCTGGGGAGCAACTCTGTGTTTGGTAATTTAAATTTTTTCAAAATGCCCCCAATAAAAAAGTCCCCTTTCCCGGGGCGCAAAAACAAGCCAAAACCTTTAAACCTCCCCCATGATTGACTATGGGTAGGGGTTTCTTTTTTTGTGGCCTTATTTTTTAAACCAGAAAACAGGAATGAAGTGCCCCCCCAAACAGCTCTACCCTTGGTCTTTTTTCCACAAACTTTTTCCCAAAAAATTTTTTTGGGCTTACTCTTACATTTAAAAAAAACTGCTTTCTAGATTTTTTTTTTTTTGGTCAACAGTGGGTTTTTTTGGGGGTTTTTTTTCGTAGCATTTCATTTCTTTAAAAAGGGGTACGATAGTTCTTGGACACTGATCACATGGCTTTCAAACGCTTAAATATCTAAATTTTTAAAATTGGGGCTGCATTCCATCCCCAAATTTTTTTTTTTAACTATTCACAAATTTTTCTGCTGTCCCCTTGGGGGTAATTACTACGGCCCGGGGTTGCAAACTTTTAAAAAAATTATGATGTTTACTGTGGAAAAAAAAAATTCGGGAGATAAAACTTGTAACCTTGGTTTTTTTTAAAAAATTTTTTGGTTTTCCTTAAAACCCTAAAAAATTTTTTCACTTTTTTTTTCTTCCCTTTCTTAGTGGGGCAACACAGAAGAATGCAAGTTTTTGCAACCTCTCCCTTTTTTTATTGGTTTCAGGTTTTTTTTTTAAAATTTTTTCCCACACCGGGTTTTTTGGCAGGTGAGTTTGAACACTCATTTTTTGAAAAAAGTTGTTTCCCCCACTTTTTTGGAAAACCCCCCCAAAAATTTTGCCCGGGGTTTTTTTTTTCAGTGTTGTGTAAAAAATGCCCCAATTTGCCTTTTTTTCTATTTTTTTCCCAACAAAAAAAGGGGAAATAAAATGTGTTAAAAAAATGGGGGGGAAAATTGCAATAATTTTCTAAAAAAAAACTTCTTTTGGGGGAAACAACTCGGGTACCAACATTTTTGGGCCCAAATTACTGTATATGTATTTCTTTTTTACTTTTGCTTTTTCTTTGTTTTTTTGGGGGTTTTTGTCACTTTTCCCTTTTTTTTGGGAATAAAATTTTTTCCTTTTGGAAATGTTCCCCTTTTTTCCCGCTTTATTTAAAGAAATTTTTTTTGTTTTTTTCTACCTAGTCAAAAACCCAACCCCGGGGCCCCATCCTTTTTAAAAACCCTTCTCAAACCAATCCAAAACCTAGTTTCCCCCATTTCAAACCCTTTTCTCATTGCACTACTTCAATGATGTCCAAACCCCAAACCCTTTTCTCAGGGACCTTTTTTTTTTTGGAAAATTTTCCCCATTGGTCTCCCCCCTTTCATGGAAAAAGGGAGAGGAACTGGGGAAAGAAATGCACCTTTTTGTTATCTTTTGACCTATGCGAAGCCAATAAAGTGATTTATTAAGTTACTAAATGGGAAACTTTTATGAAAAACTTATTCGATCCCAAAAAATTTTTTTTTGGTTGGTCTTTGATGAACATGGATGATTGTTCTTTGGGAATTGGGCCGCCTAAATTTGAAGCATCCCCCCTTTTTTTAATCATACTGAACCAGTTTTTCCAAACCCAGCCTCACGCCCCCAGGGATTTTTCGGGGTTTCCAAGGTTGCACGGGAAGAATTCCTGAGCCTTGGAACTTACCTTGAGCAATAAAAGGAAATCCCGAAAACATGACCCGGGGGCCCCCGGGGGTGGATTTGGGGAAAACTGATGTTCCTCACCAAATCCAAAAAGCTTAAATAAGCCTTATGATGCTCTCAGTCAGATTTAATAGAAAAATGCTAATTAAAAAAGAGAAAAACACCTTTCTTTGGGAAAAACCCTTTAATTTTTTATCTAAGTCATGTCTGTGCAGTCTGAGTGCGGGAACAAAAATGGACCCTTTTTGGGGCGATTTTTTTCGAAATATACTTTACAAAGAACAAGTAGTGATGATCAGTTAAAAAAAAATTAAGTTGCGTTACACTAATCTTTCTGGTTTTTTAGTGAAAATTTTTTGGGTTTTCGTGCTTGCACTGGGGGTTGCTTTTTTTTTTCAATTTTTTTTTAAAAAAGAATAATAAAGTTGAACAAAAAAATTGGGGACCCTGTTCCAGGCCTTACATATCATAGCTAGTGGACCCGACCCCTCAAACCCCCCCCTACCTGAGTTCTTACTTTTCAATCTATCGCAACCCACATGTATTTTTACCTCAAAAAATTTTACGAATAAATCAAAGGTGGGGGTCCTGTCGGGGGGAAAAAAGTACCTGTCGGAAAAAACAATTATGATTTGGCCCCGGTAAGGGTGCAGCAATTTTTTATTCAAATTGTGCCCCACTAATTAAACTCTTCCTCGTACCCCTCAGCTTCCCCCCCTCTGCAGATCTTTCATTGGTCCCTTTTTCCCCTGCACCAGTTCAAATCCAATATGACCTACAAACATCCAGAACTTTTTCCCATTACAGGAAGATCAAAAGGGGGAAAAATTTTTGAATTGCTGGAAGGGGTTTCTGAGCAGGGCTCCCTCTGGGTTGCAGCAGTACTAAAAATTTTTAGCGGGATGGCAATTTGGGGTCACAGGGGATATAAGGAGGTTTCCCCCCGAGGTCCCGGGGGTCTTTTTCTTTCTCAATTTTGGGCCCCCTTGTTATTTTGGAAATTTTCTGGGGTCTTGCAGTTGCTGCTTTCAATAAGATTTTTTTGTTTTTTTTTTTTTTCTTTTTGCAATTTTTTTTCATTTTGTGGGGGGCAGCCGGGGCCCCCCGGGGCCCCTTGTCCTTCATTTTTCTTACCATGTTTTTGTTTTCTTTTTTTTCCTTTTTTTAGGGCTGGGTTAGCTTTATTCACTAGAAAATTATGTATGGGGGTGTGTATCTCGGGGGTTTTTTTGCAATCAAAAAGAGTGGTATTTTTTGGGTTTTTTGGTTGGATTGCAGTCAGAATTCTTTCCTGTACTTTTCTTCTAGACAATTGGGCCCCACCGTTTGCTCATTCTATTTTCTGTTTGTGTCCTGTTTCTTCTTGTCTAACCGCCATTACATTTTGGGGGCATCCTATTTTCTTTGGGGATCTGCTCGGGGCAGATAGCTTTCATCTTTCTGCCTTTGGTGTATTACTCTCAGGCTGTGACGAGGCGTCTAGGCAACGTAGGAACCTCCCCTACCTCTAGTTGTGTTAGTTCAGGTTACTGAACCAATATTCCACCTCTCTGGTTAGCCTTTTTGCTTTTTCCCCCAGCTACCTAAACATAACAAACAATGTTTTGAACTTCTACTTTCCAGGCTCCATATCCCCACCCATCCATGCTGCTTTGATGTGGATTTACGATCTTTTTTATAGACAATCTTTTGGCTATCTCTTACAAAATTTGACTTGCAAATTTTTAAACATAATGATTAGTTTTTGTAGATTCTTTCCACTCACTGCATTTTTTACTGTTTTGCCTGGGTGGTGAAAATATTTTTCTTCCTGTATACAAAAAATACAACAGTTCTACATTCCTTATAATTCTTGTTTTATTAGTTAATTCTTAAGAAAAGAGAAACAGTTGCAAAACTGCTCATTGAGCACCATAAACATTGGAAGAAATGAAATGAAGTCCTCCATCCATTCTGAACCCAAAAAAGTGGACGTCCAGGCAAAATACCTGAGTCATCCCAAGGTCTACAATTCTGGAGCGAAAACATGGGCAGAGGAGGTGGTTCATATGGTTCATAATAGTGAGATCACAGCTTCCAAAAACTCCATGGTACGCACATTACACAATCTAAATGGAGGCTGAAGAAAGATATGACGTCTCAAACTTCAATACTGTCCAGAAGCATCAAAAGTCTGCAAATGGTGATTTGGAGCGAAAAAACCCAAAGTTAATAGACTGGGCTCTGATAGGTATAAAAGGTCTGAACAAAAACAAGGGAAAAAGGGGCTAGCAGATTATGAAATTGAAAGAAATGTCAAGTTCGTGGAGGAAAGCCTGATGATATGTGGTCATTTCACAGCCAAAGCCATTGAATAATTGACCAGGATCGCTGGTGGCCTCAATGCTGAGTACATGTGAGTATCCTACAAGATGAGTTACTTTAGTACAACTCAAGTACTATAGCTTTAAAAAAGGATGACATAGTGTTCCAATAGAACAACAACACAAAAGCATACGTTAGATTGGAGAAGAAATGGTTTAATGACAGTGAAGTAGAGGTTCTGGAATGGCCCCCATAATTGAAGAAAAAACTGTTAACATACCCAAGTGAGGCAACCAGTATTCACCAACTTTGGGAGCGTGTAGAAGAGACCTGAGATGAAATTTCGGTCAAACGTGTTTGAAATCTGACTGAGAGCTATGCCCCAGATGGATTGAGGCAGTGCTGAAAGCCAAAGGTGGATTTACAAAATACAACAAAATACTAAAAAATTAAAATTTAGATTTTTAGAAGCAAAACAGTAACAATGCAGTGACATGACAAGAATATGCATAACTTATCATATTGCTAACTGCCTTGCAAAGTATAAAATATCCAAGATGATATCAATAAAATGATGGCAGTCTCAAGTTCAATCAAAAGTGAATATGAGATAAGGAGCCTGAAATTCAAAAAGTTCAAAACATTGTTCTTCACTGTATCCCTTAATTAATCTCCCAATATCTTCCCCCACGCAATCTCCACTCCTCCCAAGACCTCTTTCTCTCATCCACACTTACTCATTCCTCAACCAATCCGCCTCCAAGACTTCTTCCGAATATCTCCCATCCTCTGGAATTCTGTGCCCCAACACATCTGATTATCCACCACATAACATCCTTTAGACAGAACTTGAAAATTCACCTCTTCAAAGAAGCTTACAGCCTGCAATTACTCGCTGCCACACCACTACCGGAGCTGTCGCCTCAACAACACTGGAGCTGCTGCAACCCCCCAACCTACGTCTTCTTCCCTACACCTGTAGAATGTAAGCCCACTAGTGCAAGGTCATCTCCCCTCTGTAACAGTCTGTCATTGTTAGTTTTGTTTACTGTAAGCAATATCTGTATTTTGCATGTACAACACCATGGAATCAATGGTGCTATATAAAAATAATAACTCTAGTTGTTAGTTATTTAGCAGGATAAGTTACTATGCAGAATTAAGTTTGCACTGTGATTAGCAGCTCACTATTTTGGGCTTACATGTCATGTCCCTTCTCAGATCCTTAGTTTCTTCATAGTCTAATAATGCCGCTAACTGATGTAATGCTTCTTTCTCCCAATAGAGCCCGCTGTAGAGAATAATCTATAGCCACCTGACTTTTGCGCTAATGATAATGGTGAATCTCTGTGTATTTAATTTCAACTGAAATGGGGAGTGTACAGTAATAAACACCTTTAAAGACAATGCCAACATAAAACAAGTCATAAGGCAATAAAAAATAAAAAACCCACACTTTACATTCCTAAACCACTGTAATTTAAAAGGAGAAAAAAATTTGAAACCGAAACCGGTCTCACCCATAAAAGAAAATGCACTTTCAGGAAAAGAATGGAGTATAAATTTCGTAATCCAACATTATCATAATTAATTAGTGGAAAAAATTTTCTTTGATTCCTCTGCAAATAAATTATACAAACGTTCTCCTTTAATTCACAGTCACCTTTAGTTTCCACCTCATGCATCAATTTTAGAACAGTGGAGATCACACCATTTAATCTGATTGTTTTTTCTCTGGCCGTTAAAAATTAAGCATGCCTAATGCAGCACTCTAGACAAATAATTACACATAAACAACATTATTCAATTAAAGTAACACAAAACTTCTCCGGCTAAGAAATGGAGACTGGGGGAATAAATCAAATCCTGCAAAAAAATTATTTACAGGGTCCTTAAACTTATTACCAGGAGGATCTGATATGTTCATGAAGACCCTACTAGATACAATTATTGGACTCATTCTGCCTAAAAAAAACAAATGGCAGTAATTAATGGGACTGGGTTTATGCTCCTGTTTCTTGGGGTACCCCACACACCTGTTTTAAAACAATTGTTTCTTTCACATAAATATCAATTTGGATAAAACTGAACTGGCACTTTGCCTCTGTTATTTCTTCTGATGTGTAAAATTTTTCAATTTTTCAATTCCATTTCTTTGTTTAATAGAATAGGGTTTATAAATTTATTTTTAAGCACCATTTATCCCATTTGCTGTACATGATAAGGGGTTTTACATACAAAATTCAAGCAAAAAATTACAATAAAAAGCTAATTGATGGAAATTTCTTAAGAATCACCTTTGTGGTCTTACAGTCAACAGGACAAGGAAAATAGACATAGGTTGGCGGTTGCTGCAAATTGGGGGTGGTGAGTTGGGTTTTCATGCTCACCCAAAAGTGTGGTAGATATTCGGACGTTTGGCCCAGAATTTTGAAAAGGATAGGGATACCAGAAAAGTTTAAAAATTGAAATTGGGTAAGGAACATTTGAGTGTGGAAAAGAAAAAGTCTTAAAGGGATGGAATTAGTATGGGAAGAATTGGGAATATAAGAAGGGAGTTATGGGACATTTTTGTAGTTAATGTTGTAGTTTTGAGGGTATCTCATGGAATTGAAAGCAATTAAGGAGATAAGGGGCGAAGGGGAGGAACGGGGAGAGGGGCTAGTCGGCACAGAGTTAAAGATGGACTGGAAGGTACATTCTTACACACTATGGCACTGCCACATTTGTTGGACAGTTATGTAAAACCCAACATTCCCATTGAGAGGTTAATGTTAAAGCTTGGCTTCCAATTTATGAATGTAATATTTACAGGGGGTATAAAAAAAAAGTTTAATGAACATTTCTAAAAAATAGTGCACTAGATCATGCTTTTATAGGAAAAAAGCTTATACATAGAGTGGAGATGATTAATCCTTTTTCTTGTTCCTATGCGTTAAAAAATTAATAGTTAGCATCATCATCTAATCAAGAACAAGGAAAAATTCCTTATCATTGGGAAATGTAAGAGAATTTTCCCCTGGCCCTCATCATATGCTTCCTTATGGTCTGAAACTTCTTTAAACCCCTAACAACCACTGATACAAAACCTTTTTAATGGTCGAAATTAATGTACTTAAACCCCCAGCACTGTAAAAAAGTGTATACACCCCACAAGTCAAAATTTTTCTCCGGGGTCCCTTGGCTGCCCGAGAACATATTTCGGGGCGTTTTTTTACGACCCCGGGGTTGCGATCGCCGTTATTAACCTATAATGTACAGCAAAAAAAAAAAAATCCGATGTGCCATTTAATTTCTCTCTCCTCTGATGTGATTGCACATCAGAGGAAAGAGAAATAGGGTCCCTGTCCAAACCCCCGCACCTCCCGGGTCCTCGGGCCCTCCTGCCTCCTCCCGTGGGGCCCCCCACATCTTCCAGCAGAAAAATGGCGGGCGCATGTGCATGCACCCGCCCGATCTGCCACCCCGGACCCATCAACAATAGGAAAATTTTTCCTATTGGTTCATTTTGGTCACTGTAATAGACGCTATCAAAGTACAGAATAAAATAAATAGTAAACAACCCCCCTTTATCAACCCCCCTTTGGTATGAAAAAAAATAAAAAAAAAAACAAAATAATTTATTTCCATTTTTTTTATTTGGGTTAGGCTAAAGTGAGTTGGGGGTAAAGTTTTAGGGTTGGTTTGGGTTTTGGGTTAGAGTTTGGGTAAAGTGAGTTGGGCAAAGTTTTAGGGGGAAGTTAGAATTAGGCAAAAAGTAGTTGGGTTAAAGTTTTAGGTTGAGGTTAGGCTAAAATTAGTTGGGCTAAAGTTTTAGGGTTAGTGTTGGGGTTTGGGGGATTAGGTTTTGGGTGTATTGGGATATTTTGTGTTTGGGTTATGTTGGTTGGATTAGTTTTAGGGTTTGGTTAGGGTTTGTTTAGGTTGTATTAGGGTTAGGGGTGTTTGGGGTTGGGTTTGGCTAGGTTTGGGAAAAAGGTTGGGTGGTTTTTGGGGTTAGGGTTGTGTTTGGTAGGTTGGTTGGGTTAGGGTTAGGGGTTGTTGGGGATAGGTTGGTTAGAATTAGGGGTTTTCCACGTTTATTACATCAGGGGGAGTCCAAATGCGACATGGGGGCCACCATTATTTTCCCCCAATTTTTTTCCCTTCAAAAATCAAACATCTCCTCCCTTCTGAGCTCTGTTGTGCCTCTAACATTGGTTTAAAAAAACCCCCATACATGGCATCAGCTACTCAACAAATTACAACAACAACTTTGGGTCTAATTTCTCCCCGTTACCCTTGGAAAATAAAAACATTTTGTGGAAAAAAATTTTTTTTTGGAAAAAAAAGATTTTTTTTTTTTTTCGGGGTCCATCATAAACTTTCGTGAAACATTTGGGGATTCAAATGCTCACCACACATCTAGATAACTGCTTTTAGGGTCTATTTCCAAAATAGGTCACTTTAGGGTTTCCACTGCTTAGGCCACGGGGGCTCTGCAAAGCAATTGATGCCCACAGAATACTCATCAAATCGCATTCCCTTTCCACTCTGCCATCGCCCAAACAGTGGTTCCCCTCCACTTTTGGGTATCAGCGTACTCAGGCAAATTGCAAAACAACTTTGGTGGTCTAATTTCTCCTATTACCCTTGGGAAAAAAAAAAATTGGGGGCTAAAAAATATTTTTTTGTGGAAAAAAAAATGATTTTTTATTTTCACGGCTCTGCCTTATAAACTTCTGTGAAGGCACTTGGGGGTTAAAAAATGCTCACCACACATCTATAAAGCTCCTTGCGGGTCTATTTCCAAAAGGGGGTCACTTTGGGGGGTATCTACGTTAAGACCCATGGGGGCCTGCAAACAAAAACATGACTCCCGCAGACCATTACCCTCAAAGTCTGCATTTCCAAACATTGGTTTCTCCCCCCCCAATTGGGTATCGGCGTACTCAGGACAAATTGGACAATAACTTTTAGGGTCCAATTTTCCTAGAACCTTGTGAAAGTAAAAATTTGTGGGTGAAAATATAATTTTGGAAAAAAAAATTTTTTATTTCACCTCTGCTTTAAATAAACTTCTGTGAAACACTTTGGGGGTTCAAAGTGCTCACCAAACACTCTAGATAAGTTTCCGTAGGGTTCTATTTCCAAAATCGTGTCTTTTGTGGGGTTTCAACTGTTTAGGCACATCATCCAAACTCGACATGGTGTCCTTTCTCAATTCCAGCCAATTCTGCATTGAAAAAGTCAAACGGGCGCCCCAATCCCTTCCAAGCTTTGCCGTGGCCCAAAATGGTTTACCCCACATATGGTGTATCGGCGCATTCAGGAGAAAATTTTTCACAACAAATTTTGGATTCATTTCTCTTTTTATACCTTTAAAATAAAAAAAAATGTTCTGAAGTAAAATATTTTAAAAAAAAGTTTAAATGTTAATTTTTTTCCTTCCATATTGCTCAGTTCTTCAAAGAACGTAATTTGGTTAATAAACTTTTTGAATGGGGTTTTGACACCTTGGGGGGTTTGCAGTATTTAAAGGTTTCATTTTTTGGCTATTTTTCTGTCTTTTAAACACCCCTCAAATAACTTAAATGTATGTGTCCCTAAAAAAAAATGGTTTTGTTAAATTTTCTTAAAAAGAGAAATCGCTGGTCAATTTTTTAAAGCCTTACAATTACTAACAAAAAAAATTGTTTCCAAAATTGTGTTGTTGTAAAAATTAACTGAAGGAAATGTTATTTATTAAGTATTTTGGTGACATATCTCTCCATTTAACACTAGGACACTAACTCGTGCCCCCCGCCTAGAACTGAAAGGAGTCATTTTGACCCTTCTTGTTTTTCGTTTATTTTTAGAGTTTCATTTGTGGTTATTTATTAATAATTATATTTTTTTGTAATGTATTATTATTGTGAGATCCATCAGTAATGTTTTTGATTGTTTTTTTTTCTGCTTTTCCTTATTTTTTCTACAGAAAATAACAATAATTATAAAAAGACGTTTTTCAAACATTTTTTTTTTCAATGCACACATATAAACAACAACTGAAGAACAAAAAGCAAGAAAAATGTATGGAGGAGCATAAAAATGAAAATATGGGGCAGAATTCACCCTAAACATTTGGTGTTTCGCATTTTAGGCATTGCCTTTGATTTATGGGAGACATTGCCCACAAAAAAGATTACCACAAGTCTACAATTGCCGAAGATCTATTTTTCTTGCACTTTTCTTTGATCGGCAAATTTTGTTTGAACCACACTTCTTAGCATGTAGAAACTTGGGGCGTGGAACCCTTTTCCCTATCTGGACATAAACCCTCAACTCTCTCACAAGCGTTTGCAAAAATGCCTTGCTGACATTTTTTTTTGGTTATCTCATTGAATATTATCCATGCATTTATACCCCAAAGTCTAAGGCATTTTCAAATGCATGAACAGGCATCTCCTTGTGCATGTTCGTGTGGTATATTTTCGTCCATCTACCACTACATTACTCCATATTTTGTTTCATTGTAAAACTTTACCGTTTCTGGAGTTTTTTTAGCGGAATCAGACCCAACAACCCAAAATCTGGATGGACGAACTCAAAATACAACATTTTTTTTTGGGCTTTCCTTGATATACTGTAAGTGAAAATTGTCTTCATTTCAAAACCTTTGTGTTCAATTCCTCTTTCATGGATTTTTTTCTTTAGGCACTTCCCCCCTAAACTTGTTCAGTTTCCCACAAGGTTGTTCCTTTTGCTTTTTTACTGTTGCTAATTTTTAAATGAAGTAAAAAAATTTCGGTTTGAAAAATTGCACCTTTTTTTCAAAAACGGGTCCAATAACTTCATTACCACATGGTCACTAAACGGTCCCAGCACGGCGTTGCATCTTTGCCTAAAAAGGGAAAACCATTTGCCAATATTTGCTCTCCTTATCAACAGCTACCAATATTTTTGGCCATATTTATCCCGTTTTGGAAGGCAGTACTGCGTGAATGGCACCTAGTTTTGCTTGGGAAAAGTTGCTCTCCACCGTTATGTATGGGCCAGGTTGAACACCAATACAATTTTCAATAAAACCCGCCCCAACAGTAGAAAATAGACAAACTTGTCCGTTTTGCAGTCTCTCCCGATCAGTAGATTTCTCATCAAATCTGAGAAACCTCAATTTTTAACAAAGCGGTCCCTAACATTGCCGCTTTGCAAAACTATTCCCCATCATTACACCAAATACTGCTAATCGAGTGACGGTTCGTTTCCAGATATTCCCGAGCATAGAAAAATCGCAATGAATCATCAGCTCCTCATCAATAGCGTAAACTGTAAATTTTGTTCCTGCATGCTTCTCAACGTACAGTTCTTTATATGTTTCAATATATAGAATCAAAAATTAGCATAAGATAAGAGCCTAGAGTAAACAATATTTTGTTCAGCATTACCAAAACAACAGGTAAAAAAACAAGGAAAATTGAAAAGTTGCATGTAAATTTAAACTACATCATATAACACGTAAAAAAGCGAGTAAAAAAATAGAAAAAACTTTATCAATTTTTGAAAAAGGACCCAAAAATAGTGGGAGAAAAAATCCCCCCTTCAGAGTTCTGGTAATTTTTAAAAAAAAACCCGGCCATTTTTCCCAAAATTTTTTATTCTCAAAAAATCTTTTTTCCAAAAATTTTTTTGGAAAAGCCCGATTTTAAGGAATTTCAAAAAATGTAGCCCAAAGAAAAAATAAAAAAGAAAATCAAAAGACTCCATCATATTCTGTTTAAGGGCATAAAAAAAAAAATTTTTAAAAATTTTAAAAATTTTCAAAATTTTTGAAATTCCCTTTTTTATAAAAAACCAATATTCGAAAAATTTTTTCCACAAACATAATACAATAGTCTGAAAAAAAACTAAATACGTCCCCTAAAGGTTCCAAATTTTAAACCCAAAAATTTGCACGTCAGAATTTTAAAAATTTGGCCTAAATTAAACTGAAAATGGCTTGTACTTAAATGGGGGTGCTTTAGGGGGGAAGGAGTGTAAATTCAGTGTTGGTGGTCACCTACTCAGCATGACAAAATTTTAAAAAAGACACAAATTAATTTTTAAAAAAAAGTTATTTTTTTCTAATGGCAATTTACAATAATCCGAATTTAAAAATATCATTTAAAACCAAAATTATTGCAAAGTCAATTTTGGGGCTAGAAAATAACTTTATCCCCCAAAACCATTTAAATCATTAAACCCTCCCTTTAAAAAGGGGACCACAAACCCTTTTTTCAGTGTCTCCTAAAGGGGAAGGGGTTGAGGGGACAGGGGGGGGAGATCAATTTCATGTTAATAATGAAACCACGGACATTAAAAAAAGAAGGGGTGTTGGGCATATTTTTTCTCTTTGTTAACCGGTTATCCTAAAAAACCGGAAAGGCCCAAAAAAGGCCTAACGGGGAAAAGGGACGCACTAGAAAATTCCCTCAGTCAACAATCACGCATATCAAAACTTCAAAGAAGGTTCCATTTTGCCAAAATTTTGGGGGCCCAAAAAAGCCACAAGCGCCGGGAAAACCCCCTTAAAAATGTTTCAGCGGGGGGTGGGGCTACCACAGGAAGCTTGCCAGGAAGGCAGCAGGGATGTGAGTGATCTGCACCATGTGGGGGGATCTTGGAGCAAAGGGCCCGGTCCCCCAAGAGGGAGCAAAGAACCACTTCTCCCAAAAAAACCCCGACAGATGATATTCCAAAAAGGGGACGGGGAGGGTGCTGAGGACGGGGGTTTTTCCCCCTGAATTGTTTTAGAGCACCCCGGGGGAATTGCAGACCCCCAAAAAAAAGGGGCAAAAACTGCAAATTTTTACTTGCTGCTTTAAAAACCCTTTAACTGTAAAAATAAGTTTTTTTTAATATTTTTTTCAATTTTTTTTTGTTTTGATAAAAACATCTGTAAAAAACAAAAAAAAAACCCGGGGGGAGCAGATCATGTGAAAAAAAATATTTGTTAATTTTTAAATTTTTTTTCCATGACTTGTAAAAAAAGTTAAAGGGTAATTTTTAAAATCTCTTCCATTTTTTTGGTTTTGTTGAGAGCTACCAAAAAAAACCCTTTCCCTTTCGACCCATTTCCCAACTTTCTTTCTCATACTTATTGTTTAAAAAATTTTTTTTCCAATCCCCCTTTCCCCGCCATTTTTGATTAAAAAAATTTTTTCTTGACCGTTTTTTGGGGAATTTGTTTTTTTAAATTTTTTTCATTTCCCCTTGTTTTTTTTCTTTTTTTTGCAATTTACCACAACTCATCCAATGGGGTCAACTAAAAAGTTGGGAAAAACCCGTGGGCCTTTGCTTTAAAAAATCACATACGTAAAAAGGGGAAAAAGGGGTAAAAACCTGTGCCCTTGGAAATGCCCAAGTCTCTTTTGGTTTTTTTTTTTTAAAAATGACAATTAAAAAATATATTTTTTGGTTAATGCTTATCAAAAAAAAAAAAAACTAAATGGGAAAATAAGTACTTTTCCCCCTTTTTATTGCAATTTCTTTTTTTTTGCTGTTTTAACGGGGAACATTTCAGCAGGTTTTTCATTTTTTGTAAAAGGAAAGTACGAGCATTTCAAAATTTTTCAATGACTTTTTAACGGGTTAAAGTCGGGGGGGGAATCCGTCCCTGGGGTCCGAGTAGGGATCTGCCCCCCCTTGACCGGCTTCAAAAAAACCGTAATGTGCGTGGTTTTTTTGAAAGGGGGGAAGGATTTTCCCTTTTTTTGCCCCACCCTTATGTTGTTAATTTTAACATTAAATACCCTTTTTGTGTATTAAAAAGGTTTGGTGGTTTTCTACATAATATTTTAAAATTCTGCTAATATTTGGGGGCCCCCACATTTTAGGGCATTCCCCTTGGGGTAATTTTTTTCTTTTTTTTTTTTCTCTTATTTCTTAATTTTGTGATTTTTTAATTTTTACAGGGGGGAAATTTAAATTTTATATCCTTTGGGAATTAAGTGGGGCATTTTAAAAATATGCCCCTATTTTTTGGAAATGTTTTTTTTTGGGGCCCAAAGGGGGGGGCATACAAGGGGCCTTGTTAATGTTTAGAGGTTAGGTATTTTAAAGGGGGTTAAGTGTAGAAGGGGCCCCCGGGTATATTTAAAGGGGGGTTAAGGGAAATTTCGGGGGCCTTTCCCAAAATTTCCCCAAAAGGGGGGTTTATGACCGAAAGGGGGCACCCACCAACTTTTAAAGGGGAAAAAAACCCCTTTTTAACCCGGGGGCCGTGCATAGTTCCGCGGGCCAAAAGGGGGGGAAAAGATGTGCTTCCCCCGGGGGGCCCAATGCTTTTGGCAAATTGGGGGCCCAAGGGGAAATGGGGGGGGGGGGGTTCGACAGAGGGCTGGGGTTCATGGGTTTTTCCACCAAATTAGGTTTGATAAATTTTCTTTACTAAAGGAAAAGCAGCTGGGAAGTGTCTTATGGCGAGGTAAAAGGGGGAAAGGGAAAATTGGGAGCGTTTAGGACGGTGGGGCTTGTACGCCAAAGTGAAAAAAAAAGGCGGGGAGAAAAAGAAAAAAAAAAAAAACCTTTTTTCCAACTGTGGATTACTTTAAAAAAATTAAAAATTAAAAAAAGGGTTAAAGTTATTTGGACTTGCCCTTTTTTTACTTGGGGGTCTAAAGGGGGGGGGACCACGATCCCGGGTGAAAATTTAGAAGGGGGGGAATCGGGAGATGCAGGTATGCCGGGGGGGAAAAACCCCCTTCATGTAGGGAAAGGGGGGGGAAAGGGTGTTCAGAAGGGGGCCCACTAACCCGGGCCCCCAAAAAAACCCCCCGGGAAGGGGGGTTAAAAATTTTTAAAATTTTTTTAAAAAAAGCAAGCAAATATAAGAAAAACCTTAATTTTTTCTCTTTTTTTTTTTATTTTTTTTACATTTTTCAACAGCAAAAATTTTTAAATTTTGAAGTTATTTTGGGGGGAGATTGTATTTGCTGCATGAAATTAAAACAAAGAATTTTCCCCTTTCAATAAAAGTGCGAAAATATAAAAAAGGGGGGAAAAGGGGGTTTAAAATTTGGGGCCCCAAACCCCCCAAAAACCCCATTTTTTTATCCTTTGGTTTTTTTATAAAGGGGGAAACAAATGTACTTAATTGATGTTCCCAGGGGGGGCCCCCGTTCGATACATTTTTCCTTTGGAAATGATTTTTTAAATAAAAAAAAAAATTTTTTTTTAAAAATGGGGGCAAAGACCCAAATTTTTCCAGTTTTTAAAAAGGATGATTAAAAAAACCCTTTTTAAAAAAAAATTCCAGCAGGGGGAATTTTAATGATTCACTGATTCTGTTTTGGGGGTAACTGGGGAAAGACGTTCCGTAAATTTGTTTTTCCCCCCCGGGGGAAAAAAATTTTTCCCGGGTTATAAAAAAGCAAAATCAACAAAAGCAAAAAAAAAAAATCACTAGTTTTAATTTTTAAGTTTAAAAATTTTTAGGTTTAAAATTTTAGGGGAAAAATTTAAAAAGGGTATTCCAATTAAGGTTTTTTTTTAAAGCCCCAAAATTTCCAAAAATGTTTTAAAAAAAGGGGGGTTTAACTTTTCAAAAAGGGGGCCCCTTGTACGTAAATAAAAAGAGCAGCCCGCCATGTGTTTTCATTTTTTCATGAATATAAAGGGGAATTCAAAGGGACCCCCGGGGGCCCTCGACCCCAACCCCCCCCGTTCAAAGCGGGTTCCTAAATCACCCAGCAATTTTTTGTCCAGCCTCTTTTTGAAATTTTCCTTTTAAGGAAACTTTACCCCTCTCGGGGGGCCTGTTCCATCTTGATCACTCCCAACTTAAAAAAATTTTTTTTTAATACTAATCTGTTCTCCCCCCTTATTTAAAAACCCCATTGCTTTTTTTCCTTGTAAAATGAAAAAAAAGATGACCCTTTTTCAATGTAAAACCCCCTTTTAAGAATTTGTGTACAGCAAAAAGGGTTCCTCTCATCTTCTCTTCGAAATTTAAAAAACTTTCCCCAAAACCCTGCAATTTTTTCCCCGGGGGTTTTTTTGCAGACCGGCCCCCCCCTGGTCGTCTTCTTGAACTTGCTCCTTTTTGTTTTTTTTTTTTTTTAAAAATGGGGTCCCAAAAGGGACACTTTTTCCCAAAGGGGGGTCTGCCCAAAGAGGGTGGGGGGAATAATTTTTTCCCCGGGGAATTTAGACTTTTTTGCTTTGTTTTTACATCCTAGAATTGTTTTTTTTTTTTTTGCTGCTGCATAAAAATTTTTACTCTTTTTTTAGTTGAAATTTTAGTTGTTTTTTTTTCTTTCTTTTTTTTCCTTTTGGGGGTTTAAAGTTTTTTTCCCTCTGATCTTCCCCCCAAAATGATTTTTTTTAAAAACCACAAAGCTGGGGAAAAAAATTTGGGGGCCGATGACCTCGGGGGAAAAATTTTTTTAACTCAAAGTCCCTATGATATTGAACAAGTTCAACAAAATGGAAAGGGTAAAATTTTAAAGGGGGTGATTTCTATTTTTTTTATCAAGTTTTAATAGTAAAAAAATTTTTTTAAAATCAAGTAAAAAAAATATTATTGTTTATAATAAAAAGCTTTGCTTTACTCCAATGTTTTTTTTTTTTCAATCGTTTGCTTTTTTTTTTAAATTTTTAAAAAGGCTTTAAAAAAAAAGTTAAGACTAAAATAAATTTTAACCAAAAAAAAAATTCCCCAAAAAAATTTATAAGTTTTTTAAAAAATTTTTTAAAAAAAAACCAAAAAAAAACCCCTGACTTTGACTTTTTCCATGTAAAAAAAAAATCAAACAATAAAAACACCCTTAAAAAAATGTACGGGTTCCCATAAAAAAAAGGGGAATAAAAAGAAAAGGGGGCCTTAACCTGGGGGAAATTTATAAAAATTTGAAAAAGGTCAAATAATTAACTAAAAAAAAATAAAAAAATTTTTCTGTGCAGTGCTTTGGGGTTTTGGGTTGGGAAAACCCCCCAAAAAATTTGGGTTAAAAATGGTTCCCAGGGGGGGCCACCGGCGGGGGGCCTAACTAAAAAAATTCCAAAAAGGGCAATCTTTTTACCCGGGGGTTGAAAAATAAACTCTACGCGCTGGGGCAATATGTCGAACTTTTTTTTCCCAAAAAGCCCCCTAAAAGTGCCAAAGCCAAAAATGGCGATTTTTTGGAAAATCAGTTAACCCCAAAAAGAGTCGCAAAGAAAACCCCCGGGGGTGCTGTCTACGTTGAAAAAAAAATTTTTTTGGTCACAGACCATGAACAAACTTCGTGTCCTTTACCCCGGGGGACTTTTGGGGGAAGGAACATAGAAATGATCCCCCCAAAAATTTTCCCCTCGCGGACCCCCCGCAATCTAGGGGCGTCAAAAACGGGGGGTCCTGAAGGGGGCAATCAAACTCCTCACCGGTTATGCCGGTAATCGGGGGAATTTAAGACCCGACCCCCCCCACTGCAACCAAATCCTCAGTTTAAAAAGGGGGGTATTGAAAAGATTTTTAAGCCCCCAAACCCCCAAAAAAACACCCCCCCCTTACTGGCGAAAATTTTTTAAAAAAGGTGTACTGCCGGGGGCCCGGGGGTAAACCCCTTTTAAAAAAAACCCCCGGGGGAAAAAAAAACCTTCCTTTAAGGCCCAAAAAAATTTTTTAAAAATAAAACCACACCCCCCTTCCGGGGCCCAAGGGGGTCACTGTATCTGAGATTATCCCTGATCTCCAAGGGACTTTCCCCTGGGCTGCTCGATGAAGCAAAAAAGGGGACTTAGCCCCCAAAATCTGCCTGCTCCAACGGGGGTTTGCAGAAAAAACTTGCCAAGGGGGGGCATGGGGGGGGACCGTTATCGGGGGGGGGAAAAAACCACTGGGGCCCCAGAGATTTTGGGGGACCGCAGCAAAAAAAAGGGGGGGGTTTCCCCCTTGTGCAGAGGGGAAACTCCCCCAAAAAACATTACCCCCCCCCTGGGGCCCCCTTTTTTTTTGGGCCTCGCTGCCTCAAAGGCAGCGATGACTCAGAGCATGAACACCAGGGGGCTCCCAGGCCCTACCTCGGGGCCAAAAACCTCTCCAACCCCCCAAAAAAAAAATTTTTTTGCCTCGTACCCCTTGAAACCAACAATGGGTTTTTTTCAGGGTCGATCCCCAGATGTCAAAATGGAAAATTTGGGGCCATTTTTCGGGGGACACTAAAAAGGGGGGGTATAAAAGGGGCGGGCTAAAGAGGGGGGGAAAAAAAACCCCCGGGGGTTCACCTCTCCCCGGGGTCCCCCTTGGGTGGATCTACAGTAGGGGGGATTTTCCAAAGCGCCCAGGGGGCCCCCCCAAAGCAAATGTGGGGGGGGGGCCGCCGATAATCTCCCCCGAAACCTGTCCTCTCTTTGGACCTAAAGGGCATCCTGGGCGGCCCCAAACCCCCGGGGGGGCCTCCCACCCCCATTCGCCCCTGGAATTTTAAAGGGGGGGGGGAAGGGCACGGGTCCCCCCCGGGATGCTGCCCGAGGGGGGGAAATGGGGTTTCCTGGAGTCAGCCACAAATTATTTAGAGAAAAAAAACCCCGGGGTGCAGGTCCCAAGCCCCCCCCTCCTGGGGGGAAAAAAATGAAAAAATTTTTTACCAAGGGGGGTTTTTGGCCCTCTCTCCCAACCCTTTCTTTCTGGGATAGTATGAAAGGGGGGGACATTCAATGAAAAAACACCAGCGGGCCCCCAAACCGAGACGCGGGGGGAGCTCCATCACTGACAATTTTTTTGGGGCCCCCCGGGTTGGGGGGAAAAAAATACCCTAATAAAATGCTCCCAAAGGGCCCCCTGCGGGGGGGTAACCTTGGAAACGCCCAAAGCCCCATTTTAGAAAAGTGGGGGGTTTTCACCCAGAAAAGGTCCCCCCACAAAACCCCCCACCACAAAATCCATCCCACCTGTCCCCCCCTTTGTTTTCCTTTAAAAAAGGGGAAAATTTACCCCAAAAAGCCGTTTGGGGGATTTATTTTTGGCGCGGAGACACACACCTAAAACTTCCCCCCTGACTCACCCGGCCATCTCGCCAAATTTTCCCCGGGGCCAAAAACTAAAAAACCCCCTTTTTTTGTCCCAAAACACCTAGGGCTTCTTTTTTGAAACAACCCTGTTGCATCACAGAGCCGCTGAGACAAATTTCTGTGTCCGTTAGGCCCCCAAAATGCATTTTTGGGGCTGCTAAACAAAATTTAAAAATGATTTTCCCAAAAAATGTCCTCGCTTTTCCCCCCAAAACCAACGTCTGAACGCCGGGGCCGAATAGGGGAAAAAAAAGCCTCCCCTTTTTAAATTCCCCGTAACAAAGGGATCTAAGACCCCCACCCGCCAGAAAGAAACGAATTTCCCTCACCATTGGGGAAATTGAAAAGGCTATTTCAGCCCCCCCTAACCCCCCCACCATGACCACACCAAAGCAATATTTTGATACTAGCCATGGGTGCGGTAAGGAAGCCTTTTTGAAACCCAAATAAAAAAAACCCCTTCCCGGGGAAGGGGCCAAAGGGGGGAAACCCCTTCAGAACACCCAAAACCACAGGATCTTCTGAAGGACCATAGAGGGGATGTATCTGGTGGCCCCCCATCCCCAAAAAGGGGATCTTCCCCGGGGGATGCTCAGTAAAAAAAAAAGGGGTTTAAAACCCCAAAAACCCGCCAACAGGGTTTCAGCGAAAGTCCTGCACAGTACGGGGGCCCAGAAAAGACCGGGGCCCACGCCCCCGCTAAAGCGGAAACCCAAATGGGGGGCCCGGGGAGGGTGGGACCCAGCGGGGGTTTCGAACCCCTTTTTGGGGGCAAAATTTTCCCCCCAAAAAACCCATTTTTTTTGGATTCGAAGTGCAGGAAATTCATCCCAGCTTTGTGGCGTTACCGTTACCATCCGTGTCCCCCCTGACCCATTATGTTGCCCTTTTGGTGGGGGAAAAAAATTGACCAAACTTCCCATTTAACCGAGCCTGTGGAACGGGGGAAATTTTTTAACGCATGCGAAAAAACCCCCTTTTTATGGTATTCGGTTTGTTCCTCCCTTTTTTTGGGGGTTTTACCAGGGCCCTTCAATGATAAAACCGGGCCCAAAAAAAAAAAAAACTGTGGGGTTGGGGGTTGGGGGAAAAAAGCTGAAAAAAAAACCAAATCTAAGGGGGATAAAACCCTTTTTTTTAAACCCCCGTTCAATTTTTTCAGCAGGGTTAAAACTTTTCTTACTGTCCTTTTGTTTTTTGGGGAAAAAAGGGGAAGACACCCCAATGGGAAAAAAAACTTCCGATGTTTTTTTCCCCAGGGAAAACATCCCCTCCTCGGGGGAGATTTATCCTCTTTTTTTAAAGGGGGGGGACGGGGGCCATGTCTTTTTCACCAAGAGAACCTAGCAAATTTTTTACCCGAAAGGCATCCCGGGGGGGGGGGGATTCTTCGGGGGAAAAAAGGGTGGATCCGGGGGGCCCTGTATAACTATTTCAAGCTTTTAAAAATTGCTCGGGGGGGCCAAGTTTTTCCCCCCAAATTTGGGGGTTCTAGACTGACCAATCCAAAAAGAAATGGGGGGAAAACCCACCCAAAAAAAACCCCAAAAATTGGCCCCCTACAAATATTGGTAATGCCTTTTGGGCCCCCAAAAGCAATGCCCCCCCGCGATTTTTCGGGAAATTTTTTTGGGGGACTTTTCAATTGCTCTATGCTTGTGTCATTGCAAAGGGACAACCCTGATATTCTTGTTTTTTGCCTCGCCCCGGGGGCAAGTATGCCTGGTTTACAAAGACTCAAAGGAACATTTTCCCCCAAAAATTTAAAAAATTCCCTCTTTAAAAAATACTCTTTTTTTTTTGGGGGGTTTTTTGCATTTCCCCAAAATTTAAAGATGGCCCCAAAGTTGTCTGTGTTTCAAGGGGCCTCGCCCTTGGGCTAAAAGCCATAAATGGTTGGGGGTTTTGCCAACTACTACCGAATTTTCATCCCCTTTTTTTCCCCCGGGGTGGCACCCAAACACCTTAAGGGGGAAAGGTTAAACTTCAAGGGGGGCCCCCCGGGGGAAAAAACCCTTTTTTTTCTAAAAAAAAAGCCTTTTTGCTTCCGCCCCCTTTTCTCCATGTCTTTTTCTAAAAAAATTTTTTCTTGGGTGACGCTTCCTCCGGGGGTGCAGGAGCAGTTTTCACCCAGAAATCTTTTTTCCCCGGAGATCTCCGGGGGTTTTTTTTTTTCCAAAATTTTTTTTCCCCTCAAAAGGAACTACCTTTGGAATGGGGAATTTTTTGGGCATCAATTGTTACAAGAAGGGAAAACCTTTTCTTGAGGGGCTCTTCACCGGGTAGTTTTTCACCGTTTTTAAAAAAACCTTTTGCCTACCCCCAAAAATCCGCGCAAAGAAACCCCTTTTTTTTTTTTCATTTTAATTTTGTCCTTCATTTCCATCCAGTAAAAAAAAACGTCAACCCAAACGCCCCTCTCCAAAACCTTTTTCCCCCCGGGGGGAAAAAACCCCCTAAACACTTTTTAAACCCTTTTCAAGGTTAGCCCTCAGTTGCCCCCATTGCCTTGTTTTTTTCCCCAAAAAAAAAATTTGTGATTTGCCAAAAAAACATAATTGTATCCTGGGGGGGGTCATTTTCCCAAATTTGGGGGGGGCCACCCGGTAAAAAAAAAATTAAAGCAACAATTCCCCTTTACTACGGTGGCCACCATGGGAAAGGGAAATTTTCCGGGGGTATGTCCGGGGTTTTCCTTCAGGGCCCCCTAACAAGATAAAAAACCCATTACCAACCGGGGGGTTTCTGCCTCCCCGATTTTTTTCCCCCCGGGGCGCACAAGCGATGGTTTTTCATCAGGTTTTTCCCCTTTTTTTTGGGGCGTTGGGGGGTATTGGAGTGGGGGATTGCTTCTTAAATGGTTTATTTTTCCCCCGCTACCCTGCCCCCTGCCCCTGCCCCAAAACTTCGGATCACTTCATTTCAGAAATTTTTTTCCGTTTTCATGGATTACCTCTCCACTTTTGTGTCCAACGGGGGATTAGTTCCCCAAAAAATTTTGGGGGGGGAGTTTGAAAAAAAGGTAAAAAAAAAAAGTTTTTTTCTTTGGCTTTTCCCTCCCCACCCCCGGGGGGAATGGGGAGGACCAATCAAACCCGGGGGTGGATTCCTCCCCTTTTTGCAACCCCCCCAAAAAAGTTTGGGGGGAAAATTTCTTCCCGGGGGGGAATTTTTTCCCCACAACAAAAAAAGTAGAATTTCGGGAAAATCTCCCTTTTTGTTTTGGGTTTTGGGCCCCAAAACCCGGGAAATTTTTCTTCCTATCCTGAACCGCTGGTTTTCCCGGGGGGCCGATACCTTTCCCCCAAAAATTTTTTCGGGGTTTGAAAATACCAAGCCCTTTTTTTGGGGGGCCTTTTTCCCTAAAAAAAGGGGATGGGGAAAAAGGCACCGGGTGCCCCCTTTCTTTTCCCCCCGGGGGAAAAGAAAGGGGTTCCCCAAGTACATCTGTTGAATTTTCCTTTCCCTAAAAATTTTGGGTTTCCCCCTTTTCCTTTGGGGCCCCTTTAAATTTTAAAAAAATAACCCTGTTTTACAAAAAAAAATTGCCTATTCCCTTTTTCGTTCCCAAAAAAACCCTTTTTTTTTCCCCCCCCCCAAAAAACCCGTTTTTTTGACCCCTTTTTTTAAGGGGCCCGGGGGAACCCTCCCTTTTCCGTCTTGGGGGTATGTTTTTGAGGAAAAAAAAAATTTGGCCCCCTAAGAAAGTAAGGGGGGGGCCTTTTTCCTTTGGGGCGGGGAAGGGTTTTTTGGCCTGATGAAGGTTTTGTGAGCCTAAAAGAAAGGGGGGGCCCCTTTCCTTTTTAAAAAAAATTTTTTAAAAGCAAAAAAAAAGAGGGGGGCAAAAAGGGGGGGATACGTTACCCCCCCCCCCTTTTTTGGGGCCCCCCCCCCCTATTTTGGGGCCCCTCATTCGCTCCTGCTACAAGGTTTATCTCTGTACCTCCAGTCTCTTCGGGGGCCCGTTTTTGTCTGTCCCTCAACATCCTGTTCTGCTCTCTTTCCCCTATTTTGGCACATTGCCAGCACCCCCGGGGGGGGAAAGCTTGGACCGAGCCGGGGCCCCCCTTTTTGGGCTTTAAAAGGGGGCAGGTGCATTTTTTGAAAATTTTAATAAAACCCAAAGCACGCCTAAAAATTTAAAATTTTCGGCCACCCCTCTTTGGGGGGGGTGCCAAGAAAAAAAAATTTACTTTTTAAAAACCCGGGTTTTGTTTTTCTCTTCCCCCTTTCTTTAGAGAAATTTTTTGGGGGAACTACTTAACTTTTTTTTTCCCCAAAACAGGGGCCTTTTTTTGGGGATCCAAAAAATCTGTACCTTACCCAAAAGCCATCCCTTCTGCCCTCTTTAAAAAAAACCCGGGGGCAGCTAATTTTTCGGGGGGCTTCCCCCCATCTCCCCGGAACCTGAATTTTTTCTTCGCCAACCAATTTCACCCCCAAATTTCCCGGGGTCCCCGGGCCCGTCCATTTTTTCCCAATATCCCGTTTACCCGTTTTTTCCCCCCTTTGGGGCAGCCTTTCGTGCCCCCCTAATGGGTTGCCCCTTTTTCCCCCGGGGATTCCATTTTGGTTTTTTTTGGGGACCTTACCAAGGGGTAACGGGGGGTCCCCGTTACCCCCCTTTTTGGGGCCCCCCCGGGGGCCGGGGTTTGGGGGTTCCCCCCAAAAAAAAAAAAAAGAATGTGAACTTCATCCCCCCGTGCCTCCGTTTCCCCTTGTTACAAAAACCCCAAAACAACTCCGGGGTTTTTTGGGGGGTTGGGGGGGGGAAAAAAGGCCCCCAATGTGTTGACTTTTTATACCCTTTCTTGCAATTCCATCCCCATCGCCCAAGGGGGTGGGCCTCGGGAAACCTAAAAACCCGGTTTCCCCCCTTTCCCCCCACCGAAAGGTCCCGGGGGCATATCCCCCCAAAACCGGGGCCCCTTGGGGGGAAAGGTTTAATTCCTTTTAAAAAAATTTCACCTCTAAAATTTTCACCTTTTAAAGGGGGCATGAGTAGGGGGAACAAATAATTCCAAAAAAAATTGGCACCAACGGCCCGGAAAAAAGCAAGTTGGGGGAAAGGGCAATTCCCCTTGAAGTGTAGAATTTTAAATTTTGACCACTTCCCCTCGGTCCCAAAAAAAACAACCAGAAAATTTTTATTGAGAATTGGAAGGGGTTTGGGGTGATGGGGCCCCTGATCCAACTTGGGTTTGGGGGGCCTGCGAGCACGCAAAACTACAGTATTGGTTCAGCAAAAAAAAAAAGGGGGAAAAAGGGGGTGGGTTTTTTATCAGGGGGAACCGGGGAAAAAAGTTTTTATTTATTTATTTTAAAGCAGTACAAAAAACTGAAAATGACTTTTTTTTTTTTTTTATTATCATTTTTTTTTTTATTTTGCCCCTTTTTTCCATGGTTTGTACATGGAAGGGTTTTAAAACAAATTACGATACCACTTAAGTAAAAAAAAAAAACAATGAAAAATTGTTTTCGGGGGGGGAAAAAACCCCCCCCCGGGGGTTCATTCCAAAAGGGGCCCCCCCCACCTGTAATAATAGGCCACGGGGGTTTTTTTTCCCCCGTAAAAAGTATGGGGGTTTTTGTTCAAATTCCTTCAACAAAAAAAAAATGTAATTTGCATCTCGCCAAAAAACCAAAAAAAAGAAAAGGGAAAAAAAAAAACCCAAACCCCCGCTTTCCCCTATCAAAAACACATGGCACCAAGCACCCCAGTTTTGGGGAAATCTTTGTGATGAAAAGGGGGAGGAGAAATAAGATACCACCGCCGCCCCAATTGTGACAGTTCCAAAAGTGCGTTCTCTGGTGCCCCCTTTAACCAATTATCAGGGAAAAAAAAAAAATTTTTAGGGTTTAAAAAGCGCCGGGGGGCTGCCCCCGTTCTTTTTGGGTTTTTTGGGGCCCCCGCAGTGGGGGAGGGGGATACGATTCACCTTTAGACCGGGGAAAAAACAAATATTTTTAAACCTCTGTGCCTTTTTTGTCAGGATTCCCCGTAACCCAGAACGATTTTTCTCCACCAGTTCCTTGTTACATATAAGACTGCTGCGGTTTTTTTTTTAAAAACAAAGGGGGCAGGGGGGGTTATTGGATGCAAAAATGATGTCAGAATGCATTTAAAAAAAGGGGGCCCCGGCCTTTTTTCCCCCCCTTGTGTGTGTTTCCTTTTAAAGGGACAAAACGCTGCTTGGGGGGGCCCTTTGGGGGGGGACAGTTAGAGATTGAAAATTGGGTACTGCCCCTGGGGGAGGCTAGCCCAAAAACCGGGGCTGTTTTAAAAAATTTTTTCCTTTTTGGGGCCTGCAGGGGTTGGGGTTTTTAAAGGGTCTGAAAAAGGGGTTTGAGTGCAGGTGATGCTGCATTTTTTTTTCTGCTTTTAAAAGGGGTTTTGGGGGGAAAAACTGCAGGGGGCCCCCTACGGGGCTCTTTTTTTTTTTTTTTTCCCGAGAAATTTTTTGCGCCCCTTTTAAAAATTTAAAAAATTAGTGGGGCCCCCGGGGGTTCCTTTTCCTTTTTCCAAAAAAATTTTGGGGTTGGGAAAAAAACCCCCCTTTAAAAAAAGTGGGAAAAAAGGATTTAAAGGGGCCCTTTTACAGATTTTGGAAAAAGTTGGGGTTTCAGTGTTCACTTCATCTGGGGGTTTTTTTTTTTTGAGGGGAAAATTTTACGTAAATTTCCCCTTTTTTTAACCCCGCTGCTTGTACTCGGGGGGGAGCGTTTTTTTCATTTTCCTCAGCCTTTTTTATTTTTTTTCCCAAAATTGGTTTTTTCCCCCCTTTCCTTTTAAAAAAATTTTAAACTTTTTAGTGTAAAAGGGGCTTCCTTTTTTTAAAAATACGGGGGTTGGGAAAAAAAATTTGGGGAAATAAAAAAAAGGAAAATGGGTTTTTAAAAAAAATTGTAAAAAAAAAAGGGGTTTGGTTTTTTGGGGTTTTTTTACTTCGGGGCTGGGTTTTTTATTTTTTTGGGGTCAAAATTCCCCGCCCAAATTTTTCTTGTTCAACCCCCTGCTGTTTGGGGACTCTTTTGGGGTGTTTTCAGTTTTTCAAAATTTTTTTATTTTTTCTAAAAAATTTGGTTTTTTTTGGGTCCTTTTTTTTAAAAAAATAATCTTTTTAAAATGGGGACGCGTTTTTTCCCCCGTTTCGAAAATTGGTTGAAAAAAAAAAAAAACTATAAAATTTTTAAAAAAAGGGAAACCCCTTTCCCGTTTTTAAAAAATTTTTGGGGTTTCTTTTTAATTCCCCGTCTGTTTTTTTTTTTTTTGAGTGCCCCATAAAAATCAGTTATTTTTTCAACCCCCGGGTTTTCTTGTACTCTGGGGACCCCTGTCTCGGGGGCCTCATCCTTTTTTTTTCCCAATTGGTTTTTCCCCCCTTTTCCTTTTTTAAAAAAAAATTTTTATTTTTGGACGGGTTCCCCCATCCGTCCCCAAATAAAATTTGGGGGAAAAAAACCCAAAAAAAAAAGGAAAAAAAAAGGGGGAAAGGCCCTTTTTTCCCGTTTGGGGGAAAACATTTTTTTTTTTTCTTTCCCCACTTCAGTCTGTTTTTTTTTTTTTGGGGGGAGCCCCACCCCCACCCCCCTTTAAAAATTGGGGTTCAAGCCTGTGTTGGGGAAACTTTTGGTTTGAGGTGTTCGGGCCCCCCCCTTTTTTAAATTTTTCCCAAATTTTGGTTCTGCCCCTTTTTCCTTTAAAAAATTAATTTAATTATTTTTGGGGGGGTTTTTCCAAAATCGTAAAATTTTTTAAAAAATTGGTTCCCCTTTTTTTGGGGGGGAAAAAGGTTTTAGCCTTTCACGTTTTTTAAAAAAAAAAGTTTTTTTTTTCCCGGTTTTCTTTTTCAGTCTTTTTTTTTAAAATTTTTTGAGGCACATCACGCCCGTTACTTGTTCAAGAACTGCTTTTTTTATCTGTGAGCGTGTCTCAGCCCCTCCCTTTTTCCCCAATTTAAAATTCCCCAAATGGTTGGGGCCTTTTTTCCTTTTTTAAAAAAAAATTTAAAATTATTTTTGACGGGGTTTTCCTTTCCTTTTTAAAATTTTACATTGGTTGCAAAAAAATTTTAAAAGGTACCCCAAAGGGAAAAGGGGTTTTTAGGGGAATTTGAACAGTTGTGTTTCAGTTTTCCCTTTTCGGTCTGAGGTTTTTTTTTTTTTTGATTAAAACCCCCCCCTTTTCCTTTTTTATTTTTTCAAGCCGGGCTGTTTTTTTACTTTTTTTTGGGGCGTGTTCGGGGGCCTTTTTTTCCTTTTTTAATTTATCCCAAGGGGGTTTCTGCTCCTTCCCTTTTTTTTAAATTTTAAAAATTAAAATTTTTTGGGGCGCTTTTTCCATCCCTTATAATTTTAAAAATTGGTTAAAAAACCTTAGGGGAAGGGGGAAAAAAGGAGTACCTTTTTTAAAGATTGGGGAAAACAGTTGTTTTCAGTTTCCCCCTTTTTGGGGTCTGTGTTTTTTTTTTTTTTTGAGGGGAAAATTCAGGCCAAAATTTTCTTGTTCAAAAAATGTTTTTTTTGTATTTTTGCCGGGGGTTTTGTCTGGGGTGCCTCACCTTTTTTTTTTTTTATTTCCAATTGGTTTTTTTCCTTCCCCTTTTTTAAAAAATTTTAAAATTTATTTTTGGACGCTTTCCCCCTTTCCTACCAATACTTTGGTTTTTAAAAAAAACCCCTTTTAGGGAAGGGGGGGAAAAAAGGATTTGGGTTTTCCCCAAAGATTGAAAAAAAATTTTGGGTTTTTCAGTTTTAAAACTTCTCGGGGGTTTTTTTTTTTTTTGGGGAGTAAAAATTTTCAGCTCCTTTTAACCTTGGGGAAAAAAACCCACTTGGCTTGAAACTTGGGGGGGTTTTGGTCTCAGTGCTCTTTTTTCATTTCCCCTTAAATTTGGTTCTGCCTCCTTCCCCGGTTTAAAAAAATTCAAATTATTTTTTGGACGCTTTTCCCCCGTATCCAAACTTTGGAAAAAAAAAAACCAATTAAAAGAAGGGGAAAAAGGGGGGTTCCCCTTTCCAAATTGGGAAAAACATTTTTTTTTTGGGGGTTAAAATTTTTAAGTCTGTTTTTTTTTTTTTTTTTTAAAGGTGACATTCATTTTCCGGGTTATTTTTTTAAAACCTTTGCGCTTGTATTTTTGTGAGCGTGTTTCAGGCCCCAAAATTTTTTTAAATTTACCCCCAATTTTGGTTTTGCTCCATTCCATTTTTTAAAAAAAAAAAAAAAATTTTTTTTTTGGGGAGCTTTTTCCAAAACCGTAACCCCAACCCCAATGGTTGCAAAAAATATAGAAGTGGGAACCAAAGGTTTTGGGCCTTTTCAGGGGTTTGTAAAAATTTTTTTTTTTCCAGTTTTTCATTCTTTCTCTGTTTTAAAAAACCCCCACTTAGGAAAAAAAACCTTTTTTTGGTTTTTCTTTTCAATTCCAAAAAGGGGGGAAGGGGAAGGGGCCCGTGTTTTAAAAAAAGGGGGGTTTTGGGGGGGGCCGGGGGGTTTTTCCGGGCGGGAAAGGACGGGGGGGTTTCTGTGGTTTTTCCCGCCCTCGGGGCCCACGGGCACCAAAACCGGGTTTTCCCAATGGGGCCTTTCCCTTTTTTTGCCCCTTTTGGGGTAGGGCTCGGGGGGGCCCCCCTGCGGGGGGGAAAAAAAAAAAATTTTGGGCCCCCGTTGTTGGTTGGATGGACCCTTTGCACGATTAAAAATTCCTTCCCCCCCCCTTCTTCAGGAAAAAAAAAAAAAAACTTTTGGGGGCAAACCTTGGGGTTTTTTTCACCCCTTTTCAAATTCCCCGGGGGCCGGTTGGAGTTTTTTTACAGGCCCCGGGTTTAAAGTTTTTTGCTTCTGTTTTTCGGAAATCTGTTGGCTCGAAAAACCGGGCACAGGCAAGGGGGCATTCTGCAATTTGAAGAAGGGGGGAGTACCCCAGTTGAGGGGGAAAACTCGGTGTCTCCCCTTCGGAAAGGGGGGCGGGAAAACCGGCCCCGGGGGAAACCAAACCCCGGGGGAACCCTTTCTTTTTGTTTTTGTTGGGAAAAATTTTGGGGGGCCCGGTTTTTTTGGGATTTGGTCCCCCGGGGGGGCCCCATCCCTTCAGCAGCAGGGGGGGAAAAGGGGGGTTGTGGGGGTTGATAAAAGCCCGGGGGGCCCAAAAATTGGCTCCCCCCAAAAAAAAAGGAAGGTGGTGGGCGCAGTTTTGGGAAAAAGGAAAATTTTTTGGTCCCAAAAAGGTTTTTAAAAAAGGGAGGGGGAAGGGTTTTCCCTTTGCAGTTTTCGCTTCCTTTTGGTATTTTCCGGGGTTTTGGCACCTGTTGGGGGGCCATTTCTCTTAAAATGAAAAAAATTGGGGCCCCCCCAATGATTTGAAATTTGCTGGGTTTTCCTTTTTTGGGGAAGGGGGCCCTTGTAGGGGGAATTATTTGAAAAAGGTTAATTTTAAAAAGCTGTGTAAGCAAAAAGTTAAAAGAGGTAAAAATATCAGTAACCTGAATACCACAAATATGTGGAAACATGTACGGACAAAGCACGTAGCTGAGTTACAAAGACACACTGTAGATGTAGGCCAACCTACAGCAGCACCTACATCTTCAGGTCGTGTTCGAGCCTCTACCTCCAGCTCACACACACCTGGTTCGGCTTCCTCACAGGATCTCCATGGAAGAACCTCGGTCACTGTTGTCCATAGACAAACTGTTATTCCACCCACAGTAGCAAGTTCACAGTCATCGTCACACTCCCAGAACAAAAAACAGCCATCGGTACCACAGGCATGGGATAAAAGACGGCCATACTCGGCAAACCATCCACGAGCACAGGCTCTGAATGCTGGCATTGCAAAACTCCTGTCCCTTGAAATGCTGTCATTCAGGCTGGTGGAGACTGACAGTTTCAGGAACTTTATGGCATTGGCAGTCCCACATTATAATGTGCCAAGCCAATTTTATTTCAGCAGGCAAGCTGTCCCTGCTCTGCAAAAACATGTCGAGGGAAACATTAAACATGCGCTACTAAACGCCGTCAGTAGCAGGGTCCACCTGACCACCGATGCGTGGACCAGTACCCATGGCCAGGGACGATACCTTTCCCTCACTGCCCATTGGGTCAATGTTGTGGAGCCGGGTACAGATCTTGCCAGTGGCGCTGTACGTGTTCTGCCAACTTCAAGGATTGCAGGAATCCAGTCTGTACACATTGATAACTCCTCCTACTCCAGCTCCTCAGAATCATCGCTGCTCGAGCCGTCACGGTATACCTCCACATGGACCCGTGAACGCTTACCTGTTGTGACCGATATGAGCACAGCTGTGGCCAAACGTCAACAGGCCGTCCTGAAATTAATTTCCATGGGGAATCGAAGCCACACAGCGCAGGAGCTCTGGGATGCCATCAAGCAGGAGAGCGACGTGTGGTTAAAGTCAGCTAATCTCCAGCCAGGCTTGGTAGTGTGTGACAATGGCCGAAATCTGGTGGCAGCTCTGGGCCTTGGCAACCTCACTCACATACCATGTCTGGCACATGTGCTCAACTTGGTCATGCAGAGTTTTTTGAGGGACTATCCGGATCTTGATGCACTGCTGCACAAGGTCCGCCTAGAGTGCACTCACTTGCGACGTTCCAGCATGGCCAGATCGCGCATTGCAGCTCTGCAAGTCAGATTTCGCCTTCCTGAACATCGCATCATATGTGACGTACCAACCAGGTGGAATTCCACGTTACATATGTTGGAGCGGTTGTGTGAGCAGCAGCCAGCAGTAATGGAGTATCAGCTGCATCAGGCGCAATCAACTCGCAATTTGCGCCGTTCACACTTCACCACTACTGAGTGGGCCTCTATGAAGGACATCTGCGATGTTTTGCGTGCGTTTGATGTCTCAACGCGGATGGCGAGTGCAGATGATGCACTAGTCAGCATGACTGTCCCCCTTATCTGCCTGCTTCAGAAATCACTGAAAGCACTAAAGGAAGAGGTTTTGGAAGAGGTGGAGGATGAGGAAGCTTTGAATGCCGAGCAGGTGTCAATGTAGCAAGATTTTACAGTGGCTGATACCGCACAGCTTAGTCTCACACAATATTCTCAGGCCGCATTGGGTGATGACAAGGCACAGGAGGAGGAAGAGGATGAGAAGGAACAGGAGTTTTTGTTCTGAGTTACAGAGGGGACTCCCAATCCCAGCTTCATGTCTGTCCAGCATGGATAGCCTGAAGAGGAGAAGGAATATGAGGCTATGCATCGTGAGGAGGAGAGGATGGTTAATGTTCTTCTTGGTGAGGTCATTGAATGTTTGACTCTTTGTAGTCTGCCACACATGGCAGAGTTCATGTCCAGATGCCTTTTCCAAGAACCTTGTGTGAAACACATTTTGTCTAACATGAAATACTGGCTGTGAACCTTTCTTGACCAATGATACAAGGAGAAATTTGCTTCTCATGTTGGAGGCAGACGTGAAATTTTAAGTGCATGTATGCCAGAGGGCCATTGTGGAACACGTGCTAAAAAGATTACCCTCAGGCAACACTGCTGGCAGAGGTACCAGCTTTTTTCACCCACAAGGATTACAGAGGAGGGCCACGTACACCAGGTGCAATTCGGGGGGAAATGTCCACCAACTTACACATTGTCATGAGACCATCACATCAGCAAAGGCTATCTGTGGGTGTAACTATGACGAGAATGGAGAAATTGACTAAGATGGTGAAGGACTAATTAAGTGACCATATCAGCGTACCTCCTTATTCTTCAGTGCCCTTTAATTATTGGCTGTAAAAACTCCACATTTGGCTAGACCTTCTACACCTTCTAGATGCTGTCATGCCCTGCTGCAAGTGTGTTGTATGAGCAGGTTTTTAGTTTGGCTTGTGCAATCATAACAGATAGGCGCACACGCATTTCAACAGAAAATGAAGACAGGCTAACTCTTCTTAAACTGAAATGGGCTGGATTTCCTCAGACTTTGTAAGCCCAATGGTTGACAGCAACGTAATGTAAAATCAGCCCAAATGTTTTTTTGTTGGGATGTTTTCTTAACATCCATCCCTTACCCCTAAAACCCATTTTGTTCATGAAATCATCTACTCCTCCTCCTGATTCTTCTGTAACAAGTACTTAGTGGTCATGTATGTATATCCCACGTGCAATGATGAAATTTGTACTCCCTATCGATTCCCATGCTGACACACTGCAAATGCGGAGTAATGAAGACTATTGCCCCTACAGAATTGTTGTAATTCAGCCATACTTGAGTGTTTCCAAGCATGTATTGTCTTTTTAAGGTCATGCCACAGCATCTCATTCAAAGTTTTCTTAAGCCAGTCAGAAGTGGAATTGCTGATGTGTTTTGGATCATTGTCCTGCTGCATAATTTAAGTGCACTTCAGCCTGAGGTCACAAACAGATGGCCGGACATTCTTCTTCAGGATTTTTTGGTTGAATGCAGAATGCATTTTTCCATTTACCACAGCAGGTCTTCTGGGTCCTGAACTCGCAAAGCCCACCCAGACTGTCACACTACCACCACCTTATTTTAGTGCTGGTATGATGTTCCTTTTCTGAAATATTGTGTTACTTTTATGCCAGATGTAATGGAATATACACCTTCCAAAAAGTTCAACTTTTGTCTCTTCAGTCCACAGAATATTCTCACCCAAAAGTCTTGGGGTTCACCTAGATGTTTTTCTGGCAAAACTGAGACTAGCCTTTATGTCCTTATTGTTTGGCAGTAGTTTTCATCTAGGAACTCTGCCATGCAGGCCATTTTTGTCCAGTCACTTTCTTATGGTGGAATCATGAACACTGATCTTAACTGAGGCAAGCGTGCACTGCAGTTCTTTGGATGTTGTTGTGGGACCTGTTGTGACCTTTTGGATGAATCGTTGCTGCGCTGGCTCTTGGAATAATTTTTGTTGGCCGGTCACTTCTCTGAAAGTTCACCACTGTTCTATGTTTTTCCCATGTGTGGATAATAGCTTTCACTGTGCTTTGCTAGAGACCCAAAGCTTTAGAAATGGCTTCATAGCCTTTTCCAGACTGATAGATCTCAATTACTTTGTTTTTCATTTGTTCCAGAATTTATTTGGGTTGTGGCATGATGTCTAGCTTTTGAGGTACTTTTGGTCCACTTAACTTTGTCAGGCAGGTCCTATTTAAGTGATTTCTTGACTGAGAAAAGGTGTGGCTGTAATCAAGCATGGGTGTGGCTAAATAATTTGAACTCACCTTCCCATAGTTGTGGTAAACCACCGTTAATTTATGCTTTAAGGATAGACAGGCAATAACTTTTTTTACACAGGGCTCTTCGGATTTATTTTCCCCTTAATAATAAAGACCTTTATTTAAAAACTTCATTTTGTGATTACTTTTGTTATCTTTGTCTAATATTTAAATTGGTTTGGTGATGTGAAACATTAAAGTGTGAAAAACATGCAAAAGAATAGGAAATCAGGACGGGTGCAGACACTTTTTTACACAGCTGTAAATATAATGATATCTGTAGGCAGCACAAGAGAAAATCTGTTCTTGTCTTTGGGTCTGATGTGGCTGGAGATGTTCTTTGAAATAAAATGCTCACCCCCTTTAGGCCTGGAAACCTATAATCTCCACAGAGTTATACAAATAAAATGGTGCAGAGATAGTTTCCTCCAGGTCTTAGTGTCACATAAGAACATACATTAGATATTGTTTCAGATGAGGTTGTGGTCTGGTTATGTATTTTGACTTAGGCCCATAAACTTTATTCTAGAGTCTTTAAAGGAGTTGTCCAAGACTAAAAAACAGTCTTGTGGGCCTAAAAATAAATGGGCAGGTAGTTGAAGCAAAAGCGACTACCTGCCTATTCTACCCGGCACCAGCTTAGAGCCATCACCGACTGCTCTTGGCAGTGATTCTGCTGCTCTACGAAAACAAAGCAGCTCTTCTTCCTCTGGACTACTCTGATGATGGGGCGTGACTGCCAGTGTCATGCTTTGGCTGGGTTCATACTGCGTTAATGCAGTCTGTTTAACGGATTGCGTTACGCCACTGCATAACGCAATGTAACGCAATCCGTTAATGCTGCCATTAACCCCAATTACTGAGCGCATCGCTAACGCATGCCATAGCCGGCATGCGCTAGTGATGTGCCGTCATTCTGTGACGGACCCTTGGACGCGGGCTGCAGTATCTGAGGGTCCGTCACAACTAGCACAGATGAAGCATCTGCGCTAGCGTTATAGCATAATGCGATTACATTATGCTATCGTGTTAACTACGTCCGTCAACGCTATGCGTTGAACGGACTGCATGAACGCAGTATGAACCTGGCCTTCTTGACAGCCGGCTCTCTCTGCAATTTGGCAGTGGGGAGCCAGCTATCAATCAGCATGACTTTGGCAGTCACGCCGCATCATCAGAGCAGCCCAAAAGAGAAGCTGCTACTCTGTTGACGTGACAATAGTAGAGGCCAATTAATCACAGGCAAGAGCGGTCTCTGACAGCTCTGTGACTGTAGAGATCTGTACTGGACACAACAGGCAGGTAGTTAACTAACACCTACATGTTATTTTTTATGGACCACAGTAAAAAATAAATAGTGCTGAAAAAGCCATGTTTGTTTCTGTTGGTAAATTGATATTCATTATGTATGCTGGCCATGCTTCCGACTGTATGTTTCATAACTATTTTCCTTCATCTGGGCATTTGGCAGATTTTCTATGCATAGAATTAGTTGTGGATCATTCAATTTTCGACTCCTCTTATCTCTAATTTTTCTTGTTTGCTCCTTTACCACTTAAAGCAACTAATAAAAGCTGCACAAGTCATTTTGAAGCCAGAGCTGGATAACGCTCAATCACTTTATCAAATCTCATGGTAATATTTGGATTAAAGACAAGAAAATTAAAAAGATCGAAATGGTTAAGGAAGTCTGCCAGCTCTAATATCTGAGACTAGTAATGCTAATCAGCTGGAGAAGTTAATTGCATTTTGAGAAGGAGTGTGATGGAAATGTCTGGAGTAGATGAAGTTCAGACTTAATCAGAGAAACATTAATTTTGATCAATTTACTCAATAAGTTAGGCTACATTCAAAAGGAAATGGCATGTAATAATATGGGAAGAATAGTCGCCTGTCACTCCAGGAAAATGGAAAAGCAATTTGTGAGCGAGACAAATGTAACACATAGTGTGATAAAAAGAGAACTGACTATACTGTCACAATTTTTTTTATACAGGGGGACATTTCACAAAATGCCATAAGACGTTATAATCAGAGTTCATTAAAAATGCTTTTCCGGCAGAACGGCACTTACCGATATGCCCTATTAGGGTATGTGAACGTTATTGAGTGGACTCCCAGCTTTGTGGGACCAGGACCATCCATGTTTTACATGAGCGGTCATTTGCATGAATGTCCATCATGTAATATTAGACCACTCGTGCTGCAGTCATATGCTCTCCACCATTCTCCTCTGGCTGACACCTCTGATATTGTATGAGGTGCGACCAAGCGCTCACTCCAGGTCTCTTGACCAGCTATTGCATTCCAGGTCCTACTTACCCAACCAATGCCCATTAGTCCTAGAATGCTTTTAGAACCCTATTCCAAAGTTCCTCGCCTGACCAATAAAATTCTTTATTAATTTTCTTATAGGGGTTAAATGTGAAAACTAGTATGTTTAGGGGTTCCCCATTTCTCAGTTAATCCCAAGTTAAGTCTGTTGCAACCTAACTAGTCTTTTACTAGCAGGGCTTATGTTGACTGTCACGTTCATGTAGCAATTATTCGTTGGGAGCGGGTGTGTAAAGTGTTTATCCAGGGGGCTATTTTTTTCTTACTATGGGCAGAAAAACAGACAGGTAGTTGCTAATTACCTGCTTGTTGTATCCGGCACAAGCACAAAGTGATCACTGACTGCTCCTGCTGATGATTCAGCTGCTCGACGTCAACTGAGCAGCACTTTCTCTTCTTGGCTACTCTGTCGATGAGGCGTGGCTACTGGCATCATGCTGATTGATCACCGTCTCCCAGCAGTTAGGCAGCAGGAAGACACCTGTCAATCAACATGACTTTTGGCAGTCACATCCTGTCAACAGAGCAGAGCAGAAGACAAACCACTGCTCTGTCAACATGACATCAGCAGAAGGCGCAGAATTGCCAGTAGAAGCAGTCTCCTACTACTGTGTGTCTGAAGAAATTGGCACAAGTAGTTAGAAACTATCTGACTATTAGTTCTCATCCTAAGAGTAAAAAAATAGTTCTGGATAAACCCTTTAACTTATAGTATGTCAGACATTTTGCCTCACACTTACCTGTGTGACTGGCGTCCTTTGCAAGTCATATCGATGCGCAATTTTTTCTACTAGGCAGCCAACCCCTCCATAATCTGGTAGGTGCTGGGGTGGCTGATTTTATCAGTAGTTTGCACCTGTGCTGCTCTTTGCCTCTATCAGTGGAGGCCTGCTGAATCCTGCTAGATGTGCATTTGTCATCGGACAGGGTTTTGGGAAGACCATATCTTATGGTATGTGTTTTTTAGTGCTGTATGTTTCCAGCATGGAGATGGCATGGGCACAGTTTTTCAATTTGCATCATCATTGTAATGGGAATAACCTTTTTGAAGACTAAATTTGTGATTATTGTAAATTTGTGGAGATGTGAACGCAAGTCATCAATCCAAACAATACTAAGAAGGTGTCAGAAATCCTTAGGGTTGCCCTGAATGAATTCTTGATGTATGCCCAAAATTTAACTGTAAATTTTAAATTAATTTTTGGTTCTAACTTTCCTTTAGTTTTTACTAGCAAGAGAGTATGAAAAAAGGCTATGTGGTACTCTCAGTATTTCAGGGTGAACAAATAGGAATCCACTCCAATCGTTACAATAAGAAAATATGGCATGCTTCTTGCTGGTGTGTCCTGGCTTCTTCCTGGTGTGTCTGGATATTCTTTAGATCAGGGGTGAGTAACCTCTGACCCGCATGCTGCCCTCGGTGACTTTTCATGCGGCCCACGGGCAGGTCCCCGAAGTTCCCAATGCTTGGGCGGCAGCAGTATCCTGTCAGCTGCCGTCCCTTTATTCCCCAAGTGCACAGCGCACAGCGTTCATTACAGAACGCTACCTGCCCTTCACATCAATGATGATGTTGTCTGGGTGGGGTCAGCGCTGGGGTGGGCGAAGTTAGCGCCCAATGCTCTCCCATCCTCCTGTCTCAGAAGAGGAGCTGCTGCCAGAGAATCCAGAGCAATCTCTGTGCAGGCAGCTCTGTGCCTCCCCAGGGAGCTCTGTGTCAGCAGCTCTGTCCTTTCCAACTGGTAATCTGAGCCCCTCTGCTATATACCCCCCTGTGATCTATGTGCCCTACATGATCTCTGTGCCCCCCAGCTATGCTTCCCCATGTGATCTGTGCTCCCCAGCTATATGCCCCCTGTCATTTATGTTCCCCCCAGCAGTTTCTCCATGTGATATCTATGCTCCCTGTGATCTGTGCCCCCATGATCTGTGCCCCCCTGTGATCTCTGCGCCCAAGCTATGTTTCCCGATGTGATCTGTGCCCCCAGTTATATGCCCCCTGTGTTCTGTGCACCCAAGCTATATGCCTCCCTGTGATCTGTGCCCTCCAGCTATGTGTCCCCTGTCATCTATGTGCCCATCAGCTGTTTCCCCATGCGATTTCTACGCCCCTGTGATCTGTGCCCCCCTGTAATCTCTGTGCCCAAGCTATGTGCCCCCTGTAATTTTTTTCTCCTGTGATCTGTGCCCCCTTGCTATATGCACCCCTGTGATCTCTGTGCCCCCCAGCTATGTGCATTCCTGTGATATCTGTGGCTCTCAGCTTTGTGCCTTCTGTGATCTATGTGCCCCCCTGTTATCCCTGTGCCCCCTGCTTTGTATACCTGTGATATTTGTGCTCCCATGTGAACTCTGTGCCCCTTGTAATCTCTGTTCCCTCCAGCTATGTGCCCCTCCATGATCTATGTGCCCCCCTGCTATGTGCACCCCTGTGATCTCTGTGCCTCACCACTGTAATCTTTGTGTCACCCCTCTGTGAGCTGTGTCCACGGTGATCTACAAGCCACCTCTCCGGTGATCTATTTGCCTCCCCGGTGATGCCTGTCCCCCCACTGCTGTATATCCCCCTCACGGCTGTATGTGTCCCCAAGTGATATGTACATTCCCCAGTGCTGCATTTACCCCAAAAGTACTGTATATCCCCCGAGTACAGTATATCACCCCACCTGTGATACACACCGTACATAGCCCCCAGTGCTGTATATAGCCCCAGTGATGTATGTGACCCCACCAGTGATGTATATTCCCCCTAGGGACATGTATACCCCAGTGCTGTCTGTGTGCACGCTGTCTAATGATATGTATACAATGTCAGTAAACTATTAATACAGGAACAACACTCTATACAACAACTAGTATAGCAACATCAGCATGTAAGTATAGAAAAGATTTACCTGACACGATATCTGCTGAACTCAGGGTTAATCTTGAGGACTTGATGAGCTGAAACAGGAAAGAGGTGGACCGGGATCTAACCTGACCCTAAACTGGGGTCCTAACTAATCCCTCACCTTGGAGGTACTGATAATAGTTCAGAGGTCCAAGTCTCCAACCTAACCCTGTCTCCTATCAGACCCTGAACCCTGTAATCAGTCCTAAGAAGGATCCTGACTACCACCAAAGGGATATGGGCTGATCTCAGCTAAATACACAGATTAGACATATAAGACAGACAGGATAACACTCGCTTGCATACACACTCAAAACACCAAAGGAACATAAATGGTCTGGGAAATAAACTCTAACCAAGTTGAGCTTAGAACAACTAAGGAGCTCACAACTAAAGTCTATACAGATTCATTCCTATCTGTGGTCTGCATGAAGGTTTCACTGGCAACTCCCCAAGCAGACAACCAGAAATTTAAAGGAAACCAATCAACAAATAATCAATTGCAGCCGGGAAAACTGCACCCAGTCCCAGCACCGAGCACAGACAGAATTAACTCCCTAGCTGCCAAACACACAAGAAACAGCAGCTCAGCTGTGAGAAGTCAAAATGTGCAACTGCGACGATCTTCGTGGCAATGCACACATGACAGTACCCCCCCCCTTCTACGAGCGGCATCCGGACCCTCAGGGCCAGGCCTGCCCGGGTGAGTTCTGTGGAAGGTCCGAACCAAACGATCTGCGTTAACATCAGACGCAGGGACCCACGTCCTCTCCTCTGGACCATACCCTTCCAATGCACCAAGTACTGAAGGGACCGGCGATTCAGACGTGAGTCAATGATCTTTGATACTTGAAATTCCAAGTTACCATTGACCAACACAGGAGGAGGAGGTAGAGGTGACGGTATGACTGGTGCCACATACCTTTTAAGTAATGACTTGTGGAACACATTATGAATTTTAAACGTAGGAGGGAGGTCCAGACGAAATGCCACAGGATTAATTATGGAACTGATCCTGTACGGCCCGATGAATCTGGGACCCAGTTTCCAGGAGGGCACTTTAAGTTTTATATTCCTGGTAGACAACCAACCAGATCGTTCACAATTCAGATCTGGACCAGAAACTCTCCTCCTATCAGCCATACGTTTGTAACGGTTCCCCATCGCACTCAGTTTATTCAAAGCAAACCCTTTTGCCAGAAAAAAGAAAGAAGACCCCCCCTTTTTGGTTTCCCCCTGATAAAAAAAACCCCCGGGGAGATTTTGTCTCTAAGCTCTGTTTAAATGCTCTTTTCCCCAAAATTGGTCTAGGGAAAAAAAAAGCCGAGGAAAATGAAAAATATTTTTCCCCCGAAAAAACCCCAAAATGCCCTCCAAAATTTGGACCCCCAAAACTGAACCCCCTATCTGCCCCAAAAACGAAGGCAACCCATGAAGTTTAAGATCTCCCAAATAAAACACCTGCGCCAGAGTTTAGCATTAGGGGGCAGGAAGGCAACGAAATGGCCATCTTAAAAAACCCCATTTTCAAAAACCCCCCAAAAATTTTTAAAAAATTCCCTGACTCGGAGGAAGGAAAAAAAATGAACCCAAAATAAAAAAAGAGCCCATGGACGCCCGGGGGAAAGTTTCAAGGGAAAGGGGGTTTTTTCCCAAAAGGGACGGGTAGGGGGGGTTTTAAAAGGCAAAAAAAACCACCCCACATGCCGACAAAAAGTTATAACATTTTTTTTAAAAAAGGGGGCCCAAAACCCAAAAACCCCGGCGAGAAAGGAGTTTTTAAAAGCCCCCTTTTAATCCCTGGATGTCCTGCTAGGCAAATTTTTGATGTGCCTCAATAACCCTTTGTTAAAAAATTTTGGGGGAAAAAACAGTCCCCCCGGGGGCCCCTCCCGGGGGCCCCCCCCCTCCCCCCTTTTAACACCCCTCCGGGGGCTCAAAAATACAGCCACAAACCCCCCCTCCTGAAGGTTAGGACTGGGGTCATTTTTTTTTCCCCCGGCCCCCCCGGGGGAAAACAAAAAGGGGACAAGGCATCACCCCCTTTACATTCTTGGGGCCCCCCCGGGGGGATTTTTTACGAAAAAATTTAAAAACCTGGTAAAAAACAACGACCTCGATTTCCCCCTTAAATTTAAAAGGGGGGTTTGGGGGTTTTTTCCCCAAATACAACGGGTTTTTTTTGTGATCATTTAAAAAAGGGAAAAGGGGTGGACTCCCCCCCCCAAAAAAAAGTGACGCCTCTTAAAAAACTAACTTAAGGGCCCCAAAATTTCCCCACCCCCTTTTTTCCAAAATTTCCCCCTTTCCCCGGGCGGACAAAATTTTTCTTAGAAAAGAAAGCGCAACGGATCCCTTTTCCCCCGGGGGACAGCCCCCCGGGACAATTATAGACCCACCCCTACTTTCAACGCATCCCCCCAAAACAATGAACGGCTGAGATGCATCGGGAAAAAATGAGAAGGGGTGCCGAAGAAAACATTTCTTCAAAGGGGAAAAAGGGGTTGGCAAGCTTTGTCCGACCATTTAGAAAAATCCGCCCCCCCTTTTTTTGTCTGTCAGTGGGGGTTTTGACGACAAAAGAGAAATTACAAAAAAATTTTCCCCCCTATTTTTTTAGCAAAACCCCAAAAAACGCTGCAGACCCTTTTTTAAAACCCCCGGGGGACCCCCAAAATTTAAGCACTGTCCAAACCCTTTTTAGGGTCCAAACAAACCGGAGGCTGACACCAAAAAACCCCCAAAAAAGAATTTTTCCCGTACGGCAAAAAAACAAAACTTCTCCATTTTTTGGGGTTTTAGTTTTTTTTCCCCAAGATCTGAAAAACCCCGTCCCACATGCCCCGTGAGAAACAAGATCTGGCGAGAAAATTTTAAAATGGGGCCAAATTTACAACCACAAACACCCCCCAAAAAGGGGACAAAAAAGCATTAACAAAATTTTGGGGAAAACTGCTGGTGCAGTAGTAAAAACCAAAAGGGGGATGACAAAGGGTTTTCATAATGCCCTCCGGCGTGTTAAACGGGCCTTTTTCCCCCCTCTTTCCCCCCTTTTTTTAAACCCCAATCAGTTTAAAACCCCCCCCCTTTTGAGACCCAAATTTTTTGAAAACCATTTGGGGGGCCCAAAAATTTGATTGAAAAGTTTTTGGAAAAAGGGGGGGAAATGGTACGGATCTGAAAATTTAAAACCGTTTTAAATTCGGGGAAACCCAAAAAAAGGGGGGTTGGGCCCCCCCCCTTTCTTCTTAAAAAAGAACCCCCCCCGGCTACGGGGGAAAATTTTTGGTCTAATATCCCCTTTTTTGGCCCCAAAACTTTCAGAAAATAATTTTTAAAAGCCTCCCCCTCAGGACCGAAAGATTATAAAACCTTTTTTTTGGGAAAACCTAGCATCGGGAAAAGGGGTTTTAAATTCCCCTTTTATACCCCCGGGGTGGGGGGCAACCCCTTTTTACCCCTCCTAAAAGGGAAAAAAAACCCAAAAAATTTTCCCCAAAAAAAAGGGGGAAATTTTTACTGGGGGGACCCCCCATTTTTTTGGGCTGTGTTCATGCAGTTGCTTTTGAAAAAATCACCCCTTTGGTTTAAAATTTTTTTTTGGACTCCCAAATTTTAAACACGGGGTTTTTTGTTTAAACCCAAAAAAAAGGGGAAACCCAACAAAATTTTGGGGTGGGTTTTAACCCCCCAACACATAAAAGAAAATTTTTTCCCCATGTATTGCCCCTACCCAAAAGGGAAAAAATTTTAAAATTTTATGAACAAAGCTCCCCTTTGGGCCCATGGGGCCTGGCGTAAATGGAAATATAGGGATGGGGTTTTCCAATACACCAAAAGAATACCTTGACCTGAGAAAAAAGGGGGCGTCAACCAGATTACCCCGGAACCACTACAAGAAGAAAAAAACAATCTCTCCACTCTCGTCCCAAAACCCACCACCTCCCTGGTAAAAAGGAACTGAGGGGAAATGGGGGTTTTGGAAATACTTTCCCCCCGGGGGGGTTTCGCCCCCCACAAAACCGGGGGAAAAAATTTTCCCCCGGCCCCATTTTTTTGGGTAACAAGGCAGGGGGTGGACATTCCCAAAAAAAAGTCCTTTTTCCCCGGGGAAAAAAAAAATCTTCAAATCCTGGGGCGTACCGCCAATCCCCTCCTCCCGAAAGGGGTTTCCCTCCCAACTGCATGGGGCACCGAACAGAAAAAGGGGGGAACCCCCAACATAAGGGATTTTAGTGGTGGGTTTTGGGAAAAAAAAACAGGATGGGGTTCCCCCCCCCCCCCCCCGAACCGCTATCATTTTCGGTTAGTAAAAAAGCAGCCTCCAGAAAAAGGAGGGGGGGACTCTTTTTCTGGGGGCCAAAAAAATCTTTTTTAATTTTTTAAAAAAACCCCGACAAAACGGGCCCCCCAAAAAGAGGGGTCATTCCAAGTTTCTGGGCCCCCATTTTCGAAACTCAGAAAAAATTCCCTGCCGGCACCCCCTGCTGTATCTACAATTTTGTCTAGCAAGAGAGCCCCATCGGGTCATCATACCCCAACCCCCAGGGCAAAAAATTGATTTCAGACGTAGGGGGGCCCCGGGGAAAAGGGGAAAAATGCCCGGGAAATTGGGGCCCCCCTTCAAATGAGAAAAAAAATTCCCCCCTTTTCCCCCTCCTCACCCCTGATTCGGGGCCGAAGCCAAATTACAATTTAATGCCCCCCCGGAAAAAGGGAAAAAAATTTGTTCCCCCATAACCTTCCCCGGGGAGAGCTACTTTAGGTTAACCCCTTGGTTTGCCCGGGGGGGAGAAAAAACTTTGGTTTTTTCCCTCACTCCATGGAAAACCCCCTGCAACTGCAACCCGCTGGGCACGGAAAATCCAGGTAACTGGAAAAAATTTTTTGGCCAGAAAAAAGTCACGTGTCTAAGATTTTTTAAACAATGTCGTAAACTTTAATACGGGAAAAAAACACCATAAAAAATTTTGAACAACAGCTGTAAGTAAGAAAGTTTACCTGACACGATATTGCTGAACCAGGGTTTAAAATTTTGGAGGATTTATAGCGAAAACAGGAAAGAGGTGGCCCGGGACTAACCCCCCCCTTAAAGGGGTCCTAACTAACCCCTCCCCTTGGAGGACAAAAAAATTTTGGGTTCCCAGGGTAAAAGTCCCACCTAACCCTGTCCCTATCAGCCCCCTAAACCCTTAACAGTCCTAAGAAGGACCCTGATCCCCCCAAAAAGGGAAGGGTTTATTCAGCTAAAAAAATTTTTGAATTTAAGACAGACGGATAAACTCGCTTGCATAACACTCAAACCCAAAGGAAACATAATGGTCGGGGGAAAAAAAATTAAACCAAGTTGAGCTTAGAAAAAACTAAGGAGTCACAACTAAAGTCTATTACAGATTCATTCCTCGTGGTTGCATGAAGGTTTCACTGGCATTCCCCAGCAGCAACCAAAAAATTTAAAGGAAAACTTTTCACAAAAAAATCAATTGCAGCCGGGAAGAAACTGCACCCGCCCCAGCCCCGAGACAGACAAAAATTAACCCCTAGCTGCCAAACACAAAAGAAACAGAAAGCTCAGCTGTGAGAAGTCAAAATGGGGCAACCGGGGCGATCTTCGTGGCAAGGCACACATGACACGTGCTCCCTAGTGATGTATATAGCCCCTAGCGATGTTTTTTTCTCCCAGCCTCCCCGGGATGAGTATGTCCCAGCTCCCTGTGATGTCTATGGCCCCCCCGCAACTCTTTTAATTTATATGACCCAGAGTCTCCTCTATGCAATATGCAATCTCAAGGTTTCCTATGTTACTTATTTTACAGCATCCCCCGAGTCTCATATGTAATGTAATTTCAGCAGTCCCCAAACTCCGTGTGTTTTAAAGCAGCGGTCCCCAGAGTCTCCTGTGTGTTTTATTTCAGCATCCCAGCATCTCCGGGTGATGCATAACAGCAGCCCAGCGTCTCCTGTGTGATTTTATATTAAGCAGTCCCCGTGTCTCCTGTGTGATGTATGTACGCAATCCCTATGTCTCCCCATGTGATGTATGTACAGCTGTCTCTGTTCCCTATGTGATGAATTACAGCAGTCCCAGATCTCCTACCCAGCATCTCCCATGTGTTGTTTATACAGCTGTCTCAGTGTTCCTATTGGGTGTATAACAGTGTCCCCGGATCTCCTAGGTTTTGTTTTTGATTTACAAAACTTATTATGACAAAAAGTTGATGCTCTCCTGGGCCGACACAAAACCGGAAAAAGCTGTGAGAAGCTACGTTTATCAGTATCACCTAAATCACCAGGGCACCAAAACAGAAGCAGCTCCAGCCGTCACTTTAAAGGGGTGAGTTACCGTAATTAATTCTTTGATAAATTTTATTGGGGGTAATTTTCAAGGTGATCTTTTTGTGTGGCCCCCCAAATGATGGTAAAATTTCCAAATGGCCCCCGGCTGGAAAAAAGGTTCCCCCCCCCCTCTTTAGATGATTGTATAATGTTATCACTGTTGCTCTTTACAGCCTTCATTTCTTTAAATGATTAATTGCAGCTGTTTTCTCTTTCACAGCTTGTTTCCAGCTGTCTATACTTATCTCAAATTTCCCCCTGGTAATGACAATTGAATTTTGTTTTTTCTCTTTGAATGACATCTACTTATTAACTTATTTGTTACTTTATTATTTATTTTTCCTTCCTAAATAAATGTTCTGTTGTGGTTTACTCTAATTTTCCTTTTCCCTTTATATTATGACATTTTTAATATAAATATTATATTATATATATAATATAATTTTGGATCATGTTGCTTTTAAATTGTTACTACTATTTCGCCTTTGTTTTTTTTATTAAGTTTTCGCAGTTTTACTTTTGTAATATATTCTTTTGTAGTTCGAGGTAGTCGTAGGACGAAACAAACAAATTAATTTTTTTCAACAAAAATTACGGATAATTTAATTTAAAAACTTCTTGCATCATTATTTGGAGATCCCTTGACCTTAGAAGTTTAGGAAATTGAAGAACAGCAGAGCCACTTCAAATAATGGCTAGCAAAAGCATGAAGCAGCAGTGAGCGGGGATTGCCACCAAGACTTAAAAGGGTTTTCCCATCTCCAAGATCCTATCCCAAATATTAGTAGGTGAAATAATAGTAATATTATTAAATACCTCCAATTGGGAAATGTAGTTTAAAATTTTCTAAATTCACTATGCCGCTTTCCTTATGTGCAGGCATTGCAGGACCTTAGGTATCCATAGAACATGCACTAAAAGAAGTGACTGGTTTGTTAGCTATTGTTGGGGTCTTAACCAGGATACCTAAGGTCATGCAATATCTGCAATGAGGAAAGAGACACAAAAGAATAAAAAACTTTTTCTACTTTTCTAATTGGAGTTTGTCACAACCATTTTTGGATTTGTGCCAGCTTGGTTTCACTCAGTAAAACGTTTTTCCTTTTAGGCCAGCGGGGTTTTTAAGTCAGTTTTCCCGCTGACAATCTGGTTTAAGGGCAGTACTGCTGGGTCAGCTGATGGGGGTTGGTGACCACTCGCGCCACCCTTTTTTAAATGGTCAGTGATGCATCATTTTGCTGTGTTGATACAGAAATCTTCAGTGACCAACCTGAGTAAGGGGTTTCTGGGTGCAGTGGTGTTTATCTGGTTCGTATTTCCTGGTGCCTTAATCCTGCTGTGCGGGGTTTTTGCAGCAGAGAAAAGCAAAGTGCTTATTTCCCTCGTCCCTTTTGTGTTTGTCACTATCCCTGTGTGGAAATATCTGCAGGGTGAAGCTAGAGCTCCTCGCCTGCCATGCAATTGCCGGGCAGTGTTAGGTGACATTTGAGGGACGAGGATCCTGTCGGCGGAGAGGGAAGGACCCGTTTTGGGCATTGGGGAGTGCGGGGGACAGGCTCAGGCTTGACTAGGAGTGTCCCTTCCCTTAATATCCCTATTGGTAGGGCCTTCCCCCTCCCCCCTTTTCCATCCCATTGGTGGTGTGTTGTGCCTTTCTGATGCCCGACCCCCTTGGGTGGGTTTTCACCACGTGACAGAAAAAAAATTACTAATATTATTTTTTATTATTAGTTTTATTAATGTTATTATACTTACTACATATTGGGCCGGTCTTGGAGATGGGAATAAACCCTTTATATTGTAACTGTCCTTTGATTTTTATTTCATAAATAAATTGTACCATGAAAATAAAAACTTTGTAATATATATTTTCAGAGAAATCGGGGCTTTTTTCCTCCTGAAACTGATAATTTATTTTCAAAATTTTTCATTTCACAGGAAAAATCTGGTTCAGTCGTAATTAAGCTTTCCCATATTGAGATGGAGATGGCAGCAGCTACTGATAAGATTCTTTTTAAAAAAAACTGTCATCCCGGACATAAAATGAATACTGAGACCCCACCGGGGGGTAGAGTAAAAAAAGGAATAGGAGGGGGAACCCCCAATAAAATGATCCTACAAAAATTTGGAGTGTTAGCCCCAAAATACTATATGAATGAAAATAGAAATTTAATTTGTTAAAAAAATTGCAAAAACTTTATTCTCACTCATGTAAAATGACAAGTACAAATGTAAACAGATGGGTTTAATGGCAGGAAAAGGCCAAAAGGCTCATAGAAAGAGTTAAAGTCATTTGGGCTCAAAATTGTTCTATTCCCTGAATGTCTTAAAAGCATAAGTTCTTTGTGGAGACATAGGGGAAGGGGATGACGTGCTCATTCCAGAGTTCCTTTCACATAAAAACCCCCAATGGTTGAAAGGTAGTGTCACACAAGTATTCCATAACCCTGTCCCACTGCAGGCAGAAAAAACACATAGGAGCAAGGTCCAATTGCCTACATTTAGGTAAAATGCTGAAATTAGGCTTACCCTGTGGGTTAATTTGCTGGCGCAAGCTTTGTCGCAGCCCCGATGCAAGTTACGCGCTATGGGCTTCCTTGGGGGGTTGAGTTTCACCGCAGTTCAATGGGAGAATTTCACTGCAGTGTATTTGAACTGCATTGAATTCGCCTCTGCACCTGAAACTTTCCTGGTGCTATCGGGGATCTCACCAAGGTCACCACAGTTCAGCTGGTTGGGAATGCAGCTCAGTGACCCGGGAGTAAATCTCGATGAAAGTCACCACTGTCACTGATCTGCATTCGCAGCAAATCAATCCCAGTGGTTCTCAGCCTGGTGGGCGCATCTTGGCAGTCCAATATGAAAATTGTTTTTATCCCCCACTGATTACGCGTGGACAAAACGTTAACAGGTGAGAGTTATTCTTGTTTTTTATTTTTGCTTTATTACAAGGTTGAGGGATTCGTTAGAATTAGGGCGTTGGGTGAGTATAACTGTGTTTGTATTTTTAAATAAAAAAAATAAAAGTGTGCTTTTTATTTCAGAAAAAGACTTTATTATGGCTGTGTCTTTATTTACCATATAACTATAGGATTTGTAATGGATAGTCAATAAATCCCAACGAAGAAGAAATAAACTGCACTAGAGGGAATTTCTCCACTAATTGTTCATGAATGGTTGTCTATTTTAACCCCTTCCCGACCTGCTGCAATAGCATCTGCCATGGCTGGAGACCGAGATCCAACCCCCCCACACCGAGTCACTGCGGCAAACGGCCGCCGCCATCACTAAATGCTCCTCCTCCTTGCCTCCCCTGCCCCACCTTCCGATCCCCCCTTACCTTACAAAACCCCCCCTTCTCACCTCTTCCGGTCCTCCGATGTCCCTGGATCCGTTCCCCGGCGTCCGTTCCAGGATGTTTCATGGGTGCCGCCATCTTGCAAATGGCGGGGCGCATGCGCAGTGTGCCTCCAGAGTCCAGAAATTTATTTTGATCACTATGATAAACTCTCACAGTGATCAAAATAAAAAAAAAGTAAATAAACGCCCCATTTATCACCCCCCCCATAGGTAGGAACAAATAAAATAAAAAAATATATATAACGGACTGCCATAACGCAATATGAACACAACCTTATAATCGTAACCCTAACCCTAATAAAAAGATAAAAAAAAGGGTTGGAGTTAGATTGAGGGGTTTCCACTAATTTAGGCAAATCAGGGGGTGTCCATACACAACATAGCGCCACCTGCAAATTTTGCGTTCAAAAAGTCAAACAGTTCTCCCTTTATTCCGAGCCCCGACGTGTGCCCAAACAGTGGTTTACCCCCACCATATGGGGTATCAGGCGTACTCGGGAAAAAATTAGCAACAACTTTGGGGTCTAATTTCTCCTGTTACCCTTGGGAAAAAAAATTGGGGACTAAAAAAATTATTTTTGTGGAAAAAAAATGATTTTTTATTTTCACAACTCTGCGTTTATAAACTTCTGGAAGAACTTGGAGATTCAAAGTGCTCACCACACATATTAGAGAGATCTAGTTTCCAAAATGGGGTTCCACTTGGGGGGTTTCTACTGTTTAGGCACATGATGGGCTCTGCAAACCTAACATGAGACCCGCCAGACCATTCCATCAAGTCGACATTTCAAAACGTCACTACTTCCCTTCCGAGCCCCGACGTGTACCCATACAGTTGTTTTCTCCCACATATGGGATATAAGCGTACTCAGGACAAATTGGACAACAACTTTGGGTCTAATTTTCTCCTGTTACTCTTGGGAAAATAAAAAAAATTGGGGACTAAAAGATCATGTTTGTGGAAAAATATGATTTTTTTATTTTTAATGCCCGGGCGTTATAAACTTCTATGTATCGCTTGGGGGTTCAAAGTGCTCAACACACATCTAGATTACTTCCTTGTGGGGTCTAGTTTCCAAAATGGGTCACTTGTGGGGAATTTCTACTGTTTAGGCACATCAGGGGCTTTGCAAACGTAACATGACGCCAGCTGACCATTCCATCAATTCGGCATTTCAAAAACGTCACTACTTCCCTTCCGAGCCCCGACGTGTGCCCATACAGTAGTTTTCTCCCAATATGGGATATCTGCGTACTCAGGACAAATTGGACAACAACTTTTGGGCTCTAATTTCTCTGTTACCTTGGGAAAATATAAAAATTGGGGACTAAATGGTCATGTTTGTGGAAAAAATCTGATTTTTTTATTTTCATGCACGGGCGTTATAAAACTTCTGTGTAGCCCTTGGGGGTTCAAAGTGCTCACCGCACATCTATATAAGTTCGTGCGGAGTCTAGTTTCCAAAATGGGGTCACTTGTGGGGAGTTTCTACTGTTTAGGCACATCAGGGGCTCTGCAAACGTAACATGATGCCAGCAGACCATTCATCAAAGTCAGCATTTCAAAATGTCACTACTTCCCTTCCGAGCCCCAACGTGTGCCCGAACAGTGGTTCCCCTCCACATATGGGGTACTTGTGTACTCAGTATAAACTGTACAACAACTTTTGGGGTGCAATTTCTCCTGTTACCCTTGTAAAAATAAAAAATTGCAGGTTTAAAAAAATCAGTTTTTGAGGAAAAAAAATATTTTTTATTTTTACTGCTCTGTATTATAAACTTCTGTGAAGCCGTGGAGGTTCAAGGTGCTCACCACACATCTGGATAAGTTCCTTGGGGGGTCTAGTTTACCAAATGGGGTCACTTGGGGGTTTCTACTGCTTAGGCACTTCAGGGGCTCTGCAAAGTAACAAGATGCCCGCAGACCATTCCAATCAAGTCGGCATTTCAAAGCGTTACTACATCCCTTCGAGCACTGACGTGTGCCCAAACAGTGGTTACCCCCCACATATGTACAACAACTTTTGGGGTCCAATTTCTCCTGTAACCATTGTGAAAATAAAAAATAGGGGCTAAAAAATCATTTTTTGAGAAAAAAAATGATTTTTTTATTTTAGGGCTCTGCATTATAAACTTCTGTATAGCACCTGGGGGTTCAAGTGCTCACTGTGCATCTAGATAAGTTCCTTAGGGGGTCGAGTTTCCAAAATAGGGTCATTTGTGGGGGAGCTCCAAAGTTTAGGCACACAGGGGCTCTCCAAACACGACATGGTGCCTGCTAATGATTGTAGCTAATTTTCCATTAAAAAAGTCAAATGGCGCTCCTTCCCTTCTGAGCCCTGCCGTTTGCGCCCAAACAGTGGTTCTCCTCCATATGGGGCACCAGCGTACTCAGGAAAAACTGGACTACAACTTTTGACATCCAATTAATCCTGTTATCCTTGGGAAAATAAAAAATAGTGGGCTAAAAAATGATTTTTGAGAACCAAAAATGATTTTTTTTAATTTCACTGCTCTGCGTTTATAAACTTCTGTGAAGCACTTGGGGTTTAAAGTGCTCACTACAACATCTAGATAAGCTCCTTTGGGGGTCTAGTTTCAAAAATGCGGTCACTTGTGGGGGGTTTCTACGTTTAGGCACATCAGGGGCTCTGCAAACGCAACATGACGCCCGCAGAACATTCCATCAAGTCTGCATTCCAAAAATGGCGCTCCTTCCCTTTTGAGCTCTCCCAAGCGCCAAAACAGTGGTTTCTCCCCCACATATGGGGTATTGGTGTACTCAGGACAAATTGCACAACAACTTTTGTGGTCCAATATCTCCTGTTACCCTTGTGAAAATAATAAATAGCAGGCTAAAATATCATTTTTGAGGAAAAAAATGATTTTTTTATTTTCACTGCTCTGCGTTATAAACTTTGTGAAGCACTTGGGGGTTCAGAGTGCTCACAACAAATCTACAAAAGTTCCATAAGGGGTTTCTAGTTTCCAAAATGGTGCCACATGTGGGGGTTTTTCACTGTTTAGGCACACAGGAGCTCTCCAAACGCGTCATAGTTGTCCGCTAAGGATTGGAGCTAATTTTCCATTCAAAAGTCAAATGACGTTTCCTTTCCCTTCTGAGCCCTACCGTGCACAAAAGCAGTGGTTTATGACCACTTTATGAGGATCTGTGTATTCAGGAGAAATTGCCCAACAAATTTTAGGATCCATTTTATCCTGTTTGCCCATGCAAAAAATGAAAAAATTGATGCTAAAATTAAATTTTGCTGGAAAAATTTAAAATGTCCATTTTTTCCTTCCACGTTGCTTTAGTTCCTGTGAAGCACCTGAAGGGTTAAAAAAACTTCTTGAATGTAGTTATTGAGTAGCTTGAGGGGTGCAGTTTTTATAAGGGTGTCACTTTTGGGTATTTTCTACCATATAGACCCCTCAAAGTGACTTCAAATGTGAGGTGGCCCTCGGTCTTGACGCTTTGATATCTTCCTAGGTCCTACGACTATGTTCGCCTTTAACAACCCTTCCCATGTTGTTTGTATTTGGTCCAGATTTTAGACACAGCTGACTGTGATCAACCAACATTCTTTTGCAACATTGCGTGATGATTTACCCTCTTTTAGGAATTTGATAATTCTCTCTTTTGTTTCAATGACATCTCTCATGTTGAGCCATGATTCATGTCAGTCCACTTGGTGCAACATGTTCTCTTCAGGCAGTCATCTTTATAAATCTCATTGGAACGGCACCAAACAAAAGTTTCAGCATCATCACCTTGCCCAATGCAGATTCACGATTCGTCACTGAATATAGTCATCCACAGTCCACGATTGCTTTTCCTTAGCCCATTGTAACCTTGTTTTTTTTCTGTTTAGGTGTTAATGATGGCTTTTGTTTAGCTTTTCTGTATGTAAATCCCATTTCCTTTAGGTGGTTTCTTACAGTTCGGTCACAGATGTTGTCTCCAGTTTCCACCCATTCGTTCCTCATATGTTTTATTGTGCATTTTCCTGTTTTGGAGACACATTGCTTTAAATTTCCAGTCTTGACACTTTGATATCTTCCTTGTTCTACGAGTATGTTCGCCTTTAACAACCTTCCCATGTGTTGTTTGTATTTGGTCCAGATTTTAGACACAGCTGACTGTGAACAACCAACATCTTTTGCAACATTGCGTGATGATTTACCCTCTTTTAAGAATTTGATAATTCTCTCTTTTGCTTCAATTGACATCTCTCATGTTGGAGTCATGATTCATGTCAGTCCACTTGGTGCAACAGCTCTGCAAGGTGTGATCACTCCTTTTTAGAATGCAGACTAACGAGCAGATCTAATTTGATGCAGGAGTTAATTGTGGGAATGAAAATTTACAATTTGATTCCATAATTTTTTTCCTATGCTTGGATAAAAAAATAACCATTACTGACTAACACATTATTTGTTCTTGATTTCTTTTAGTGCTTCTTAAAGCCAGAAAGTTGCTCAGTTTTGTGCCAGTCTGTGATCTGTTTTTTTTTTCAACAAAATAAAAACAACTGAATGAAACATCCTCCAAGGCCGGTGATTCCATAATTTTTGCCAGGGGTTGAAGTATAATATGTGTAGTTGACTATAGGCATAGAAGGAGTTAATATTTAGACTAACCCAGAGAAGCTGGTGTAAGGTAGTGTGACTGCTTCCTGCTGGGAAGGAAGATAGGTTTTGGAGTGCAAGATGAGCAGTGCTCCTTACAGGTGTTGCCCTAAATGAAAAGAGACCGAACAGGAGGGATAGTGAGAATCTGAAGATAAGTGACTAAGAGAGACAGAGTGGCCTAACAGAGAAACAGCCTTGGAGAAGACACCTAGCCATGAGACATTGGACTTGTGACGCAGAAAGGTAATGGGCTTAAACAGGACTGAGTATGGGGGACTATTGAAGGCTCCCCTGCACAGTGGTAGGAGAAAAATGATGTTGAAACCGCTGCAAATTAAAAAAAAAAGACTTGATGATCAGGACTGTGGCATTAATGTTGGGTTGTGGCAAAGAAGGGAAAAAAGTGGACACAAATAGCCCTGGAGTATACTAGTCGGGAAGGAAACAGTGTGGAAAATGCTTCATGTTGCAAAGGAAACATCATAAGACTTTGCACCTGTATCACTTGTATATAACCCTTAAAAAGGTTTCAAAATTTAGCAAAGAGTTTATTTTTGAATGGTGGTCTCACCTTATTGAACTGTGCCACATCTACATAGTTATTAAGGTTGAAGGAAGACTTTAAGTCCATCTAGTTCAACCCATATCCTATCCTAACCTGCCCTAACATGTTGATCCAGAGGAAGGCAAAAAAAACCCAAGTGGCAAACAGTAAGCTTCACATTGGGGAAAAAAATTCCTTCCCGACTCCACATACGGCAATCAGACTAGCTCCCTGGATCAACGCTATATCTAGGAAACTAGTGAATATAGCCTGTAATGTTATACTTTTCAAGAAAGGCATCCAGTCCCTTCTTAAATTTAGTAAGGAATCACTCATTACAACATTAGAGTTGCATAGTCTCACTGCTCTTACAGTAAAGAATCTGCGTCTGTGATTATGGCTAAACCTTCTTTCCTCCAGACGTAGAGGATGCCCCCTTGTCCCCGTCACAGGTCTAAGAGTAAAAAAGATCATTAGAAAGGTCTTTGTACTGTCCCCTCATATATTTGTACATTGTAATAAGATCACCCCTAAGCCTTCGTTTTTCCAAACTAAATAACCCCAAGTGTAATAACCTGTCTTGGTATTGCAGACCCCCCAGTTCTCTAATAACCTTGGTCGCTCTTCTCTGCACCCGCTCCAGTTCAGCTATGTCTTTTCTTATACACCGGAGACCGAACTGCACACAGTATTCTAAGTGTGGTCGCACCAGTGACTTGTATAGAGGTAAAATTATGTTCTCCTCATGAGCATCTATGCCTCGTCTAATGCATCCCATTATTTTATTTGCCTTGGCAGCAGCTGCCTGACATTGGCCACTAAATGTGAGTTTGTCGTCCACCCATACACCCAGGTATTTTTCAGTGACAGTTTTGCCCAGTGTTTTACAATTAAGCACATAATTATACATCTTATTTGTTCTACCCAAGTGCATGTCCTTACATTTATCCCATTAAAGCTCATTTGCCATTTATCAGCCCAAGCTTCTAGTTTACATAAATCCTCCTGTAATATAAAATTATCCTCCTCTGTATTTATTACCCTGCAGAGTTTAGTGTCATCTGCAAATATTGAAATACTACTCTGTATGCCCCCTACAAGGTCATTAATAAATATGCTAAAGAGAAGCGGCCCCAATACTGACCCCTGTGGTACCCCACTGCTAACCGTGACCCAGTCCGAGTGTGCTCCATTAATAACCACCCTTTGTTTTCTATCCATGAGCCAGTTCTTAACCCACTTACACATATTTTCCCCTATCCCCATTGTTCTCATTTTATGTATCAACCTTTTGTGTGGCACTGTATCAAAAGCTTTTGAGAAGTCCATGTACACTACGTCCACTGCATTCCCTTGGTCCAGTCCTGAACTTACCCCTTCATAAAAGCTTATCAGATTAGTCTGACAAGAACGGTCCCTCGTAAACCCATGCTGATACTGTGTCATGAGGTTATTCAGCTTCAGATACTCCAATATAGTATCCCTTAAAAAACCCTCCAGGATTTTACCCACAGTAGATGTTAAGCTCACTGGCCTATAATTTCCAGGTTCAGTTTTTGCCCCCTTTTTGAATATTGGCACCACATTTGCTATACGCCAGTCCTGTGGTACAGATCCAGTTTTTATGGAATCTTTAAAGATTAAAAATAATGGTCTATAACTGTACTTAATTCCTGCAGTACTCGGGGGTGTATTCCCATCCGGGCCCGGGGATTTGTCAACTTAGTGATTTTTAGACGCCGCCGTACTTCCTGCTGGGTTAAGCAGGTGACATTTAATGGAGAAATTTTTTTTTATCTCTGATCATGTTATCTGTCATGGGATTTTCTTGTGTAAATACAGTTGAAAAAAAGTCATTTAGCATATTGGCTTTTTCCTCATCCTCATCCACCATTTCACCCAGACTAATTTTTAAGGGGTCCAACACTATCATTTTTTAGTTTCTTGCCATTTATGTAGTTAAAGAATATTTTGGGATTATTTTTTTTTGGTCCTGGCAAACCAGCAATATCAGTTACCCACGGACTGCATGGGTATAATTCCTTCTCAGCACAAGTCCACACACTCAGGGTGAGTTTCCACGGTCAGGAAACGCTGCGTGTTTGGCGCTGTGCGCTGGCGCAGCGCCAAACACGCAGCGTCCAGATGTTACAGCATAGTGGAGGGGATTTCAAGGAATCCCGTCTCCACCATGCGTAACAATACGCAGGTGGCAAACCTGCGTAAACGGACATTGCGGCGCGTCTTTTAGACCGCAGCATGTCCTCGCGTATTGCGGCGACGGTGCATCGCCGCAACAGAATTAACACAGGGCTATGTAGCCCTGCGCTCTTTCCGGAGGTGTTCCGGAGGTGTTCTGAACACCTCCGGAAAGATCGCGCGTCAGAAAGGGGGCGGGGCTTAGACGGAGCGGAATTTCCGCTCCGTCAAAAGCGCTATGGTTCCGGACCGTTGGAACCATAGCCTAAGCCAGGACCTCCACTTTCATGTAAACGTGCCCAGGCGCCTCAGAAGAGTGCTACTGCCCCACTCCATGTTACAGGCGCACCTCTCTCTGCACTGTCACATCCACCAGCTTTACTTTTGGATCATTGGCACTCTTTGCCTTCTCCCAGGGCAGGCACACAACAGTAATGTGCTCTGCCCATGGCAGCATATAGAGAAGTGTGCATGTGCAGGAGTGCTTGGGAGACACTATGCGGATGATGTATGATTTGTCGTCCACATGTAGCAGGGCAGGAGGACTGCCATAGTAGAAAAAGAGGATGCACTAGACAAGATCCAGAGATGCCCATCTAACCAGACTGCACTGTCAGTGAGTATAATAGAAGGACTTTTTTGAGATATCCAGAGGGGATTTGGAACATTTTTGCAGCATTTCAGTATGCTGTAAAAGAGGCCTTAAAGATGGTGGCCTTAATTTATAGGGTGCAAACCTGGTGACAGGTTCCTGTTAAACACAATAACTGCCCAAATATTTTTTCTTATACTGTTTTTATTTTCTGACTGTAGGTTTTTTGTATTCTATTTTCTGTACGTGCATATTAGCCAATTTTACCAATTTACCACAACAACCAGGTTTCTGAATTTAGTGAGAAATCAAGAATGCTCTATTTTTTTCTTTATCTAGTTTGTGATGTTTTCTAGCACCAAAAGTCACAAAATCATTAAAAAGTCACGTTTGCCTATTTATTAATCAAATTGAAAACACCTTCAGAAACCTAAGTCCAATCAGAGACTGGAGTGAGATCCACCAAACAAATATGACAGTCACATTTCATGAATTAGTGTTAAACATCTGGAATAAGCAAAATTGTCCAAGGGGAATAAAAACAGAAAAATAAAAAAACAAGTTAAACAGTGGTACAAAATGTACAGAGAAAAATGTGCCCACACAAAGGCTACTATAAAGGAGGAAATTACTCCAGAAACACTAATGATGGATTGGGGACATAGTGTCTTATTTTGCAACATCTCGACATCCAACTATCACATTATTTTCTTATTATATAATAGAGCTATAGATTATGAGGCAAAACCTGATGATTTTTGCTACATTTTCTTTAAGAGGAAACAAAAAATTTAGCAATAAACTCATTGAGTGAATTCAACCTGAAACAGAGTCCACAACGCCATGACTATTATGAGGAAGCCTTATTCTTTCCTCTCCAGCACAATACCGCATGAAAAATGTCTTCAAGGGTTATTCCAAAAACAGTATGTTATCCCCTATCAACAAAATACTGGATAACTTACTTATAACTGGGGATTGAACTGCTGGAATACCAGTAATCCCAAGAATAGGGATCCGGATCATGGAAACACAGGCTATGCTGAACCCCTTCTTGAATTGAGCAGAGGTGTACATAATCTCTGTTTCATTAATGATGGAAAATAGGACTATTTCCAGGTTTCAGAGCCCTTTTGTCAATATCGCTGGGGGTCTCAATGGTCTGGGAATAAAAGTTTTTTGGGGAGTAACACTGTGACCTTTAGCTGACATATGATACACATTTACTCAGGGTTGTCACCAGGAATTTCATGGCCCTACTGGCAAAATTTTCAGACCCCTTTGAGACTCCACTCAGGCTTCACCGCAGTTCCACCTCCACCCTTCAAACATTCCACAGTGCCATCGCCCACTCTTTGAAAAACGCCACTTCTGCACCACATCCTCACCAATCACACATTAACAGTACCATCAAACGCTATATCACATGCACAGCTAGCAGCTTTCGTGTTGGCCAAAAGCCGCCACCACAACAAGGTAGACTCTTTTGGCCAGGCACTACTCCACTTTAACCTATTATACATTTGTTAAAACATCCAATACTCTTTTTAGGTATATTTTTATTTTTTTTTATTGAAGGAAATGTGTCCCATACATTTTTTAAAATGAAAAATAATACCACATAGAAGGGAAAAATACCGCCACTCCTTGATCAGACCACATATTACCGCCACATAGTGACTGAATAACACCACATACAAGGGACAAACACTGTCACACCACGGCCAGACCACATATACCACCACATAATGACTGAAAAATGCCACATACAATCAACAAATATTGGCACACCATGACCAGACCAAATATTGCCAACATATAGTGAACAAATAATGGCACATACAAGGAACAAATACAGCCACACCATGACCAGACTAAATATTGCCAACATATAGTAAACAAATAATACCACATACAAGGAGCAAATACTGCCACCACCATGACCAGACCACATATTGCCAACATATAGTGAACAAATAATGCCACATTCAAGGAACAAATACTGCCACACCATGACCAGACCACATATTACCACATATAGTAAACAAATAATACCACATTCAAGGAACAAATGCAGCCACACCATGACCAGACCATATATTACCACCATATAGTGACCGAATAATACAACATACAAGCCACAAATACACATCATCAGTAGATCACATATTACCACCACATAGTGACAGAACACTACAATATCGGAACCCTCGCTTTCCTGGCCCCATACACCAGTAAGGAAAATAATGCCTCTATGGTGGCCATGCATTTATGGGCACATCATTCTATGATCAACTTGATTATTTCCATCAATATGATCACATGATGCTGATGGTTTGCTATTGCATTCGGGGGTCAGCTAGAGACCCCTGTGCCTGCCGTGATAATACTTATATGAAGTTCAAAGTGCATCTGGCCTTCATAGAATACTGTGGTACTGCAGTGTATAGTGCAAGCTATCTAACGAGTCTAAGTCAGCTAAGGAAACTTAAATAATATCCCACAATCAATATAAAGAAATATAAAGTCCAATTTATCAAAATACAAAATCATGTTGTCAAGTCATTTTTAACAATCAAAGAGCGACATATAATCAAATGATTGAATTTTTTTGAACAATTTTACTTATTTTTCTTATTTTCCAGTACATTGAAAGGTAAAATGAATGGTGTCAAAATTGCAAATGGTCCCTGTAAAATAAATAGCCATTATACAGCTATGTGGACAGAAAAATAAAAAATATATGGCTCCTGGAAGAAGGGGAGGAAAAAACAAAAACACCAAAACAGAATATTGGCATGATTGGAAGGGGTTAAATCTTAACTGGAAGCTCTTTTCAGCATCTTGAAATATGGAGGCTTCCAGGACTGTTTTGAGCTATGTTCATGGGTCACGTTTTTGTCATATTTTTTCTGTGCGTTTTTGCCTCTTAAAATGCAGAATTTTACTGTCCCAGCAAAGGGAATAAGATTTCTGAAATCTCATGCCCACGTTGCTTATTTTTTCCTCGCAGATTGGAAGCAGCTTCACATATGCGATATGTCAATTCTTGCAGCGTTTTTCACCTAATTAAATGATTAGGGAAAAAAATGTGTGAAAAAATGCATAAAAATCACAGCAAATATGTGGCAAAAGTGGGTGTTAGGGTCTGCGGAACACACTAAATATATGAGGTAGATAGGTGCGTTCGCAGCAAGGGGTCCACCGTGCAGGCGGAACCTGCTGCTAGTAAAATGGCGCAAAACGCGAACTCTGTTATCCCGCAGTCGCCAAAATAAACACCGCAATGCGCTGTGGCAATATGTGCGAACTTTGTTATTTCACAGAGCCGCTAGAAGGAGTGCCGCAGCGCTATATGGCGATGTGTGCGAACTCATTGAACACAACTGAGTCGCAAAATAAACACGTTAGGGCGCTGTCTAGCGTTGAAAGCGAACCCTGTTACGTCACAGGGCCGCTGAGAAAAAGTTCTGTGTCCTGTCAGGCACCCAGGTACACAGTTAACTGCTAAGCGAACATAAAACGTGATCATGCGCTAATGTCCTCACGGGAGTCACCCGCAATCTATGGCGTCTGAACTCCAGACCCTGAATATGGCAAACAAACTCCTCACCGGTTATGCCGGTAATCTAGGGCATCTAGGACACCCTCCCTGACCAGCTAGCATACCAAACTCCTCACCGATTAAGTCTGTATTCTAGGGGCTTATTTCAGCCAGGCCCTAACCACACACACGCAAGACCACACTGGCGCAAAGCATATAATGGTTGATATTAGCGCATGGCGGCCCAGCCATGCCACCCTTTTATAGCAACAGCTACAGGACCTGCCAGAAACAAGGACCAATGAGAAACTGTTCCAAAACAGTCCTGCTGGTGACACCGACTTCCTAATGAACCCTCTTGCCAGATTCTCCTGGATATATTGAGACATAGCCTCCGTCTCAGGAAGAGAGAGGGGATAGACCCTTCCCCGAGGAGGTTCTGCTCCAGGCAAGAGGTCAATAGGACAGTCGTAGGGACGATGGGGCGGTAGAGTCTCCGCAGCCTTTATAGAGAACACGTCTGCATATGACTGATAACACTTGGGAAGAGGAGAAAGATCTGCGGGTATCTCTGTAGTGGTAACCTGAATGCACTCCCTGACACATCTGTCCTTACATGACTCACTCCAACCCAGTATCCTACCGGAGGTCCACTCAATATGAGGGGAGTGGGAACGGAGCCAGGGTACTCCCAGTAGGATTTTGTCTATTCCCTCGGGAAGGACCAGAAGGGAAATAATTTCCTGATGGGAAGTGGGTACACACAAAGTAAGAGGGACAGTCTGATGTGTAATTGGTGAGGGCAATGTCAACCCATTCACTACCCGGACAGTTACTGGTTTGTCGAGCGCTACCAGATGTATAGCATGGCAACGAGCAAAGGTGGATGACATGAAATTCCCCTCTGCTCCTGAGTCGACACAAAGCTCGACTGTAAGTGTGGAAGAGTCCACAGTGACTGTCCCTTTAAATGTCATCTTTGAGGAAAATGCCGCTGTCTCTAGTGAACCTCCTCCCAGGGCCACTAGACGTGATCGCTTCCCCCGATCGCTGTGGACATTTGTTGGCATAGTGTCCTGTCTGCTGACAAAGGTTACAGACCACAGATACTCGGAAGACTCGAGACTTAGGTCCTGCACGAGGAACCTCTGTGGCCTTTTGGGGTTCGGACACCAGATCGGGGGATTCGAGAGGTGTGGCAAAGGTTGGAGCCAACCGAATCCTCTGCCTACACTGGGCCCGCTCCAACCTCCGCTCGTGAAAACGGAGGTCGATGCGGGTAGATATGGAGATAAGCTTCTCCAGTGTGGCGGGAATCTCCCTTGTAGCCAAAGCGTCTTTAACATGGTCAGCCAGTCCTCGCCAGTAGACTGGAATGAGAACTTTATCTGACCAGTCTAGCTCTGAGGCCAGAGTCCGAAACTGGACGGAAAACTGACTGACCAAAGACGAACCCTGTGCCAATGCCAGCAGTTGTAACGCCATATCGTGGGTGACCTGAGGTCCTAAAAAGACCTTTTTAAGAGCCTCCAGGAAACGAGGAGCACTCCGCACCACATGATCGTCGCGCTCCCACAGCGGCGTTGCCCACTCCAACGCTCTGCCCGAGAGTAGAGACAGTACAAAACCCACTTGTGCCCGATCCGTGGGGAAATGTGCAGCCAGAAGCTCGAGCTGTATAGAGCACTGACTCACGAATCCCCGACATTGCTTGCTGTCACCGGCAAACTTGTCAGGAAGCGGGAGGAGGCATAATGTAGGGGCAGAGGTGGCAGAGGACAAACTGGCTGCAGCCACGCTAGCAGCCTGAACAGCGACTGCGGTAACATCCACAGCTGAGGTTGTGCGCTGAAGAGCCATCCAACCTACCCTCCAGCTGCTGGATGTACTGCAGTAGACACTGGTCATCCGCCATTTTACTAGCCAGTTACGTCACTAGAGCCGCTGAGAAAAAGTTCTGTGTCCTGTCAGGCACCCAGGTACACAGTTAACTGCTAAGCGAACATAGAACGTGATCATGCGCTAATGTCCTCACGGGAGACACCCGCAATCTATGGCGTCTGAACGCCAGACCCTGAATACGGCAAACAAACTCCTCACCGGTTATGCCGGTAATCTAGGGCATCTAGGACACCGTCCCTGACCAGCTAGCATACCAAACTCCTCACCGATTAAGTCGGTATTCTAGGGGCTTATTTCAGCCGGGTCCCTAACCACACACACGCATGACCACACTGGTGCAAAGCATATAATGGTTGATATTAGCGCATGGCGGTCCAACCATGCCACCCTTTTATAGCAACAGCTACAGGACCTGCCAGAAACAAGGACCAATGAGAAACTGTTCCAAAACACATGCAGTTTCAGGACCTTCCTGGCGGACCAATAGGAGCTGCTGCAGTACCTGAACATGTGACCCCTGATCTCCAATGAGAGATCTTACCCTGGGCATGCTCAGAAGGGGAAACGCAGGACTTCGTCCCAAAGACGTCTGCTCCAGCACTGGCTATAATAGCAGATTCAGGAGAGACAGCAGTAAGTCTCTGCACATTACTGGAATGGGCAAGACGCTGGGACCGACGTCTCTGCTGAGTAGGCTCCACTGCGGCTGGAGACGAATGGGGGACCGCAGTGGGACTGGTTCGAGATTCCCCTTGTGCAGCAGCAGGAACTCGAACCCTAACAGTGGGCATATTTTACAAAGTGTTTTTCCTGCCCACATATCGATATTTCCTGCAGATTTCTTTGCTGCATATACTGACGTGTGTGCAATTTATAACCATCCAGAGCTTAAGCGGGCATAGAATTGGCTGCAATGTAAGGGTAGACTCCTCGTGCCGTGCACGACTCCTGCAGGTCTGCTCCACTCTCAGCACAATATTATGACTTAGGCATTCTTGATTGGTTCTTCCGGGGCAGCTGCTCTTTAGAGACAGGCTACGTTCACATGTTGAGTAATTAGTCAGTATTTTACATCAGTATCTATAAGCCAAAATCATTAGCTGAGCAATCAGAGGAAAAGTATAGTAGAAACACGTCACCAGTTCTGTATTTATCACCCACTCCTGGTTTTGGCTTACAAACATTGATGTAGAATACTGACCAAATACTGAACTTGTGAATGTGCCAATAAGATTTCCAACAGCCATATTGAAATAACACTATCTTCTATGTGAGAATGTTGCTGACCCGCTCTGTGATCTGCGCAGAGGTCACTGAGCAGCCAAGTGGAGGAAGTATCCATTATCTAATGCATTGCATGGGAGAAAGTTTGGGGCATACTCCCTGATCTATGCAGAGATTACCATGCAGGGAGGAATTGGAGGTGGGTTATGACCTTTGACTATTATGTTTTGTGAAGAGTGTTGTGATCATGCTCTGTGATCAGTGCTCCATCCACCAACGTCACGTTGCACCACAGACTGTCCAGGAGTTGACTGATGCTTTAGTCCAGGTCAGGGAGGAGATCCCTCAGGAGAACATCTGCAACCTCATCAAGAGTATGCCCAGGCATTGTAGGGAGGTCATACAGGCACGTGGAGGCCACACACAATACTGAGCATCATTTTGACTTGTTTCCACTTTAATTTTGTCTTCTTTTGATTTTCATTTTGACTTGTTTCCACTTTCATTTTGGGGGTCTCTCCAAATCCAGTCCTCCATTGGTTCAAAAGTTTGATTTCCATTGACGATTTTTGTGTTTATGTTGACAGCACATTCAACTTTGTACACAACAAAGTACTCAATGAGAATATTTCATTCATTTACATCTAGGATGTGTTATTTGAGTGCTCCCTTTATTTTTTTGAGCAATATATATATATATATATATATATATATATATATATATATATATATATACAGTACAGACCAAAAGTTTGGACACACCTTCTCATTCAGAAATTTTTCTGTATTTTCATGACTATGAAAATTGTAGAATCACACTGAAGGCATCAAAACTATGAATTAACACATGTGGAATTATACATTACACTTTACAAAAAAGTGTGAAACAACTGAAAATATGTCTTATATTCTAGGTTCTTCAAAGTAGCCACCTTTTGCTTTGATTACTGCTTTGCACGCAGAAAAGGTGAACGGATGGACTCTACATGCCTAGTTCCCACCGTGAAGCATGGAGGAGGTGATGTGATGGTGTGGGGGTGCTTTGCTGGTGACACTGTTGGGGATTTATTCAAAATTGAAGCGGTGAGCGGTCCAACTCACCCCAAACCATCTCGATTGGGTTCAGATCTGATGACTGTGGAGGCCAGGTCATCTGGTGTAGCACCCCAACACTCTCCTTCTTGGTCAAATAGCCCTTACACAGCCTGGAGGTTTGTTTGGGGTCATTGTCCTGTTGAAAAATAAATGATGGTCCAACTAAACGCAAACCGGATGGAATAGCATGCTGCTGCAAGATGCTGTGGTAGCCATGATGGTTCAGTATGCCTTCAATTTTGAATAAATCCCCAACAGTGTCACCAGCAAAACACCCCACACCATCACACCTCCTCCTCCATGCTTCACGGTGGGAACCAGGCATGTAGAGTCCAGCCGTTCACCTTTTCTGCGTACAAAGCAGTAATCAAAGCAAAAAGTGGCTACTTTGAAGAATCTAGAATATAAGACATATTTTCAGTTGTTTCACACTTTTTTGTAAAGTGTAATGTATAATTCCACATGTGTTAATTCATAGTTTTGATGCCTTCAGTGTGATTCTACAATTTTCATAGTCATGAAAATACAGAAAATCATTGAATGAGAAGGCATAAAAAATAAGAAAAAAGCAGAAATATGCTTAACATTCAAATTTTATTTTAAAAAAATAGGTTATTTTCTGATGAATCATTGCTACATGCTACTGAGATTGCCAGGCGGCATTGTGATAACAAAAATATTATTTGCTCAGGCAGAAGCGTTGTCTTACCACTGACAAGTGCGGTCATTGTAGAATTAGGTTGCAGTTGCTTTTTTTTTTCTTTTTACGATGTATGGAGCATATGGTGGAAGCAATCAGCCGGACAGAAGACAATTGTGCTCCGTTCTCAGCATCTTTTTTCGATGGAATTGGATGGAATGTTAGTTTATTAGATATCAATCAGTTCATTAGTCATGCAATATTGTCTTTTTGTCTATGGATGAGGGATTGATTTAGCTTCCATGATGCAATTCTCTATGTAAAAAGAGATACAGTACAGACCAAAAGTTTGGACACACCTCATTCAAATATTTTTCTGTATTTTCATGACTATGAAAATTGTACATTCACACTGAAGGCATCAAAACTATGAATTAACACATGTGGAATTATATACTTGACAAAAAAGTGTGAAACAACTGAAAATATGTCTTATATTCTAGGTTCTTCAAAGTAGCCACCTTTTGCTTTGATTACTGCTTTGCAAACTCTTGGCATTCTCTTGATGAGCTTTTGATGCCTTCAGTGTGAATGTACAATTTTCATAGTCATGAAAATACAGAAAAATCTTTGAATGAGAAGGTGTGTCCAAACTTTTGGTCTGTACTGTAAGTTTTAATAAACTTAAGCAAATACATATAGTGACTTCAAAAACTATTTATACCCCATGAACGCTTCCACATTTTTTTCACATTATACCCACAAACTTAAATGTATTTTATTGAGATATTATGTGACATACCAACACAAAGTAGTATATATTTGTGAAATGTAAAGGAAATGATATATGGTTTTCTAAATATTTATTCAATATAAGTCTGAAAATTGTGACGTGCATTTGTATTCGGCCCCCTGTAGTCTGATACCCCTGAATAAAATTGTCAGTGACCAATTGCCTTCAGAAGTCGCATAATTAGTAAACTGAGGTCACCTGTGTGAAATTTCTTCTCAGTTTAACTACAGCTGTTCTGTGAAAACCTCAGAAGTTTTTTTTAGAACATTAGGCATAAAGCAGCATCATGAAAACCAAGGAACACAACAGACAAGTCGGGGATAAAGTTGTGGAGAAGAGTGAAGCTGGGTTGGGTTATGAAAAAATAGCCCAAGCTTTGAACGTCTCATTGAGCACTGTTCAATGCATAATATAACCCACGGGTCCCTAAGAAGCCAGCGAATCTCCCTCAGCGCACAGTGCATGTCACAAAGTGACTGAAAACTTATCAATTTAGCCCAGACAACCCCTTTAAACATTATCCATAGCAATAATCAATCTTAAAAGTCATAAGCTTGCCAATTACTAAGATGATATCCTATGACAGTGCCTCCTTTAAATTCACTAAGCTGTTTTCTATGAGATTACATAAAGTGTGCAATATTTTAGCATTTTTTTCCATTTTCTTTTAACAACTTTCCAGCCATCACTTGGTACCTTAAGATATTTATGAAGCAAAATTTATTTCAGTAAATGTTATCTTTTCCACTTGGGTCTGCTATTGCATAATTTTTGCATAATTACTGGTGAGAGGTATAATCAGATTGATGCAGTATTTTTTTTTCTAACTTGTGTCTTCCACGTATGTGTGCTTAACAGATGGGGAACATTAAAGCAGATGGAACACTTTGTGTCAGCACATTTGTAAATCTGATTATTTGATGTGTAATTTTGAAAGATAAAATCTCATGTAACACTAATTTGTTCAATAATCTTTGTCATATTCATTAGTGTGATTGGCTGAAGTGTATTATTGGTAGCTTTGTATTTTTACTTAAATTAATCATTATTATGTACAGAGCACAGCATAAATTAGTACACCCCAACAGATTTGTCAGAAAACCTTTAGTCTCCTTTTAGAATCAATATTTTCTATGGGATACTACAAATACTCCTACCTATGTGGGCCATCAATTGAAAACAGGAGTTCTTAATTTTTACACCCAGTAATTTTCCCGGCAAATTCAATCAAGTTCATGTTTTACTTTTACCTTAGTAAAAGTCTTTAGGAAGAAAGCTAAAGTTTAGACTGCACTATTCTAATTAACAAGAACTCGGCCACAGGTAAGTCTAATTACTCATTATACAGGTGTCCCGCAAACGGGTGACTACAAAAAAGGCAATTACTTAACAAAGAAAACTCCTTCACTTTTCATGCTGTCTGCAATGGCACCACATGGAAGAGAAATGTCACAAGATCTGTGAAAGAAAGTAATTCCTTTACACAAGAAAGCTTTACTTATGAGTCAGAAAACTGTATGATGTTGTCTACAGTGAGACATGGTTGTGTCAGTGTCCTCATGTGTGGCTTTATAAGTGCTTCTATTGTCAGGGAGCCATATTTCATTTATGGTAACATGAATTCACAGATGTGCTGCTCTATATTGAAATAGAATATGTTACGTTCACTTTATGCCCTTGGTAGACATGCACTTTTCCAATTGAATATGTACAGTGGGGAAAATAAGTATTTGTAGGTAGGAAAACTTGCAAAATCAGAGGTGTATCAAAGAATCAAGAGTTTTTTTGGACAGAAAAATAGAAAATCGCATTTATGATTTTTAAATAATTAAATTGCAATTTCTTGCATGAAATAAGTATTTGATCACTTACCAACCAGCAAGAATTTTGTCTTTCACAGACATGTTACCGTATATACCCATGTATAAGCCGAGATTTTCAGCCCATTTTTTACGGCTGAAAGTCCCCCTCTCGGCTTATACGCGGGTCATATACGGGGGTCGGCGGGGGAGCTGGGGTGTCGGATCATACTCACCCCTCCACCGGCGCGGTCTCTGCAGCCCCCCTGCTTCTCCCACGATCTCCGGCTCCTTCCTGCAGCAGTCACATGGCACCGCTCATTAAAGTCATGAATATGCACATATTCATGACTTTAATGAGCGGTAGCACGTGACCGCTGCAGGACTGAAGCGCTGCGGAGAGCGCTGGGAGAAGAGGAGAGGCTGCAGGGACGCGCGGTGGAGGGGTGAGTATAGCTATATTTACCTGTCCCCGTGCCACCATTGCGCGCTGCTCCCTCGGTCCTTGCTGTGAATGTTCAGGCAGAGGGCGCGATGACGTCGTTAGTGTGCGCCCCGCCCCCTGCCAGATCATTCACAGCCAGAGGAGTCAGACCGAGAGAGCAGCGCAGCGGTGCAGAGAGGACAGGTAAATATCTCAGGTGCCGGGGTCCTGAGCAAGCGGTGACACCGGCACCTATCCCCCATAGCGCCCCGCTGTCACCGCCTGCTCAGGACACCGGCACCTGGCCCACAGCGACCAGAGGTGAGTATGTCATTTTTTTTTTTTTTGCAGCAGCAGCATATGAGGCCTATACTATGGGGCATAATTGTGCAGCATATGGGGCATAATCTGGAGCATATGGGGGCATAATCTGGAGCATATGGGGCATAAACTGTGGAACATATGGGGGCATAATCTGGAGCATATGGGGGCATAAGCTGTGGAACATATGGGGGCATAATCTGGAGCATATGGGGGCATAAAATGTGGAACATATGGGGGCATAATATGGAGCATATGGGGCATAATCTGGAACATATGGGGGCATAATCTGGAGCATATGGGGGCATAAGCTGTGGAACATATGGGGGCATAATCTGGAGCATATGGGGGCATAATCTGGAGCATCTGGGGCATAAGATGTGGAACATATGGGGGCATAATATGGAGCATATGGGGCATAATCTGGAACATATGGGGCATAATCTGGAGCATATGGGGGCATAAGCTGTGGAACATATGGGGGCATAATCTGGAGCATATGGGGGCATAAGCTGTGGAACATATGGGGGCATAATCTGGAGCATATGGGGGCATAAGCTGTGGAACATATGGGGGCATAATATGGAGCATATGGGGGCATACTCTGTGGAACATATGGGGCATAATCTGGAGCATATGGGGGCATAATCTGTGGAACATATGGGGCATAATCTGTGCAGCATATGGGGGCATAATCTGTGGAGCATCATATGGGGGCATAATCATTTTTCACCCTTGGCTTATATGCGAGTCAATAAGTTTTCCCAGTTTTTTGTGGCAAAATTAGCGGGGTCGGCTTATACCTGGGTCGGCTTATACATGAGTATATACGGTAATTTTTCTTTAAGAAGCCCTTCTACCCTGCTTTCATTACCTAGATTAATTCCACCTCTTTAAACTCGTTACTTGTATAAAAGACACCTGCCCACACAATCACATTACAACCTCTTCCCCATGGCCAAGAAGAAAGAACTGTTTAAGGACACCATGGACAAAATTGTAGACCTGCACAGTGCTGGGATGGGCTGCAGGACATAGGCGAGCAGCTTGGTGAGAAGGCAACAACTGTTGGCACAATTATTAAAAAATGGAAGAAACACAAGATGACTGTCAATCTTCTTCGATCTGGGGCTCCATGCAAGAACTTGCTTTTTGGGTTTAGGATAATTTTGAGACATGGCAGGAATCAGCCCAGAACCTAATGAGAGAACCTGTTCAATGACCTGAAGAGAGCTCAAACCACAGTCTCAAACATTACCATTAGTATCATTAGTATCACACTACATCTTCATGGCAATGCAAGGGCATGTAAGGTCCTCTGCTCATGTCAGCATATGTTCAGGCCTGTGTGAAGATCATCATTGACCATCTGGATGATCAAGAGGAGGCATGGGAGAAGGTCTAGTACTCAGATGAGACCAAAATAGAACTTTTATGTATCAACTTCACTTGCTGTGTTTGACGAAAGTAGGATGAGTACAACCCCAAGGAAACCATATTAATCATGAAGCATGCTGGGGAAAACATCATACTTGGCAGAAAAGCACCTCCAAACAGGACAGGATGACTGCATCATATTGAAGGGAGAATGGATGGTGTCATGTATTGCAATATTTTGGCCAACAACCTCCTTCCTTCAGTAAGTGTATTGAAGATTGGTCATGGCTGGGTCTTTCAGCATGACAATGACCCAAAACAAACAGCCTGGGCAACTAAAGAGGCTCCAGAAAACATTTCAAGGTCCTGGAGTGGCCTAGCCTTTCTCCAGACCTGAACCTAACAGAAAATCTTTTGAGGGAGCTGAAACTCAATGTTGCCCATCGACAGCCCTAAAACTTGAAAGATCAGGAAAAGATCTGTATGGAGGAGTGGTCCAAAATCCCTGCTGCAGTGTGTGCACTTGGTCAGGAAGTACAGGAAACATCTGACCTCTATAATTGCAAACAAAGGTTTCTGTACCAAATATTAAGTTCTGTTATTCTTTTGTATCAAAGATTTATTTAATGCAATAAAATGCAAATTAATTACCGTATATACTCATGTATAAGCCGACCCGTGTATAAGCCGACCCCCTAATTTTGCCACAAAAAACTTGGAAAACTTATTGACTCGCGTATAAGCCGGGTGTATAAGTTGCCGTCCTGCTCTGTGCTCCCCCATCCAGCTCTGTGCGCCCCCATTCTCCTCTGTGCTCCCCTCCTCCTGCTCCATTATCCTGTCCTGCTCCGTGCTTTCCATCCTCCCCCGTCCTGCTCCGTGCTCCCCCATCCAGCTCTGCACTCCCCCATTCTCCTCTGTTCCCACCCCCGTCCTGATCCGTGCTCTCCGTCCTCCCCCCGTCCTGCTCCGTGCTCTCCGTCCTCCCCCGTTCTGCTCCGTGCTCTCCGTTCTCCCCCCGTTCTGCTCCGTGCTCTCCGTCCTCCCCCCGTCCTGCTCTGTGCTCCTTGTCCTCCTCCATGCTCCCCCCATCCTCCTCCATCATACTCACCCTCCCCGTGCCATCGCTGAACGTCCCGGCCGGCAATCCTGCGTTCTCCCCGGCTTCCTGCAGCTCTCCAGCGCTGAGCGGTGACGTAATACGGCTCATTAAGGCCATGAATATTGAGGCCACGCCCATGGGAGTGGCGTCGCATCCATATTACATGACCTTAATGAGCGGTATTACGTCACCGCTCAGCGCTGGAGAGCTGCAGGAAGCCGGGTAGAACGCAGGATTGCAGGGACGTTCAGCGATGGCACGGGGAGGGTGAGTATGATGTCCCAGCCACCGGCTCCTGCCGCCGCATCCCCTCCCCCTCTGGTTTCTGCCCTATGACTCGTGTATAAGCCGAGGGGGCATTTTCAGCACAAAAAAAGGTGCTGAAAATCTCTGCTTATACACGAGTATATACTGTATTTAAAAATCATACAATGTGATTTTCTGTTTTTTATTTTTTGATACTAGTTGACAGTGTGAGAATGGGCATAACACATGCAATTGACATCAATTATTTCCAGGAGGAATATCAGAGAAACACTGTAAGGCCGGAGTCACACACAACCACAAAAAATCGGTCCGTTTAAGACGGTCGACAATCGGATCAAAATAAAAACATCACACATCCTTCTGGCATCCGATTTTCCTTCAAAGATGCGATTTAATCGCATGTGTGTGTACCTTGTAACATCCGATTTTCATCCGACTTGCGAGATTTTCTCGCAGGCTTGCAAAACTGACATATAATGGATCCAAAAGAATAGTATTTAAATGCCAAAAGAAAGAATAGATATATACACATAGAGCACATATATATATATATATATAATATATTATATATATATATATATGTCATTGTGACATATATATATATACATATATTTATAGTTCTTACACTTCTACATACTGTTATAGCCGCTAATTCAATTGCCGGCTTCAGTGAAATCACAGAAGCCGACATGAAATGATACATTGTTTCCACACATTTAACCATGTAATTTCATGTATTTTTATATATGTTTGAAACATACAATTACATGAGTATATGTGTGCTAAATTTCAGACATGTAGGGGTTAATTAAAGGTGTAAATTCGTTGAAAAAAAATGCGTGGGCTCCCGCTGTATTTTCTCCACCAGACAGACAAAGCAAGCGAGTGGGGGCAGATAATAATAGCCTAGGGAGGGTACATTTTTTTTGTGCCCCCCCTGGCTACTAACATCTGCCCCCAGACACCCCAGAAAGGGCAAATCTATAATTAGATTCGCCCTTTCTGGCACTTTGCCCGTCTATTCCCATTGCCCTGTAGCGGTGGCGAATGGGTTAATAAGGGGTTAAAATGACCTTGCAATTGAAAGGTCACTTTAAGCCAGGTTAATAATTGATAGCTGTCAATTAGACAACTATCAATTATTAATCCTATTGTATGAAAGAAAAATCAAACACACACAGTTTAATAAAAAATAAGTTTAATTAAATAATCACAGTTTTTGACCATATTTTATTTTCCTGCTAAAACCATTTCCTGTAATAAAAATAAAATAAAAAGCAAAATTATACTTACCAATCCGATGTACAGTCAGGTCCCATGCTGTAATCCATCAGAAAGGGTTAAGAGGTTACAGTTAGCAGGGAGATAATTCTGTCTACTAGCTCTAACCCCATGAATGAATAAGTTCCTCTCCCAGCGAAAGTAGAGGAATAGATTCATGAATGGAGCTTAATTGATTTATTGGCAATTTAACTTTAGTGACCTGACCTAAAGGGAAAGTGGACACAATCAATTAAGCTTCATTCATGAAACACATCCTCTCCTGTCGCCAGGAGAGGAACTTATTCATTCAGGAGCTTTGAGCTGAGCATGCAGGATTACTTGCACTGCTTGGCTCAAAGCTAGTTAACCCTTTGTGAAGGATTACAGCGTGGGACGTGACAGATCGGTGGAATAGGTAAGAATAATTGTTGTTTTATTTCTTTTTCTTTATTTTAGGAGATCAATGGCTTCGCACGGATTAAGTGTAGAATAAAATATGGTCAAAAAATGTGTTTTTATTTCATTAAAATTATTTATTCTTAAAGTGTGTGTGTTTTTTTATTTACTTCAATAGGATTAATAATTGATAGTTGTCTAATTGACAGCTATCAATCATTAACCTGCCTTAAGGTCACCTTTCAATTGCAAGGTGACACTAAGGTGAGATTAACCCATTCGCCACCGCTACAGGGCAATGGGAATAGACGGGCAAAGTGCCAGAAAGGGCGAATCTAATTATAGATTTGCCCTTTCTGGGGTGTCTGGGGGCAGATGTTAGTAGCCAGGGGGGGGCACAAAAAAATGCACCCTCCCTGGGCTATTATTATCTGCCCCCACTCGCTTTGCTTTGTCTGTCTGGTGGAGAAAATACAGCGGGAGCCCACGCATTTTTTTTCAACGAAATTACACCTTTAATTAACCCCTACATGTCTGAAATTTTGCACAAATACACTCATGTAATTGTATGTTTCAAACATATATAAAAATACATGAAATTACATGGTTAAATGTGTGGAAACAATGTATCATTTATGTCGGCTTCTGTGATTTCACAAAACCCGGCAATTGAATTAGCGGCTATAACAGTATGTAGAAGTCTAGGAACTATAAATATATATATATGTACATGTCACAATGACATGTATATATATATATATATAATATATGTGTTCTATGTGTGTATATCTATTCTTTCTAGTCTTTATTAAAGCTGTCAGTGTGATTTTACAGTATAGGCAGGGATGAATTGCCGGCTTTTCTAAAGGACACCGATGCGATTTCATCACAAGTCACACAGTGTGGTCCGTTTGTAATCCGATTTTTCATCGCTCCCATAGACTTGCATTGGCGATAGTCAACCGACAATCGGTGACAGTGGCAGCATGCTGCGATTGTACACGGACGTTGAAAACGGACCACAAAAAAACGGCTACTGGGAGCTGCTCCATAGATTAACATACGGCAGACTGCAATGCGATTTTTCATCGCATTGCAATCGTCCGATTTTGTCGCCAGTGTGACGCCGGCCTAATAGTCTAAATTTAAAAACAAAGTTTCAAAAACTGAGATTTAATGTGAGAATGCTCAAATTTGCTAAAACAAACAAAGCAGACTGATCCTCTTTAGGTAGTGATTAATCTCTTGACCTTATATGTGGCCTTGAAGACCTGAGAAGGTTGTGACTTTAGACTGTGTTCACAAATTGCAGCCCAGTGCGGTTTTTTTACCACAGTCATGGCAATGGTGTACTGTTTTTTGCCTTGGTCAAATCATGGCAAAAACTGTTTTACTGTGATCACGACAAAAAAAAATTGTGGAGCCGCAACGTACGAAACACAGCCTTTCAGAGATTTCCACTCCTCTGTTTTACAGATTGCTTTAATTGAAACAGTTTATTCTGTCTTGTTCTTCCATTGCCCCTCTTTATAAATAACTCTTAATTGCCGTAGATTGGAAATTATTCGGCATAAACAGACATATCTTCACTTCCTCCTGCTCACGAAATAAAAAAAAAAACAGCTTAAACTTACAAAGGAAAGTTTTTGTAAACAATTAAGCTGGAGACGTTTTATACCATTATTTGCCAACTTTTAGTAATTACTACGTATTATGCAAATTTCTTATTTTTAATTATTAACAAAGCTTCATAAAGAAGAAATGTCTTAAATCCCTGGCAAAATGTTTCCGGACGGATTGATTAGGAGAGTAAAAACTTAAAAGCCATGAAGTAATATCATTTTGGAAATATATCAATATGTTTATACAGAATCCCGACACGTAAAAGACAATTCAATGCTGTCAACGTAATTACTAAATGTTCGAGCGTGCAGATGGTATAGGATTAAGTGTTATGATTAGAAACCAATTTGTTTCCACATTCGTATTTGAAACAAAATATTATAAAATTAAGATTAAGACATCTGATTGGTTGTTTTCTTGCTTATCTATTGTCATTGAATCCATAGAAAATTATTTAAAGTGAAGTTGACAGCAGATTAATGCTGCCCAAACCACAGGCAGCATAAATCAGAATCTGTCCGTGTTATTGCAGCATTTCAGAGATGACATATCTTAAATGACTTGTCCTAGAGGCCAGTTCCTAGAGGCTTCTTACCACCCAATCATCTAGATTGACTGATCTTTCCTTATACAGACTCATAAACAATGGGGCATCTTGGATTTGTCATCTGAGGCATTTAATCTCAAGCAGCGGTATACAAAGAAATCATGGATCCCCATAGCAAGAGTTTGTACATTTTCCTCTCTCACCCTCCCTAAAACATACAAGCACAGAAAACATATATTTGTCGGATTCTTGGTGTAGGCTGGGTGATAGCGCATAGGCGCATTAACCGAAGGTCATAACTCCCAAATTTTAAACATAGGAAAAGAGACATGTATTGTCACTTGTACACAGAAATACTGCTCCTGATGAAGCCCTTAGTGTTCTCACCAGGGCCGGACTGGCCATTTGGCAATTCTGGCAAATGCCAGAAGGGCAGGTGGGTCGTGGGCTGCCTTGTCTGCTACTGCTATGTTGTTAGCAGAATCGGTGTTCTCAAGATACCCATACCGTTAAGAGTTGTGACGGAGCACAGTCGCCACGGGTATCATTAGAAATATTGGTCTTGTATTAAATCTTGTTTTCTTCAATCCAGGGTAATATTCGTAGTTAGTTATATATCCGGTCTGGTGCTTGGGGACCGGAACAGCATGGGCCAGTGTGATTTCAAATGCCAGGGCTGAATTTCTGCCCCAGTCCATACCTGGTTCTCACCCACTGTTATACCGCTTTCATAGCAACCATACAGATTAATGCTGACCAAAATGTCATCCCCTGTTTAATGCTCCTTAGTGAATTTTCTCACATGCACAGTATGATGATCCCAGTGTGGTATGCCCACAGTTCCCCATTATGCAGCCCCCACAGTATGATGCACCCATAATGCCCCATAAAGTCTCATGATTCCCACAGTGACCCTACATACAGTTTGAAGTTCCCACAACCCCCACACACAGTATGTTGCCCCATATACAGGGATGATGGCCCTCGCTGCTCCTCACACAGTATGATAGATCCCACATTATCTCACACAGTAAAATGTCCTCAACAGTCCCCCTCACAGTATAATGGACTCCATAGATCCCAACACAGTATTACTAACTACAGACCCTCACAAATTATGATGCCCTCCCCCTATAGACACCCATACATTATGATGGCCTCCACAGTCCCACTCATAGTATTATGGCTCCCACAGCCCTTGACACACAAGATGATGTTCACCATGGTCTTGCACAAAGCATGATGATTTGCTCAATCAGCCCTCCATAAAGAATGATAGCCTACACAGTCCAAAACACAGTATCATGTCTCCCATATCCCACAAAGCAATATGATGGCCTCTCACAGCGTCTCACAATTTGAGGGCCTCTCACAGCCTCCACACAGCATAATGACCTCTTACAGCTCACCACACAGTATGATGGTCCCTCACAGCTCCCATAGAGAATGATGAACTTTCTCAGATCCGCATACAGTATAACGGCACCTTATAGCCCTCCAAAGTATTAGGGCCACTCACAATTGAAATATAATATGAAGGACACAGTGCTCTGACAAAAAAAAACAACTTACCTTGCCCTCTGCTCCTCCAAGCAAACTTCTCAGGTCCGCTCACTCTTTAAAGTAAGTATGATATAGTGACTTTGTCGTGCCTGCTGTGAGATTGAGCGATCAGTCACACAAGGTGATGATGACACAGGGAAATATTAACTCCCTGTTCCATATTCAACTATATCTTGATGCAGATACCATTGAATCCAAATTCCCCGTGAAAGTAAGTGGAGAGCACTGATGCTGGGCACTAGACTCTCCAGCTCATGGGCTCCATAGTGGTAACGTGGTCTGCCGATCTCAGTAGTGTGCCCTTGATTCCTGGTTGAGAGACGTGGGCTAGACAGTCTGTAGGAGCGCCAGCCAGGCGTAACTGTTGTATGCAATTAAGAGATCTAATGCTGCTCCAGCAGGGTACCTCGAGTGGGATTACTATTGAGCAAGATTCTTGAAAACCCGGTCAGCAGATTAGGCCACCTGAGGAAGACAGACTTACTCCGTTGAAACGCGTTGTGGATTCAATGTTTTACCATAATTTTTAATAATTTTTAATAAATGAAGATTGTCATTTACTAAGAAGATTCCTGTCTTTTGGGCCCTGCTGACCGGGTTTTCAAGAATCTTGCTTGATTCCTGGTTGGCTTTTCACATTATGTTTTCTCTGAAACACTGCATCATTTCAGAGTAAAACATACAGGTGCGTCTGACAAAAATTAGAATATCATCAAAAATTATTCTCTTTCAGTTCTCCAATAGAAAAAGTGAATCTCATATATTATATAGAGTAATTACAAACAGAGTGATATATTTCAAGTACTTATTTCTGTTAATGTTGATGATTAAGGCATACAGCCAATGAAAAATCAAACGACATTATCCAAGTATATTATAATTAACAAAAAACACCTTCCTAAGCGTTTAAAAAGTCCTTTAGTCTGTTTCAGTAGCTCCACAATAATGGGGAAGACTGCTGACTTGACAGATGTCCAGAAAGCAGTAATTGACACACTCCACAAGGAGGGTAAGCCACAAAAGGTCCTTGCTAAAGAAGCTGGCTGTTCACAGAGTGCTGTATTCAAGTATATTAATGGAAAGTTGAGCCAAAGAAAAAGTATTGGAGAAAAAGGTGCCAAGCAACCTGGATAACTGAAGCCCTGAAAGGATTGTTAAGAAAAGGCCAATCAAAAATTTGGGGGAGATTCACAAGGAGTGGACTGCTGCTGGAGTAATTGCTTCAAGAGCCATCACACACACAGACGTATCCAGGACATGGGCTACAAGTGTCACATTCCTTGAGTCAAGCCACTCATGACCAATAGACAACACCAGAAGCGTCTTACGTGGTCCAAGGGGAAAAAAAACTGGACTGTTGCTCAGTGGTCCAAAGGGTTGTATTCAGATGAAAGTAAATTTTGCATTTCATTTGGAAATCAAGGTCCCGGAGTCTGGAGGAAGAGTGGAGAGGCCACAATCCAAACTGCTTGAGGTCTAGTGTGAAGTTTCCACAGTCAGTGATTGTTTGGGGAGCCATGTCATCTGCTGGTGTAGGTGCACTGTGTTTTATCAAGACCAAAGTCAGCGCAGCCGTCTACCAGGGAATTTTAGAGCACTTCATACTTCTGTCTGCCGACAAGCTTTTTGGAGATAGAAATTTTATTCTCCAGCAGGACTTGGCACCTGTCCACCCTGCCAAAAGTACCAATACCTGGTGTAAAACAACAGTATTACTGTGCTTGATTGGCAGCAAACTCGCCTAACCTTAACCCCCAAGGAGAATCTATGGGGTATTGTGAAGAGGAAGATGAGTGACACCAGACCCAACAATGCAGATGAGCTGAAGGCTGCTATCAAAGCAACCTGGGCTTCCATAACCCCTCAGCAGTGCCACAGGCTGATCGCCTCCATGCCACGCCGCATGATGCAGTAATTGATGCAGAATGAGACCCGACCAAGTATTGAGTGCATTTACTGATCATACATTACAGTAGGACAATATTTCGGATTTTAAAATCATTTTTCAAGCTGGTGTTATAAAGTATTCTAATTTACTGAGATAATGACTTTTGGGTTTTCATTGGCTGTAAGACATAATCATCAACATTAACAGAAATAAACACTGTGAAATAGATCACTCTGTGTGTAATGACTCTATATAATATATGAGTTTCATTTTTTGTATTGAAGAACTGAAATACATTTACTTTTTGATGATATTTTAATTTTGTGAGAAGCACCTGTACCTGGCTCCAATAACTTAACCAATGTCTAATTCATGCTGTGTGGGGCTCAGGCAACATGAATCAGCTGGTTCCATTTATACTCTTTCATCTTGTGATTGAATCACAGTGAGAACTCTAAATATCCAATTGATTTTCTATATATAATTTGTTCATAAAATATGCACATAGAACGACTCTCCTTCCTTCACTTTTTTTTCTGCCAGTATATCCTGAGATGGGTGGAGATAGATAACCATAAAATATCACTATTGTAATTCCTGAAAAAGGCTTTAATGGGAATCTGTCACCAGGTATTTACAACCTAATCTGAGAGCAATATAACGTAGGAGCATATACCCTGATTCCAGCAATGTGTCACTTACTGAGATGCTCTGTGCAGTTTTTGTTAAATCATCATTTTACCAGCAGAAGATTGTCACTAGAGGACTAGTACATCTGCCGCCATGTAGTCCTCCATATTCATGAGCTGTGTATAATCCCGCCCCAACACTGATTGTCAGCTTTCTGCTCATGCTCAGTATACACCAAAAGCTGACGATCAGTGGTGTGGGTGGGGTTATATAGGGCACAGCATTCAGAGAACTGCTAGATCTGCAGCAGAGAAAACAGGACAAAACTGCAGCATGCAGTAAAGTTAGGGAAACACCACTGGAATAAGGATCTCTACCTCTACATCATGCTGCTCTCATTTGGGGTAACAATACTTTTGTGACAGATTCCATTTAACACATTCTTGCAAAAAAATAATATATTCATGTCCTGGAAATGGGTCTTCATGTGTGGAGGGGGCTCAGAAGCTGAGCTCCCTGCAGATGTGGAAGATACTGGCTAGATTATGGAACAGGCATCTATCCCTGACATCTAATGGCTTTAGGATTATGGTGGAACATTACGATATATTTTTTTTACATTTTCTTTTTGCATCACTTTAATATAAAAAAAAATCAATGCAAGTTTACAGGTCATTATTTACCAGACATGAGCATCGTAAAAACAAACCCCCCAAAAATAATAGCATAATTGCATTTTTTTCAAGATTTTATCACACTTGGAAGTTTTTTCCTGTGTTTTATTTACTATATTATATGGTAAAATGAATGGCGTCGTTCAAAACTACATCAGTTGTCCCGCAAAAAACAAGACCTCACAAGTCTTTGTTGACATTAAAATAAAAAATTAAAGAGGTTGTCCCAAGAACAAAGTACATTTTAATCACTAGATCTTTGAATAATAATAAATTCCACGACTAGGATGTGTTTTTAAATGCTTTCTATGTGCTGACTGAGATAATCTTATAAATGGGCCACTGCTGTTTACTTGTTAATGGACGTGTCTGACCGTGCAGGAACATGGTTGGATCATACCACAGCTCCTGGGCAGGGGAGCCCCATAGACAATGAATAGAGCCATAGTATGCGTTTGTAGCACTGCTCCAAAATCTGTGGGGATCCCATTGATCAGACCCCTACTGTGCAGAATGCTATCACTTGTCCTGTGCACTATTTATACATAGTGTCACACAATTCCTTATAGCCTGAATTTTTGGACAGTTAGAATACCGTATATATATTTTATGGAAATATGGTGTTTTACATGATTCTCTAAGGAATGTTGCTTAGACCCTTGATAATAAGGAAGAGTACTGAGAATCCCTCTCTAGGGGAAATCTAAAGATATATTTATTCTGAGTTCAAGAATAGAACTGGGACACAAAAACCTAATATTTCATGTTAACATATATTGATATAGTCAGTAAATACAGGTGGAATAGAAATCTCTCTAGAATATTCTGATACAACATATATGCCTGTATCGTCTTTATAATTGTGCACGTTTCTTGTATTATTACATTACAACAAAGAGGTTTATGTGACCTTCATTATTATATTGAGGCACTTACAGGTTTGCTGTATGCTGAAGTCTTTCATGGCATCACACGGGGTCCATCTCCAACAGCGTAACTGTGCTTGGACTCGCCACCTAACCCTGAATTTTTTGCTACTGTTTTCTAATATTAATAGAAGTGTAAAATCTGTCTGAATCTGTCAGCTCAAAAATGCTACCTTTAACTGAACTGGCACTCCATGCAGCAGATCCCAGAGGAACTTTGGACTTCTTTCTTTAAGCCCTATTTAAGGATCTGGACTTTCCATAGGGCCCCCTGGGTTTCACCTATGGAGTAGCTGCTGAACCAAAATAGAGGTCTAACTGGTTGGGTAAATACATGGAGGGACAGGACCAGGGACACACTCTGGAGAGAAAAACATAGTCAGGGAAGTAGTCAGAGTCAAATACAAGTTGATACGTCAAAGCGAAGTCAGACAGGCTAAGTTTAGAATCAGAGGAAATCACTGAGGTAGACATAAAAAAGTGCAACCTAAGTCCTTGGAGTAATCTAAGCATATTATCTTGCAACACCTATTAGTATACAAAGCAGACTACAGAAGGTAGCCGGTTACACATGCGGGGATATTGGAGAGCAAACAAACCCATTATCCTAGCGGAGCAGCATCACTGGTCCCAGCTAGAGATGAGAGAATTTGTTCATATAAAAGAGAAATGCACCGGGGAGTGGTGGTATGGGAATAAACCAAAAAAGAGAAGGATAAGGAATTATCACGCATACAAACCAAGCAACAGTCACTAATAACTCCTCCAACTCTCTTTCTCATAAGAACTTCCTCTCCCACTGTTAAGGCTGGGTCTTACATAACGATACACCAGCAATCCCGACAACGATATGCACTTGTCAGGATCGCTGGTGTATCGCTACATGATCGCTGCTGAGCTGCCAAACAGGCAGCTCAGGCAGCGATCGGGGACAGCGACACTGCGGGTAACATCGCTTAGTTACCCGCAGTGTACCTTGGATACCAGCGCCCTGATGCAGGGAGCTGGTATCCAAGGTACACAGCGGGTTTCCAAGCGCTGCGCGGTGTCTGGAAACCCGCTGTGTACCTTGGATACCAGCTCCCTGCATCAGGGCGCTGGTATCCAAGGTACACAGCGGGTTTCTAGGCACAGCCCCGCGCCTGGAAACCCGCTGTGTACCTTGGTTACCAGCGGATCGCTGGTCTCCCGCCTGTCACACGCAGCGATGCGTGCCTGTCAGCGGGAAACCAGCGATCAAAAAAAGGTCCTGACATTTCAGCGACGATCAGCGATACCTGGCAGGGGGGCTGATCGTCGCTGAATGTCACACACAGCGATATCGCTGGTGATCTCGCTGCTGCGTCACAAAACTAGTGACTCAGCAGCGATCTCGCTAGCGATATCGCTATGTGAGACGGGCCCTTTAGCCTTACAGCAATAAAGCTAGCTGTGACAAGGATTTGCATCAGAGCCCAGCTTATAAAGGGAAAAGGAGTGTCTAACCATGCTCAGCTGTGAGCACAGGGATTTCCAACATGGCTGTTTAACCCCTGTTCTGCCAGAAGAAATAAACACATTTAAAATGAAGAAGTGCTTTTTCTCAGCCCTGGAGTAAAATAAATACCTCATCTGTTTTATGCATCATTTTTCACCTTTTTATTGCACATTTTCCTATTTTGGTAGGATGCAGCAGGTCCCTTTAGTATTGGTTGAGTGAATTGGGTTGTCTGTGCTTGTGGGGTGCACTGATATAGTGCTGGGCAGCCCGCCTACTAACAGTATGGCGTGTAAGCCAGATACTGTGCATCGCACGTACCTGCATGACTGGTGCCCTTTGCAAGTCTCATCTGTATGCATTCATAATACTAGGCGACCACAACTTATATGAATTGATATGCTTTTGCTTGTGCTTGTGCACTTGAGTTTCCTCCTCCTTTATCATTCATCCTGCTAGTGCACTTGTAATCTGACCTGGCTTTGGTATGGCTGTTTCTTTTTCTGTGATGTTTTTAGAATTTATGTCCTTCTGTTAGCAGAAGTAGACCCAGGGCTGTCACCTCTTCATTTTCAGGATCAGTCAGAGTCAGGTGGTAATTCACTGAACAATCTTAGAGGTGAATATAGAAGCAGCTTGTCAAAGCTATTGGTGTAATTTCAATGCTACAGTGTCTTCATTACGCCCTTTGATTTTTGTGAATGTCATGTAAATAGGTTAGCCTAGCAGCGTTCGGCAGTTTTTGTAACCCCGCCACTGATGACAAAGACCTCTGAGCATTTCATACCATCTCAGAAGAACCTGAAGACCCACCTGTTCCAACAAGCCTACAGTCTACAATGATCCTCAGTCTACTGAACCATCGCACGACCAGCTCTACCCTTTCCTAGTGTATCCTCGCCCATCCCTGTAGACTGTGAGCCCTCGCGGGCAGGGTCCTCTCTCCTTCTGTACTTGTGTGTCCCTTGTCTAGCACACGTTTATTGTACCTGTCTATATTTTCCCTTTTCATATGTAAAGCACATTGGAATAAATGGCGCTATATAAATGTATAATAATAATAATAATAATAATAATCTCAGACCTGAAAGTCAGACATGGGCGTAACCCTTTAAGTGATGCCATGTTGTAACCATATGCCACCACTTAGGGCCCCATCACACATAGCAACACAGCAGCGATCCCGACAACGATATGCACTTGTCAGGATCGTTGGTGTGTCACTACATGATCGCTGCTGAGCTGCCAAACAGGCAGCTCAGGCAGCGATCAGGACAGCGACACTGCGGGTAACGTCTCTTAGTTACCCGCAGTGTACGTTGGATATCAGCCCGCTGGTGCAGGGAGCTGGTAGCTAAGGTACACATCGGGTTTCCAGGCGCTGAGCGGCACCTGGAAACCCTATGTGTACATTGGTTACCAGCTAATCGCTGGCCTCCTGCTTGCCACATACAGCGATGCGTGCTGGCCAGCAGGAGACCAACGATCAAAAAAATGTCTAGGACATTCAGCGACGATGAGCGATTCCCAGCAGGGGGGCTGATCGTCGCTGAATGTCACACACAGCGATATAGCTGGGGAGATCGCTGACGCGTCACAAAACTAGTGACCCAGCAGCGATCTCGGTAGCGAGATTGCTGTGTGTGACGGGGGCTTTACTCAAATGGGAATACTCCTTTAATCGCTTTAGCATCTCAAAAAACAAATTTAATTCAAATTGCTTATCATCACCTCAAAACCACTGTGTGGCCAGTAAAATTTTTTCCCCACAGCTTTTCTCAAAATCAATTATTTTGTCAACCTATTCACTAAAGATGATTGAATTCATTTAATGCAAATCAAGTTGGGGTTGAATTTTAGAAAACTGTGTGGACCTGATGGATTCGACAAATTTGTGAGTCAATTTGCACAAAATCCCAAAAATACCTATTTAAAAAAACTGACCATCACATCCAAACATAAACTAATTGTGAACAGGTGCTTACCTAGAGTCAATAACTCATATACACTCAAACAAAAAAATCCTGGTTTATTTTCATATTTCTAATGCAGTAATGCAATTCAATTTTCATATTTCATATTTGCATGCTATGGTGCTACAGAGTGCTGCCTTTTTTGTTTGAGTGCATATGAGTTGTTTCCCCAAAAATATCTATTGTCATTTTACACAGAACATTTCAGTCAGAGAAGACTCATATGATCTCAGGCGCAGACACACAAGCTTCCTCATAATGCCTTGCAACTATCACAATACATCATATGGTATGATGCAGTCAATCAGGAAGGACTATTGTAGCCTGTAGAAAAGTAGATGTAGGGAATGCAGCCAAAATTTTATAGCGAATCTGGACAGTGGGAGGGTGTCACAGGTTACAACATAGCAAAATATATAAGGAAAGTTTTAAAAAGAACTTATCATCTAAAAAGCTATTAACATACAGATATGTGTTTAATCTGCAGGTTAATTGCGTTCTGAAGCTGCCCAGCGCCCACACTGAGAGTCCCACTGCTGGGAAGAAATGAACTTTATTCAGTCATAAGGGTGGGCAAACTGGTAGGCTGCTGCTGTAAGCGTGCCCCTGGCATTGACTGACAGCTGACTCAGCCCTATGACTGAAAGTTCAAGGCTGGCAGGAGGAATAAAGTTCATTTCTCACTTTAACCTGCAGATTTATAACATAGCTGCAGATTAATAGAGATTTTTTACATGACAGGTTCCCTTTAACCCCTTCATGACCGGAGGTATTTTCGGTTTTGCATATTATTTTTTGCTCCCCTTCTTCCTAGAGCCATAACTTTTTTTTTTTTCCGTCAATATGGCAGTGTGAGGGCTTATTTTTTATCTAAGTGGTGAAAAAAAAATCCAAACTTTGTTAAACAATTGCGTCTTTTTCCGATACCCGTAGCGTCTCCTGTTTTCATGATCTCGGATTGTGTGAGGGCTTATTTTTTGTGTGCCGAGCTGACATTTTTAATTATACCATTTTTGTGCAGATACGATCTTTTCATTGCCTGCTACTGCATTTTAATGCAATGTCGTCGACCAAAAAACATAATTCGGGAGTTATGACTTTTTCTCACTATGCCATTTAGCGATCAGGTTAGTCCTTTTTTTATTGATATATCAGGCTATTCTGAATGTGGCGATACCAAATATGTGTATGTTTGATTTTTTTATTGTTTTATTTTGAATGGGGCAAAAGGGGGTGATTTAAACTTTCATATTTTTATTTTTTTTTTAATATTTTTAAAAACATTTATTTTTTTACTTTTGGCATGCTTCAATAGTCTCCATGGGAACTACAAGCCACCATAACCCGATCGGCTCTGCTACATAGAAGCAATGATCAGATCGCCTCTATGTAGTAGAGTTACTCACTTGCTAATAGCGCTGACCACCAGGTGGCGCTGACAGAAAACAGGCAGTGACAACAAAAGAGGTCTCCAGGAGACCTCTGGTTGTCATTCCAACCCATTGGTGACCCGTGATCACGTTACAGAGTCACCGGTGGGCGGGTTTCCAGCCTGATATCCAGAAGCACGAGTTAAATGCTGCTGACAGAGTTTGACAGCGGCATTTAATGGGTTAATAGCTGTGGGTGGATCGCGATTCCACCTGTGGCTATTCTGGGCACATATCAGCTGTTCAAAACGCTGGATCCCATATCAAAGGGAGGAGGTCCAACATTGGCACAAATTTACGCCCAATGTCGGAAAGAGGTTAAAACACTGAATAAATATTACAGACACTGACAGGACAGCAGTGAAGAAAAGCTACCAAACCATTTACTTAAAGCCACTAGGACAAAATTGTGTTTGAGTTTACGAGCTGGAAAACTTCTATATCCAGAACTAGGAAACCTCAGAGTGTTACACGTGTTTTCACTACAATTAAAGGTTTGTTTTACTAGAATTGCGTGGCAAATCGATTAGTTGCAAATTGGAAAAATTTGACGGAGCTGAAGGATTTCTCAGCAGCCAAGAAGAAAGGTAAGGAAGGATACATCGGTTCATCAAAGCTAATGTCTTCTAGCCCACTCATTTCCTCCCTGCTACTCTACTTGCTGTTGCCCCCTTCTTACTGCCAAGCCCCCTGCTATTAACCATTTGTCTTACTCTTTCATAAAACTAAACATTTACTTTGGTTATTGTGTATTAAAAGGTCTCAAAGCGATGAAAAAGATTATTTCTCCATTCTGGGCATCAGATACTAGGAAAATGAGTAATGTTTCATTAAACAGAGAATAAAATATATTCCACATCAATGGTCGGAAAATCCTTGGAACATTGTCTTCACTTGTGTTGTATCGTTATTGTACTGTATGAAGTGGATGTGGATGTGGTGAATATGTGATAGTACTAAATAAATAATAATTTCTTTATGTTATTTTATACTGTGTCTCCATGTGAACTATAGTCAATAAATAAAAAGCCGGAGATCAGACATGGAAGATAAAGATGACATAGCAAAAAGTCACGACTCACGCACAATAGAACTTGTACAACTCAATGTTTGCCACCTGGTGAGGGTACAACACATTGTACAGTATTAAGTCTTGATGTGAGTAGTATTTATCTTCCATTATAGGGAAATGCATCATTGGAGACGAAAATAAACCAGGATTTTAATATACACATAGATTTTTATTGTTACCGTATATTATTTAAAAAAAAATCTTGAAACAATTTTTATCTTTTCGTGGTAATTGGAGCACAAAGAATTAGGGTACAGTTCCTGTTTTGTGCAACTCTCAACTTTACGGAGTAGACTGCAATAGAGAAACATAACTCATGAGCCTACAACTCGCATCTCTACCTTTAGGGAGCCACTTACAGACACATATAGCAAAAACATCTCATTACAAAGAATTAGAAAATGATGTTTTGATTTGTTTTGTTCTTTTTTAATTTAATCTGGGCATATAGGACCACTCATCCTGGTTAATACAAGGGGAAAGTGTGATTCCTGTATGAAAAATTAGGAATAAAAACAATAAATTGATACCCTGCAGTAAGTAAATGGACAGTAGAAATACATGTAAAAGAAATAGGGTACTTGATTTAAACTATTTAGATTAAAATGATATAAAAACCATCTCACCGCAACAAGGTGTACCCAATCAGGATGGTACCTAATTCTAATTTCTCCCCTCTCAATGTGCCTGCATTCCTCAAAATATTCGAGGACACCTGCACCTGTTTTGCACCTTTTGATAAAAATCTGAATAGGAAGGTGCACAGCCCAAAAGGGAGTGGACCTGGCCTGAAATGTAACAAGCACAAGAAACAAAGGTAAAATCAAAATCATGGGCCAGCAAACCTGTTAGTATAACTGCAATGTGTAGGTGCACATTCACACTAAGTGGTGTCACGATTGTAGATGAATTACTATTATCTTTTAGCTTTCTATAGTCAGGTGCAAACACCTTGTCATGGTGAGATGGCTTTTGTTAGACTCTTTTGATCAAAATGGTGTCAATGAAGCACCTTATATTTTTTTCACGTTTTACAATTACTGATGGGCGGACTCATTGATGTTCCGGTCTGTCGTGTTCGACTGAACATTAACAAAAGGTCGGTTCGGGTACCAGAACAGCACCCGAACTCGAACTTAAACCCCATTCAAATGCATTGGGGACCCGAACATTCGGCATTTCCCACTCTGTCATCTTTGTGACAGCGCAAGAAACAAAGTATCTGATCGGTGGTAACTTCATTACCGCCGGTCAGAGGGCTGCGTTTCTCACGCTGCCAAACAGATGACAGCGTGAGAGCCAGCAGCTGTTATCAGCAGTAAAAAGGTTCGGTATTGACCTTGAACTTTACTGTTCAGGTTTCCCATCCATAGATACTATTATTTAATTACTTGACAGTGTTAGTGTTTTTCTGCTAGGGTTTCTCTATTAATGTCCATAGTGTGACTGTTCACCTACACATTGGTTTCATACTAACAGGAATGCCGGCCCATGGTTTTGGTTTTGCTCTTGTGTGAAAAACATAACATTTTTCCTTTAAATACTAGGGGATTATTTGGAGCAAGGGGTGTATAGGTAATATTCCCCTTCAGGTTCCTGATGCTCAAGGGAGTTTAAAAGCCACTTTGCAACATCAGATGCCATTATTACAATCAGCATACAAAGATTACTTAAAAAATAAAGGAAAAATCTTAATCTGAATTGTGAGAGTCAGATTTTTTCCTCTTTCCAAAAGATCATTGGGAAGTGAAATGCAGACATTGCTGAAGAAGATCCGATATTAATGTCCACTATCCAGAGACTGCTTGTGGGATCCAGAGATATTGTCACTTCTGCTGTACAAGCTTTAGACATCTTCAGCTAAGTTCTGTTACGCATCTGCCCCAGCTTGGCAGGACTTCATCACCTTCCCTTAGAGCCACTGCCCTCTGTTGTACTCCACTGCGTGTTTCTGTGAAATTATCTGTCAAGACCCATATCCACAAAGATCCACGAAGACACACACCAGAGTCTTGGTATTAAGACTCTTTGTCCTGTTTGTTTTGCTGTGCACCACTATCTGCTCATAACTAGAGTTGAGCGAATTTCTTCAGATTCGGTTCCGAATACGATCGGCATCGAATGTTGCATTGCAATATTTGTCAAATACAGCCGAACGTCATTAGAGTCAATGGGGTAGAAATTACCGATTATGTTCGGAACCAATCATCAAACATGCATTCGGCATGAATAGGGTACCAATATGGCACAAATATGGCAAATTCAGATTCAGCGAACAAATCCGAACAAATTCGCTCAACTCTACTCATGACCTCCATTGTCTTGGGCTTTAATCCATCTGGTGTTACAAGTCCTCACTCCACACATGCCCTCCTACTGCTGCATCAATGCCCAGGATCCGTGTGACCACCAGGACCTGAGGCTTAGAGGATCCACCTCACATCACAAGTTCCATCATCTGTGCAGTTTTGTCTCCGATATGAATACTTAACTTTTGGTGTTGACCTTGACCTTGAACTTTATTGGTTTGTAAGTGTTTGATTTTTTTCGGTATTTTATTTTTTTCATTTTTTCCTCAAAGATGGTTACTTCCCACCACTTATCTCTGGATATGTCAAGTTAAGGGTGGAAGTAATAAAGGACACATGGTTTAAATAGGACGTTAAATGATTACGTGCTACTTGTTCTTGAGTATTTTTTATGCGTTTTTAGGTACTACTCCTGTATATATGGAATATATATATATATATATATATATATATATATATATATAATATATTCCTCTGTTCTTTCATTATAAGCTCTATTATAAGTACATGAATGAATTCACACATCTCCCATCCCGCGGTCTCCATATCAGAGACTTTCTCTCCCGCTACATTACAGTTCTCTCCTGAGATACTAAAGTAGTTATGCCATCTGTCTAAGCTAGAAAAAGGAAATGACAAACATGGTTAGAATTGACATCTATCTCTGTATCTGTTCTTTGCTGAATGGGGAAAAAAATATCATGTCACCTAATGATTTAACCTATGTGCTGCTCGCAATGTGTACAAATACTGAATAGACTGAAATGAATGTTGAACTAAGAATATTTCCCCTGGGATTCGACTTGTCTGTTTCACTTTTTCATAAAGGCAGTTACAATTTAAGCCACTGAGACAACAACATGGACAAGCTGCAGAAACTCCGAGCGCTACAGGTACAGGTAATGACTTAAAAGGTGTCTGTAATTAGGAGCTTGGGTCAGTGGAACTATCAATATACAGGGCAGAGATGCAAAGAGACTGTATTTATACATATCAGTATAAGAAGAAGATTGGAGGCGGTAGAATGAACTTGATAGGCTGAATAGTCCCGAAAATCAGAGGAATTTTCATTTTGCTGAATTTTCACTCATCTCTAATGCTAATGATGTAGGAAAAGAGAGAGCCCAAGAAAGACTACTTTACTAATAAGAATCAAGAAAAATACTGCCACTGAGCAGCAAGAAACGTGTACTCGTCCATAAGATATATTTAAATATAACAAGTTTATTGAGAAAAAATTGTGAAAAAGAGTTTATCACACAAATATACATGGGAATATAAATATTAAGAGGCACATGTTAGAAAAAGCAAATGAAAACACTGTATTGATAACAAGGCGTCCTATTCCCTGGAAACCACCCTCATATTCTGGACCAGAAGAGCCAAAATTCACAGTTGTAAAAAAGTATGTTACCGCCACAAAGATAACAATCATTTAGATAATTGTGCTAATACAACAACCCTGCCAAGGTGCTAGTGTGAAGCACCATCCTTAAATTAATCAGTGCAATCTAGTGCATACTATGGCAGTGTAGGTGTATGGCACACATATATAAGTAATATTTACCTAAAATTGGTGGCAGAAGCTGGCTACGACGGAACAGTGAGGATGGGATCCAGGGGAGGGCGAGCCTGCTCTCCTGGATCCCATCCTCACTGTTCCGTCATAGCCAGCTTCTGCCACCAATTTTGGGTAATTTCTGGTCCAGAATATGAGGGTGGTTTCCAGGGAATAGGACGCCTTGTTATCAATACAGTGTTTTCATTTGGTTTTTCTAACATGTGCCTCTAAATATTTAGATTCCCCTGTATATTTGTGTGATAAACTCTTTTTAACATTTTTTTGTCAATAAACTTGTTATATTTAAATATGTCTTATGGACGAGTACACGTTTCTTGCTGCTCAGTGGCAGTATTTTTCTTGATTCATATTGACCTTCTGTGTATCCAATATTACTTTCCTGCACACACATGTGTTAATCATAATGCGACTTATTGTATGTGTGTGGTTGTTAAATACTCTAAAATACTTTACTAATAATGCAAGACTAAAAAGTCTTTAAGGCTTGTGGATCGCCCGCCAGGGAAGGGATAGTCGGTACCGGGCCGGTGTATTGAAGGGATATGTCACAGCGGCAGTGACCCGGTCCCTGGCCCTGGGCGTCCAATGAAAGGGGAATTATTTACAGGGGATGTCTAGAGTTTGTAGAGTAGCTATTCGTGACGCCATCTTTGGTATCTGGTCAATGGTGACCAGCGCTGCGGTGCAGATCCTCTGGGATTGATGGTGAAATGCAGCAGAGTTGGTACAGTCTCCCACATGTGAGATTATGGGATCCCAGGGCAGGTGGCTATAGTGAAAGGTGGTAATGGTGCTGGGAGATGTAGCTGAGTGCAATGGGTGACACAGGAAGAAACTGAGAAACAGTCAGTGAGTTGCAGTTTCCAAAGCTTTACTTACAGTTTTGCAGGCAAAGCATCCAGGGCATTGAATACATGTCGTATTGGAGCAGGTCAGTCTGAAAGCAGTTTAGGATCCCCTTATTACAGGTGGGATGTGAGGTCTCCTTTCTAGCGCTGTTCTGTGAGGCATTGGCTGCTATAAGCTCCGTCCAAGTCCTCTGAATTCTCTCTCATTTAAGTTGAACTTCACTCTCATTACATTCAGCTGTGGCCTGTTTCAGGAATCCCTCACTTATGGGGTCTCCGGCTCACATGTGCTGCTGCTTTGTAGAAGAGTCTTAATTGGGACAGAGAACCTGACGTCCCCTGCCCTCTGGATTCTGCTGCTGGGACTTTACTACACCCTCTCAGCCTCGGACTCCAGGGGTCCGGTTTCTGGCGCTCAGACCTGGGGGTGAGCCCTGCTATGGGTCCTGTCCCTCAGCTTGTCTCCCCATGTCTTCCCTCTCTCGTCCCCTCAGCTCCACTGCCTCACTCCTCCCCCAGCCAGAATATTCCAGAGAAGCTCCCCTCAAATCAGGTGTTTGAGCTCCCCCTTCTGGTCTGGAGTCAGAGAGGTGTTGTGTGCTGTGTTACCTGCTAAGAGATCCCTCTGTGCTTTCAGCCATGACATCACTCTCCCCTGGAGGAAGGCAAGGTCACTGTGGCAACCAAACTCCTGGGGTGCCACACTTGCATCACTTTTTAATGCAAGAAAAACATTCGGCTTTTCTTATAAACCAGAACCCAAAGGAGAAATGGACAAAAGAGCAGTGGACAAAAATTGTACAAATTTTATTAAGGGCAAAATTATCAATTGGTAAAACAATAATATATTATGTTTCACCACAAAAGACAAGGGAATCAGCAACACCTAGATACCACATCCAACAAAGCTGGTGTATAACAACAAGATATCTAGAACTATATACATTAGATGTAGATTATCAACATGAAAAGAGAACCCTAGTCACAAATATCCATAAATATATATAGATAAGGAACCACAATTGCTTATTTTAAAGTAAAAATCAACAATATCTAATATAAAGTGCCAAAAAGTGCAACATGTGTGGTCAGAACACAGACCTACAAAAAGTAAACAGAAAGATATATATTTTTACAATCAAGGGTTCCAAATGCAATATAAACGCTGACCAGCGTAAAGGCAAATACCAGAGTCTAGATAAAATTAGAAAGTAATGTATCTACACAAGTGTGGATGTAGTGCAAAAGACCAACCTTATTGGAATGTGGACAAGAGAGACCCCAACGCACATTTCGCACTCGTGCTTCTTCGGGGGCGTGATGTCTGAATATGGCAGGTTTTTATATAAAGATAACCGGAAGTCCCTCTAAAGCGGTAAATGAATGGCGCTTCCAGCGATGCAGCGGAGGACCGGCGGAAGCCATGGAGTCGGCATTCGATGTCACAAGTACACGCCCACCACCAAGACGTTAATGGGGCGGGCGCGGAGCTCGCGACGTCAAAGGACGCGTGTCCAAGGCAACGGGCCTGCCCGAATCCCAGGAAGTGCACACCGCCCCAAGGTAAACAATATTAACCATGTGAGATTATGGAGGAATGAGAGTGGAACAGGGCAAGGAGGCATAACCCCCGCACTAATTTCGCCCACAAAGCTCCACAACCATAAGTGATGTATAATGAATAATATATAAAATGAATAAAAATGAGAAAAATAAAAAAGAATATATATAAGGACAACTAAAAAAAGAAAAGAAAAAACAGTGCACATATCTTAAATAAATGGGCAGAAAAGTGACTCACAGTGGTGATAAACCGTAGTTACAACACGAGTGTGATCAGAGCCTAAGCCAACATGTGAATCACTAAGTATAGATAAGCAGATGATACACATATGAAAATTGAGATGCAGATGTGTTTTCCTTTTTTTTTGACTCAACATATCTGAAGAGAGTCAAGACGATTGGACCAACTTTGAATAAAAACACACAATTTTGCAATACTCTGCCAGGAGGTATTTATGGTGTGTAGCTATGCAGTGGAAAGAATGCTCATGGATGACATGGATGACCATCACCCTTTCTAAATAGTAGTAACTTATCTACACAATCATACATCTTTAGCTGGTTCTGGCAAAGTTCAACTCTCCTCCACAATAGCAGTACACATTTGTGTTTTTCTGCCTTATGCTGACGGATCAGTTTCGTGACACTGTAAATGCAGTTGTTTTGACGCATAAAGCAGAAGATAATCCTCTGCAATATACATCAGTAGAGCACAACTAATCTTAGACCCTTTATATAGCCCCATCCTCTATCCTGCAATATATCCTCTTAGCCCTATCAAAATTACTGTTATTGCAAACAGTTAAGCAAGTTGAAGGTGAAATGATCTCTAAAAGGTCTTAAGTTGAAGATGACACATTTTGTTTGTATTGTAGGCAAAAAAAAATTAAATACATGCACTAAATTAACTGACAATGAAAAAAACCTACCTTGTCTCCCTCTCTCCAAACTCTCAAGACGTGTCTAGGTGGGCTTTTTTCACTATCAGTAAATTTTAGCTCATACACTTTTAAACAAGATTGTTTCGTACAGGACTCACGCACAGTGGCCGATTGTTTGCATCTGTTTAAATTATTGAAAAGGCAGTGCTTTTGCACAGAGTTTTATAAAATTATAAATATATCTTCATCTTTTACATTTTAAAAATTAAAATGAACAAAATGGGCAGATGCAAAAGTTTGGGCACCCTGCAAGTCAGTACCTAGTTGCATCCCCTTTTGCAAATATCACAGCTTGTAAACATTATTTGTAGCCAGACAAGAGGCTTTCAATACTTGTTTGAGGGATTTTCAACTTTTCTTCCTTGGAAAATTTTTCCAGTTATGTGAGATTCCTGGGTTGTCTAGCATGCGCTGTTATTTTCATTTCTAGCCACAAATTATCAATGTTGTTAAGATCAGGGGATTTTGAGGGCCATTGTAAAACCTTCAGCTTGTCCCTTTTAACTTAGTCTATTGTGGATTTTGACGTGTTTAGGATCATTATCTATTTGTAGAAGATATCCTCTTGTCATCTTCAGCTTTTTTACAGATGGTGTTATGTTTGCATCAAAAATTTGTTGAAATTTTATTGAATCCATTATTCCCTCTGCACATGAAATGTTCCCCGTGCAATTGACTGCAAAACAACCCTAAAGCCAGATGTTCTTTTCCTGAAATTCTGTGCTTTTTTTCTCTCCAAACATACATTTGATCAGTGTGGCCAAATAGTTCTATTTTAACTTCATTAGTCCACAAGACTTGTTTCCAAAATGAATCAGGCTCACTTAGATGTTCTTTTGCATACTTCTGATGCTGAATTATATGCGTAGGACACAGGAGAGGTTTTCTTCTGGTGATTCTTCTATGGAGGCCATATTTGTGCAGATGACTCTGAACAGTATAACAATGTAACATATCTCCAGAGTCTGCTAAATCTTTCTGAAGGTCTTTTGCAGTCATGTGGGGCTTCTAATTTGCCTCTCTAGAAATCCTATGAACAGCTGTCGCTGAAATTTTGCTTTGCTTTCCAGAACATATCTTGATCTCCACTGTTCCTGTTATCTGCCATTTCTTAATTACACTTAAAATTGAGGAAAGGGCAACTTGAAAACACTTTGCTATCTTCTTATAGTCTTCTCCTGCTTTGTGGACCTCCACCATTTTCATATTCAGAGTGCTAGGCAGCTGCTTAGAAGATTGCTGTCTTTTGGCACAAGGTTGGCTGTTTTTTTAAAAAGCTGGAAAATTTCCATCACCTGCCTTTCCTAATGCTGATAGTGAACAAGCCATAACCCTAACATGCTAATTAAGGTCGGACACCTTGAGCACACAAATCTATAAAGGTGCTCAAACATTTGCATGAGCCCATTTTCCCTTTCATAATTTCTAAAATGCAAAAAATACATTTTTATATTCTTTTTTGCCTAAAATGCTAAACAAACGTGTCATCTTTAACTTTAGCCCTTACTTAACTGTTCACAACAACAGTAATTTTGACGGTGGGGGGCAAGCATTTAACCCCTTACTGCCATCGGACGTACTATTCCGTCCATGGTACCTGGGCCCGTATGACCGGGGACGGGATAGTACGTCATAGGCGATCAGCTGCGCTCCTGAGGGGAGCGCAGCTAATCGCCGCCCGGTGTCAGCTGATTATCACAGCTGACACCCATGACTGTGTGTCAGGAGCGGTCACGGACCGCAAAAAAATATTTTTTTGTTTTTACGGCTGTACATTATAAACTTCTGTGAAGCACTTGGGGCTTCATAGCGCTCACCACACATCTAGATAAGTTCCTTGTGGGGTCTATTTTCCAAAATGGGGTCACTTGTTGGGGATTTCCACTGTTTAGGCGCATCAGGGGCTCTCCAAATGCGACATGACGCCCCCAGACCATTCCATCAAAGTCTGCAATCCAAAATGTCACTACTTCCCTTCCGAGCCCCAACGTGTACCCATACAGTAGTTTTCTCCCACATATTGGATATCAGCGTACTCAGGACAAATTGGACAACAACTTTTGGGGTCCAATTTCTCCTGTTACCCTTGTAAAAATAAAATATTGGGGCAAAAAAATCATTTTTGCAAAAAAAAAAAAAAGGATTTTTTATTTTTATGGCTGTGCGTTATAAACTTCTGTGAAGCACTTGGGGCTTCATAGCGCTCACCACACATCTAGATAAGTTCCTTGTGGGGTCTATTTTCCAAAATGGGGTCACTTGTTGGGGATTTCCACTGTTTAGGCGCATCAGGGGCTCTCCAAATGCGACATGACGCCCCCAGACCATTCCATCAAAGTCTGCAATCCAAAATGTCACTACTTCCCTTCCGAGCCCCAACGTGTACCCATACAGTAGTTTTCTCCCACATATTGGATATCAGCGTACTCAGGACAAATTGGACAACAACTTTTGGGGTCCAATTTCTCCTGTTACCCTTGTAAAAATAAAATATTGGGGCAAAAAAATCATTTTTGCAAAAAAAAAAAAAGGATTTTTTATTTTTATGGCTGTGCGTTATAAACTTCTGTGAAGCACTTCGGGGTTCAAAGTGCTCACCACACATCTAGACAAGTTCCTTGTGGGGTCTATTTTCCAAAATGGGGTCACTTGTGGGGGGTTTCCACTGTTTAGGCGCATCAGGGGCTCTCCAAATGCGACATGATGCCCCCAGACCATTCCATCAAAGTCTGCAATCCAAAACGTCACTACTTCCCTTCCGAGCCCTGACGTGCGCCCATACAGTAGTTTTCTCCCACATATGGGTATCAGCGTACTCAGGACAAATTGGACAACAACTTTTGGGTCCAATTTCTCCTGTTACCCTTGTGAAAATAAAATATTGGGGGCAAAAAAAATCATTTTTGTAAAAAAAAAAAAGATTTTTTATTTTTACGGCTGTACGTTATAAACTTCTGTGAAGCACTTCGGGGTTCAAAGTGCTCACCACACATCTAGATAAGTTCCTTGTGGGGTCTATTTGCCAAAATGGGGTCACTTGTGGGGGTTTCCACTGTATAGGTGCATCAGGGGCTCTCCAAATGTGACATGACGCCCCAACCATTCCATCAAAGTCTGCAATCCAAAACGTCACTACTTCCCTTCCGAGCCCTGACGTGCGCCCATACAGTAGTTTTCTCCCACATATTGGGTATCAGCGTACTCAGGACAAATTGGACAACAACTTTTGGTTCCAATTTCTTCTGTTACCCTTGTGAAAATAAAATATTGGGGACGAAAAAATCATTTTTGTAAAAAAAAAAAAAGATTTTTTATTTTACGGCTGTACGTTATAAACTTTAGTGAAACACCTGGGGTTAAAAGTTCTCACCACACATCTAGATAAGTTCCTTGAGGGGTCTAGTTTCCAAAATGGCATCATTTATGGGGGTTTCCACTGTTTAGGCAGATCAGGAGCTCTCCAAACACGACATGGCGTCCAGCCAATTCTGCGTTGAAAAAGTCAGACGGCGCTCCTTCCCTTCCAAACTCTGCCATGCACCCAAACAGTGGTTACCCCCACATATGGGGTATCAGCGCACTCAAGACAAATTGCACAATAACTTTTGGAGTCTTGTTACCCTTGGAAAAATAAAAATTGGGGTGAAAAGATCATTTTTGTGGAAAAAAATATGATTTTTAAATTTTACGGCTCTACGTTATAAACTTGTGTGAAGCACTTGGGGGTTCAAATTGCTCACCAAAGATCTAGAAAAGTTCCTTAGGGGGTCTAGTTTCCAAAATGGGGTCATTTGTGGGGGTTTCCACTGTTTAGGCACATCAGGGGCTCTCCAAATGCAACATGGCATCCAATCTCAATTCCAGCCAATTTTGGTTAGAAAAAGTAAAATTGTGCTCCTTCCATTCCGAGCTCTGCCGTGCGCCCAAACAGTGGTTCCCACCCACATATGGGGTATCAACGTACTCAGGACAAATTGGACAACAACTTATGTGGTCCAATTTCTCCTGTTACCCTTGAGAAAATAAAAAATTAGTGACTAAAAGATAATTTTTGTGGGAAAAAAATAGGATTTTTTATTTTCATGCCCGGCATTATAAACTTGTGTGAAGCACTTGTGGGTTCAAAGTGCTCACCAAAGATCTAGATAAGTTCCTTAGGGGGTATAGTTTCCAAAATGGGGTCACTTGTGGGGGTTTCCACTGTTTAGGCTCATCTGGGGCACTGCAAACGGAACATGACCCCCATCAACGTCTGCATTCCAAAACGTTACTACTTCCTTTCCAAGCCCTGCCGTGCACCCAAACAGTTCCCCCCCCACATATGGGGTATCAGCGTACTCAGGACAAATTGGACAACAACTTTTGGGGTCCAATTTCTTTGGGAAAATTCAAAAATTTGGGACTAAAAAATCATTTTTGTGGAAAATTGTTTTTTTTTTTTTTCACACCCAGGCATTATAAGCTTTTGTGAAACACTTGGGAGTTCAAAGTGCTCACAACAGATCTAGATAAGTACCTTAGGGGGTCTAGTTTCCAAAATGGTGTCACTTGTGGGGGTTTCCACTGTTTAGGCGCATCAGGGCTCTCCAAACACGACATGGCGTCCAATCTCAATTCCAGCCAATTTTAGTTTGAAAAAGTCAAACGGCGCTCCTTCCCTTACGAGCTCTGCCGTGTGCCCAAACAGTGGTTTTCCCCCACATATGGGTATTGGCGTACTCAGGAGAAATTGCATAACAACCTTATCTGTCCATTTTCTCCTTTTACCCTTGTGAAAATAAAAAAAAAGTTTGTAAAAGATCATTTTTGTGGCTAAAAAGTTAAATATTCATTTTTTCCTTCCACGTTGCTTTAGTTCCTGTGAAGCACCTGAAGGGTTAATAATCTTCTTGAATGTGGTTTTGAGTACCTTGAGGGGTGCAGTTTTTAGAATGGTGTCACTTTTGGGTATTTTCTGCCATATAGACCCCTCAAAGTGACTTCAAATGAGAGGTGGTCCCTAAAAAAAATGGCTTTGTAAATTTTGTTGTAAAAATGAGAAATCGCTGGTCAAATTTTAACCCTTATAACTTCCTAACAAAAAAAAATTTTGGTTCCAAAATTGTGCTGATGTAAAGTAGACATGTGGGAAATGTTATTTCTTAACTATTTTATGTGATATATTTCTCTGTTTTAAGGGAATAAAAATTCAAAGTTTGAAAATTGCAAAATTTTAAAAATTTTCGCCATATTTGCGTTTTTTTCAAAAATAAACGCAAGTTATATCGAAGAAATTTTACTTCTAACGTGAAGTACAATATGTCACAAGAAAACAATCTCAGAATCGCGAAGATCCGTTGAAGCGTTCCAGAGTTATAACCTCATAAAGAGACAGTGGTCAGAATTGTAAAAATTGGCCCGGTCATTAACGTGCAAATCACCCTTGGGGTGAAGGGGTTAAATGCCACTCTATACAGTGAGCGAAATAAGTACTGTATTGTTTGGACCATAAGACGCACTTTTTTCCCCCAAAATTTTTGGGGAAAATGGGGGTTCGTCTTATGGTCGCAACATACTGGAAAGTCCAGTGGCGGCGCGCCTCCAATGCAGCTTCGCTGCAATGCGGTGGTGGTGTCCAGGCAGCAGCGGGCCTCTGGGCAGCGTGGGGGGCTCCGCCGGCATCTTGTCCCAGCCGGAAAGCCCCCCCGCAGCTGCGACGCCGTGCCGGGCTGAAGGCCGCCAGGGGCCTCCGATGGCGGTCCCGATGCAGAGTGTGGTGCGGTGGTGGTGTTCGGGCAGCAAGCGGGCCTCTGGGCTGCGTGGGGGGCTCCGCCGGCATCTCGTCCAAGCCGGAAAGCCCCCCCGCAACTGCGATGTGGTGCCGGCATGAGGAATGGCCGCCTGGGGCCTCCGGCAAGATGGCCGCCGCATACTCTCGTTCAAATCTTGGCAACGAGATCTCGTCCTCGGGAAGAGATTTGAACGAGAGTATGCGGAGGCCATCTTGCCGGAGGCCCCAGGTGGCCATTACTCATGCCAGCACCGCGTCGCAGCTGCGGGGGGGCTTTCCGGCTGGGACGAGATGCCGGCGGAGCCCTCCACGCAGCCCAGAGGCCCGCTGCTGCCCGAACACCACCACCGCATCGCAACGAAGCTGCATTGGGGGTGCCGCCGTCACCGGATTTGTGAGTATATGGCCACCCTAGCCACCCCACAGAACACAGCCACCCCACATAACACAGCCACCCTACATAACACAGCCACCCCACATAACACAGCCACCCCACAGTGCCCAACCACCCCACAGAACACAGCCACCCCACACAGTGGTAAGCTAAATTCGGACTGTAAGACGGACCCCCATTTGACACATTATTTTTTTTTTCCCGATTTTCCTTCTGAAAATTTGGGGTGCGTCTTATGGTCCGGTGCGTCTTATCGTCCGAAAAATACGGTATTTGATGCCTTGCTGATTTTGTAAGTTTACCTACTGACAAAGACATGAACAGTCTATGATTTTATGGGTAAGTTAATTTAAACATTGAGAGATAGAATATCAAAAATAAAATCCAGAAAATCACATTTTAGAAATTATATAAATGTATTTGCATTTTGCAGTGAGAAATAAATATTTGATCCCTCTGGCAAACAAGACTTAATACTTGGTGGCAAAACCCTTGTTGGCAGCACAGCAGTCAGACGGTTTTTGTAGTTGATGATGAGGTTTGCGCACATGTCAGGAGGAATTTTGCTCCACTCCTCTTTGCAGATCATCTCTAAATCATTAAGATTTTGGGGCTGTTGCTTGGCAACTCGGAGCTTCAACTCCCTCCATAAGTTTTCTGTGAGAGTAACGTCTGGAGACTGGCTATGTTACTCCATGACCTTAATGTGCTTCTTTTTGAACCACTCATTTGTTGCCTTGGCTATATATTTTGTGTCATTGTCTTGCTGGAAGACCCAGCCACAACCCATTTTTAATGTTCTGGCCGAGGGAAGGTGGTTGTCACTCAGAATTTTATGATACATGGCTCCATCCATTCTCCCATTAATGCGGTGAAGTAGTCCTGTGCCTTAGGCAAAGACACTTCCCCCAAAAAAAATGTTTCCACCTCCGTGTTTGACAGTGGGGACGGTGTTCTTTGGGTCATAGGCATCATTTAAATTCCTCCAAACACAGCGAGTTGAGTTAATGCCAAAGAAATCAATTTTTGTCTCATCTGAGCACAGCACCTTCTCCCAATCACTCACAGAATCATCCAGGTGTTTATTGGCAAACTTCAGATGGCCTGCACATGTGCCTTCTTGAACAGCAGAACCTTGCATTCACGGCAGGATTGTAAACCTTTACGGTGTAATGTGTTACCAATGGTTTTCTTTGTGACTTTAGTCCCAGCTGCCTTGAGATCAATAACAAGTTCCTCCCATGTAGTGTTAGGCTCATCTCTGATCTTCCTCATGATCAATGATTTTGCATTGTGCCCTAGATCTATGTCGATTGACAGTCATTTTGTATTTCTTTCATTTTCTCACTATTGCACCAACAGTTGTCTCCTTCTCACCCAGCGTCTTACTTATGGTTTTGTAGCCAATTCCAGCTTTGTGCAGGTCTGTGCTTTTGTCTCTGACATCCTTATAAAACTCTTTGGTCTTGCCAATGTTGTAGAGGTTAGAGTCAGACTAATTAAGTAAGTCTGTGGACAGGAATCTTTTGTAAAAGTGCCTATGTAAGACAGCTGTCCTTAATGCAGGTAATGAGTTTACTCAGAGTGTCTAACAGGTCTGTTGGAGCCAGAACTCTTAATAGTTGGTAGGGGATCAAATACTTATTTCTCACCGCAAAGTGCAAATAAATTCATATAATTTTCAATCAAATACAATGTGATTTTCTGGATTTTTTTTTATATTCTATCTCTCAATGTAAAAATTAACCTACCCTTAAAATTATTGACTGAACATGTCTTTGTCAGTGGGCAAACTTACAAAATCAGCAAGGGATCAAATAATTACCGTATATACTCGTGTATAAGCTGAGATTTTCAGCACTTTTTTTGTGCTGAAATCGCTCCTCTCGGCTTACACACGAGTCATTGTCCCAGGGGGTCTGCAGGGTAGGGGGCGGGGAGCAGCTGGAGCCTGCGGCTCTCACATTATACTCACCCACTCCTTGCGCGATTGCTGCAAGTCCTCCCTGCATCTATTTGTTGTCCCAGAGAGGCAGCTTCTTCATGTGTTCAGCGGTCACGTGGTACCACTCAATAAAGTAATGAATATGCACGCATTTCCCCTCCATAGGTGTGGAGCGCATATTCATTACTTTAATGAGCGGTACCACGTGACCACTGAACACAGGAATAAGCTGCCTTGCCGGGACAACAGAGAGATGCAGGGAACTCTTGCAGCGACCATGCCAGGAGTGGGTGAGTTTGACGTGGGGAGCCCTGACGAGCCATACATACACGGGGGGAGGAAGGTAAGGATGCCGAGCCATGCATACAGCAGGGGGAGGACGCCAAGCCATGCATACAGCAGGGTGAGGACGCCAAGCCATGCATACAGCAGGGGCCAGACGCTAAGCCATACATACAGCAGAGGGAGGACACCGAGCCATGCATACAGCAGGGGAGGACGCCGAGCCATGCATACAGCAGGGGCCAGATGCCGAGCCATGCATACAGCAGGGTGAGGATGCCGAGCCATGCATGTTGCAGGGGAGGACGGACGAGCCATGCATACAGCAGGGGGAGGATGGACGAGCCATGCATACAGCAGGGGGAGGACGGAGGAGCCATGCTTACAGCAGCGGGAGGACAGAGGAGCCATGCATACAGCAGGGAAAGGACTGAGGAGCCATGTATACAACAGGGAGGATGGAGGAGCCATGCATACAGCAGGGGGAGGATGGAGGAGCCATGTATACAGCAGGGGGAGGATGGAGGAGCGATGCATACAGCAGGAGGAGGATGGAGGAGCCATGCATACAGCAGGGGGAGGACGGAGAGCCATGCTTACAGCAGCAGGAGGACAGAGGAGCCATGCATACAGCAGGGGAAGGATGGAGGAGCCATGTATACAGCAGGGGGAGGATGGAGGAGCCATGCACACAGCAGGGGGAGGACGGAGGAGCCATGCATAAAGCAGGGGGAGGACGGAGGAGCCATGCATAAAACAGGGGGAGGACGGAGGAGACATGCACACAGCAGGGGGAGGGCAGAGGAGCCATGCATAAAGCAGGGAAGGACAGATGAGCCATGCACACAGCATGGGGAGGACGGAGAAGCCATGCATTAAGCAGGGGGAGGATGGAGGATCCATGCACACAGCATGGGGAGGACGGAGAAGCCATGCATAAAGCAGGGGGAGGATGGAGGAGCCATGCATACAGCAGGGGGAGTACGGAGGAGCCATGCATAAAGCAGGGGAGGACAGAGGAGACATGCATTCAGCAGAGGGAGGATGGAGAGCCATGCTTACAGCATGGGGAGGACGGAGAAGCCATGTATTAAGCAGGGGAGGACGGAGGATCCATGCATACAGCTGGGAGAGGACGGAGGAGCCATGCATAAAGCAGGGGAGGACGGAGGAGCCATGCATACAGCAGGGGGAGGATGGAGGAGCCATGCATAAAGCAGGGGGAGATGGAGGAGCCATGCATACAGCAGCGGGAGGACGGAGGAGCCATGCATAAAGCAGGGGGAGGACGGAGAGCCATGCATACAGCAGAGGGAGGACGGAGGAGCCATGCATAAAGCAGGGGGAGGACGGAGGAGCCATGCATACAGCAGGGGGAGGACGGAGGAGCCATGCATAAAGCAGGGGGAGGACTGAGGTGACATGCATACAGTAGGGGCCGGATGCTGAGCCATGCATACAGCAGGGGGAGGACGCCAAGCCATTCATACAGCAGGGGGAAGATGGAGGAGCCATGCATATAGCAGGGGAGGACGCTGAGCCATGCATACAGCAGGGGGAGGACAGAGGAGCCATGCATACAGCAGGGGAGGACAGAGGAGCCATACATGCAGCAGGAGAACGGAGGAGCCATGTGTACAGCAAGGGGAGGATGCTGAGCCATGCATAGAGCAGGGGGAGAATGGAGGAGCCATGCATACAGCAGGGGAGGACGGAGGAGTCATGCATACAGCAGGGGGAGGACGAAGGAGCCATGCATAAAGCAGGGGGAGGACGGAGGAGCTATGCATACAGCAGGAGGAGGACGGAGGAGCCATGAATATAGCAGGGGAGGATGGAGGAGCCATGCATACAGCAGAGGGAGGACAGAAGAGCCATGCATACAACAGGGGGAGCCAAACATACAGGACAGGGATGAGGGGATAATGCATATCTGGCTTATACTCGAGTCAATAAGCTTACCCAATTTTCCGTGGCAAAATTAGGTGCCTTGGCTTATACTCAGGTCGGCTTATACTCAAGTATATACTGTACTTCCCCCACTGTATACAAATCCCCAATCTCTAGTGCATGTATCTTTTCAACCCCCTTCTGCAGTACTTCTTTCCTCACAGCTCTTCTATACAGGATTTCATCCTGCAACACCTTTAGTCCATTTGAAACAAGCCCCATTCTGCAGTATAGCTCTTCTTTCAGCCCTCTGTACACTGTCCATCCCACAGGACATTTCTACTTTTAGGCCCTTCCTAAAATATATCTCCTCAACTGAACCCTCTACATAGGGCTTCATCTTGCAGTATATCATTTCAGTCCCCTGTATACAGCCCATCCTGCAGTACATCTCTCTTCTTATCCCCTGTATACAGTCCATCCTGCAGTAATCTCTCTTCTTATCCCCTGTATACAGCCCATCCTGCAGTACATCTCTCTTCTTATCCCCTGTATACAGTCCATCCTGCAGTACATCTCTCTTCTTATCCCTTGTATACAGCCCATCCTGCAGTACATCTCTCTTCTTATCCCCTGCACTACACATCCTGCAGTACATCTCTCTTCTTATCCCCTGTATACATCCCATCCTGCAGTACATCTCTCTTCTTATCCCCTGTATACATCCCATCCTGCAGTACATCTCTCTTCTTATCCCCTGTATACAGCCCATCCTGCAGTACATCTCTCTTCTTATCCCCTGTATACAGTCCATCCTGCAGTACATCTCTCTTCTTATCCCCTGAACTACACATCCTGCAGTACAGGGCCGGCTCCAGGTTTTTATAGACCCCAGGCGAAAGAGCCTCAGTGGGCCCCTTTAACACAGACCACGATTCATGATGCACAGATACAGCAGAGAAATATAGGTACAGTACAATGCCAAATACTTCACTTCTTCCATTACATGAGTGATATCTATTGTAAATTTTACAATAGCTCAAAAACCGCCAAATCCTCACAGCGCACAGTACAGACTGGACAGTACAGTCCTCCATACAATATTATGGGCACCACATAGTCTCCCCCTCATCACCCATATAATACCCCATGCAGGATGTCACCCCCCATCCCCCATATAATGCTCCATACAAAATACTGGACCCAAAATAATGCTCCATACAGAATACTGGACCCAATATAATGCTCCATACAGGATACTGGTCCCCATATAATGCTCCATACAAAATATGGAGCTCTCCTCTGCGCTGTACTGCGTTCTGCACTCTAACGGCTCAGGAAAGGGTGCTGTGGAAAGACTCCCCATTATCATCATGATTGCCTCCCCATCATTATCATTGCCTCCCCATCATCATCATCACCTCCCCCTCATAATCATTGCCTCCCCCTCATCATCATTGCCTCTCCATCATCATCAATGCCTGCCCATAATCATCATCGCCTCCCCAACATCATCATTGCCTCCTCATCATCATCATTGCCTCCCCATCATCATCATGGCCTCCCCATCATCATCATGGCTTCCCATCATCATCAATCCTGCCCATCATCATCATGGCCTCCCCATTATCATCAATGCCTGCCCATCATCATCATCGCTTCCCCATCATCATCAATGCCTGCCCATTATCAATGCCTGTCCATCATCATCAATGCCTGCCCATCATCATCATCTCCTCCCCATCATCATCAATGCCTGCCCATCATCATCATCTCCTCCCCATCATCATCAATGCCTGCCCATCATCATCATCTCCTCCCCATCATAATCAATGCCTGCCCATCATCATCATCTCCTCCCATCATCATCAATGCCTGCCCATTATCATCAATGCCTGCCCACCATCATTATCGCTTCCCCAATATTATGAATGCCTGCCATCATCATCATGACCTCCTCATTATCATCAATGCCTGCCCATCATCATAATCGCTTCCCCATCATCATCAATGCCTGCCCATTATCAATGCCTGCCCATCATCATCAATGCCTGCCCATCATCATCATCTCCTCCCCATCATCATCAATGCCTGCCCATCATCATCATCTCCTCCCCATCATCATCAATGCCTGCCCATCATCATCATCTCCTCCCCATCATCATCAATGCCTCCCCATTATCATCATGGCCTGCCCATCATCATCATCTCCTCCCATCATCATCAATGCCTGCCCATCATCACACACAGACAGCACCACAGCACACAAGCACTCTCTCACATACATACACACACACACACACAAAGCACCGCACTACATACACACAGACACACACACACACATCTCTCCTGTCCGGCGTCAGCGCACTCTCTGCCACAGCCGGTCGCTGAATGATGATGTCATTCAGCGGCGCTGCTGTGAGAGGAAGCGCCTGCGCCCCCTGGAGCCCGGAGCTGCGGCAGCGGAGGCACAGGAGAGGTCAGTATTGTGCCAGCTGCTGCCAGGGCCCTGAACAAGCGGGGGGGCCCAGTGGTGGCGCTGACACCGCTCTCCTCTGCTAACGGGCGCCGGGGTGCCCGACGGCGAGTGGCCCCCCCGCCTGTTCAGGGCCCCGGCACTTGCCCGGGTGTGCCGGGTGCTGACTCCAGCCCTGCTGCAGTACATCTTTCTTCTTATCCCCTGTATACAGTCCACTTTGTAGTACATCAAGCATCTTAATCCCCTATATACATCCCATCATGCAGTACATCTCTCTTCTAATCCCCTGTATACAGCCCATCCTGCAGAACATCTCTCTTCTTATCCCTGTATACAGCCCATCCTGCAGTACATCTCTCTTCTTATCCCCTGTATACAGCCCATCCTGCAGTACAGGGGCGGACATATCATTGGTGCAACCTGTGCAGCTGCACAGGGGCCCAAGAGGTGAGGGGGTCCATTTATTCCTCCAAAGCAGGTGCAATTTTGCATTTTTATTAGTTATTGGGCTGCAAAGGGCCCATGTATTGTTCTTGCACATGGGCCCTTTTCTGTCTGTGTCCGCCAGTGCTGCAGTACATCTCTCTTCTTATCCCCTATATACTGTCCACCTTGCAGTATATCTGGCATCTTAGTCCTCTGTAACCAGCCCATCCTGCAGTACAACACTCTTCTTATCTAATGTATACAGCCCATCCTGCAATATATTGCTACTCTTAGTTACCAGCACTTTTCGCACCTGGTTCTGCAACATTGCCAACTGAGCATCGCCTATACCTAGAGGGAAGAAGGGTCAAGCATCATAACTGATGCCAATTCTTTAGTGCATGAGCATTTAGATAATGGATTCTTTACTGTACGAGCAGTGAGACTATGAATTCTTTACTGTGTGGTCTATATTAGAACTATCCTCATAGGACAGGGTTACACATAGGTGTACACCACTGCAGTAATATGGATCAATGAAAGGAAAAGAGAAAAGATATGTGCAACTAAATTAAAAATGAACTTTTATTCATTTTTTTTACTGTGTGAGTATGAGGCTTTAGATTTTTTACAGTACGAGCGATGAGACTATGGAACTTTCTGCCCCATATGATTGGAATGGTTGAGTTACTAAAAATGTTCAAGTAAGATCTTGGATGTCTTTCTTGAAAAAAATAATATTACAGGTTAAGAGTGCTGGATCCTGTGACTGGAGTTTCATCCAGGGAACTAGTCTGATTGTCGTACAGTATGAGAAGTCGTGAAGGAGTCTTTTCTCAAGATGGGACAATTGACTTCAACCTCGCAGGGTTTTGCCTTCGTCTAGATCAGGGGTCTGAAAAACGCGGCCTGCGGTGCACCACATGTCAGAGGGTCGATGGGGGAGGTGCGGGGGTGCCAAATAATGCTCACCCCTGTGGCGCGTCTCTGCAGCCCCCTGCTTCTCCCACGATCTCGCTCCTTCCTTCAGCGGTCACGAGGTACCGCTCATTAAAGTCATGAATATGCGCATATTCATGACTTAAATGAGCGGTACCACGTGACCGCTGAAGGAAGAATAGCTGCCGGAGACCGCAGGAGAAGTAGGGGGGCTGCAGAGACGCGCCAGGAGGGGGTAAGTATATGCGATAGTCACCTGTCCCCAGTCCACCGCTGCGCGTCTTGCTCTCCTCTGCTTCCTCTGGATGTGATGTTCAGGTCAGAGGGCGCAATGACGTAGTTAGTGCGCGCTGCGCCCTCTGCCTGAACAGTCACTGACACAGGAGCCGGACGATGGAGCGGCGAACAGCGGTGGACCGGGGACAGGTGAATATCGCAGGTGCCGGGGCCCTGAGCCAGCGGTGACACCAGCACATGTCTCCCATAGCGCGCTGCTGTCCCCGCCTGCTCAGGACACCAGCACCTGGCTCCCAGCCACAAGAGGTGAGTATGTCATGTTTTATTTTTATTTGCAGCAGCAGCATATGGGGCATAAAATCTATGGAGCATCTTATGGGGGCAAAAAATATATGGAGCATATTATGGGGGCATAAAGTATATGGAGCATCTTATGGGGCATAAAATATATGGAGCATCTTATGGGGCATAAAATATATGGAGCATCTTATGGGGGCATAAAATATATGGAGCATCTTATGGGGCATAATCTATGGAGCATCTTATGGGGGCATAAAATATATGGAGCATCTTGTGGAGGCATAAAATAAATGGAGCATCTTATGGGGCATAAAATATATGGAGAATTTTATGGGGGCATAATCTATGGAGCATCATATGGGGGCATAATCTATGGAGCATTTTATAGGGGCATAAAATATATGGAGCATCTTATGGGGCATAATCTATGGAGCATCTTATGGGGACATAAAATATATGGAGCATCTTATGGGGCATAATATATGGAGCATTTTATGGGGGCATAAAATATATGGAGCATCTTATGGGGGCATAATCTATGGAGCATCTTATGGGGACATAAAATATATGGAGCATCTTATGGGCATAATCTATGGAGCATTTTATGGGGGCATAAAATATATGGAGCATCTTATGAGGGCATAAAATATATGGAGCATCTTATGGGGACATAAAATATATGAAGCATCTTATGGGGCATAATCTATGGAGCATTTTATGGGGGCATAAAATATATGGAGCATCTTATGAGGGCATAAAATATATGGAGCATCTTATGGGGGCATAATCTATGGAGCATTTTATGGGGGCATAATCTATGGAGCATCTTATGGGGACATAAAATATATGGAGCATCTTATGGGGCATAATCTATGGAGCATTTTATGGGGGCATAAAAAATATGGAGCATCTTATGGGGGCATAATCTATGGAGCATCTTATGGGGGCATAAAATATATGGAGCATCTTATGAGGGCATAAAATATATGGGGCATCTTATGGGGGCATAATCTATGGAGCATTTTATGGGGGCATAAAATATATGGAGCATCTTATGGGGCATAAAATATATGGAGCATCTTATGGGGACATAAAATATATGGAGCATCTTATGGGGCATAATCTATGGAGCATTTTATGGGGCCATAACCTTTATGGAGCAGCATATGGGGCATATTATTCTATGGAGCATCTTATGGGGCCATTATTAACCTTTGTGCAGCATTAAATGGGGCGTATTTTGTATGGAGCATCTTATGGGGCCATCATGAACTGTATGGAGCATTATATGGGGCTCCTGATTCAGTATGGATATTCAAAAACATTTAACCTACTGATGTCTCAATTAATTTTACTGTTATTGGTGTTTATTTTTATTTTTGAAAATTTAGTAGCTGCTGCATTATCCACCCTAGGCTTATACGCGAGTCAATAAGTTTTCCCAGTTTTTTTGTGGCAAAATTAGGGGGGTCGGCTTATACTCGGGTCGGCATATACACGAGTATATACTGTAAGCTGTACATCACAGCTGACAACTTGTTTGAACGGCCACAGAGAGAGGGAGAGGTCCGGAGGGAGAGAATTGTTATAGTAGTTCAAATAAACAATTGTTTAACAATAATTTTGTACTGTATTAAGTTTGAATGGAATGCGGCCCGCCAGCATCCATTTTTTTTATGTGCGGCCCCTTTACTCTGCCGAGTTTGAGACCCCTGGCCTAGATCAACATTTTAGGTTGAACCTGAAGGATTTGTGTCTTTCAACCTTAAAATTATGGAGACTATAATTACAATTATGGCTGTCTTAAGAATGTATTATTGTTAGCTCTATCATTTCCATAGTGCCCAGTTTAGAGGGACAGAGCTGTTGGTGGAATCATCTAGAGCGGTGACACATTCAGCCACGCAAACTAAGTAATACAAGATTTGTGATATGAATTAAAGCAAAATGATGTTATCGCTTGATGATTTCTTAGTTATTTGATTGACTCTCAGATAAATATAGAGTTTCATGATTTATACATGATCTATACACACTCAAGGGTTAAAAGAAACATCTCATTCTTTTTCATCGGCCTCCACTTTTCTCTAGACCTTGCCTTTCTGTCTGACTTCCTCAGGCATTGGACGGCTTCAAGCTGATTCTGACTTTTGATTGTAGGTTTCTATAGATCTAGCAGTCTGCATGGGACAAAATGCCGTGACCTCTGAAGTATCTCCAGAGATCTGGAAAGAAACGGTTGGGATTTTAACAGCATAAGACTTGCGATAAAAGGAGAAACTTTGGATACAAAATAAAGTACTAGAGCGTGATTTTGAAAAATGAAGAAAGCAATTTAGATACTTATTGATTTTTTGCTAAAGAAAATTGTGCCTACTTTTAACAAAATAAAAGTGGAAAGATGATAAGTGTATAAAAAAGTTAAAATAGTGGAGAAACAAATGGGTTAATTCTGCCCTGCCGTAAGAAAAAGATAAAGGATGCCAATCCGGGTATAAGTGGTTTATAGTGGTTTTCTTGTAAGTGGTTTACTTATATCCTGATTGGCATTCTTTATGATTTTCCTACGAAAGTGCAGAATTAACCCATTTGTTTCTCCACTTCTTTTACTTTCAGCTCCTCATGGATCTGCAGCAGCCTTTAGCGTTTTCAGTGGTTGTGTGCACACAACCTGAACAGTTGAGCACAATTGTACAAACATTTTTAACCTTTGTACCCAGATAAGACCCTATTTGCGTTTTGCCTCTCTCAAGATCTTTCTCCTTCGAAAGTGGATAAGAAAAAAATACATTTTGCCCATATTTTGGTACTGGTCTCATTCATTTATACCAATCACCCTGGGGAAAACTGACACTTATTATTATACATAGTGCCGAGAACGGAATTTGCTCCATGCTGCCTATGACTGACGTTTTAGAAGGTTCAATCTACACCATTGATGAAAGTTTCAGGTTATGCAGATTAATCAAATCTAAAATCAATTCAGGATACAGGAGAACATTATTCCCTCTTAGGGCTGGTTGGCTCAAGCTTTTTATTTTTTTTTTTTTATTTTACATTCCTATGCATCCCCAGTGCCATTAGTGTACTATAGCATCTAGACCGTTCGATAGTTCTCAGAAGTCACTCTTGGGGAATGCATTTCTATTTGTTAGCAAAACCTTATGTAAGATATTGTCTTCAAATGAATTCAATGATTTATTATGAATTCTAACAGAAACATTTATTTTGCCATAGATGTAGTTGTACTCCATTCTACAAAGTTTATTGGGGAAATGAGAATGACCATGAGCAACAGGTTATTCTCATTCTGCATGAACCAAACTTAATTGTGAAGAATTCACAATAGTCCACCATTTGCTAAAAGTAAGATTGTGCATCCTTAGGCATTTTTCACAACGCATAGTTATTTGTGTTACAGATGATGGGAAAGAATCTTGATGAACATGGAAGGCTATAAAGGGTGCAACATTGGCACCTGTTACTCATAGAACATTGTTGTAGGGAAACATTAATACACAGCATAATTTTATATTCCGAATGCAACTCTATTGAATACTTTAACCATCCACAGTATGACGGAAGCCTTAATGTACACAGACAAATGGAAGCCATACTGGACTCTATCAGGTGAACGTGGGTGGGCTTCTAAATCTATTAAATATTTGCTCTTGGAGCTTTCCTGCTGAGTATATGAAACCTACTCTGTAAAATGCAGTATCAAAAGAGGCTTGCAATACTGTGCTCTCTGTACGCCATCTTTCTTTAGAATGTCTTCCTTTAGATTAGAGTACTGCTTGTGGCTGTCACAATATTGGCTTCATCTCTGCCTCTCCACTCGTTTCTTGCAGCTCCTGCCATACCCCATTAATTACCAGCAGCACCAGCATTTGATGGTCAGGATATAAGCAATTAGGTGTTTCAGGCTACTATAGTGTGCAAACTTTATAACCAAAAGATATGTACAAAGATAAAAAGCATGCATCTGAGGGGCAAGAACAGGAAGGCATACCTAAAGATCAAAGAGATAAGACGAAAGTTTCAATCAAGAGTGGAAATGTTGAAAGATGCCTACAGAAACAATCTAACTGAGCCATAACAGAAAAAGGACAGATGGAAAGAATACATGGAGCACCTTTTCAAGAATGACTCAGTGATACGGTAAGAAACTGAGATTGGAAATGATAGAGAGCCAAACACCCTCAAAAATAAAGTCGTTGGTGCGATAAACATTCTGTCAAACAACAAAGTGCCTAGATGGGACAATATTTTAACAGAGCTAATAAAGTCTTCTGAAGCAGCAGTTGATGTCATCATGTGCCTTTGTCAACAAAATGTAAATGGCCCAAGTACTGGACAAGATCCATGTTTACTCCTATTCTGATAAAGGGAAATGCTATCAACTGTGGAAACTATGGGACTATTGAGTGCATACCTCATTGATAGCAGCGATACAACAACAAGAATAGATGGAATGAAGGACTTATTATGAAGTGTCAAGATGGAAAGCTTGAACATGGAAATGCTACTCACTACAAAGAAGACAAAGATATTGTCTTCTGCTAGGTATGACCGGGACACATTTGAGATGGATAGTAATACTCTGGATGATTTAAAGAACTTTAACCAATTCAGATCAATGATCACTCAGGATATATAGACAACATCGGAAGTCAATAGGAGAATAGCAATGGGCAAATCAACATTGAATTATCTGGACAAGGTCTTCAAATCAAGGAAAATTTTACTGGCAATGAAGACACTGCTCATACATTGTTTGGTCTTTACTGTGGTAACATACGGATGCAAAACCTGGACGATAAAGAAAAAAGACAATAGGAGAATCAACGTCTTTGAAATATGGTGCTTGAGAAGGATGTTATCAATACCTTGGATGACAAAAGGAACACACAAATCAATTTTGGAACAAATCAAGTCAAACATGTCACTCGAAGGATCACCAAGCTACGGCTTGCCTACTTTGGACACTTCATGCAAATGGCGCAATCAATGGAGAAAGAAATCATGGTCAGAAAAATAGAAGGAACAAGTCGAAGAGGAAAACCAGCCACCCGATGGCTTTATACAATCAAGATAACGGTAGAAAAAACCCTGATGGACCTATCTAGGCTTGCACTAGATAGATCTTTCGACTGATCGTTCATCCATAAAGTCTCTATAGCTCGAGATCACACCGAAGGCTGTTAACAAAAAAATGTGAGCACACCACCTGTGAGCTTTTTTCTGTGAAGCATTTTAAAAATACTTCTCCTGACCTGTCTTCTTCTTGCCAGATCATGATTGTTGCCTTCTATTTTGGTACCATAAGACCGAGTATTCAATTATCAGCCAATATTAAAGTAGACTTCTACAGTCTTAGCATTGAAGGGATTACATGTAGGTTAGTCTATATAAAACTTAATGGCTTGTATGTATGGTGAAAACCTCGCAATCTCTTAGATTCTACTTTCTGATTTAACCCAATACCAAATTATTAACCCAATAGACATACATAGTCCCCAGTAATCTCAAGACACTTATTGAAGGTGTGGTGATCGTATTGGCTTCTGAAAAGTTACCTATAACTTTCATGTTACTGGATGGGAAAGTATGGGCTAGAAGTGAGCATATATTGAAATTATCGCCCTTCAATTAATTCAGTGATGATTCATGAATTCCAAGTAAAAAGTTGACTATGCCATTGAAATAAACATTATCAAGATGTAATTATTGCTCAATCTACAAGACACATTGTAATTATTTAAATTTTTATTGTTGAGTGAAAACGACCATGAAAACGTTTTTCTCATACTGTAGAATCCAATGAAGTCAACTATCATGAATCCAAAATAATGGTGGTTGTGATTTGATTGGCTAATGAGCTGCATTCAGAGGTAATAAATACAGCAAATGAGCAACTAGCAGTAGAATACATCTAAAGGGTAACAGCATGGCCCTAGGTTATTCAAACTCACTGTTTTGTTTGGGTTTGTACTTTCAGACCGCTTGATCTCATTTGATCAATAATGTGATACACAGACAAACCACTAATAAAATCTCAAAGTATTGGAATTTGAGGAACACAACTAATTTCAGGAAATTCCACTCAATCTCAATCCTTCATAGATCAATCCGTTATTGCTAATAGAGGAAGTTTCAGTCAGGAAGCTACAGAGTTAATGGCCTAAATTATTTCATAGACCAATAAATTTGGGCCATGTTTGGCAGAAGGAACCTTAAATTGGATGATTTTAGCTGATAACTGTATCTTGTCCCCAACTCCAAAGCTTGGACAGCTAGAATGTACAGTATATTATTGGCAGATAAAGTTTGTCTACTCAGTTTTTCCGATTATCTCAGACTTCAAGCCAAATAAACTTATCCATAGATGTTTCAGTTTCCGGAATATCAATCTCTGAAACTGAGAGAGAACCAAAATGAGTATGATACTCAATATTGTAGAAAAACTAAGAAGATTTAATAGAATGTTAATTTCAATTATTAATAATAAATTCATCTAACTGAAGAGTTTTCACCCAGTCAGGCTAATTAACAAAGAAGAAGCACCAAAGATTTTGCTAAAGCGCTTGATTAACATATTATGTCTGACCATTGATCTCTGAATGGTGCAGAGATGAAAAAGAGAACTCAGTATTGACCTTACTACCTAATGTCTTCCAAAATTAACACACAGGTTGGAAGCAATGTTTTCTGGAATACTATGAAGATGAACAATATGTTTGACGAATGACTTACAGGAGGTTTGCAAGTAGCCAAAATGTCTGTCAGTAATTACTGGCTGCATCATAAATTCCACTGGTGAACTTCTGAGCTATGGATGGGCACCAAAAATACCTGGCTTCACGTCAAAGTGCATTTTTAATCCCACGGTAATCTAAAAGTAGTTAATCAATGGAAGATACTTGCAAATGGAACTGAGGAGGAACAATTTCCCTTTGGTATAACTGGGGTGATATTTTGAGGTCTACTGATGGCATCACATTGACTATGGACAGCCCAGTGACTCTGGCCGACTCTAGTGTTAACAATTTATGATTACTAATAATGTAGTTTCTTTTGACAGATAAAAATTTTGGTGAAAAAATCATATGAAGCTGTATAATAGAAGGTGTACCTTGCAATAACATCACTCCAACTCCAACCTCCACAACAAAAGGATGCTCTATCTCTGGTTGAAACCAAACATGGTCAGTTAAAAAGCATTGCTTTCACTTTGTGAGGGCATACACTGCCTGAGGTTTCTAGTTGAACATATTATCCCTCTTAGTCAGATAAGTCCAAAGTTAGAAAATCTTGGAATAATCATTAGTAATTTATTATTCTAGTTAGCGAACTATAAAAGAAAACTGCAGTGCATTAAGAGATTTGGTTTGTAGCTAGAGAGGAAAGGATTTGTTGAGATTCCAAATTGCAAATCATGTGGAGTTTACATTGAAATTCAATATTCTGAAAAGTTACTAGATTAACTAATTGTAGAGTTTTGTACGCTCTATTTTTAAATAGGATTTAAGGGAAAAAAATGAATACTCTCTTCCTCTCTCACCTGTTCCACTGTCCCCTCAGGCCGCCATCCAGTCCTCCATGCCTATTTTTTCCCCTTCCCATGGTTTTCTAAATATTTTGAAAATATAATTCTGAAAATTGTGACATTAATTTGTATTCAGCCCCCTGAGTCAATACTTTGCAGGACCACCTTTCACTGCAATCACAGTGGCAAGTCTTTTGGGGTATATCTCTCCCAGCTTTGCATCTCTTGAAGTTGAAATTTTTGGCCAGTCTTCTCGGCGAAGTAGCTGTAACTAAGTGAGATTGGATATTGATGATTCATAAGTCTTGCAACAGATTCCAAATGTGATTTAGTTCTGGACTAGTTCTGGGTCATTCACACACATGAAAATACTTTGATGCAAACCAGTCTCAAGTATTTTGCCTCTAACAGGTTTTCCTCAGGGATAGCCCTGTATTTAGCTTCATCCATTTTCCCATCAATTTTGACCAGCTTCCATATCCTTGCTGATGAAATGCATCCCCACAGCATGATGCTGCCACCACCATGTTTAACTGTGAAGATAGTGTTTTCAGATATTCAGTGCTAGTTTTCTGCCACATACAGCGTTTTGCACTTATACAAAAAAGTTCTACTTTGACCTCATCTGACCAGAGCATCTTCTTCCACATACTAGCTATGCCCCCAACATGGCTTTATGGAAAATGCAAATGAAACTTCTTATGGCTTGCCTTTAAAAATGGCTTTGTGAAGTATGCAGCTAATAATTGTCTTGTAGACAGATTCCCCTAAATGAGCTGCAGCTCCTTCAAAATGGTCAGAGGCCTCTTGGCTGCTACTATAATTAGTGCTCTCCTTGCTTGGGATGTCAGCATAGGTGGATGTCTATGTCTTGGTTGGTTTGCAGTTGTGCTGATTTCTTCCACTTTTAGATGATGGATTAAACAGTGCTCCATGAGATGTTCAGAGAATTGGCTATTTTTATAACTAGAGATTGGCGGACCCCTGGATGTTCAGGTCTGGCGGGTTCAGCCAAGCAGTTAAAAAAAGTTTGGGTTCAGGTACCAGAGCAGTACTGGGACCCAAACCCGAACCTGGACCCCATTTGTGTAAAACATCCAGTGTTTTACATGCTATCATGTGACTGACAGTGTGGCAAACACTACTTCTGATTGGTGGTAAAGTCATTACCACTGGTCAGGCAGCCGTAATTCCCACACTGTCAAATGACGGCATGAGCCCATACCTGTTATTGGAGGTATAAAGTTTACCTCCGGTCACTGGCGCCAGCTGATGGGACAAATGCTTCCATCAGCCAACACCTGCTGCCGCTAATAACAGTGAGAGGAGGCTGCGACTGATGGGAGTATTTATTAGCCGGCACCTGCTTTCTAAATAAATAATTTAAAAAAAGGCATGTTTTCACCTGGTTTTTTTTATAACTAGTAAGGCAAATCTGACAGCTGGGGGCTGCACCACTCAACTTCAGCAAGGCTGGTTATCAAGTATAGAAGGGTCCCCACAATGTTTTTTTTTAATTAATGAAATAATTAATATTAAAAAAAATGGCTTGTATTCTCAGGCTTGTAGGGAGCCATGAATATTGGCCCCCCGAGCTTAAAAAAAGTAGCCCGCTGCCGCATAGAAAAGGCACATATATTACATGTGTTAATTCTGGAGCTTTTCCCGGCTCTTCACACTTATGGTGTAGCGGTGGCAAGTGCGATTCATATTTGTAGGGTTGATATCACCTTTTGATTATCCGGTGACATTAAGCCCGTGGCTTAGTAATAAAGAGGTGTCTATAAGACTCCTATTCCTTACTAACCGTATAGTTTTATTGTAAATAAACACACAGACAGAATAAAAGCTTTTATTTGAAATTAAAAAAACACACTTTTCCTTTTTACTTAAAAATATACTCACCTTAAAAAATATCAGGATGCAGAGGAGAGTTCACTGCAGTTCAAATTCACTGCAGTGAAATTCTCCTGGTGTGTTTATTACATTACTAATTTGTGCACTTGATGTCACCAGAATTGGCACATCAAATAGATGCTCAAGACTGGTTGTCAAAAAGAGGTGTGACCGTACTCTATTTTTTTAAATTATTTATTTAAATAATTAAAAAAACAGCATGGGGACCTCTCTATTCATGATAACCAGCCTTGTTAATGCTGACAGCTGAGGGTTGCAACCCCCAGCTGTCAGATTTGCCTGGCTGGTTATCAAGATTCCAGGGGAACCCATGCCATTTTTTAAATTATTTAGTTAGAGGGCAGATGCTAGCTCATAAATATTTCCATCAGCCACCACCTGCTCTCCCTGTTATTATCAGCAGCAGAAGTTGTCTGATGGGAGCAGTAGTTTCATCAGCCAACACCAGTGTCCGGAGGTAAACTTTAAACCTTCGATCACAGCTGAGGACTCACACTGTCATTTGACAGCGTGGGAAATGCTGCAGTCTGACTGGCGGTAATGATTTTACTGCCGATCAGAGGCAGTGGTTGCCACGCTGTCATGAAAGTTCGACAAACACCCTGTGTTCAGAGGGCCAAACCCAAACAGTAACATGTTCTTCCTGGTGAAGTCTATATTCGGTGTCTGTGCCCGAACAGTAGGTGTTTAGTACAGATGCAAAACTTTACTGTTCAGGTTCGTCCATCTTTATTTATAACTTATCCCAATTTTACTCTTCTAAACAACGTTATCCCTGACCTTTTTGATGTGTTCCTTGGTTTTAATTATGCTGTTTAATTCACAATGCTCTCAAACAAACCACAGAGGTCTTCAGAGAACAGCTTCACAAATTCTTGCTACTTTATGTTGGTATATCACATAAAATCCCAATAAAATGCAATTAAGTTTGTTGATGCAATGTGGAAATATTTACGGGTATGAATACTTTTTCAATACACTGCATATGATAACATGTTTTATAGCTGTAGTTGCATACTTATTTTCTTCTTTTTTTTGCTTGACATTCACTTAGCACGCAATAGGTTGATCCAAAACAATTGGTGGTGCTCCCATGTGTTAGCATTTTTGCACAAGAGTCCAACCTTGTCTCAGCAACAATAGCTACATCTATGTGTTTCTATAGTAGCATGGCCTCATGCTCTCTCACCTGGCTGCTAGATTCTTGGCATTTGTGATCATACACTATAGGTTTTCATCCAATTTTCCACATTTGCTTTCAGAAATACTAATTCCTGAAATTTGAATTCTAAACCTGTTCTTACATTTTTCCTGCTACCCCTTCTTCTAAGGCTATGTTCACAAGTTACATTTTTGCTGCCGTTTTTCTAGAGTCAAAACCCGCTCGTTTGGCAGTAAAATGGCAGCTTCAAAAAGACAGGTTTTGCTGAGTTTTTGTTGCATTTTTATTGTCTCTTGTTCATGCTGATGAATTTTAATGCCTCTCCAAAAAAAGATGATACAACTTCCTTACTGTTTCGGCACCAAACACACAGCAAAACCTGATACCTGCATTGTTAGCTATATTTTTGTTTTGTTTGCTAGGTTTTTGCATGTGCCCAATGCATTCGAAAAAATACTGCAAAAAAGCTAAAAAAAATGCTTGAAGAAGTGACGTACTGCAGTTTGCAAAAACCCAATGTTGACACCAGACAGGGATCTAGAGTCAAGAAGAGTAAACAAGAAAAATATACTAACATTTTTTTTATTGATATTATATTAATAAATGAATATGAAATAAAATAAGATGGCTCAAGACATAAAAGGAAGCAGTCATAATACATTTGCTTAAAGCTTAAATAGTATGATAATTAATTATTAACTGAAGTCAAATCAATTCAGCTGTATACTATACCTATAGATAAAAAGATAGCACTATTTGTATGCATACAAATTGTTCATAACAATCACCAAAGAGATTAATCATATACAGCCAGGAAGAAAATAGGAGAAACGCGCGTCAGGGTGAGGAACGCAGCTGGCACCAAATCTTCAATGTCTTAATTTGCGTATAGATGTTACCATACAGTATACAGAGTATGTCTATCATTTTGGACACAATCCTGACATTGCACTATTAGCGGATTATAATGTCTTATCAGGCTTTAGCATAAAGCACTAGCACTTTATTTATATATATTTACCTTCAACTATATACTGAATCCAACTATCTGTGATTAATCTCTTTGATTTTTATGAGCAATTTGTATGCATACTAGTATTGTCATTCCATACATAGGTATAGTATTCACCTGAATTGATTTGACTTGCATTAATAATTAATTATCATACTATTTAAACCTTGAGCATAAGTATTCTGACTGCGTCCTCTTATGTCATAAGGCACCTTATTTTATTTTAAATTAAGGTTTTTTTATATAACATAAAATATAGATTTTAGTATAGGTTTCTTGTTCATTCTTTTTGACTTCCTGACTTGATGTAAAAGGTTATTGGACTAATTAGTATGCTAGTGTGCAAAAATGCAGTTTTCCAAATCAGTCAGGAAAAAAAAGCAATGTGCGCACATGAAATTTCAGAAATCTCATATGGAGCGAACGCCAGGGCAGTGAGGATACTTGGTACCGAGCCGCTTCTTAAAGGGGAAGTGTCACAGTGGCAGTGACCTGGTCTGTGGCCCTGGGAGTCCAATAAAAAGGGGAATATTTACAAGGGATAATAGAGTTTGTAATAAAGTGTTCGCGACCCCACCTGTGGTGTCTGGTCATAGGTGACCAGCGCTGCAGTGCAGATCCTCTGTGACAGTTGGTGATGCAGCATAATTGGTATAGCTCTCCACAGGCAGAGCTTAGTCCCAGGGCAGATGTAGGATGTTGAAGAGGGTAATGTTGGTAGATGTAGCAGTGTTGGATGAGTAACGCAGGAATGATTAGAGGACACAGCTGGGTGCAGTTTCCAAAGCTTTACTCACAGTTCTGGTGTGCACAGATGCCCGCTTGGTGCCGTGTCCTCCAGGTGAGGGGCTCAGCAAACTCCCAGGTAGATTGGGATACACCTTTCCAGGACTCTCTTCAATATGTTCCTTCCTCGGTCATCTCACTGTGCTGAATTTCCACCTTTCCTTCCTGTCCAACACCTCACAGTCAGTGTCCCAAGCCTGTAGACGCGGACCTTGTCGGATGACAGCCTCTTTGTGTCTCTTTGCTCCCTTATGGATACCTTTTTGAAGAAGACAACTGTGGCTTGTAGCTGAGGCACCTAATAATGCCACTGCCTCCGGCTTGCTAGCTGAGTCTTGAAGTTCTCCACTACGCTTAGGGGCCAGTGTCCCTTCTGCGACCTGGTCCCTCCACTATTGGATCGGGCCCCACGGATGGACTACTCACTGTCCGTGCCCCTAGGACCCCTTCTCTCCTTCCTGAAGCTTCTCTCTGCTCAGTCCTTAGTCTAGCTTTCTCCATCTGGGCACAAGCTGCTACCAGCTTGAGCTCCCCTCACACTAACTCTGACTTTACAGTCTCGTTCCCGCTCTCTAAGTTTCACTCTCCTCATTCTGCTTTCTCTACCCACCTCCCAACACTCTTTCCTACCCAGCCTGGGATGAGACCATCCTCCTGTAGGGTACATCCAGGGTGCCCTGCTGCTATAGTCTGTGTTTGGTGCAGGTGTTAGAGTCCTGGGTGGTGCTCCCTCCTTACTTGAGAGTGAGGTATTACACCTCTATATGAGGTGAAATACCTCTGTGGTGACAGAACCCTCAGGGGCACCACATCATAGCTTTTGCTTTTACTATAAAACACAGCCTAAAATTTGTATAAAAATGAAGCAGAAAAAAAACACTGCAAAAACGCAATGTGTGAACATATCGTAACTGTTACAAGGCTATCTACTTCTGGGTCCTGATCTTCCTTACCTCCACCCTTCTCCATCTCACTGTCCCCAGCCATAGCCACTTAGTGAGCTCCAAACTCATCTCCAGGTTTTTAATGCTCCTGAATTTTGCAAGCTGCAAAATTAGATCCATTACCTGGGTTTCCAAGTATGTAACACGCTGACATTGATTGCAGATATACACTGCTCAAAAAAATAAAGGAAACACATCTTAGATCTAAATGAATGAAATATTCTCATTGAATACTTTGCTGTGTACAAAGTTGAATGTGCTGTCAACATAATCACACAAAAATCATCAATGGAAATCAAATTTTTGAACCAATGGAGGCCTGGATTTGGAGAGCCCCCCAAAATGAAAGTGTAAACAAGTCAAATGAAAATTGTTGGTGGTAATTTCCCGTCCTGTATGCTATATAATCAATAACTCAAGTTTGGGAGAATGACAAATATGTTAATGACAAGGTACAAAATAGAATAAGACAATCAAATAATTCACATAAACCTTTCTTCAATGTCCTATAATTAGAGAATCCATGCATATGTATTCAATAAGTATACTTAGCAAGATCTTCATGAAATATGAGAGAGGAGATATGGCTTGATTTTCCTCCATTTCCAAGATTCACATCCCACCCACTACAACCACTCCGTCCCTTCTTCGATATCTTTGTTGCAAGTATCCAATCATCTTCCGTATATGAACATTTCATTGGCGCGACCGTCACCTTCTGCAGATGGCATCCCTCGTGTTGGGAAAGTTCTTGTAGGACAGTTTCAACTCCATTTTGGCTGGCTCAGATGTCCATTTTAAGAATTGGTTTATCATCAACACACAGGCATCGTGTGTCAATATTCTTATCAAGCCGGAGACTGGATGTCTATCTCAGGACCATGGTTATATGGAACCAAGAGCTGTGTACATATGCGATAATGCTGGGTCAAAGGATAGAGGCTATCATTTAGATCTCACACTGTCACCTGTATCTCCTTAGATTGGACAATATTAATTTCTAGTATGCCCTTTCTTATCAATAAACAAAGACATTACCAAGAACACAGACCTCTCACTACCAGGTATAGTTCATATTCTATTATATACATTTCTGTGTCTTCAACATACCCCCTTGTGTCTGAATGACACAAACTGTTAGGAGGTACAAATCCGAATCCTCTTCAACACTGTAGTTTAATTCTTCTTAGGCACGAGTCTTGATACATTCATCACTAGCTGCAACATTCACTCCAAGGAAAAAAAACGATAACTTGCTATAGTTGATTTCTATTAGGACATTGAGGAGGTATGGAAAAAATACACTCAAATTACATAAATCTTTCATTACCAAAAATCATATGAACAACTTTTCATTGTGACTAGATATCAATTTCTACTAGGATTACCTATAGGTTTCGTTTTGGAATTAAACAATCTTTTTTACTGTGCCCTCTTCTGCCACAGTTCTCACATATTACAATTTCCTTTAATTCAATGGGAATTTGTACATGTGTGTCACGTGATGCAATTTCGACATTAGCTTGTCCTTTCATAGTGTAACTTTGAATCTTCCTATATAGGAAACAGGTAACACAACACATATAGACTTGTAAAAGGATTAAAATTACAGAAACAATAAGCAATATAACAATCGGGTGGATTATATAATTCAGTATGTCATTTTCCGCATTTGAATGACCAAATATTACCTCCCAGCATTATTTTCTAACAGATGGGCAACTTCCTTTAGTTCATTTTGGTCATGATGTAATAGAATTGTGGCATTTGAATTTGCTTGATTAAGCTTCATCAATAAATATTCATCACTATTAAATTTTACCAACCATTCTCCAAGTTCTTTCCCTATTTCTAGGTTTAAGGCTTGCAAATTAACTGGAGTGTGGTATTTCAGATCAATTGACAGATTAGCAATAGTAGGAATTACATAAATCCCAGTTAGTTGTCTTAATTTTTGCAACTCCACTAAGAGTGCACCATGCTCCCCCAGCTACAGATGTCATTACATAACAATGTTGTGTTGTTATAGATACATTGGCAGTATTTAGGAGAAAGAAACAAGCTCTTTGATGCCCTTGAAAGAAGATTGGTGTTTTATCTTTCGAGATTGATTCCCCATCTAGAATACAAGTGGATGAATTACTCCAGCATTTGTCTTCAACTAACTTAAACTGTCCTGGCGTACATAGAACATGATGATTCCTTTGTATCCACAGAGAAGTGTCAACCTGTTTCCACCTTCCATTTCTCCTAATTACTTGTGGATGTTCTAATCTACGGTGTATTAATGTACAATCTCCATTTAAAATACCTATTGAATTAACTTTATGCATGAGCTCTAAAGGTGAATTAGCATATGGAATAAATGAAGAGGCATAGCATTTCTCAAAGTCATAGTTGTTGCACTCAACCCATGCGCTCACCACATTTTGAATGTGTACAGCTCATGAGTTCAAAGGTTTTATTGTTACATTATTTGAATTGTCTTATTAATATTTTGTTTTACTTGTCATTAAATAGCTTTGTCATTCTCCCAAACTTGAGTTATTGATTATATAGGATACAGGACGAGAAATTACCACCAACAAAAATCAAAACAAGACAAAATTAAAGTGGAAACAAGTCGAAATGATGCTCAGTAATGTGTGTGGTCTCCACCTCCCTACAACAACTGGGCATGCTCCTGATGAGGTTGCGGATGTTCTCCTGAGGGATCTCCTCCCAGACCTGGAATAAAGCATCCGTCAACTCCTGGACAGTCTGTGGTGCAATGTGACATTGGTGGATGAAGTTAGACATGCTGTCCCAGATGTGCTCAATCGGATTCAGGTCTGGGGAATGGGCAGGCCAGTCAATAGCTTCAATGTCTTTATCTTCAGGAATTGCTGACACACTCCAGCCACATGAGGTTTGGCATTGTCCTGCATTAGGAGGAACACAGGGCCAACCGCACCATCATATGGTCTCACAAGGGGTCTGAGGATCTCATCTCGGTACCTAATGGCAGTCAGGCTACCTCTGGCGAGCACATGGAGGGCTGTGTGGCCCTCCAAAGAAAATGCCACCCCACACCAATACTAACCCACTGCCAAACCGGTCATGCTGAAGGATGTTGCAGTCAGCAGATCGCTCTCCATGCATCTCCAGACTCTGTCACGTCTGTCACATGTGCTGAGTGTGAACCTGCTGCCTGCAACATCCTTCAGCATGACAGGTTTGACAGTGGATCAGTAATGGTGTGGGGTGGCATTTCTTTGGAGAGACACACACAGCCCTCCATGTGCTCGCCAGAGGTAGCCTGACTGCCATTAGGTACCGAGATGAGATCCTCAGACCCTTGTGAGACCATATGATGGTGCGGTTGGCCCTGGGTTCCTCTAAAGCAGGACAATACCAAAACCTCATGTGGCTGAAGTGTGTCAGCAGTTCCTGCAAGATGAAGGAATTGAAGCTATGGACTTGCCTGTCCATTCCCCAGACCTGAATCCTATTGAGCACATCTGGGACAGCATGTCTCACTCCATCCACCAACGTCACATTGCACTACAGACTGTCCAGGAGTTCACGGATGCTTTAGTCCTGGTCTGGGAGGAGATCCCTCAGGAGAACATCCGCAACCTCATCAGGAGCATGCCCAGGCATTGTAGTGAGGTCATACAGGCACGTGGAGGCCACACACAATACTGAGCATCATTTTGACTTGTTTCCACTTTAATTTTGGAGTTCTCCCAAAATCCAGGCCTCTATTGGTTCAAAAATATGATTTCTATTGATGATTTTTGTGTGATTATGTTGACAGCACATTCAACTTTGTACACAACAAAGTATTCAATGAGAATATTTCATTCATTTAGATCTAGGATGTGTTATTTGAGTGTTCCTTTTATTTTTTTGAGCAGTATACTAAACCTCAAATGGTGGTTAAAGGCATGCATACATTCCACAAGATGCAATCCTGGTAGAATTTTGCAATGGACACATATTAAATTCGGTTAGACCAGGGTTCCCCAACTCTAGTCCTCAAGGCCCACCAACAGGTCATGTTTTCAGGATTTCCTTAGTATTGCCCAGGTAATAATTGCATCACCTGTGCAATACAAAGGAAACCCTGAAAACATGACCTGTTGGTGGGCCTTGAGGACTGGAGCTGGGGAACACTAGGTTAAACAGTGAAGATAAAAGCAAAAAAAAACAATGGAAAACTAGTAAAGAAAAAACAAAAAAACAAGCTATACTTTTGCATTAAATTATGATAATTTGTTTAACTATGTATCTACTGTGGCATGGAAAAGTTTGAGCACTCCAGCTGAAAAATTACTGTTACTGTGAATAGTTAAGCAAGTTGAAAATTAAATGATCTATAAAAGGGCTAAAATTAAAGATAACACATTTCCTTGTATTTTATGCAAAAGTAAAAAAATATATATTTTCATCTTACATTTTAAAAATTAATTAAAGGAAAATGTGCAGATGCAAATGTTTGGGCACCTAGCATGGTTAGCATTTTGTAGCACTCCATTTTAAATGTATCACAGCATGTAAATGCTTTTTGTAGGCAGCCAGGAGTCTTTCAATTTTTGTTTGAGGAATTTTCATTCATTTTTACTTGGAAAACTATTTCAGTTACAAAATTACAGTTAATAATAAAAAATAAAACAGTATAGGGTCCCCCATTTATGACAACCAACCAAGGTAAAGCAGACAGTTGGGGGCTAATATTCTCAGGCTGGTAAGGGGCCATGGATAAAAATAGCAGCAGCTGCCCCAGAAAAGGCGCATCTGTTAGATCCACCAATTCTGGTGCTTTGTCCAGCTCTTCCCACTTGCCCCGCTGGGGTGGCAAATGGGGTAATGGTTGTGGGGCTGATGTCAGCTCTTTTTTGGCTGCTGACATCAAGTTCACAGGTTAGTAATGGAGAGGCATCTACAAGGCATCTAACCACATAGTTAGATTGTAAAATAGACACAGCCAGTATAAAATCCTTTATTTGAAAGAAAGACACAAACTCCTTTGTTTGAAATTAAAATAAAAAAGTACAGCTATACTTACCTTACACCTAATCCATTGTCCCTTGTAAGAAATAGAAAATCATAAACAATAAAAATACTCACCTTATGCCTAATCCACCAATGCCAATGTCTCTTGTTAAAAAGAAAAATAATAATCAACCATAGCCCTCACCTGTCTGATGTGAAGATACTGCACCAAGGCATACTGCACCAAGGCAATCCAGATAATTTGGATAGCTGTCACATTAATGATGTGACCACTATCTCTGCCAGTCGAAACACAGAGATAGTCTAGCGCTGAACAGCCATGAGAAAGTTCACTGAAGTTCATAGCTGAAACTCAAGGTCCTCATGGCACCACTGACTCCTCATGCTTTCACCCAGTGGTGCCATAAGTGAGTTCACTGGGTTTAAGCTATGAACTCCAGTGAACTTTTTCACGGCAGCTCAGCACTAAACAGTGAAGGAGCGATTACAGATTCCCTATTACTAACCCCTAAGTAAGTTTGGAAATGAATACACAGCATGAATATAATTCTTTATTTTAAATAAAAATCAACACTCCGTTTTAGACATTTTTTTAATTTAAAAATAAAGTTACACTCACTTTATTGAAGCCCTTGTCCTCTGTAAAAAAACAGAAAATAATACACAACAAAAATACTCACCTTACGCCTGAGCCACCAATTTTCATGTCCCCTGTAAAAAAGAAAAATAGTTAACAACCATATCCCTATCCCGGACAGAACATCCACGGGTTCGCCAATCACTACAAGTGAGAAAAAATCAATCATCCCACTCTCCTGGATGAAAATGGGACTGATTTTTTTTATATGCTAGTGTGACCTCAGTCTTAATTACAATTGCAGACTGAGAAAGACCACCATTGCTGTACAGTGAATATGACTTGCAGATGTAGGCTCACTCACACTGGAGTATAACTTGGACGAGCGCAATCCGATGAAAAATTTAATTACTCTTGGACCATTGTTATTCATTGAGGCAATGCAGATCTGCATATTTTTTCAGATATAAATGGTGTAAGAAAAAAATTGCAACTCGCTGCGATTTCACTCTGAAATCTGATGGATGTGAAGAAAAAATCAGACGTCATACGAAGCGTTAGTTTGGCATCCGATTTTTATGGAAACATTACAATTCTGTATCATAGGAAACTACAAATGGTCCTGTAACTCATTAATAGCTGCTGAGTAAAAAAAAACAGATTGCATACGACAAGTGAGAAAACAATAGCACCACTTTTCTGGATGAGAATGGTACTAGGTTTTCTTTATGCACTCGTTTGACCCCAGCCTTAAATGCAGTTGCAGATGGCGAGTGACCACTGGTCCTGTACTGTGAAAATGACTTCCTGCAGATGTAGAATGAAAATAACCACCAGGATATGTGGAGGGAGAAAGAGCACATGTGCTTGTAGGATGAGAATGACTGCTTGTGCTTGTAGAATGAGATTAATCACCTGTAGTTGTATAGTGAGATTGTCCACCTCAGGTTAGTAGTTAATAATTTATGGTTGCGGAGTCAGAATGATCACCTGTGTTTGAAGAATGATTATTTCAAATCGCCAGTGTTTGAAAAGTGAGAATGACCATCAGTGGCCATAGAGTGAGAAGGACTATCTGTGGTTGCAAAACCAGATTAACCACCTGTGCATGTAAAGTGAGAATGACCACCTGTGTATGTAAAGTGAGAATGACCACCTGTGAATGTAAAGTGAGAATGACCACCTGTGTATGTAAAGTGAGAATGACCACCTGTGTATGTAAAGTGAGAATGACCACCTGTGAATGTAAAATGAGAATGACCACCTCTGAATGTAAAGTGAGAATGACCACCTGTGAATGTAAAGTGAGAATGACCACCTGTGAATGTAAAGTGAGAATGACCACCTGTGAATGTAAAGTGAGAATGACCACCTGTGAATGTAAAGTGAGAATGACCACCTGTGTATGTAAAGTGAGAATGACCACCTGTGAATGTAAAGTGAGAATGACCACCTGTGAATGTAAAGTGAGAATGACCACCTGTGAATGTAAATTGAGAATGACCACCTGTGAATGTAAATTGAGAATGACCACCTGTGCATGTAAAGTGAGAATGACCACCTGTGAATGTAAATTGAGAATGACCACCTGTGAATGTAAATTGAGAATGACCACCTGTGCATGTAAAGTGAGAATGACCACCTTTGTCTGTAGAATGAGAAATGACATCATTGATTGTAAAGTAAAAATTACCACCTGCGTCGTGTTGAGTCAGAATGACTACCTTTGTTCTAAACTAATCAGCTGTAGTTATAGACTGAGATTGACCACTTGCAATTGTAGAATGCATGTGGCATGAGAAAGACCACCTGTTCTTGTAGATTAAGCATAACTGTGGTACCTATAGAATGAGAATAATCATCTGTAATTATAGATAGAGATTGGCCACTGCTTGATAGTGAGAGTAATTATCCACGATTCCAAAGTAAGAGTGACAGTTTCTGGTTGCAGAGTGAGAATGACCTTTTTTTTTCGAGACTGAGAATGATCTCCCATCGCTGAAGAGCGAACATGACCAACCTTTGTTAGTCTAACATAATCAACCATACGTTTAAATGTAAGTATGACTATTGGATTGGTTTGGATCTAGAGGTTAACTACAAAATCTGTATTGCTCTCTTTGTCATTGAACATCTAGAAGAACAACAGTAAATCTGTAAATTCAACAGACAGAACACCTTAACAATGCAATATCTATGAATTTAAATATCTGAAGTAAGTACATTTTTGACAAATTTCTTTGAAACAATCCTCTTGGGTGACTACTTTACACGTAGAAAATGAATAATAATTTGAAAGAAATTTACCATACTACCTGAACAGCATTAATCCTATGGCTGATCTGTCATTCGTCAGATTCACAGTTGTACATCCTGCATATTTTTGAATAAGTATCTATCATTTTTCACATACAAAGCCGTCTTCAATGCCTACAATGAAAAACAGTGAAAAGTTTCTTGAAAAGTGACAGAAGTATGCTGCTTAAAGCTTTGAGAAAATAGACACATCAAGCAGAATGCCTAATGCCCATGCCGAGATGTAATACTTATGTCAGCATATTAGAAAACTCATGATGAAATACTGACACATTCTGAAAAGTGATGCTATAATTGGAGAGCTCTGACTGAGACCTTTAGTAATAGCATATTAAGAGAAGAGAATGTAAGTGATCTCTTGACTGGAGGAGATGAGCAAATATACTATAATTCACAAGGCTATTAGACATTGCTCTTCCACATGGCACCAAGCAAGAAAGACAAGGCAATATCATACTCTCTGGAGAAGTAAAATATATTCTTACACCTATGCAATCATAAAAAAGAAAAAGTAAAACTCTAGTATTGGAGCCACTTTAGTAGATTTGACAAAGTTTAAAATAAAGGTATAACGTGATCTCCTGATTGGCTGAGCTGGTATTTTTGGATAATCCCTATTACTTCTTAATGGGCTGTACCAAATTAGCAAGTAACTACCAACATGGAATTTGATAATTTTGTTATTGATTTGATATTAACCGTTCGCAAGAATAAGGCTCTGGAGTGCCAAATTTGAATTGAGCAATAGCGGAGCAGGCACTCTAATGTTCCATTAATTTCCTATGGTACTGACATGGATAACCTTTTCTTTTTTTTTTGCCCTGGTTTACCTGTATTTGGAGATATCCAACCTCATGACTCATTTGTTTAGATTTTTCTTGTAATTCCCTTGAAGAGAAATGAATGGAAGATGATAAAAAGCCAGAAGTAGATCTAGGGATTGACGTTGGCTGCTGCAAATCATAATGGTAAGGTATATAATATTAATATCACTGCGCAACAAATTTCAGGAAGTTCTTGTCCCCTGAGAAAATTTTATTGTATCTTATGGATTTTGATATGCTGAACACGAATATGTGCTCCAAAAGTCTGTATCACGTAAGGTTGTTAACTCCATCATAACCAGAGCTTTTTTCGATTTTTCGTTTTCGTTTTTCGCTCCCCTTCTTTCCAGAGCCATAACTTTTTTATTTTTCCGTCAATATGGCAGTGTGAGGGCTTATTATTTGCCGGACGAGATGTACTTTTGAACGACACCATTGATTTTACCATGTCGTGTACTCAAAAACAGGAAAAAAATTTCAAGTGGGGTGAAATTGCAAAAAAAGTGCAATCCAACACTTGTTTTTTGTTTTGCTTTTTTTGCTAGGTTCACTAAATGCTAAAACTGAGCTGCCATTATGATTCTCCAGGTCATTATGAGTTCATAGACACCAAACATGTCTAGGTTTTCTTTTATCTAAGTGGTGAAAAAAGTTTCAAAGTTTGCTTTAAAAAAAATGCACAATTTTCCGAGATCCGTAGCGTCTCCATTTTTTGTGATCTCGGGTTGGGTGCAGGCTTTTTTTGCATGCCATGCTGACTTTTAGTGATGCCACTTTGGTGCAGATACGTTCTTTTGATTGCCTGTTATTGCATTTTAATGCAATGTCGCGGCGAACAAAAAAGCGTAATTTTGGCGTTTTGATATTTTTATCGCTACACCATTTAGCGATCAAGTTAACTCTTTTTTTATTGATAGATTGGGCAATTCTGAATGTGATGATACTAAATATGTGTAGGATATGTGTCCATAGAAGGCTAGAAGCTGCCATAGCGCAATCGCTTCTGCTACATAGATGTTCAGATCACCTCTATGCAGCAGAATTACAGGCTTGCTATGAGCCCACCTCCCTGAGGGAAGGAACAATCCAAAACGCGCGTTGGGGTGACAGGGGCAGCGTTGGTGGCTAGCCTTGTATATATCTTGGTATGTATGCCAAATGATGTGGTTATTATTAGAGTTGAGCGATACTTTCCGATATCCTAAAGTATCGGAATCGGAATGGTATCGCCGATATCACTAAAATATCGGCGATACCCGATACCGATACCGGAAGTCCCATGTAAGTCTATGGGAACAAAATATCGCAACTAAAAAAACCCCATTCTTTCCTTGTAAACACTAAATATACACACATAGAATACATATATATATATACATGTCATTGTGACATATATATATATACATATATGTATAGTTTATACACTTCTACATAGTAAAATATCCTCTGATTCAATTGCCGGGTAAAGCCGGCTTCAGTGAAAAGACAGAAGTACCCGACATGAAATGACACTTGGTGTACATAGGGTTAACCATGTCTTTTCATGTCCTTTGCTATCTAATTTGCACAAACAATTAAATCAGTCTATGTGTGCAAAATTTCACACCTGTAGGGGTTAATTAAAGGTGTAAATTCGTTGTAAAAAAAACGGACTTTTTTGCTACGAATTTACACCTTTAATTAACCCCTACAGGTGTGAAATTTTGCACACATAGACTGATTTAATTGTTTGTGCAAATTAGATAGCAAAGTACATGAAAAGACATGGTTAACCCTATGTACACCAAGTGTCATTTCATGTCGGGTTCTGCATTTTCACAAAAGCCGGCAATTGAATTAGCGGCTATTATACTATGTAGAAGTGTATGAACTACAAATATAAATATATATATATATATATGTGTCACAAATTCAATGACATGTATATATATATATGAGGTGTAAAATTGCTGAAAAAAAATGCGTGGGCTCCCGCCCTATTTTCGCAACCAGACAGACAAAGCCAGTGAGTGGGGGCAGATAATAATAGCCCAGAGAGGGACCATTATATTTGCCCCCCCCCGGCTACTAACATCTGCCCCCAGACACCCCAGGAAAGACAAATCTATAATTAGATTCGCCCTTTCTGGCACTTTGCCCGTCTATTCCCATTGCCCTGTAGCGGTGGCGAATGGGTTAATATGGGGTTAAAGCCACCTTGCTATTGAAAGGTGACCTTAAGCCAGGTTAATAATTGAGAGCTGTCAATTAGACAACTATCAATTATTAATCCTATTGCATGAAATAAAAATAAAACACACACACTTTAATTAAAAATCATTTTAATGAAATAAAGACACATGTTTTTGACCATCTTTTATTTTACTGCAAAAACCATTTCCTGTAATAAAAATAAAATAAAAAAGCAAAATTATTCTTACCTATCCCATGCACAGTCAGGTCCCACGGTGTAATCCTTCAGAAAGGGTTAATGTTTACTGCAGGGACCGCAGCTAATGCTGCAGCCTCACAGTAAACCCCAAATGAATGAGTTCCTCTCCTGCCTGACAGGAGAGTAAAGGCTGGGTGTCACATAACGATACACCAGCGATCCCGACAACGATATGCACTTGTCAGGATCGCTGGTGTATCGCTACATGATCGCTGCTGAGCTGCCAAACAGGCAGCTCAGGCAGCGATCTGGGACAGCGACACTGCGGGTAACATCGCTTAAGGGCCCGTCTCACATAGCGATATCGCTACCGAGATCGCTGCTGAGTCACTAGTTTTGTGACGCAGCAGCGAGCTCACCAGCGATATCGCTGTGTGTGACATTCAGCGACGATCAGCCCCCCTGCCGGGTATCGCTGATCGTCGCAGAAATGTCAGGACCTTTTTTTGATCGCTGGTTTCCCTCTGACAGGCACGCATCGCTGCGTGTGACAGGCGGGAGACCAGCGATCCTCTGGTAACCAAGGTACACAGCGGGTTTCCAGGCACCGCACAGCGCTTGGAAACCCGCTGTGTACCTTGGATACCAGCTCCCTGCATCAGGGCGCTGGTATCCAAGGTACACAGCGGGTTTCTAGGCACAGCCCCGTGCCTGGAAACCCGCTGTGTACCTTGGTTACCAGCGGATCGCTGGTCTCCCGCCTGTCACACGCAGCGATGTGTGCCTGTCAGCGGAAATCAGCGATCAAAAAAAGGTCCTGACATTTCAGCGACGATCAGAGATACCCGGCAGGGGGGCTGATCGTCGCTGAATGTCACACACAGCGATATCGCTGGTGAGCTCGCTGCTGCGTCACAAAACTAGTGACTCAGCAGCGATCTCGGTAGCGATATCGCTATGTGAGACGGGCCCTTAAGTGGAAAGCTTAATTGATTGCTTTCCACTTTCACTTCAGGTCAGCCAGGGACACAATCAGTGACGTCAGAGGGAACTGATTAACAAAAATAGGGGTTCCCTTCGAAAAAAATTGGCGTGGGGTCCCCCCTATTTTTGTTAACCAGCCAGATGAAGCAGACCGCTGAGGCCTGGATTTTCAGGCTGTTAAGGAGCCAAGATCCATGGACCTTGCCAGCCTGATAATACTAGGCCACAGCAGTCTGCATATCTTGGCTGATTAACAAAAATAGGGGATCCCCTCGAAAAAAATTGGCGTGGGGTCCCCCCAATTTTTGTTAACCAGCCAGATGAAGCAGACCGCTGAGGCCTGGATTTTCAGGCTGTTAAGGAGCCAAGATCCATGGACCTTGCCAGCCTGATAATACCAGGCCACAGCAGTCTGCATATCTTGGCTGATTAACAAAAATAGGGGATCCCCTCGAAAAAAATTGGCGTGGGGTCCCCCCTATTTTTGTTAACCAGCCAGATGAAGCAGACCGCTGAGGCCTGGATTTTCAGGCTGTTAAGGAGCCAAGATCCATGGACCTTGCCAGCCTGATAATACTAGGCCACAGCAGTCTGCATATCTTGGCTGATTAACAAAAATAGGGGATCCCCTCGAAAAAAATTGGCGTGGGGTCCCCCCAATTTTTGTTAACCAGCCAGATGAAGCAGACCGCTGAGGCCTGGATTTTCAGGCTGTTAAGGAGCCAAGATCCATGGACCTTGCCAGCCTGATAATACCAGGCCACAGCAGTCTGCATATCTTGGCTGATTAACAAAAATAGGGGATCCCCTCGAAAAAAATTGGCGTGGGGTCCCCCCTATTTTTGTTAACCAGCCAGATGAAGCAGACCGCTGAGGCCTGGATTTTCAGGCTGTTAAGGAGCCAAGATCCATGGACCTTGCCAGCCTGATAATACTAGGCCACAGCAGTCTGCATATCTTGGCTGATTAACAAAAATAGGGGATCCCCTCGAAAAAAATTGGCGTGGGGTCCCCCCTATTTTTGTTAACCAGCCAGATGAAGCAGACCGCTGAGGCCTGGTTTTTCAGGCTGGTAAGGATCCAATATCCATGGACCTTGCCAGCCTGATAATACCAGGCCACAGCAGTCTGCTTAGCTTGGCTGGTTAACAAAAATAGGGGATCCCCTCGAAAAATAAAACGGCGTGGGGATCCCCCCTATTTTTGTTAACCAGCCAAGTAAAATGCAGACTGCTGCGGCCTGGTATTAAAAGACTGTCAAGGCCCATGGATTTTGGCCCTCAACAGCCTGATAATACCAGGCTACAGCAGCCCCACATTTGGCGCATCAAAAGATGTGCCAATTGTGGCACTTTACCCGGCTCTTCCCACTTGCCCTGTAGCGGTGGCAAGCGGGGTAATAAGGGGTTAATGTCACCGTTGATTGCACGGTGACAATAAGCCCGGTTAATAATGGAGAGGTGTCAATAAGACACCGATCCATTATTAATCCCAAAGTTTTTAAATGTTTAAAAAAAAGACAAAGCAAGAAAAAAGTCTTTTAATGAAATAAAAGAGACAACACAGTTTTCATTAATTTTATTGTACTCTCATTCCTGCGACGCCATCGATCTCCTGTAAAAAAAGAAAAAAAAAAAAACCAACAGTATACCACCTGTCCGACGCAGTCCATAACGACAGTCCCACGACGATCCAACTCTGCTACATCGCAATGACAGGCAGAGCCTGTCATCGCGACGCAGCACAGCTGATTACCTGCTTCCCCGGCGGTGACGTCATCGGACTGACTGCTTTACGGCCGGGATTACCCAGCAGTCACTGCAGTTATCGCGAGAAACTGCATGTGACCGCCGGGGAAAGAAGATTGCGGCCATCAAGCAGTCCAGGACGTGACCGCCGGAGATCTTCTGCCAGGTAAGTGCCGCTGACTCCTGACAGACCCGACCGACGGACACTGACAGTGACAGTGACAATCCCGATTCCGGTATCCGATATGACGAAAATATCGGAACTCGGAATCGGAATTCCGATACAGCCAATATCGGCCGATACCCGATATTTGCAGTATCGGAATGCTCAACCCTAGTTATTATTATTATTTTTATGATTTGATGTGGTGATTATTATTATTTATGATTTGATTGGTATACTTTGCCTTATGTTAGGTATTTCACTGATGTTCATTATTATTTTTTTGACATGTTCACATACGCTGCTTGCTGCATGTTTTTGGTATATATCTCATGTGGCACTTTTAATTGTTTTCTTTTTGAGCTCTGATTTTTTGTGATATAAATAAAGATTATTTTCTACTTTTGTACAACGGACCTTATGACTGTTTTTTCTGTGCTATTGGTTATTACAACTGACGAGTCAATGAACAGTCGCCATTCCTTCGGGTCATGTTCGCATCAAAGAGCACCAGACAACCCCAAGACGTTGTTGCAAAAGATTAAACTGTCGACATGGTTGAAAAATTGATTAAGGTCTTCTTGACTTCTGCAAAAAACAGAAACTCTTGTTCTTGGTAATAAGACATTCCGTTCTTGTAGCCTTGATCCCAATTATTCTGCCTGCCTCTTTGACAATTTCAAATCTCTGACCAAGTCATTCAGATCAGCTTGACTGAAAAGATGTGCATTAGATGTAGAAGGCTCAAAGTCTGGGTCTGCAGCAGTTTCATTTTCCACTGACATTGTTAGTTCATCTTCATCGTCCTGCATTGTCCATACTTTGGGCAGCTTTGGAACATGAACACTTTCATCGTGTGGCACTGGTCTTATGGCTGAAGGAAGATTAGGATATTCTATTGATTTATTGTTCTTTGCTGAATATCCTATTACATTTGTAAGGCAGAAGTAGCAATCTGTTACATGATCTCTCTGCTCTCTCCATATCATTAGGACCGCGAACAGCATTGAAGGTCGTGATCCACTCAGCCATGCTCTAAGTATGTCAGTATTGTATTTTGATTCCTCCCCTGCCCAGGAGATGTGGCATGCTCTGTACACGGTCAGCCGAATGAGTCATTGCGCCAGCGAGGAATTCGTATAATAAGTGCATGTATATGTGTAGACCAGTGATTTATGTTATTTCAGTGGAAAATTCAGAATATACTGTTTGAGAAAAAGTTCATATACGAGTTTTTAGAATTATAACAGAATATTATAATGTTTCGTATCATTTCTCAAAAACCTTACAAGATAGGAAAAATCTGAAGTCATTTCTGAAATCAGCATGAAAAAAATCTATCAGGAACACTCAAAAATGTCCGAGGGACAAAATCTTTATAACACAGTGTATTCTATAATATAGTAATATGGAAATAACGTTTTTATCTCCTTCCTGACAAAGGACGTAATACTACATCTTATGCTTGGTCACCTGTTATGGAGCAGTCCACGAGCCCGGACAATACCCGGAAGATGCCTGGCTGTACTGTTCTGAACACCCAACACCTGCCTCTAACAAAAGTGATTGGTGCTTGCTTCAATTTCAAGCTGCCATCTTTGTCTTCTTGTGAAGCATTTGGCTGGGCTTCATACAAAAAAAGTAATTTTTTTCTACATACTACAAAGCATTAGTTTTGGAGTATATCAAAAACATTCTGAAACAATCAAAACTATAACCTCTTCACAATGCGGCCAATTTCTGTTTTTGCGTTTTTGTTTTTCTCTCTCCTTCTTCCGAGAGCCATGATTATTATATTTTTTTGTCCACATAGACATACGAGGGCTTGTTTTTTTTACGGGACGAGTTGAACTTTTGAATTGAGGAGTAAAAGGAGATGGACCTTTCTGGTTGACCGCATTGCTGCTGTATGTAGTGCATTTTTTTTAAAAGATTTTGGTACAAACTTGAAATGCATACTAAAGCTACATAAGTAGGAAGTATGGGGAAGGAGAATAGTTGAGAGCTGATCATGTTGATAATGTGTGCCGGTCCACTGCAGTGAAAAATTCTGGGCGGGTGCTGTACTGTAAATTGCAGTTTGGAAAACTTGGAAGAAAGGTTATTCTCACCACAAACGTCCTAATAAAATCCAATCCTTTATTGTAGACGTAGTTAAAACATATTTAAAAGAGAAAGAAACCTCTTGACCTGGCGCGCTTCTGGCACACTGCGGCGCTGTTTTAGGCATGCTAGTCACATTTTCAACATCGTATAGCCCTCAATTTAGTGACATTAAAAAGATTGTTCTCAAATACCTTCCTATCATAAATTAAGATAATAACCTGAAAATCAGTATGGATGGAGGCTGCAGATGTGTAGACAAGAGGGTCTGAATTGTGGGCAATATACTGTCCAACAGCATGTTAACACAGTCCTGATCTTCATCTTCACGAATGTCAATTAAATGATTTTTCAAGTGTGCAGGGGCCAGATTCACAATATTCTCAATTAAGCTGCAAATGGAGCGCCCGCCAGGGCTATGGGGTACTCGGTACCAGGCAAGGCAGTTCTTAAAGGAGAAGTCACAGCAGCAGTGACCCGGTCCATGGCCCTGGGTGTCCAGTAAAAAAGTTAAAAAAAGTAAAAGGGAATAGTTTATAGATGATTAGTTCATGGTGTTCGTGATGTTAGGCAATAAGATGGCCGATGCTCTATTTCAGATCCACTGGGGCAGTTGGTGACGCAGCAGAGATGTTACAGCTCTCCATGGGTAGAGCTAGGCCCCATGTCAGTTATAGGGTTAAAGATGTTGGTAACGGTTGTAGTGCAGTCTAGGTGACGCAGTAAATTAATCTGAAGTAGTCTTCACACTTTACTCACAGTTCTTTCAGGTTACAATCCCCATCCAGGGTTCTGTGTCCTCAGGGTTGGTGGTCCAGCCAGCTCTCAGGTAGTTTGGGGTGCACTTTGCCAGAACTCCCTTCTGATGTTCCTTTCTCAGGCAGTCTCCCTGTGCTGGCTCACTCCCTCCTGCACTGTGCCACTGTGTCCCAAGCCAGCAGCCTCAGATCCTCTTGAGCGACTCCAGCGACATCCTCCTTGTCCCCTTGATCCTACGTGACTGCCTTTGCAGCGATTTTGTGTGGATGTGGCTTTAGCACATACAGTTACCACAGCCTCCTGCTTGCTAGCTGAATTTTACAGATTCTCTACTAGTCTGGGGCCGGTCCCCTTACTGCGACCTTGTCCCTCCACCCGACTCCGGTCAGCATGGATTCAGGTGCAAAGGGAGGATTCTTCTCTTCCCCCTAGGACACCTTCTTCCTTTTAGAAGTTTCTCTCCTCTACACTGCTCCTGTCAGTAGCTCCTCTCTCCTCCTCTTTCTGGTCTCCAACTGACTACTTTCCATCCAACTGTCACACTGCCTTCCCGCTCTAACTGGGGCTCCTCCCCCTAAGCCTGAGGTCATGTAATCTGTGTTGGATGCAAATATGCGAGCACTGGGTAGTGCCCCCTTCTTACCCAAGAGCGGAGTACCACACCTCTGGCTGAGGTGCAGTACCTCTGTGGCGACTGGACTCTCGCAGGTGCCACACAAACAGAAAATTAACATTTTTTTTCAAACAGGGCTTCAAATATCATATAAAGTCATTTATTAATTGTTAAACAGATTGAGTAATTTATTGCATTGAATGTCTATCTTGTAAAGTCAGTTCTATAGTTTATACCATCAGAAAACTCAAGAGGAGGATATCGGAACACATTACCAACATAGTTGTAAATATTCAATGATACTCGGGAGCAGCAGAATATTTTCTGTTACACTTAAATGCGA
>JARQOD010000001.1:16053302-16096628 GCA_033576555.1 Oophaga sylvatica | reverse complement strand
GGTGGTTAAAAACGTACTAAACCCCATTAAATGAGGGGGGGAAATGGGATTCACAACGGCTTATAAAAGGGGATTTCGCCCCCCATCATGGTTGCCGGGTTTATAAATTTGTTCTTGTCTCAACTGGGGTTTTGGTTCATTTTGGAAGTTTGCTGAGTCTTGCCTCTTCTTTGTTTTTCAGTAGATTTTTTCCCTGTTTTTGTTTTTGTGCTTACCATTTGATATTTCCTGCATTTCTGGGTTAGCCAGGTTCCCCCCCCCCAGGGGGGGTTTGGGGCTCCTCTCAGTTCCTCTGGAGCCATTGTTATTTGTTCATTTTTTTTTTCCCCATTTTTTTCCCGTGGCTCCCGGCTTAGTTTTTTTACCCGGGAAAACTGATTTAGGTGGTAGAGGTGTTTTATCTCGGTGTTTTTGCAATCGGGTAGCGCGGGGCTTTTTTGGGTTTTTTTTTTGGATTGCAGTGGTATCCTTTCTATCCTTTTCTGTCTGGGCCCAGTTTGGGGCCCCCAGCGTTTGCTAACTTTTTTCTGTCTGTGTCTGTTTTTCCTCTTTTTAAACCGCCTTACATTTTGGGGGCTTCCTATGTTCTTTGGGGATCGTCCGGGCAGATAGCTTTCCTCTTTCTATCTTTAGTTGTTAGTTAATCTCTCGGCTTTTGACGAGGCGGGCCCAGGACTAACGTGGGGAAAGTTTTTCGGCTGCGTTTAGTTTGGGTGGGGTTGTCAGGGTTTCTGCAATCCAAAAGGGTTCCAACCCCCTCTGGTGTATTGCCGGGTTTTTTCCCTTTCTCTCCTCAGCTACCCAAAAAATAAAAACAGTCTCCCCCATTTCCTGGTTAAAAGGACTTTATCTGGCCCTCCAGTCAGAGACCCGCCCCTCCAAGGGGGAAAAAGGGGCAGCCAGGGCTCTAAAAGTATGGGGGCCCCCTGACTGACAAAACCCCCCTTTTTTTTTACTGTCACCATAAAAATCCGGCTAAGAAACCTCCATGCTCCTTTTTTCAGTTTTTGTGGGCTATTTTTTGCACCTTTTCTAACCCCAGGGATCCTTTTATGAAATGGTGTCAAGAAAAGAAACGGATATTCCAAAAAGAAACATCGATAATGCTTTGTAAAGTGATTGTGCTATGTATCTGTCCGGCTAGTCACTGCCTGTTTTAATAGCAGTATCCTGCAGGCTTTTGAATCCTCTGATTGACATTATGTGCTGTTATCTACAGGTCTGTGATCTAAAAGTTAATCCAGATCCTTCTTTACAAGTGACTCTCCTAGCTTTATCCACAAGAACATATAGCGCACACATGTTATTGATGCCTAGAGGAACATTTTTTTATATCTCTACAATAAACCTCATCTGCTTATTGAACTGAAATCTATTTGAGTGATAGATCAAAATGACTCTTACAAGTCAAAGGCTCTGTGAAAATCATAGACAGAACAGTTATCAGAAACTTTTTGAAAAATACTGATCATGACAAATTATTGTGTTAACATTAGAGTTGAGCGATACTTTCCGATATGCTAAAGTATCGGAATCGGAATGGTATCGCCGATATCACTAAAAAATCGGCGATACCCGATACCGATACCGGAAGTCCCATGTAAGTCTATGGGAACAAAATATCGCAACTAAAAAAAACCCATTCTTTCCTTGTAAACACTAAATATACACACATAGAATACATATATATATATATACATGTCATTGTGACATATATATATACATATATGTATAGTTTATACACTTCTACATAGTAAAATATCCTTTGATTCAATTGCCGGGTAAAGCCGGCTTCAGTGAAAAGACAGAAGCACCCGACATGAAATGACACTTGGTGTATATAGGGTTAAACATTTCTTTTCATGTCCTTTGCTATCTAATTTGCACAAACAATTAAATCAGACTATGTGTGCAAAATTTCACACCTCTAGGGGTTAATTAAAGGTGTAAATTCGTTGTAAAATAAAACGGACTTTTTTGCTACGAATTTACACCTTTAATTAACCCCTAGAGGTGTGAAATTTTGCACACATAGTCTGATTTAATTGTTTGTGCAAATTAGATAGCAAAGGACATGAAAAGACATGGTTAACCCTATGTACACCAAGTGTCATTTCATGTCGGGTTCTGCATTTTCACAAAAGCCGGCAATTGAATTAGCGGCTATTATACTATGTAGAAGTGTATGAACTACAAATATAAATATATATATATATGTGTCACAAATTCAATGACATGTATATATATATATGAGGTGTAAAATTGCTGAAAAAAAATGCGTGGGCTCCCGCCCTATTTTCGCAACCAGACAGACAAAGCCAGTGAGTGGGGGCAGATAATAATAGCCCAGAGAGGGACCATTATTTTTGCCCCCCCCCCGGCTACTAACATCTGCCCCCAGACACCCCAGGAAAGACAAATCTATAATTAGATTCGCCCTTTCTGGCACTTTGCCCGTCTATTCCCATTGCCCTGTAGCGGTGGCGAATGGGTTAATATGGGGTTAAAGCCACCTTGCTATTGAAAGGTGACCTTAAGCCAGGTTAATAATTGAGAGCTGTCAATTAGACAACTATCAATTATTAATCCTATTGCATGAAATAAAAATAAAACACACACACTTTAATTAAAAATCATTTTAATGAAATAAAGACACATGTTTTTGACCATCTTTTATTTGACTGCAAAAACCATTTCCTGTAATAAAAATAAAATAAAAAAGCAAAATTATTCTTACCTATCCCATGCACAGTCAGGTCCCACGGTGTAATCCTTCAGAAAGGGTTAATGTTTACTGCAGGGACCGCAGCTAATGCTGCAGCCTCACAGTAAACCCCAAATGAATGAGTTCCTCTCCTGCCTGACAAGAGAGTAAAGGCTGGGTGTCACATAACGATACACCAGCGATCCCGACAACGATATGCACTTGTCAGGATCGCTGGTGTATCGCTACATGATCGCTGCTGAGCTGCCAAACAGGCAGCTCAGGCAGCGATCTGGGACAGCGACACTGCGGGTAACATCGCTTAAGGGCCCGTCTCACATAGCGATATCGCTACCGAGATCGCTGCTGAGTCACTACTTTTGTGACGCAGCAGCGAGCTCACCAGCGATATCGCTGTGTGTGACATTCAGCGACGATCAGCCCCCCTGCCGGGTATCGCTGATCGTCGCAGAAATGTCAGGACCTTTTTTTGATCGCTGGTTTCCCTCTGACAGGCACGCATCGCTGCGTGTGACAGGCGGGAAACCAGCGATCAAAGGTCCTGACATTTCAGCGACGATCAGCGATACCCGGCAGGGGGGCTGATCGTCGCTGAATGTCACACACAGCGATATCGCTGGTGAGCTCGCTGCTGCGTCACAAAACTAGTGACTCAGCAGCGATCTCGGTAGCGATATCGCTATGTGAGACGGGCCCTTAAGTGGAAAGCTTAATTGATTGCTTTCCACTTTCACTTCAGGTCAGCCAGGGACACAATCAGTGACGTCAGAGGGAACTGATTAACAAAAATAGGGGTTCCCTTCGAAAAAAAAATGGCGTGGGGTCCCCCCTATTTTTGTTAACCAGCCAGATGAAGCAGACCGCTGAGGCCTGGATTTTCAGGCTGTTAAGGAGCCAAGATCCATGGACCTTGCCAGCCTGATAATACCAGGCCACAGCAGTCTGCATATCTTGGCTGATTAACAAAAATAGGGGATCCCCTCGAAAAAAATTGGCGTGGGGTCCCCCCTATTTTTGTTAACCAGCCAGATGAAGCAGACCGCTGAGGCCTGGATTTTCAGGCTGTTAAGGAGCCAAGATCCATGGACCTTGCCAGCCTGATAATACCAGGCCACAGCAGTCTGCATATCTTGGCTGATTAACAAAAATAGGGGATCCCCTCGAAAAAAATTGGCGTGGGGTCCCCCCTATTTTTGTTAACCAGCCAGATGAAGCAGACCGCTGAGGCCTGGATTTTCAGGCTGTTAAGGAGCCAAGATCCATGGACCTTGCCAGCCTGATAATACCAGGCCACAGCAGTCTGCATATCTTGGCTGATTAACAAAAATAGGGGATCCCCTCGAAAAAAATTGGCGTGGGGTCCCCCCTATTTTTGTTAACCAGCCAGATGAAGCAGACCGCTGAGGCCTGGATTTTCAGGCTGTTAAGGAGCCAAGATCCATGGACCTTGCCAGCGTGATAATACCAGGCCACAGCAGTCTGCATATCTTGGCTGATTAACAAAAATAGGGGATCCCTCGAAAAAAATTAGCGTGGGGTCCCCCTTATTTTTGTTAACCAGCCAGATGAAGCAGACCGCTGAGGCCTGGTTTTTCAGGCTGGTAAGGATCCAATATCCATGGACCTTGCAAGCCTGATAATACCAGGCCACAGCAGTCTGCTTAGCTTGGCTGGTTAACAAAAATAGGGGATCCCCTCGAAAAAAAAACGGCGTGGGGATCCCCCCTATTTTTGTTAACCAGCCAAGTAAAATGCAGACTGCTGCGGCCTGGTATTAAAAGACTGTCAAGGCCCATGGATTTTGGCCCTCAACAGCCTGATAATACCAGGCTACAGCAGCCCCACATTTGGCGCATCAAAAGATGTGCCAATTGTGGCACTTTACCCGGCTCTTCCCACTTGCCCTGTAGCGGTGGCAAGCGGGGTAATAAGGGGTTATTGTCACCGTTGATTGCACGGTGACAATAAGCCCGGTTAATAATGGAGAGGCGTCAATAAGACACCGATCCATTATTAATCCCAAAGTTATTAAATGTGTAAAAAAAAGACACAGCAAGAAAAAAGTATTTTAATGAAATAAAAGAGACAACACAGTTTTCATTTCTTTTATTATACTCTCATTCCTGCGACGCCATCGATCTCCTGTAAAAAAAAAAAAAAAACAAACCAACAGTATACCACCTGTCCGACGCAGTCCATAACGATAGTCCCACGACGATCCAGCTCTGCTACATCGCAATGACAGGCAGAGCCTGTCATTGCACGCAGCACAGCTGATTACCTGCTTCCCCGGCGGTGACGTCATCGGACTGACTGCTTTACGGCCGGGATTACCCAGCAGTCACTGCAGTTATCGCGAGAAACTGCATGTGACCGCCGGGGAGAAGAGGATGGCGGCCATGAAGCAGTCCAGGACGTGACCGCCGGAGATCTTCTGCCAGGTAAGTGCCGCTGACTCCTGACAGACCCGACCGACGGACACTGACAGTGACAGTGACATCCCGATTCCGGTATCCGATAAGACGAAAATATCGGAACTCGGAATCGGAATTCCGATACAGCCAATATCGGCCGATACCCGATATTTGCAGTATCGGAATGCTCAACACTAGTTAACATATAATCCCTTAAAAACTAATTTTTATTGTGGTATTTAAAAAAAAACACTTATACTCTGTGTACTATTAAAAAAATGCATGTGTGTCGTCAATACGATACAAATATGCAAAATCAGACACTAGAAGATCCCTGTATTAACCTATATACATGCCTGATGCTGAGACTACCTACCAGCAGAGGTTGGCACCTTAAGATACATGCCCCCCCGCTCAACGGCGGCTCTCCCTAACACACCCTGATAATATCCTTTCACTATACCAGATGACAAATAGATAAATGGTGAAATTTAGGAAGTAGGTAGAATAGATTTATCAGAAGGTCGATGAATGTCTACAGGAATAGCTGTAGAAGTAGATCGAAACATAAACTAGATGTAATCATTGAACATAACACCACAGCTTTACCGCAGATACCATACTCACAGCAGTAAATTAGAATAATAGTGTAGATAATCAAAAGGTGTATATAAAAAGGTACTTATTGCACATTATATTGTTAAAGTTAAAAATAAATATATACCACCCCTTAACAGATAAAGATTATACACTTATTGTATTAATTAATTTGCCTCTGCACATTTCCCCATCCTTATGGTTCATCAGAAGGCTTAGGATGCAACTAGATGGTAACTTGAAGAATAAGATGCTATCATAAGCTGTCACGGACTCATCCTGGTGTGCCTTGTGTCTGCCACATGTGGGTGTTAAATATGGCTCCATATCATGAACATAACAGAAGTGGACACCCCTTGTTAAACATGAATGCATATATTACATGTCTCCTTTTTCCCCAGGTAAGTGGTGTTACTGTGCAGGCAGAGAAGCTCACTGCCAGAAGATAGAAGTCACACGACATCTGAGCATGCGTGGTGACGTCACAAGAAGGGCGACGACAAAGGGCTTACTAGATATGCGCAGGCGTGGTGAGGTGACATATGGGCAGGGATCCTCTATATCGTTCGTCTCTTTGATGTCACGGCTCATGCGCACAATGATGCGGCAACCATTATCTCCCCGCTGATAATATCACTGCGCATGCGTGAATGACGTGCAGCATTTGTCACTGAGCAGGGAAAATCTTGACAGTGGGGGGCACCATATCTCATATCTTAGGGTGCCAACCTCCGCTGGTATGTAGACTCAGCATCAGGCATACATATAGGGTAAAACAGAAACACATGAGCTGTACACACCTTGAACAAGCCTGTAGGGACATTGTTCACACCACCAGAAGACTGAAAACACAAAAAAAGGGCTTGTGCATGTCTCATGTGTTTCTGTTTAATCAATTGTTTTCTTGTTTCTACAAGACCAGGTAGTTTTCTTCTTGTGAGCCAAGCACATAAAAGCCATTCTATGCTGCATGTCCACATTGGACATTACCTTTCTGAATCCTGCTCATACGGGTATTATACATATGATCAGGTTTTTAAATACATCAGATAGGGATTCCATACATTAGTCAGGGACTGCTCTAATACGGGTATACCTTGACGTTTGGTAGAGCGGCTTAATATACAATTTTTGCTACATTTTTTTGCAATAGAGTATTTTTTGGTTTTACTGTGCCCTTTTTTTTGTGTTTTCATGCATATAGGGTAATAGAGGTATCTGGTAGTGTCTGGTTTTGCTTCTTTGTACCATATGGACCCACATTAATTTTTTTTCTAATAGTACATGGGGTATTGGTGTTTTTTTTTTAAGTACTACAATAAAAAATATATTTTTTAAGGGATTAGGCTGTATGTTCACACAGAACAGGGATGCCATCCGTATGCAATATGTGTGCTGTTTCTTAGTAACTTTGCAATGGGTCAGAAAAACTTTGCATTTTTTTTACATATGAAAAACACAGAAGAAAAATGGACAAACTAACCAAACACTTATGAAAATAGGATTCAAAAGTCAGATGTAAATTGGTCTGTTTTTTTTCATTTTCACTAAAAAATAGATCTCTGAATGAGAATCTAAGTGAGATAATAGCCTATTGATTTCTGTTTGTATGTAGTTCACGTTGTGTGTGCTTTAGTACAAAAGGTGGAAGGATTATTGTCATTGAGTCATGCAAGAGTTTAACTTTACACACATAGCGTAAGCTGCAGAATTTGCCTTTATTGGTGGCAGTCACGTTTTCACCTCTAATAGTCACATGGCTGAATTTGCTCTATAATCAACAGAGAAATTGCTGCCTTACAAATGATTCAGCTGCACTCCAAAGAAAAAAGCCCTTCATGAACAAAGCATCCATGTGACATCTCAACAAACAGGAGGCAGTTTGCCCAGTCGAGAATCACCAGTCTGAACTGAAGATTACCATTCTAGATGAAAGGTTCACTTCCTGCAAAAGAGACAATAATACTCAACTGTAAGCATATCATCCATCTGCAAAATCTTGTGCAATCAAATGCTCCCAGTCTTAAGCATCCCATCTGCAATAGATTGATGTCACCAAACAGTTTGGCTAATGGTTCAGTCAACATCTATCTCTTCTGACTCCCTGTACTGTACACTGCATTGCTCATCTCAGCTGAGCCCCTCTTTTGTTTTCAAAGAACCATTGTCAGGAATACCAGATTATTTTCTCCCTCAACATAGTCTGTTAAAAAATGGGAAGCCTCTATGCTAGAGATTAGCTGATCAATTCACAGAGGATCAAGTTGAAGTTGAATTTCCAAAAATTAGTGGTTTCATGCAAATTTGAACATATTGAGATTTGATTCGTGGTTTGCTTTGCATCAGTTCTCACATTGCTGAAACAACATGCTGCAGGCAAGAGTAATTTTGCATTGTCATGCAAACTTCTCTATAATGCCCTACAGCTATGACATCTAGTGGATTACCATACCTTGCACAGTGGTGATCAGTACCTGGGACATCATAGATCAGCAGTCCCCAGGGGAGCACAGTTTGTATGGCAGAGTTGTTTTCCATCTGCAGAGCCAATGGGTATGTCTCCCTCTCCTTTAGAGTATAAGCTCAGTACTGTCCTCTCTTTTTTCTCTTTTCTCTCCTTAGCTTGTGGAATGTAAGCTCTTATGGTCAGCCATATCCTCTTCCTCATCTGTAGAGTGTAAGCTCTTATGGTCAGCGAGGTCCTATCACTGTCACCTTCTCTCTCCAGTAGAGTGTATTCTCATATGATCAGGGGGGTCCTTTGTCTACTCTGGAGAGTGTAAGCTCTTATGGTCAGCGAGGTCCTATCACTGTCACCTTCTCTCTCCAGTAGAGTGTATTCTCATATGATCAGGGGGGTCCTTTGTCTACTCTGTAGAGTGTAAGCTCTTATGGTTAGTGAGGTCCTATCACTGTCACCTTCTCTCTCCAGTAGAGTGTATTCTCATATGATCAGGGGTGTCCTTTGTCTACTCTGTGGAGTGTAAGCTCTTATGGTCATCGAGGTCCTATCACTGTCACCTTCTCTCTCCTGTAGAGAGTAATCTCATATGATCAGGCACTTCCTTGTCTACTCTGTAGAGTGTAAACTTTTATGGTCAGCAAGGTCCTATCACTGTCACCTTCTCTCTCCTGTAAAAGTGTAATCTCATATGATCAGGGGGGTCCTTTGTCTACTCTGTAGAGTGTAAGCTCTAATAGGCAGTGAAATTCTCTCTCCCCAATTATATGAGCAATTATAAGCTTTACAGTATTGAAATCAGTGTAAAGTTTTTCATTGCAAATCAAAATTTGGTTAAAATTTGGCAAAGTCGACAAAATCGAATTTCAAATGATACAGTCATTTCTACTCCATGCACATTACTGACTTTAATGTAATGTGTATCGTGGCCTTTAAGGACTCATTCAGTCATCTGAGGAAATTGGTCCAAGCAAATTCACACTTTTGCCATCCTAACCATGGGATCTGCACATTGATCTTGCAGCAGGAATCAGGAAAATGGTGCAGAAGATTGAGATCTTGGCTTGTCATAGATTCTAAATCTAAATCTGCACATTCGCCGACATCGGTGCCATTTTCCTGAAACCCACTATGACATCAATGTGCTGAAGCTCTGGCCTTGACTAGGATGGTGCAGGCTTGAATTTTAAAATTATAAGCAGATTCAAACACTAGAGGCAGCCGAGGGCCATGGCAGAGCTGAAGACCCTACCCACAGTCCTGCCCCACAGAAACTTTTAATGATGAATAAACAAAAATCAGGCTTTGGATTTCTACAATGAAGTTACCTAGTAGATCAGTATAACGGTGCCTTTAAGCCCATATTTTTAGTTTAACATGCCTGATCCTGATGACAGGTTCGCTTTCAATAAAAAAAACAAAAAAAATTTTTAAATGGACAATATATAATTGTGTCCTTCCTTCATTATTATTTGGCATTGGATCTTGTGTGGTGGGACTTGTCTCCTTTTTTATTTTTTTCTTGTTTGTGCAATTAGATTACCCATTAGAGGTGAGTTATGTTTAGATGCCATGACACTCTATATTGATTTCCATACAGGGTGGGAAGGCTAAGTGCAACACGAGGGGAAGAGGGGGTGGAAGCCCAAACGCTAAGGAAAGGGGGAGTGGAGACCCCTAGGCAGATCTAATAGCACCTTGCCTCCCCTACTGTTCCTATATTGGTTCCACTCCAATCGTCAAGAAGGAACCTAAGCCCTGTATATCCCCACAGCTAGGCCCTGAAAAGTGAAGGGGGATGAGCACTAGTGAGTCCCCACTGTACACTAAAGAGAAGAAGGGAAACAAACAAGGGGAAGCAACTTAGCTTGAGCAGACTCAGAGAAGTAACTCCAAACATCCTCCAACATCACCAGAGAGTAAGTAAGCCGACTGCTCTAGCTCCAAGACTTTTGAACCTCACAGTGAGCAGCACACTGTCAGGATTCTCTGATGCCAGGGGCAACAGCAGACTGTCTTGAGACTGCAAATATGCAATTTACAATCTTTTGGCCACATTCCAACTCAACAATGCAAAGCCTTGCTAAATTAGTTATTTGAGTGAGAACACACACATCTAGTTGGCATGTATGCAAATCATATACCTGCGTTCACATGATCGCCTGCTTTCATCATTGGCATTGGAATATCCTAACAGTAGTGCACACTCGGTGAGTTTTCAAATGTCTGTAGTCACATAGCGTGGCTGCAAACTTTCATCTCAAACCTGAACAACTCCTTTAAGAGTTATGCTTAATCTAAGTATTTATTTCCAGATGTTTACCTCACAAAAGGGGAAAAGAAGGTGCAGGCACAGGAATTGTGTGTTTTGCTACCAGCCTCTTCCAATCAGGAAACCCAATGTTTTGGATGCATCTATCAACATTCTGTCAGCTAAGAAGCAAATGGTGGCTTTCTTGACTTTGACTGATAAAGGTCAAATCTTTCCTTTGTGATCATCTCTTGCTCCTTTCGTTGGACGAGTCAAATTAAGGCTGGGGTGCTCTTGTCTTACATCACTGAATATAGGACAAATGGTCTCCAATCTGAAGGAATTAAAGGATTTTACATTTTTCCTATTTTAGCTTAATCCAGTCTTCTCCCCTCAGTATTTCTGAATAAGTCAAACAACCTACCCACAATATTTATATCGACAAATAAGGTGGCAACCAAAAATCTATATCTTGCCAGGGAAAGTCAGCAAATATTCAAGTGTGCCAGAAATAATCTTCTGAATCTAAAGACTATTCACATTAAAGTCTCACTGAATCTCAAGGTGGGCTGGCTTAGCTTGAATGCTTTTCTTCCAATGAAAGCTCTTCAATCAGCAGGTGTTTTTGTCTCAACATGCAGAAGAGGTGAGTCCCAGATTAAAATGTTATGACCACCAAGAGCAATTTCAAGCTTCCCAGGTTTGGCTCCCTTAAGAAAATAGATTATCCATAAGAGGTAGATGGCCCTTTCATTTTATGGAAGAGAATGCTGTGTTACATATTTTCTGTGGTTCCATTAAAGGGAATCTGTCACCCCATGTTTCATATATAAGCTGCGGCCAACGCCATCAGGGGCTTATCTACAGCATTCTGGAATTCTGTAGATAAGCCCCTGATGTGACCTGAAAGATAAGAAAAATTAGTTATATTAAACTCACCCAGGGGGCGGTCCGATGCGGTCTGGTCGATGGGCGTCGCAGGTCCGTCACCTCCAATCTTCTAGTGATGACGTCCTCCTCCTTGCTTCTGGCGTGCTCCTGCGCAGACGTACTTTATCTGCCCTGTTGAGCAGGTGCTGGGCCTCTCTGACCTTTCCTGGTGTCTGCGCACTGCAGTACTTTGCTCTGCCCTCAACAAAACTTCCTTTTCATCCATTTTTTGTTGTTTCAAGTCAGTTGTCTTCATCTAGACCTGCACAAATTAAATCTATCAGACTGAAGGGATGAGCTGGAGAATTTTATAAGGTTACTCCTACCTAAGGAAGTAATATCTACTTCAATTACAGCCAGGAGACTTTCTACAATAAATCTGTTAGGAATACCTACCATGTAAACAATCATCCTCCTCCAATTTCCAACTTTTTCCCTTGCCTGTTTGCGCTTGGGGGAGGAGCAACTGCACACTTAAATGATGCAACTACATACGATGGTGCCTCATGTGTGCAAATGGTGAGGGATGTGGGAACACAAGATGCTGTGCATCCCACTTGTTTCGAGGCTCAGAAGACATAGGATGCTATGTCTCCCAGTTGTCAGGCAACGCAGGACGCTGCCTTGGCTGGTGCTAACCAATGGTGAGAATGTGTGTACCCTGCTGTACATATTAGCAAGGAGTGGTTCCCTGGGCATTACTGGGAGGAATGCATCACCTGATTGTTATCTAAAGATTTGGGCTAGTAATTTAGCTAGCTCTTAATCCAGTCCAGTACTGTGTATTCAGTTCCTTTGTGTAGTGGTATGGTGAGTGGTTCCTGGTTGGGTTTCAGTTGATTCTTAACAGCTTCTAATGGTGTTCTTCTTCATGAGCTATTATCCTGGGGTTTCCCTTTGGTTTTCATTCATGTTTTATATTGCTAGCTTTGATTTTACTCTTCATACGTTACTCTAAAGCGTCTAAATCACCAGACGCCAGGTTTCGTGCATCAGCAGTCTGGGAAGGGATCTATAAATCCCCTTTCCCTTTCAGGAGTGGGTGAATAATGCCCTGGCCCTCAACAACTTGGCTAGCAGTGGAGTTTTACGTAAAGTGTATCTGTGTCTGTGCTTTTGTTGGTCCGATGGGAGTGACTACAGAGTAGTTATTCAGGTGCATAACACAATCTGTGTAACAGGAACTGCAAGATCTATAACTCAAGATGCTTACAATAAGCAATTCTTACTGAGCCTTTCACATATTTAGACAGGTTTTCAGAAGATTATTTGGAGAAAATCCTAAAATGAATCTTATCAATTCAAGCCCAATTAATGCATTCCAAGTCTAAATCTTTTGCACAAAGTTGGTGCATGTTCCCTTTAAGCAGTTTTGCAAAGCCACATCTATGTCTTCCATCTCCACTTTTTTGAGCATTTTAAATGGAATGCTCAAGTCTCTAAGGCCTCTTTCACACATCCGTTTTTTTGTGTCAGGCATGATCCGTCGAACACCTGAAGGGACGGATCCGGCGCTGAAATAAAAAAACTGATGCAACGGATCAGTTTTTTTGCTGGATCCGACCTGAACTTTTGAACCCGGAAAAAGAGGGTTTTGGATGTCCGGAGACACTGGAAAATGTAGTAGTAGTAGTAGTAGTAGTAGTAGTAGTAGTAGTAGTAGTAGTCCCTGATTTCCAGAATCCGGATCAGACTTTTGAAGGATTGCTCAAAAGTCTAATCCGGTTCCATTGACTTCTATTGTTTCCGGCTGCCTGATGCGCCGCTTCAGGCACTATCAGGTGGCTCCGGTAAACAAAAAAAACGTTACATGCTCCGTTTTGTCCGGCCGCCGGAATGTACATTTCCGCCGGATCCGGAAAAAAACGGATACAACGCAATGACATCAGGCACAATCCGGCGCTAATGAAAGTCAATGGTAAAATAACGCATCCGGTACCGGATCCGTTTTTTTAGCAACACGCCGGATCATGCCTGAAGTAAAAAAAACGGATGTGTGAAAGAGGCCTAAGGGTTTGCCCTTTGGCAAGGGCATGCTGTGTCAAGTAGTCATGTCATAGTCCCAATCTTTTTTTGCTACTTCTCATTATGTGCTGCTGTAGGGCTTCTAGCAAGAAATAAAATATACTCACCAAATTTTAATTTCTTGGAGTCCGCAGCTAACACAACTATTACTTCCTTTAATAATTTTATTTGCTATGTACAAATACAGGTTCTGTGGATTTCTGATTGCCGTATATGTGAACATTATTGATGTTTTGCTTAATCAATAATTTTTCTGCTTATTAACTACATCTTCTTTCTTGACAAGAGGATCAGGTGATATAACCCATTATATGCTGATGTAGGACTCCTGGAAATGAAAATTTGGAAAAACTAAATTTTATTCTTTTGCGAAAAAGGACTGAAAGTTATCTTGTGCCACTATTAGAATACGAAGAAAACTTTCCCTACGATTCATGTGTAAATGAGGTCATTTTACTTTCGAGCCTCTCTGTGTTCCACTTACTGCTTTTCTCATTGCACATCATAAAGAATACAGTAAAAATAAAAATCATTGCAAATTTTTTCCTTTAAAGCGGCCGCTTCAAACTAACCTGCACTTTTTCCGACCTGGAGGTCAGCAGTCTGCTGGAGTCAGATACAATACAGCTATATTAATAATTGAGTCATAAAATTCACTTGGGCAAAAACGATTCATTACAAAAAATAATGAAAGCTCTAACTGGAATAGTGAGTGCCGGTCGTCTAGCGAGTCTCCCCTTCCATACAATAGCATGCAGGAGATTTCGCTGTGAATTATTAATGCATTTCTTTCTTCCAGACTTCCATTCGGACAATGAATTCTCCCTTTTCCTATGAATGGATATTAAATCGTTTATATAGAATCTGTTAAAGATGTGGCTTCTTGGGTAAACGAAAATGTTTATTCCTTAAGCTTTTGATGGTTTCACCGATGTAGCAGAGCAAAATCGGAAATTAAATGTTGTGCATCTTGAAGACTCTCTGAGCTCATAAAAGAAAAGTACATTAATTTCTATGGAAATCATAAAAAGTTGTGTTGAATTGCAAGGTAAATAATTTACATCAAGCAGAGCTGAGCTTGTCATTATTAGTGACCGATACTATTTTTAAAACTGCTATGACCCATAGTGACTCAGTGGTTAGCAATGCAAACTTGCAGTGCTGGGCTCCTGGATTGAAATCCCACCAAGGGCAACATCTGCAAGGAGTTTACAATGATTTCCTCCGGGTGCTTCAGTTTTCTCCCACACTCCTAAAACATACTGATAGGGAATCTAGGTTTTAAGACGCGATGGTAATGTCTGTAAAGTGCTGGGGAATTAATGGCGCTATATAAGTGAGTGAAATAAATAAATTAAATGTTTATTTCCATCTTCATAAATAGGTATTGTCTTCTAGTCTTTAAAAATGTAAGCAGTTTTACTGCTTACCAACATTTCCAGCCTTTCTTGAAATATTAATACTTTTCATTGAAGTTGGTTGATTTAGAGACCAGCCACCACTGCTAAACAGCAGAACATGTCTATTGTTTACAAGCTTTTTTCTAGTGAGCTTGTAAGAATTCCAAAACTTTTGATGAATTGGCAGACCGCTCCCCATCCCTCTCAGCTCCTCCCCATCTATGTCCATGTTTGTTTTTGTTATGTATGTTATAGCTGACATGCTTTAAACTGGCATGTTAATGCCAAAAGTCACATTTTTTTTGCGAATCTCCTCATTGTGTAAAAATTTTGAAGCATTTTACATAGTTAGCAACGCCGAATAAGACATTTGTCCATCCAGTTCAGCCTATATTCCGTCAGAATAAATCCCCAGATCTACGTCCTTCTAAAGAACCTAATAACTGTAAGATGCAATACCATTACACTCCAGGAAGACATCCAGGCCTCTCTTGAACCCCTCAACTGAGTTCGCCATCACCACCTCCAGATTCTCACTGCCCTAACAGTAAAGAATCCTCTTCTATGTTGGTGGAAAAACCTTCTCTCCTCCAGACGCAGAGAATGCCCCCTTGTGACCGTCACATTCCTTGGTATAAACAGATCCTCGGAGAGATAGTTGTATTGTCCCCTTATGTACTTATACATGGTCATTAGATCGCCCCTCAGTCGTCGTTTTTCTAGACTAAATAATCCTAATTTTGCTAATCTCTGGGTATTGTGGTTCCCCCATCCCCTTTATTAATTTTGTTGCCCTCCTTTGTACTCCTTTGTGCCCAAAACTGTACACTGTACTCCATGTGCGGTCCAATCAGGGATTTGTACAGAGGCAGTATAATGCTCTCATCATGTGTATCCAGAACTCTTTTAATGCACCCCATGATCCTGTTTGCCTTGGCAGTCGCTGCCTGGCACTGGCTGCTCCAGGTAAGTTTATCATTAATTAGGATCCCCAAGTCCTTCTCCATGTCATATTTACCCAGTGGTTTCCCATTCAGTGTGTAATGGTGATATTGATTCCTTCTTTCCATGTGTATAACCTTACATTCATCATTGATAAACCCCATCTGCCACCTTTCGGCCCAAGTTTCCAACTTATCCAGATCCATCTGTAGCAGAATACTATCTTCTCTTGCATTGACTGCTTTACATTGTTTTGTATCATTTTACTGTGTAAACCATCTATCAGATCGCTAATAAATACGTTGAAGAGAATAGGTCCCAACACCGACCCCTGCGGTACCCCACTGGTCACAGCGACCCAGTTAGAGAATATACCATTTATAACCACTCTCTGCTTTCTATCAGTAAGCCAGTTACTTACCCATTTACACACATTTTCCCCCAGACCCAGCATTCTTATTTTGTGCATGAAACATGAAAAATCAAGATATACCACGTCCAATGACTCACCTTGGTCCAGTCTATAGCTTACCTCTTCATAAAAACTGATTAGATTGGTTTGACAGGAGCGATTCCTCATAAACCAATGCTGATATGGAGTTATAGGAAAGATGTGTATCTTCGTACCGTGTTAGCCAGTATGGATATGGAGTTAAACAGTTATTCTCATTGAGATAATCCAGAATAACATCCTTCAGAAACCCTTCAAATATTTTACTAACAATAGAGGTTAGACTTAGGCTACTTTCACACTTGCGCCGTTTTGCGCTGCGTTTCAAACGCACATCAAACGCATTTAAAAAACGTGTGCAAACGCTTGTAAACGCTGCGATATTTTGTCACATCAGCGCGCGCATTACGAACAAAAAACGCTGTGTTTGTATGCGATTTCAAGCGTTTTTGCATGCTTTTGCGTTTTTATGTGAATCGGTAGTCTAGGTGTCACATTTCAAAGGAGGAAAATCCTTGCAAAATTCTTGCAACAGACTCCACCAATGGGACCCCAGTGGGCGTGTGTTATGGGAATCTCTATATAAAGCCTGTTTACAGCGGAATTCTTTACATTTGCTTGCATTTTCCTTTGTGAACATGGATCTGCGCTGGAAGAGTTTTCACTTTACCTTGGATCTGGACATCGCGATGTCTCAGGCTTATGCAGTTGCTTTCCATTAACAAAGTGAGAGAGCGCGACAGCGAAGAAGGCAGCGGCGGCGTTTGTGGATACATCCGATTGTTGGACTCTGGGAGAGGCGTGGAGGTACCACTCCCTCTATAGTGAGCTCCAGGCAAACCCAGAGAAATTTAGTGACTATACCCAGATGTCTTAAGAAACCTTCCAGGATTTGCTTGCTTGTGTCCAAGAATTCATCTGGAGATAGGACACACAGCTGCGTCATGCGATTCCTCCAGAGGAACGGCTCCTGGTCACATTACGGTACATAGTATTGCTAAACCAATTCCTGCATAATTTTCTTTGTTCTGCCATGTACTATTCCAAAGCTGGCAGAATTATTGTTCTGCCATGTAGTAAACAAAGACCTGCAGAATTATTTTTATGCCATGTACTAATATTTTTTTTTCTTTTAATGTCTTAAAAAACCATATACAATAATATATTTTTGTTCTTTCTCTGCTTCGCAGATTCTTGGCTACTGGAGAGAGCCTCTCTTCACTCCATTTCCAGTACCGGATTGGAATCTCCACCTTGTCAGGAATTGTTGCGGACACCTGCCGGGCTTTGTGGAACGTTCTTTGTCCTGATTTTATGTCCCTGCCCACCACAGAAAAGTGGATTGAAATAGCCGAAAAATTCTGGACAGTCTGCAATTTTCCCCAACTGTTTGGGAGCGGTTGATGGGAAACACATCCGTATAATCAAACCCAAAAGAACAAGCTCGGAGTACTACATCTACAAAAAGTACTTCTCTACAGTACTCGTGGCCCTTGCGGATGCAGACTGCATGTTTGTTGCAGTGGACATTGGGGCATTTGGCCGTGGGAATGACTCCTAGGCTTTTAAGAACTGTGACATGGGCCGGAGGTTGTATGGCAACCATTTCTATTTCCCCATTCCACGGCCTCTTCCCAACACCGAAGGTCCACCACAGCCATTTGTCATGGTTGGGGATGAGGCATTCCAGATGTGCCAACACCTGCTCAAACCCTACTCCAGCCGGGACTTGGACCACACCAAAAAAATATTTAATTACAGGCTGACCAGGGCCAGAAGAACTGTAGAGTGTGCCTTCGGTATACTTGTTTCCAGATGGCGCATTCTCGGCACAGCCATTAATCTGAAACTGGAAACCGTGGATGAGGTGGTGAAGGCCTGTGTGGTTCTACATAATTTTGTGATGGCTAAAGAGCACCCGAACTTTGAACTCGATGATGCAGCTCCTAACCCATTGCCTGAATTCACTCAGCACCCTCTCAGGTCATCCGTTGAAGTTTGCCAAATGAGGGATCAATTTGCGGCCTACTTCATCTCAGATGTAGGACGGGTGGAATGGCAAGATCAAATGGTGTAAAAATGTTTTCTTGTGTGTATGTTAATAAAATACCTGTTTTGATACCTGTACCGAGTGCACTCTGTGTTTTTACACTCAAATACAATAATCAACTGTCCAGGTTTACCAGTGAATACATGATGCTGTGTTTTTTGTACATCATGAATTTACTAGTAATCCTGACCAGGTGACTATACATACACACACACAAGTTGTATGACCTTTATCATCTCTACAGTTTGGGTTCAATTTGCAGCAACGGTGGAGATCAAACAACTAATATTTGTGTCACCTGGCCTGATGTTACAAATAGTGATTTGGAGATGCACTAGCATCTGTCACTCTTTATTACACCTGATATACCTGACCATGTGGCTATAAATATTATTTGTAGTATCATCACTGTGTCTTGATTTTGAATGCAGACTGGAGAGATAATAAAGTTTATACATCTTCTACAATCCCCAGGCCTGGTGTCATGCTGAAGTGAGGACGCCCAAAATAACGCATCCTCACTTCAGAATGTTATCACACCTGGGCAGGAGAATACACATATGAGTTATAAACAGCAGCATCGCTACAGTATGCTTGAAATATATGCAGACTGAAGCGACGCTGCAGGTTAAAACTCATGTGTATTCACCTGGCCAGGTGTGATAGTAATGATACAAGGCCAGGGTATTGTACATATAATGTGTATTTTCACCTTCATCTCCACAGTTTATTCAACACACACTGAATAGAGGATGTGGTTAATTACAAGGTATATCTAGAATCCCTGGCCTTGTATCAAAAATAGTTAAATGAGGGTAAAAACACACTTACTCAATTAACTTTTTATGATACCTGGCAAGGTAAAATAGATATGCCTTGCACTCAACACCATCCTCTATTCAGTCTATGCAATATTAGCAGACTGAAGAGACTGGTGGGGAAAATACAAGTCATATGTTTGTGTTTTTGACTACACATATCTCCAGGAAGTGTACGGCTCAGTGTGTGTAGGCGGCGAAAGACACATTAAGCAAACAGTATTTTGTGAAAGCAGAATTGCACATTTATTTTAAAACAAAATAATATTAATTTTTATTGTGAAGGACGTTTGGTGGAAGATTGGGATACTTTAGGGTGTGGAGAGACGAGGAACGGCTGGAAAGCGAGGAAGGGGTTCTAGGGGAAGGGGCGACGAAAGTAGTGGGGGAAGGGAGATCAGGGATGGAACTAGAGGCAGGGTGAAACACATTAGGAGGAGAGGGGGGATGGACAAATTCTTTTTTTTTTTTTTCTTCTTTGGGGCAGGAGTCTCCTACATGGACCGACTTCCACCGAGTGACCGCCTTACATTGTTCAACCGCCTTGAGCTGGTGGACCGTGGCCTTGATGCGTAAAAGAGGGAATGTCGGTCACCCCTCTGATGCTTTGTGGTGGAGGTGGCGGATGCTTCTAGAAGGAGAAGACGTGGTGGTGGTGCTCCGAGGAGGAGAAGTGGTGGCGGTGCTCCTAAGAGAAGTGGTGGCGGTGCTCCTAGGAGGAGATGTGGCAGTGCTCCGTATAGGAGAATTGGTGGCGGTGGCCCAAGCAGGTGCTGTGGTGGCGGTACTCCAAGATCGTGTACCGGTATCTGTGGTGGTGGTGCTCCAGACACGAGCAGCACTTGCCATGGTGGTGGCGATGGTGGAGTGTCCAGCAGCCCTCGGACTTGTGGTGGTGTTGTGGTGTACGGCTTGTCTCGGAATGCAGGTGGCTATCCAGTGGTATGCAGCAGATGTCGGTAGTGAGGTGTGGCGAGTCAGTGGTGGCACAGTTGGATATGCAACCACTGACTACTGCACGTACCGATTCTGCTGCATAGCCTGCAAGTAAGCAGTGTTGCAGGTCTGCAACACACTCAGCTGTTGCTCAGGACTAAGGTGTTCCGCCATGCCCTATTCAATTTTACTGAAAAAAATGGTGCGCTGGTCTGTTGAGGTCGGCCTCCAGCCGGTCAAGGCGCTGGTCGACAGAGTGGAAGCGGTGTTCCATGTGGGTAAAACCGCATTCCATGAGTGAAAAACCACTTTTCACTCTGTCTGACAGCGCCTGGATACTGGCATGAAAGGCCTCGCTCAAGTGCATGAACTCGGGCATGACATTCCTGTCCAAGGCCCTCTGCCGCTGGTGGGAAGTGCCCGCATAACCAGTGGCAGAGACCTGTGACAGGGGAACACCTGATTGACCAGCTTGCTGGTCAGCAGATGTCCGTGTTGCTGACCTGCAAGTTGCTTCCTGGCTGTCGGATGGCTGTGACTGGTCCGAGGTTGACCGATGAACGACCGCTTCAGGGACAGGTTGCATGGTGCTACTCCAGGTGCTGTAGAAAGAAAAGAAAAACATTACTATCATGCATTTACAAGAAGCATCAGCTGTGGAATAGAAAAGCACTGATTAAAAAAAAAAAACTCTTACGCTCTGCTGGCAAGGACCGGTCTCAGGAACACCAATTCACGATAATAATATTTTCTTCTGGTCCTTGCCGCTGAACCACTGCGAACCTGTCCCTCTGCACGAACATCAGTGTTCAAGCGGTCCTTCATCGAGCGCCAACGTGTGCGGACTTTGTTCACTGTTGGAAAAAAAAATTATACAATGCACTTAGGGCAAAATCTGAGTAAACATGGCAAACAGTCAATGTGGCATCACAAAAGAATTAAATGCACAATGCAGTCACTGTTGATCCAGATGACACTGTTGTGTTTCCTGCTAGAATATATCTACCAGGAAACACAACAGTATCATCAGCGTCGGACTGGAACACCTTGGGCCCACCAGAGAAAATCATTCTTGGGGCCTACTATGTAGCTACATAGAAATAAATACAAGACCACAAATTGTGCAGTAAAACACACTAATATCAGGGTATAATATAAGGTAGTACATGTCTTAATTATGTAGCAGGAGTTGGGGTAGCCTCCCTCATAGATTATAAAGCAGCCCCCCTCATAGGGGATAATGCTGCCCCCCTCATAGAGGATAATGCTATATATAGATAGATAATAGATAGATACCATATATACTCGAGTATAAGCCAACACCCCTAATTTTACCACAAAAAACTGGGAAAACTTATCGACTCGAGTATAAGCCTAGGGTGGAAAATGAGATTATGCCCCATATGCTGCCCCATGTATTATGCCCCACAAGATGCTCCATAGATTGTGCCCCATATGCTGCCCATGTATTATGCCCCCATAGATGCTCCATAGATTGTGCCCTCATAGATGCTCCATAGATTATGCCCCCATAGATGCTCCATAGATTATGCCCCCATAGAAGCTCCATAGATTATGCCCCCATAGAAGCTCCATAGATTATGCCCCCATATATTATGCCCCCATAGATTGTGCCCCCATAGATGCTCCTTAGATTATGCCCCATAGATGCTCCTTAGATTATGCCCCCATAGAAGCTCCATAGATTGTGCCCCCATAAATGCTCCATAGATTATGCCCCCATAGATGCTCCATAGATTATGCCCCCATAAGTGCTCCTTAGATTATGCCCCCATAGAAGCTCCATAGATTGTGCCCCCATAAATGCTCCATAGATTATTCCCCCATAGATTCTCCATAGATTATGCCCCATAAATGCTCCACAGATTATGCCCCCATAGATTATGCCCCCATAAATGCTCCACAGATTATGCCCCCATAGATTATGCCCCCATAAATGCTCCTTAGATTATACCCCATAGAAGCTCCATAGATTGTGCCCCCATAGATTATGCCCCTATAGATGCTCCATAGATTATGCCCCCATAAATGCTCCTTAGATTATGCCCCCATAGATTATGCCCCCATAGATGCTCCTTAGATAATGCCCCCATAAATGCTCCACAGATTATGCCCCCATAAATGCTCCACAGATTATGCCCCCATAGATTATGCCCCCATAAATGCTCCACAGATTATGCCCCATAGATTATGCCCCCATAAATGCTCCACAGATTATGCCCCCATAGATTATGCCCCAGAGATGCTCCACAGACTGTGCCCCCATAGATGCTGCAAAAAAAAAAAAAAAAAGACATACTCACCTCTCGTCGCTGGGGGCCAGGTGCTGGTGTCCTGAGCAGGCGGGGACACCGGCGCGCTATGGTGACAGGTGCCGGTGTCACCACTGGCTCAGGGTCCCGGCACCTGCGATATTTACCTGTCACCGGTCCACTGCTCACTAATGACGTCATCGCGCCCTCTGCTGAACATCGCAGCAAGAGAGGACGCGATGACACAGCAGCGCTCAGCGGTTGGAGCAGGTGACAGGTAAGTAATGATATTCACTGCTTCCCACGCCCATGTGGGCGTGGAAGCATGAATATTCATTTCTCTTTAGCAGCGGGGACAGGGGCTCCTGCCTCCTGTCACCCGCTGCTGCTCCGCTGGCACGGGGCCCCCATAGGGGATAATGCTGCCCCCCTCATAGAGGATAATGCTGCCCCCCTCATAGGTATAATGCTATATATAGATAGATAATAGATAGATACCATATATACTCGAGTATAAGCCAACCCCCCTAATTTTACCACAAAAAACTGGGAAAACTTATCGACTCGAGTATAAGCCTAGGTGGAAAATGAGATTATGCCCATATGCTGCCCCATGTATTATGCCCCACAAGATGCTCCATAGATTGTGCCCCATATGCTGCCCATGTATTATGCCCCCATAGATGCTCCATAGATTGTGCCCTCATAGATGCTCCATAGATTATGCCCCCATAGATGCTCCATAGATTATTCCCCATAGAAGCTCCATAGATTATGCCCCCATAGAAGCTCCATAGATTATGCCCCCATAGATTATGCCCCCATAGATTGTGCCCCCATAGATGCTCCTTAGATTATGCCCATAGATGATCCTTAGATTATGCCCCCATAGAAGCTCCATAGATTGTGCCCCATAAATGCTCCATAGATTATGCCCCCATAGATGCTCCATAGATATGCCCCCATAAGTGCTCCTTAGATTATGCCCCCATAGAAGCTCCATAGATTGTGCCCCCATAAATGCTCCATAGATTATTCCCCCATCGATTCTCCATAGATTATGCCCCCATAAATGCTCCACAGATTATGCCCCATAGATTATGCCCCCATAAATGCTCCACAGATTATGCCCCCATAGATTATGCCTCCATAAATGCTCCTTAGATTATACCCCCATAGAAGCTCCATAGATTGTGCCCCATAGATTATGCCCCTATAGATGCTCCATAGATTATGCCCCCATAAATGCTCCTTAGATTATGCCCCATAGATTATGCCCCCATAGATGCTCCTTAGATTATGCCCCCATAAATGCTCCACAGATTATGCCCCCATAAATGCTCCACAGATTATGCCCCATAGATTATGCCCCCTGTTGTGAATGGGTTTGAGATGAGTTCTGAGCAGAGGCTCCCTCTGGTGGTTACTAGCGGTACTAGTGAGGATTGGGAATCAGGTGTTACTGATTGGTCTTATTTAAGGAATCATTTTCCCATCAGGGTTGCTGGTGATCAATTGTTCTGGTCTGAATCCTTCTTTCCAGTTTCCCTTGTAGCCTGCTGTGTCGTGTCTGCATCTCCTGCTATCAGATAAGACAATTTCTTATTTTTTGTTTTTGCTATATTTTTGCATTTTGTCCTGCACTTCTGTGGGGGCCTTCTGGGTCCCCTCCGGGGCTTTTGCCCTCTCAGTTTAGTCCAGCCACTGTGTTTTGTACTTTTGCTTTTTACAGTTTTTTCAGTGCTGCTGTTTTTGTTACACCAAGAACTAATTTAGGTGGTAGAGGTCGTGTGATCTCAGGTGATTTGAAATTAGTAGAGTTGGTGTTTTTCAGGGTTTTCTGGGATGCAGTAAGTACCCTTCCTGTCCTTTTCTATTTAGATAGTTTGGGCCCCAGCGTTTGCTCATACTATTTCTTTCTGTGTCAGTATTTCCTCTTGTCTAACCGCCATTACATGTTTGGGGGCTTTCTATTATCTTTGGGGTTCTGCTCCGGGGCAGATAGCTTTCCTATTTCTATCTTTAGGTGTAGTTAGTTTCTCAGGCTGTGACGAGGCGTCTAGGACCATCGTAGGAACGCTCCACGGCTGCCTCTAGTTGCGGTGGTTAGTCAGGGTACTGCAATCTCATAGATTCCAACTGCTCTGGTGTATTTCCTTTTTTACCTGCACTCCTCAGCTACCGTAACATAACAGTATCACCGGCCATAAAAATTGTATGGTACTCACAGAAGGGAAAAAATATTTTGAAGGAAGAAAAGTTGTCAGAGATATTTTTCTGTTTGTTGCATTTTTTTTTTTTTTTTCCCTCTGTATCTCTGGGTGCTGGGGAGGATCTTTTCTCCCAATGGAGTTTGCACAGTTGTCTGGCCGTGTGGATCAGCTTGCCACTGAGGTTCAGAGTATTGCTGCATATCTTGCTGGGTTGCCTGTTGTGGAACCTAGGATTCCCATGCCAGATTTGTTTTCAAGGGATCGAGCTAAGTTTCAGAATTTCAAAAATAATTGTAAATTGTTTCTTGCCTTAAAATCTAAGTCCTCAGGAAACGCAGCGCAGCAGGTTCAAATTGTCATCTCTCTCCTGCGCGGCGATCCTCAGGATTGGGCTTTTTCCCTCACACCTGGGGATCCTGTTTTGAGTGATGTTGATGCATTTTTTCAGGCTTTGGGGTTATTGTACGATGAGCCTAATGTCACTGATCAAGCTGAAAAAGCCTTGTTGGCATTAAATCAGGGGCTTGATGACGCTGAGTTATACTGTCAGAGATTCCGTAGGTGGGCAGTCCTGACCAAATGGAATGACGACGCTTTGGCGGCCCTTTTCCGGAAGGGTCTGTCGGATAATGTAAAGGATGTTATGGTGGGATTCCCTGTCCCCTCTGGTCTCAATGATTCTATGTCATTAGCGATTCAAATTGACAGACGTTTGCGTGAGCGGAGAAGTATGCGTGGAGTGGTGTTGCCTTGTGAGCCAGCTGCTGAGCCCATGCAGTGTGATGGAGTGGTGTCTGGGGCACAGCGTCATGAGTTTCGAAAGCGCAATGGGTTATGTTTCTACTGTGGTGATGCCTCTCATGCTATTTCAGTCTGCCCTAAGCGGGGAAGACGTTTTGCACGCTCAGTTGTCTTGGGTGGTGTTCAGACTAAGTTTTTATTAACTGTCACTCTGATATGCTCTCTGTCCTCATTTTCTGCTCAGGCTTTCGTTGATTCTGGAGCAGCTATTAACCTGATGGATTATGATTTTGCTAAACGTTGTGGATTTCCCTTGATACCCCTACAGAAGTCTATTCCCCTACTGGGGATCGATTCTACCCCTTTGGCTGAGAATAAACCCCAGTTTTCTACTCAGGTGATAATGAGGGTTGAACCTGATCACCAGGAGTGCTGCAAATTTTTGGTTCTATATAATCTGCATGACATTATCGTGCTGGGTTTCCCTTGGTTACAGTCTCATAATCCTGTTTTGGATTGGAAATCTGTGTCTGTAACCAGTTGGGGCTGCCAATGTGTTAATACCAACACTCCTGTTTTTTCTGCCTCCCCCCAGGCTGAGGATGTTCCTGACTTTTTGTTTGATTTTTCTGATGTGTTTAGCGAAAGTAAATCTGCATCCTTACCTCCCCATAGGAGCTATGACTGCGCTATTGAATTAGTGCCAGGTAGTAAATTCCCTAAGGGTCGCATTTTTAACTTGTCTGTACCTGAACATGACGCTATGCGGTCTTATATCAAGGAATCATTGGAGAAGGGTCATATCAGACCATCCTCTTCACCCTTAGGTGCCGGTTTTTTCTTTGTGGCCAAAAAAGATGGTTCATTAAGGCCGTGTATTGATTATCGTCTCTTGAACAATATTACTGTGAAATATCAATACCCGTTACCCTTGATTTCTGACCTGTTTTCCAGGGTGAAAAACGCTACTTGGTTTACCAAGCTTGACCTCAGGGGGGCGTATAACCTTATTCGCATTAAGCACGGGGATGAATGGAAGACGGCATTTAAAACCCCTGAAGGGCATTTTGAGTACCTTGTGATGCCCTTTGGGCTCACTAATGCTCCTTCCGTCTTCCAGTCCTTCATGAATGACATTTTCAGGGATTTTGTGGACAAGTTTCTGATTGTTTATTTGGATGATATCTTGATTTTTTCTAATGACTGGGACTCTCATGTGAAACATGTTCGAACTGTATTCCAGATTTTGAGAGAGAATGCTCTGTATGTGAAGGGATCAAAGTGTCTTTTTGGCGTACAGAAGATCTCATTTCTGGGATTCATTTTGTCCCCATCTGTTATTGAAATGGACCCGGTCAAGGTTCAGGCCATCTGTGATTGGGTCCAACCTACTTCATTAAAGGCTCTTCAGAGATTTTTGGGTTTTGCCAATTTTTATCGTAAATTTATTGGTAATTTCTCTGTTATTGTTAAACCATTAACTGATTTGACCAGAAAGGGTTCTGATGTGGTGAATTGGCCTCCTGAGGCAGTCTCTGCGTTTCAGGAACTTAAGCAGAGATTCACTTCTGCTCCTGTTCTACGGCAGCCTGATGTTTCTCTGCCATTTCAGGTGGAGGTTGATGCCTCTGAAATTGGGGCAGGTGCCGTTTTGTCCCAAAAAGATCCAGAGACCTCTAAAAGTAACCCTTGTGCCTTTTTCTCTCGAAAATTTTCTCCTACTGAACGTAATTATGACGTGGGTAATCGGGAGTTATTGGCCATGAAGTGGGCTTTTGAAGAGTGGAGACATTGGCTGGAGGGAGCCAAACATCAGGTGGTGGTCCTTACGGACCATAAGAATCTGGTCTATCTGGAATCTGCCAAGCGACTCAATCCTAGACAGGCCAGGTGGGCCTTGTTTTTCACACGTTTTAATTTTGTGGTTTCCTTTCTTCCTGGCACTAAGAATGTTAAGGCGGATGCCCTCTCGAGGAGTTTCCTTGCGGACTCTCCTGAGCTATCTGATCCCTCTGTTATTTTGAAGGAGGGTGTAGTTCTTTCCGCCATCTCGCCTAATTTGAGACTTGCTCTGGAGGGGTGTCAGGAGGATGGGCCCGAGCGCTGCCCTGTTGGAAAATTGTTTGTCCCGGACCAATGGAAAAAGAGTGTGATGTCTGAGATTCATTGTTCCGCATTGGCTGGGCATCCCGGAATTTTTGGTACCAGAGACTTGGTTAGTCGGTCCTTTTGGTGGCCTACCTTGTCTCGCATGTCAGGGAATTTGTGCAGTCCTGCGGGACTTGCTCTCGCTCCAAGCCTTGCTCTCGCTCTAGTGGTTTGTTGATGCCATTGCCTGTGCCCAAGAGACCATGGACCCATATCTCTATGGATTTCATTTCCGATCTTCCTGTTTCTCAGAGAATGACCACCATCTGGGTAATTTGTGATAGGTTTTCCAAAATGATACATCTTGTGCCATTACCTAAGTTGCCTTCCTCCTCTGAATTGGTGCCGTTGTTCCTTCAGCACGTGGTTCGTTTACACGGCATTCCTGAGAACATTGTGTCTGACAGAGGAGTCCAGTTTGTTTCCAGATTTTGGAGGACTTTTTGTTCTAAACTGGGTGTTCAATTGTCTTTCTCCTCGGCATTTCATCCTCAGACCAATGGTCAAACTGAGAGAACAAACCAGACATTGGAGACTTATCTAAGATGCTTTGTGTCTGCTGATCAGGATGACTGGGTCTCTTTTTTGCCTTTGGCTGAGTTTGCTCTTAATAATAGGGCTAGCTCTGCCACTTTGATGTCTCCGTTTTTCTGTAATTCTGGGTTTCACCCTCGATTTTCTTCAGGACAGACGGAGGCTTCTGTCTGTCCAGGTGTTGACTCTGTTGTTGAGCGTATGCAGCAGATTTGGGACCAGGTAGTGGGGAGGTTGTCCCTCTCTCAGGAGAAGGCCCAGCGGTTTGCTAACCGGCATAGGACTGATGGTCCTCGGTTTAAAGTGGGGGACTTGGTCTGGTTGTCCTCAAAGAATATTCCTATGAGAGTAGCATCTCCTAAATTTAAGCCTAGGTTCATTGGACCTTATAAGATCATGGAGATTATTAATCCTGTTTCTTTTCGTTTGCTTCTTCCAGGGACATTTAAGATCCATAACGTGTTCCACAAGTCCTTGTTGAAGAGGTTTGTTGAGCCAGTGGTTCCTGCTGCTGTACCTCCTGACCCTGTTTTGGTTGAGGGCAATCTGGAGTATGTGGTTGAGAAAATATTGGATTCTCGTTTTTCTAGACGAAGACTCCAGTATTTGGTTAAATGGAGAGGTTATGGCCAGGAAGATAATTCTTGGGTGTTTGCTTCGGACATCCATGCTAGGAGACTTATCCGTGCGTATCATAGAACTCATCCTGACCGACCTGGTTGCTCAAATGAGGGTTCGGTGACCCCTCCTCAAGGGGGGGGTACTGTTGTGAATGGGTTTGAGATGAGTTCTGAGCAGAGGCTCCCTCTGGTGGTTACTAGCGGTACTAGTGAGGATTGGGAATCAGGTGTTACTGATTGGTCTTATTTAAGGGAATCATTTTCCCATCAGGGTTGCCGGTGATCAATTGTTCTGGTCTGAATCCTTCTTTCCAGTTTCCCTTGTAGCCTGCTGTGTCGTGTCTGCATCTCCTGCTATCAGATAAGACAATTTCTTATTTTTTGTTTTTGCTATATTTTTGCATTTTGTCCTGCACTTCTGTGGGGGCCTTCTGGGTCCCCTCCGGGGCTTTTGCCCTCTCAGTTTAGTCCAGCCACTGTGTTTTGTACTTTTGCTTTTTACAGTTTTTTCAGTGGCTGCTGTTTTTGTTACACCAGAGAACTAATTTAGGTGGTAGAGGTCGTGTGATCTCAGGTGATTTTGAAATTAGTAGAGTTGGTGTTTTTCAGGGTTTTCTGGGATTGCAGTAAGTACCCTTCCTGTCCTTTTCTATTTAGATAGTTTGGGCCCCAGCGTTTGCTCATACTATTTTCTTTCTGTGTCAGTATTTCCTCTTGTCTAACCGCCATTACATGTTTGGGGGCTTTCTATTATCTTTGGGGTTCTGCTCCGGGGCAGATAGCTTTCCTATTTCTATCTTTAGGTGTAGTTAGTTTCTCAGGCTGTGACGAGGCGTCTAGGACCATCGTAGGAACGCTCCACGGCTGCCTCTAGTTGCGGTGGTTAGTCAGGGTACTGCAATCTCATAGATTCCAACTGCTCTGGTGTATTTCCTTTTTTACCTGCACTCCTCAGCTACCGTAACATAACAGCCCCCATAGATTATGCCCCCATAAATGCTCCACAGATTATGCCCCCATAGATTATGCCCCCAGAGATGCTCCACAGACTGTGCCCCCATAGATGCTGCAAAAAAAAAAAAAAAAAAAAAAGACATACTCACCTCTCGTCGCTGGGGGCCAGGTGCTGGTGTCCTGAGCAGGCGGGGACACCGGCGCGCTATGGGTGACAGGTGCCGGTGTCACCACTGGCTCAGGGCCCCGGCACCTGCGATATTTACCTGTCACCGGGTCCACTGCTCACTAATGACGTCATCGCGCCCTCTGCCTGAACATCGCAGCAAGAGAGGACGCGATGACACAGCGGCGCTCAGTGGTTGGAGCAGGTGACAGGTAAGTAATGATATTCACTGCTTCCCACGCCCATGTGGACGTGGGAAGCAGTGAATATTCATTTCTCTTTAGCAGCGGGGACAGGGGCTCCTGCCTCCTGTCACCCGCTGCTGCTCCGCTGGCACGGGGCCCCCATGGCAGCTGCGTGGTGTGCCGCTATTAGCGACACGCCACCGACTGGGGGCCGCTGGAAAGCGGGGGCCCTAGGCAACTGGCCCCTGTATGCCAGCAGGTGCCAGGGCCCCCCAGATACCAGGGCCCACCGGAGAATCCTCCGGTTCTCCGGTGGGCCAGTCCGACCCTGAGTATCATCATGAACAATAGTCACTGCGGCATCACAGAGCATGGAAATACTTACTAAACGCCTTTTTGGTAGTTGGAGTGACGCTGTCCCAGCCATTCATCAACGCTGCGGCCACCTCATTCCATAGCTGCCGGCTCACCACATTGTCCTTGTGCTGCGGATCACTGCTGTCTCACAACGGGACACTCTCCTGGACCTGGCAGATCAGGACCTCATTGTCCACATATAGGTCCTCGTCCCGTTGTGGAACCTAGAAAAAAAATACATTATAATCTTGGAATTATGTCTGAAGGAAAAAGAAAGAGACAGAAAAGAAGCAAGATAGAAGATGAAAAACAGGATAGAAAAAAAAGGAAGAGAAAAAATAAATGTAAAACAAAAAAAAAGGGACATTCAAAGACTATATACTTACATTACGTCTCACCATCGGGACTTGTCTTGGCTGTGACTGCTCCCGCTGTTCGGTCTCAATTGCCGTGTCCGAGATGATGTCTGAAAAAGAAAAAAATTTTTTACACATTTGTAGATGCAGCAGCTATACTTACCCAACGACAGGAAGATACTCACATCACGCTCTGCTTGGGCCAGTTCTTGCCGGGATGGGGAATATTGTGATCCAGAAGAAGACATGCTGCAATAAAAAAAAATACAAAGCATTGGTACATATTACATTTGACAGGCAGTCATTTGGTTAAGAATACTCACATTCTTAATGATGCACCTTGGATCCAAATTTTCTAGTGTCTTCCAGGCAGTCTTTATCTACACTCCTCACAAACAATGTGTCTTGTGTAGGGGGTGGTATAAACAAGTGTCTAGACATTGTTTACTCAAAAATCGCATGCGCGCAAAAGCGCTGACGAGCGTACAGCCATGTGCACGCCAGCGCCCCCATAGACTGTAATGTTATGTTTTTGCGCATAACGTGCGCACACGCTTTTTTAATGCGGTTCGGCGGAACAAAAAATGCAACATGTAGCGTCTAGCGGGTCTGGGTGCACACCTGAAAAATGCGCAGTGCACGAAAACGCTGATAAACGCGTGCAAGCGCTAGATCCTGTGCCAGCCATGGTAAAGATAGGGGACCATTGCACATGCGACCGATGCGCTGCGCGATAAAACGCTAGTGTGAAACCAGCCTAACTGCCTATAAATTCCAGGTTCAATTTTAGTGCCCTTTTTTAATATTAGTGCCCTATTTGCTATGCGCAAGTCCTGTGGAACAGACCCCGTCGCTATAGAGTCACTAAATATAAAAAATAATGGTTTGACTATTACATTACTTAGTTCTCTTAGTACTCGTGGGTGTATGCCATCTGGACCCGGAGATTTATCTATTTTAATCGTATTTAGCCGGTTTCACACCTCTTCTTGGGTTATATTGGTGACCCTTAATATAGGGTTTTCTTTGTCTCTGTCTTGGCATTTCACCTAGCATTTTATTTTCCACCATGAATACTATGGAGAAGAAGGTGTTTAATATATTAGCTTTTTCCTCGTCATCTACAACCATTTTTTTCTCACAATTTTCTAAGGGGCCTACACTTTCATTGTGTTTCTTTTACTATTACCGATATATACTCGTGTATAAGCCGAGATTTTCAGCACCTTTTTTTGTGCTGAAAATGCCCCCTCGGCTTATACACGAGTCATAGGGCAGAAACCAGCGGGGAGGGGATGCGGCGGCAGGAGCCGGTGGCTGGGACATCATACTCACCCTCCCCGTGCCATCGCTGAACGTCCCTGCAATCCTGCGTTCTCCCCGGCTTCCTGCAGCTCTCCGCCCTGAGTCAGGTGACGTAGTATACCCGCTCATTAAGGTCATGTAATATGGACGCGTTGCCACTCCCATGGGCGTGGCCTCCATATTCATGGCCTTAATGAGCGGTATTACATCACCGCTCAGCGCTGGAGAGCTGCAGGAAGCCGGGGAGAGCTGCAGGAAGCCGGGGGAACGCAGGATTGCAAGCCGGGACGTTCAGCGATGGCACGGGGAGGGTGAGTATGATGGAGGAGGATGGGGGAGCATGGATGAGGACAAGGAGCATGGAGCAGGATGGGGGGGAGGATGGAGAGCACGGAGCAGAGCGGGGGAGGACGGAGAGCACAGAGCAGAATGGGGGAGGACGGAGAGCACGGAGCAGGATGGAGAGCACGGAGCAGAACGGGGGAGGACGGAGAGCACGGAGCAGGATGGGGGTGGGCACAGAGGAGATGGGGGAGTGCAGAGCTGGATGGGGGAGCACAGAGCAGGACAGGGGAGGATGGAAAGCACGAGCAGGACAGGATAATGGAGCAGGAGGAGGGGAGCACAGAGGAGAATGGGGGCGCACAGAGCTGGATGGGGGAGCACAGAGCAAGATGGCAACTTATACACCCGGCTTATACGCGAGCCAATACGTTTTCCAAGTTTTTTGTGGCAAAATTAGGGGGTCGGCTTATACACGGGTCGGCTTATACATGAGTATATACGGTAATATTGTTGAAGGACAGTTTGGGATTAGCTTTATTCTCCTTAGGAATGTGCTTCTCTGTTTCCTTTTTGGCAGCTTTAATAAGTTTTTTATATAAAGTATTTTTCTCCCTATAGTTTTTTAGAGCTTCCCTGGTGCCATCCTGCTTTACTAGTTTAAATGCTTTCTTTTTACTGTTATTTGCCCCTCTTACTTCTTTGTTTAGTCACATTGGGTTTTTCCTACTTCTTGTCCTTCTATTCCCACAAGGTATAAACTGCTTACACTGCCTATTTAGGATGTTCTTAAACATTTCCCATTTATTATCTGCATTCTTATTTCTAATGACATTTTCCCAGTCAACCAGATTAAGGGCATCTCTAAGCTGGTCAAACTTTGCCTTCCTAAAGTTCAGTGTTTTTGTGACTCCCTGACAAGTCCCCCTAGCGAAAGACAAGTGAAACTGTACAATATTGTGGTCAGTATTTTCTAGATGCCCGACGACCTGCAGATTTGTTATTCTGTCAGGTCTATTAGATAGCATTAGGTGTAAAAGTGCTGCTCCTCTGGTTAGATTCTGCACCAATTGTGAAAGATAATTATTCTTGGTTATTAGCAGAAACCTTTTGCCTTTATGGGTTTCGCAGGTCTCTATTTCCCAGTTAATATCCGGGTAGTTAAAGTCCCTCATAACAAGGACCTCATTGTGGGCTGCAGCTTCTTCTATCTGCCTTAGTAGTAGACTTTCCATGATTTCTGCTATATTTGGGGGTTTGTAACAGACCCCAATGGAATTTTGTTACTATTTTTCCCTCCATGTATTTCGACCCATATGGACGCGACATTCTCGTTTACTTCGCTAATATCCTCCCTTAAAGTTGACTTTAGACAAGACTTTTTATAAAGATAAACCCCTCCTGCTCTCCGATTTTTACGATCCTTTCTAAACAGACTGTAACCCTGTTAGTTAACTGCCCAGTCATAGCTTACATCTAACTATGTCTCGGTTATTCCCACTATGTCATAGTTACCTGTAGATATTTCTGCTTCTAGTTCTTCCTGTTCTAGTTCTTCCATCTTGTATTCATCCATCTTCATTTTACACCAGTTTGATTAAAGCTTAAGTTAATTAGGGACTGTGTCCCCAGGAGGTCCAGCTGGAGATCATATAAATGCCAGCATGACAACTATTGGGGCATTCAGTGATCACACTTGCTTTCATTTCATCCCACCAGTACTCTGCAGTCACTTGTGGGAGAAGGACTGATAATCAATAAAATCAGTGATAAGCAGATCTCTCTCTCTATATGTCACCACCCTATAGTAACAGCATAATTTAAGGGGTTAAACAGTAGCAAGTTCCCATCTTCACTATCAATGGTGAATGTTGTTAGAAGACAGTGGACATCCACCAAATATGCTGTGGGATCAGATCCTGAGCTTACTCCATAAACCCACACTTCGGGAAAGGGTTATTGGGAGCTGCGCATTAGTACCAAAAAACTACCAGGACACTTTGTACGAAGCTGTGATGCCCAGACACTTATTTCTCTTTCATCTTAAAGCAGGTGATAAACCTGATTCTTGTGATGTCATGTTGACAGAGTTATTCCTTCTCTTTTGCATTGCTCTATCAAAAGGATGTCACTGCTAATGTCATGCTAACTGACAGCATAGAGCTGGCTGTCAATCAGCATGACGTTGGCACATCCTTTGACAGAGCAGAGTAGAGGAAAAAAGCTATTCTGTCTAGTGAGATGAGGTAAAGTAGGAGAATCATTGTCTGAGTAGGGAGAGGTTGTCAAACTCTAAGAAGAATAATTTCTAATCCCGATAGGAAAAAAGTGTCTTGAATAACTGTTAGGGTCTGCGGAACGCACCTAATAGATATTGTAGAGAGGTGCGTTCGCAGCCCAGGGTCCACCGTGCAGGCGAAGCCCGCTGCTAGTAAGATGACGAAGGTAGCGAACTCTGTTATCCCGCAGAGTCACTAAAATAAACGCCGTAGCGCGCTGTGGCAGTTAGTGCGAACTCTGTTAATCCCCAGAGCCGCTAACGGGAATGCCACAGCGCTATATGGCGATAAGTAAGAACTCACTTAACTTCAGTGAGCCGCAAAGTAAAATGCTAGGGCGCTGAACCAGCGTTATAAAGCTAACCCTGTTGCATCACAGAGCCGCTGAGAAAAAGACTGTGTCCTGTTAGACTCACAGGGATACACAGATAACTGCTGTGCGGATAGCAGTCCGTGATCATGCAGTAAGCAACGCAATCAAGCAATCTACTCACCGGAGAAGCCGGTATTTTAGGGGCTTATTTCAGCCAAGCCCTAACCACGTGCACCCAAATCTCCTCACCGGAGAAGCCGGTATTCTAGGGGCTTATTTCAGCTGAGCCCTAACCACATGCGTACATGATCACACTGGCGCAAAGCACATAATGCAATTGATACTAGCGCATGGCGGCCCAGCCATGCCACCCTTTTATAGTAACAGCTACAGGACCTGCCAGAAAAAGGACCAATGAGAAACTGTTCCAAAACACATGTAGTGTCAGGACCTTCCTGGCAGACCAATAGGAGCTGCTGCAGTACCTGAACATGAGACCCCTGATCTCCAATGAGAGATCTTACCCTGGGCATGCTCAGAAGGGGAAACTCAGGACTTTGTCCCAAAGAGTCTGCTCCAGTACTGGCTATAATAGCAGATCCAGGAGGGGCAGCAGCAAGTCTCTGCACAGTATTGGAATGGGCAAGACGCTGGGACCGACGATCTCTGCTGAGCAGGTTCCACTGTGGATGGAGATGGATGGGGGACTCAGCGGAACTGGTTCGAGACTCCCCTTGTGCAGCAGAGGGAACTCGAACCCTAACAATAACTCCTTCAAATATTTTTAAAAAGCAGATATTTTTAAAAATGAAGATATTTAATTTTGCATGTTTATTTTTGCATATCAATTTTTCTAGTCCAATTTATCAACCATACACATTGTGGCTAAATTGTAGACTTCTGCCAAATTTTGCTTTCTTTTTATGTACCTACCTAGCTAGTATTCCTTGCAACATCCTTTTTGGCAAGAGTTAAATAAGCAAAATTTGAAAAGATTGTCAAAATTTCATTATAGCGATATGCAAAATATATTATAAAAGAAAAAGTTGTAATGGCAATTGAAGGGTAGTGTAAAAGAAAAGACAAAATGTAAACACCAGCTAAGAATATGAAAGCTACTAGCAACAGCAAAGACACCACCGCCACCATTTGCACCAGCCATATGGGCTTTAGCGCTACCAATCGTAAGTCATAATTGACTTCCTTCGCCTCCAGAAAGTGTATTAATGGAGAGGAGGTGGAGGGCATTATGGCAAATCACTACTCAATTACAGAAGGATGATGTTATGTTATCTCTAACAGCGACACCACTAGTTTGAGCCAGTGTTCTGCACAGAATGGTCTGCCTGATCAAAAGAGACAAAATGAATAATTTTTAGACCATTTTTTTTAAATTAAACAAGCATGAATAGTCTGCTAGTTGTGGTATTATTAAATAGACTGTTACTATCCATTTCTATAGTGAGGTCACTTTGACATTACTTACCCAGCTTGTTCAGATTAGCTGTTCAATGCAAGCAAAAGCCACTCAACAAAAATTCATTATATACTGTGGGGAAAAAAAAGGATTTAGTCAGCCACAAATTGCGCAAGTTCTCCCATTTAAAAAGATGAGAGAGGCCTGTAATTGACATCATAGGTAGACCACAACTATGAGAGTCAAAATGAGAAAAAAATCCAGAAAATCACCTTGTCTGATTTGGCAAGATTTATTTTGCAAATTATGGTGGAAAATAAGTAAAGTCTTTGGTCACCTAAAATCATGCAAGATTTCTGGCTCTCACAGACCTGCAACTTCTTCTTTAAGAGGCTCCTCTGTCCTCCGCTCATTACCTGTAGTAATGGCTCCTGTTTGAACTTGTTATCAGTATAAAAGACACCTGTCCACAACCTCAAACAGTCACACTCCAAACTCCACTATAGTGGAAGATCAAAGAGCTGTCGAAGGACACCAGAATCAAAATTGTAACCCTGCACAGGCTGGGAAGACAGTATCTGCAATATGCAAGCAGCTTGGTGTGATGAAATCAACTGTGGGAGCAATAAGAAAATGGAAGACATACAAGACCATTGATAATCTCCCTCGATCTGGGGCTCCACGCAAGATCTCACCCCAGAGGGTTCAAAAAGATCACAAGAATGGTGAACAAAATTCCCGGAAACAACATGGGGGACCTAGTGAATGACCTGCATAGAGATGGGACCACTGTAACAAAGGCTACCATCAGTAACACACTAAGCCGCCAGGGACTCATCCTGAAGTGTCAGACATGTCCTCCTTCTTATGCCAGTGCATGTCCGGGCCCGTATGAAGTTTGCTAGAGAGCATTTGGATTATCCAGAAAAGTTTTGGGAGAATGTCTTATGGTCTGATGAAACCAAAGTATAACTGTTTGGTAGAAGCAAAGCTTGTTGTGTTTGGAGGAGACAGAATGCCGAGTTTCATCCAAAGAACACCATAACTACTGTGAAGCATGGGGTTGCAACATCATGCTTTGGGGCTGTTTCTCTGCAAAGGGACCAGGACGACTGATCCGTGTACATGAAAGGATGAATGAGGCCATGTATCGTGAGATTTTGAGTGCAAACCTCCTTCCATCAGCAAGGGCATTGAAGATGAAATGTGGATAGGTCTTTCAGCATGATAATGATCCCAAGCACACCGCCAGGGCAACAAAGGAGTGGTTCGTAAGAAGCATGTGAAGGTCCTGGAGTGGCCTAGCCAGTCTCCAGATCTCAACCCCATAGAAAACCTTTGGAGGGATTTGAAAGTCCATGTTGCCCAGCGACAGGCCCAGAACATCACTGCTCTAGAGGAGATCTGCATGGAGGAATGGGCCAACATACCATCAACAGTGTGTGCCAACCTTGTGAAGACTTACAGAAAACGTTTGACCTCTTTCATTGCCAACAAAGGATATACAGTTAGGTCCATAAATATTTGGACAGAGAAACATTTATCTAATTTTGGTTCTAGACATTACCACAATGAATTTGAAACAAAACAAATCAGATGCAGTTGAAGTTCAGACTTTCAGCTTTCATTTGAGGGTATCCACATTAAAATTGGATGAAGGGTTTAGGAGTTTCAGCTCCTTAACATGTGCCACCCTGTTTTTAAAGGGACCAAAAGTAATTGGACAGATTAAATAATTGTAGATAAATGATCATTTCTAGTACTTGGTTGAAAACCCTTTGTTAGCAATGACTGCCTGAAGTCTTGAACTCATGGACATCACCAGACACTGTGTTTCCTTCTTTTTGATGCTCTGCCAGGCCTTCACCGCAGTGGTTTTCAGTTGTTGTTTGTTTGTGGGCCTTTATGTCTGAAGTTTAGTCTTTAACAAGTGAAATGCATGCTCAATTGGGTTGAGATCAGGTGACTGACTTGGCCATTCAAGAATATTCCACTTCTTTGCTTTAATAAACTCCTGGGTTGCTTTGGCTTTATGTTTTGGGTCATTGTCCATCTGTAGTATGAAACGACGACCAATCAGTTTGGCTGCATTGGCTGGATCTGAGCACACAGTATGGCTCTGAATACCTCAGAATTCATTCGGCTGTTTCTGTCCCGTGTCACATCATCAATAAACACTAGTGACCCAGTGCCACTGGCAGCCATGCATGCCCAAGCCATCACACTGCTTCCGCCATGTTTTACAGATGATGTGGTATGCTTTGGATCATGAGCTGTACCACGCCTTCGCCATACTTTTCTCTTTCCATCATTCTAGTAGAGGTTGATCTTGGTTTCATCTGTCCAAAGAATGTTCTTCCAGAACTGTGCTGGCTTTTTTAGATGTTTTTTAGCAAAGTCCAGCCTAGCCTTTTTATTCTTGATTCTTATGAGTGGCTTGCACTGTGCAGTGAACCCTCTGTATTTAATTTCATGCAGTCTTCTCTTTATGGTAGATTTGGATATTGATACGCCTACCTCCTGGAGAGTGTTGTTCACTTGGTTGGCTGTTGTGAAGGGGTTTCTCTTCACCATGGAGAGTATTCTGCGATCATCCACCACTGTTGTCTTCCGTGGGCGCCCAGGTCTTTTTGCATTGATGAGTTCACCAGTGCTTTCTTTCTTTCTCAGAATGTACCAAACTGTAGATTTTGCCACTCCTAAAGTTGTAGCAATTTCTCGGATGGGTTTTTTCTGTTTTTTGCAGCTTAAGGATAGCTTGTTTCACTTGCATGGAGAGCGTATCAATATCCAAATCTACCATAAAGAGAAGACTGCATGAAATTAAATACAGAGGGTTCACTGCACGGTGCAAGCCACTCATAAGAATCAAGAATTAAAAGGCTAGGCTGGACTTTGCTAAAAAACATCTAAAAAAGCCAGCACAGTTTTGGAAGAACATTCTTTGGACAGATGAAACCAAGATCAACCTCTACTAGAATGATGGAAAGAGAAAAGTATGGCGAAGGCGTGGTACAGCTCATGATCCAAAGCATACCACATCATCTGTAAAACATGGCGGAAGCAGTGTGATGGCTTGGGCATGCATGGCTGTCAGTGGCACTGGGTCACTAGTGTTTATTGATGATGTGACACGGACAGAAACAGCCGAATGAATTCTGAGTAGTGTTGAGCGATACGATACTGCAAATATCGGGTATCGGCCGATATTAGCTGTATCGGGCTTTCGATTCCGAGTACTGATATTTTCGTCATATCGGATACCGGAATCGGATTTGTCACTGTCACTGTCAGTGTCCGTCGGTCGGGTCTGTGAGTGTCCGTCGGTCGGGTCTGTCAGTGTCCGTCAGTCGGGTCTGTCAGGAGTCAGCGGCACTTACCTGGCAGAAGATCTCCGGCGGTCACGGGCTGGACTGCTTCATGGCCGCCATCATCTTTCCCCTGCGGTCACATGCAGTTTCTTGCGATAACTGCAGTGACTGCTGGGTAATCCCGGCCGTAAAGCAGTCAGTCCGATGACGTCACCGCCGGGGAAGCAGGTAATCAGCTGTGCTGCGTTGCGATGACAGGCTCTGCCTGTCATTGCGATGTAGCAGAGCTGGATCGTCGTGGGACTGTCGTTACTATGGACTGCGTCGGACAGGTGGTATACTGTTGGTTTGTTTTTTTCTTTTTTACAGGAGATCGATGGCGTCGCAGGAATGAGAGTATAATAAAATAAATGAAAACTGTGTTGTCTCTTTTATTTCATTAAAAGACTTTTTTCTTGCTTTGTCTTTTTTTTATACATTTAATAACTTTGGGATTAATAATGGATCGGTGTCTTATTGACACCTCTCCATTATTAACCGGGCTTATTGTCACCGTGCAATCAACGGTGACATTAACCCCTTATTACCCCACTTGCCACCGCTACAGGGCAGTGGGAAGAGCCGGGTAAAGTGCCACAATTGGCACATCTTTTGATGCGCCAAATGTGGGGCTGCTGTAGCCTGGTATTATCAGGCTGTTGAGGGCCAAAATCCATGGGCATTGACAGTCTTTTAATACCAGGCCACAGCAGTCTGCATTTTACTTGGCTGGTTAACAAAAATAGGGGGACCCCTACGCCGTTTTTTTTTTCGAGGGGATCCCCTATTTTTGTTAACCAGCAAGCTAAGCAGACTGCTGTGGCCTGGTATTATCAGGCTTGCAAGGTCCATGGATATTGGATCCTTACCAGCCTGAAAAACCAGGCCTCAGCGGTCTGCTTCATCTGGCTGGTTAACAAAAATAGGGGGGACCCCACGCCAATTTTTTTTGAGGGGATCCCCTATTTTTGTTAATCAGCCAAGATATGCAGACTGCTGTGGCCTGGTATTATCAGGCTGGCAAGGTCCATGGATCTTGGCTCCTTAACAGCCTGAAAATCCAGGCCTCAGCGGTCTGCTTCATCTGGCTGGTTAACAAAAATAGGGGGGACCCCACGCCATTTTTTATTCGAAGGGAACCCCTATTTTTGTTAATCAGTTCCCTCTGACGTCACTGATTGTATCCCTGGCTGACCTGAAGTGAAAGTGGAAAGCAATCAATTAAGCTTTCCACTTCCTCTCCTGTCAGCCAGGAGAGGAGCTCATTCATTTGGGGGTTTACTGTGAGGCTGCAGCATTAGCTGCGGTCCCTGCAGTAAACATTAACCCTTTCTGAAGGATTACACCGTGGGACCTGACTGTGCATGGGATAGGTAAGAATAATTTTGCTTTATTATTTTATTTTTATTACAGGAAATGGTTTTAGCAGGTAAATAAAATATGGTCAAAAACTGTGTGATTATTTCATTAAACTTCTTTTTTATTAAAGTGTGTGTGTTTGATTTTTCTTTCATACAATAGGATTAATAATTGATAGTTGTCTAATTGACAGCTCTCAATTATTAACCTGGCTTAAAGTGACCTTTCAATTGCAAGGTCATTTTAACCCCTTATTAACCCATTCGCCACCGCTACAGGGCAATGGGAATAGACGGGCAAAGTGCCAGAAAGGGCAAATCTAATTAGAGATTTGCCCTTTCTGGGGTGTCTGGGGGCAGATGTTAGTAGCCGAGGGGGGGCCAAAAATAATGGTCCCTCTCTGGGCTATTATTATCTGCCCCACTCACTGGCTTTGTCTGTCTGGTTGCGAAAATAGGGCGGGAGCCCACGCATTTTTTTTCAGCAATTTTACACCTCATATATATATATATACATATCATTGAGTTTGTGACACATATATATATATATTTATAGTTCATACACTTCTACATAGTATAATAGCCGCTAATTCAATTGACGGCTTTTGTGAAAATGCAGAACCCGACATGAAATGACACTTGGTGTACATAGGGTTAACCATGTCTTTTCATGTCCTTTGCTATCTGATTTACACAAACAATTACATCAGTCTATGTGTGCAAAATTTCACACCTGTAGGGGTTAATTAAAGGTGTAAATTCGTAGCAAAAAAGTCCGTTTTTTTACAACGAATTTACACCTTTAATTAACCCCTACAGGTGTGAAATTTTGCACACATAGACTGATGTAATTGTTTGTGCAAATCAGATTGCAAACGACATGAAAAGACATGGTTAACCCTATGTACACCAAGTGTCATTTCATGTCGGGTGCTTCTGTCTTTTCACAGAAGCCGGCTTTACCCGGCAATTGAATCAGAGGATATTTTACTATGTAGAAGTGTATAAACTATACATATATGTATATATATATATATATATATGTCACAATGACATGTATATATATATATATATATATATATATATATATATATATGTATTCTATGTGTGTATATTTAGTGTTTACAAGGAAATAAAGGTTTTTTTTAGTTGCGATATTTTGTTCCCATAGACTTACATGGGACTTCCGGTATCGGAATCGGATATCGGCGATATTTAGTGATATCGGCGATGCCATTCCGATCTGATATTTTTAGATATCGAGCAGTATCGCTCAACACTAATTCTGAGGTATTCAGAGCCATACTGTGTGCTCAGATCCAGCCAAATGCAGCCAAACTGATTGGTCGTCGTTTCATACTACAGATGGACAATGACCCAAAACATAAAGCCAAAGCAACCCAGGAGTTTATTAAAGCAAAGAAGTGGAATATTCTTGAATGGCCAAGTCAGTCACCTGATCTCAACCCAATTGAACATGCATTTCACTTGTTAAAGACTAAACTTCAGACAGAAAGGCCACAAACAAACAACAACTGAAAACCACCGCGGTGAAGGCCTGGCAGAGCATCAAAAAGAAGGAAACACAGTGTCTGGTGATGTCCATGAGTTCAAGACTTCAGGCAGTCATTGCTAACAAAGGGTTTTCAACCATGTACTAGAAATGAACATTTTATTTACAATTATTTAATCTGTCCAATTACTTTTGGTCCCTTTAAAAACAGGGTGGCACATGTTAAGGAGCTGAAACTCCTAAACCCTTCATCCAATTTTAATGTGGATACCCTCAAATGAAAGCTGAAAGTCTGAACTTCAACTGCATCTGATTTGTTTTGTTTCAAATTCATTGTGGTAATGTCTAGAACCAAAATTAGATAAATGTTGTCTCTGTCCAAATATTTATGGACCTAACTGTATAACAAAATATTGAGATGGACTTTTGTTAATGACCAAATACTTATTTTCCACCATAATTTGCAAAATAAATCTTACCAAATCAGACAGGGTGATTTCTGGATTTGTTTTCTCATTTTGTCTCTCATAGTTGTGGTCGACCTATGATGTCAATTACAGGCCTCTCTCATCTTTTTAAGTGGGAGAACTTGCACAATTGGTGGCTGACTAAACACTTTTTTCCCACTGTAGTTCATGAAGTGAAAATTGCTTGCTGTATTTTTTTTTAAATCTAGAGCGATTTTTGTGACTTTTTCAACAAACTTTGTTCAATAATTTGTTGTTACTGTAATCCATGGTGGATTTTCTCAATGCAAACCTGCCATGAGAATGTGGACTGATTAAAACCTACAAAAAACTAATCCATAAAACAATCATCGCAAGCAAACTAAAACAAAGAGCAACATAGCCATTCATAATGTACACAAAGTAAATTTGGCCTTGAATTCCCGCCATTCACAAATGTGATGGACAGAATTTTGTGTACAGGAGAACCTATTACATTTATGGTCACGCCACTAA
>JARQOD010000001.1:15954567-16053202 GCA_033576555.1 Oophaga sylvatica | reverse complement strand
CATTTATGGTCACGCACTAACATGATCTTTATGTTGCAATTATGCAATTTGTTTTTAATGGACATATTCTTATTAAAGGATATTGCTTGGAGTAAAATACATCAAAGTAAATCCCGAGCTGCGAAGTTGAGTTAAGAACTAACTTTAAATAGCAGAAGAAAATGTAACTGTAATACATAAAATTGTAAATGAGCAACGAATGTCAACCCTAATTACCTCTTCCATTTTAATAGCGATAATAAGCCAAACGGTTAGGGTGAGAAATTAACAGAAAAAAAATATATATTCCAGATGTGAAGAAGAACCTTTCTTAAATCGTGTATGCCAAGTGGTATGATTTATATTTACCACTCTGATTTCACCTTTAATTATCTGAATTATCTGCTAATCCTAAAAGTTTACATACTTTAGTCACTCAGAAAGTGTAATAATTTGGACTCATTTGTATGCTGAGGTTCTTGTTATCTACTTTTAGGACTTGCGTGCTATTCAGGACTAATTATAGGTCAAAAGTTTGTAGAGATATGGAAATTTTGTAAGGGTTCACATACTTTTAAGCACCACTGTATATACTGTTACACTCCTCAACACGGAAATTGCTACACTAAGAAGGGAAAGTAGTAGAATTAGGGAAATCACAGGACGGAGAGACGTTAATCATGTGAACATAATGAATAAATGGAAATATTAATTTTCAAAGCATGTGCATGACATTGGGATATGAGTCAGAGGTCCAGCTGTAGGTGTTCCATTGACCTCACCTCTCCGCTCTTGAAGGTTATTATGGTGCAGGGCAAGATGGAAATAGAAATGGAGATTGAAATGGATGTCTATCTTGTGCAGCAATGAGTCGCACTTTTGGCTTGGATGCAGAAACAGCTAGAGATTGGTCTGGAGACAATTTGGGCAACGCTATGAAGAGATCTTCAAAAGGGATCAAAATAAGGAGGATGGTGTTGGGGTTCAAATTCCCACTGCTGCACAGGGAGAGTCTCGAACCAGTCCCGCTGCGGTCTCCCATTCATCTCCATCCGCAGTGGAGCCTGCTCAGCTTAGACGTCGGCCCAGTCTAACAGTGTGCAGAGGATTACTGCTGCTCCTCCAGGCTCTGCTATTGTGGCCAGTACTGGTTAGCGGCGAGCAGACGTCTTTTGGACAAAGTCCTTGTTTTGCCCTTCTGAGCATGCCCAGGGTGAGATCTCTCATTGGAGATCAGGGGTCACATGCTCAGGTACTGCAGCAGCTCCTATTGGTCCGCCAGGAAGGTCCTGTGACTACTGGTGTTCTGAACAAGTTTCATTGGTCCTTGTTTCTGGCAGTTCCTGTTGCTGTTACTATAAAAGGGTAGCATGGCTGGGCCGCCATGCGCTAGTATCAATCTTTATATGCTATGCGCCAGTGTGGTTATGCATGTGTGTGGTTAGGGCCTGGCTGAAATAAGCCCCTAGAATACCGACTTAATCGGTGAGGAGTTTGGTATGCTAGCTGGTCAGGGTCGGTGTCCTAGATGCCTAGATTACCGGCATAACCGGTGAGGAGTTTGGTATGCTAGCTGGTCAGGGTCGGTGTCCTAGATGCCCTAGATTACCGGCATAACCGGTGAGGAGTTTGATTGCCGTATTCAGGGTCTGGCATTCAGACGCCATAGATTGCGGGTGACTCCCGCGAGGACATTAGCGCATGATCACGTTCTATGTTCGCTTAGCACTTACTGTGTACCTGGGTGCCTGACAGGACACAGAAGTTTGTCTCAGCGGCTCTGTGATGTAACAGGGTTCGCTTTCAACGCTAGACAGCGCCCTAGCGTGTTTATTTTGCGACTCAGTTGTGTTAAGTGAGTTCGCACACATCGCCATATAGCGCTGCGGCACTCCTTCTAGCGGCTCTGTGGAATAACAGAGTTCGCACATATTGCCACAGCGCATTACGGCGTTTATTTTGGCGACTCTGCGGGATAACAGAGTTCGCTTCTTGCGCCATTTTACTAGCAGCAGGTTCCGCCTGCACGGTGGACCCCGGGCTGCGAACGCACCTCTCCACATCTTATATTTGGTGCGTTCCGCAGACCCTAACAGATGGTGGGCAGCATAAGATATCAAACAATTTATGTAGCTTGGGGCAACCAATCTACTAAAACACAATAAACACAAGCAAAGAGAAAAAAGCACAAGAGCAGTGCACACACAGCATGTTTGATCAATAGAAAAGGCTTTATTAAGACACCAAATTTCCAAGGAGAAAAAAACATTTAAAAACAATTAAAAACAGCAGTATAAAAAACATATAAAAGAACAGTGAGCAGGCAAAAAGTATGTATTCTCTATCCACAGTACTGTATAAAAATTTAATAATAGTGTGAATAAAGAGACCACCACCAAAGGGATCACATTTGAAAATGGCAAATAATGTGACCAATGTCTAAATGAGAGGACTGATAAGGCAGAAATCTACTAGCAATGAAATGTGAAAAACACATGAATGAAAAAGTGCTCTCATTACCACCAGGATCACATTATTGTAGTCACACATTATACAAGAGCCATATTTGTCCAGTGGAATTCTTTCATAAATATCTGTATCAAATAATTATTATCAAAGAAATAGCTGAGCCATATTTACCCAATGGGAAGTGGTGCCCGCACAGCCCAACGCGTATCGCTGCCCGTAGCAGCTTCGTCAGGGAGGTAGTCAAGGTCAGATTCAGGTCAGTATTTATACCTTGCATCACACACAGAGATCGCCGTCACTTCAGAGGAAGTCAGGAAAAGGCAGGGGGTAAATTGCGCATGAGCAAATCTGTCTTTGTGCGTTCCATGTCACAGGAAATGCTGGTTTTGAGTTCCACAGTGCAGATGTGGCAACATGGAATCGCCCCCACAAATCAAAAATTGCATATAAATTCTAAATGCGCAAAAAAATATTGGTTTATATTGAAAGGGGACCCAGTTCTGTCTACGCATATTCCTGCGCTCCCCAGAACTATTTTCAGAAAATGCGTGTAAAGCAGCTTAGTGTTTATGTTGCGGTTCTATTAGCAATGGTGTGAAAGAATTTCGGTCACACACCACGGACACCAGTTATAAAATTAACTGCCATGTAAATTGCCATTCTAGCTACATGGATTATCTGATTGAATGTGGTTGTGGGCTGCAGTATGTCGGGCGGACGATACAGGCTATGCATGCAAGGATGAATAAACACCGGCAAAACATCCGGAATGGATATTTAATGCATAGCCCATCAAAATATTTTCTCGTAGCGCATAACAAGGAGTTGAGCTCACTGAAGCTCACTATCATAGATCAGATACCATTTGATCTGCTTTATCGTTATACCAGTTTAATAAGAAGAGAGAGTTATTGGATTTTTAAACTTGGCACGCTGGTGCCTGAGGGGTTAAACCTTATTATCAAAAAAGTCATATAACAGTCGTTCCAGTTTTTTTTATTATGCTTATATTTTTGGTTTTATAATGTTTTACATTGTCTTTTTTAAAATCGTGTTGTGTCCTAAATCCCAGCTGATCGTGTGACTTGCATAATTGATCCTTGTATCTCATTGGTTGGTGTCCTTTTATATACTTTCCTCTGCCTACTCTTTGTACATTGCCACCTGATGAAGACCGATCTTTTCTTTCGAAACGCGTTGTGGATTTAAATTTTTAAAAATAAAAATTTACATTTTTTTCATCTGTATCCTTTGCGCTCCCCTGTGACCGGAGTTTCCTGCATTTTATTGTTTTTCCTCACTTGAGGCACCCGGCAGGAGCTGCATTGGACCCCTCTCAATATATGTCTTTGTTGACCGCCAGCCTGGCGCTCCATCAGCTTGTCTTCCTTGTTTTTATTTGAAAAAATTTTATAAGACACTCCCAAAAAATTCTACAGTACCTCAAAAAATGGCAGATTTTTAGGCTCACTCACATGTCAGGCCAGGGACAGCAAACCCATTTAAAATAGCTGTATTTTCACGAAGCACTATGAAAAGGATCTGCCTGTATTCTGCAGTGTCAACAAGCAATTAGACAAAAAAAAGGAGTTCTGGATTGCTTTGAAAAAAATAATCAGGATTAAGATGCCAAAAAAATTTGCCGCCCAATGAGACCTAGGGCTGTGTCGATATGGTCAATATAGCTTAAAGGCAGCAGCAGCCGACAGTAATAAAATGGACCCTCTTGATGTATGCAATTAAGGATGCCACATAGAATCCCAGTCTGTCTGCTAATGAGATCTATATACCCACATACAATGCGTTGCATGCCTTGAACAGATATGTATATACGCACATACACTCCCTGCCTTCCTAGCACTGCAATCTATTTACGCCATAATTAGTCCTTAAAAGAACTGTTGATTAATCTGGATTTTTGTCTTCTTTGATGTCAGACCTACACTATCTTCTAAGCTCCTAAATCTGACCCTATCTTGGCAGCAGCTCTCCCTACACTCGCTAATTCTGGAGCAGACAGAGCCGAGCATGGCGCCGCCCCGTCTCTTATACACCTAATGATGCTGTGCGACCAGCCTTTCATTGTAATACCACAACAAAGATGGCTGCGGCATTACAGTGCATGGCAGACAGTCCTGCATATTGATTGGCACTCTACAGAGCGCCAAAAATGCAGGGCGTGCACCAATACTTCCGACGAGCAAACACAGAAATGCTTGCTGCCGCGAGGTAGAGTGATGCTCGAGCGAGTAACGAGCATTACCAAGCACGTTCGCTCATCACTGCTGCAGACAGGTTCATATCACCGCCACAACATGACAATGTGGGATACGGCGGGCTGTATCACATTCAGCAACAGAAAAAATTAGAATTTTTTTAATGCGCGTTAGGTCTGCAGCCAGGTTCATATCACCATAGCACTTAATGACAAGGTGGGATACAGCTAGCAGGCTGTCTCACATTTAGCTAGTGAAAAAATATTAATTAGAATGCTATACTCATGCATGAGCACAATAGAAGCAGTGCACAACACACTTAAAGGACATATGCCCTGCTGGCTTTGTCTGCGGATCTCAGCAATGGTCAAAAAAAAATGCTGGAAGGTAAATTTTACAGTCACACTGGACACTAGCTAGCTACACTCTCTGACTTATATACAACCACCTAGCTAACTAGCTAAATTGTGAGATACAGCAGCCGTTTTCAAATTTAGCTAGTGAAAAAATATTCATTTGAATGCTATACTCGGCATGGAGCACAATAGAAGCAGTGCACAACACGTGCCCTGCTGGCTTTCTTTGTGGACCTCAGTAATGTCCAAAATAGAAAAAAAGTGTTGGAAGGTAAATTTACAGCAACACTGGACAATAGCTAGCTACACAATCTGACTGATATACAACCGCCTAACTAACTAGCTAAAATCTTGCTGTTATTAATGCCAGCATCACGAGCATACTCTCTGCACTGTTACAGTGTCAAAAAGGCAGTAAAACAAGATGTCCGCTATTTATATGGAGAGGGACATGTGATTTCAGCAGCCAATGACACAAGCCGTTGTGTCAGGACATTGTGGGTATTTCCTGCGCCCTGATTGGCTAGCCGCAATGTGCACACATAAATTTAGGGGGAGAAAAATTACCATGGCTTATTTTAGGATAAGCATAACCAATCCCTTAAAGGGGTCCAATTTTGCCGGATCCAAATTGTCCGCAAAAACCCTAGAGGAGGAGACTTTCTACAACAAATGTCAAGAGTTGAGTCTCAATGGATATTTACCTTGGATTGTCTGGCCCAAAAGGGCCTTAATTGTGAGCTTGAGTTGTACGCGTTTCAACACAATTTTGTACAAAAAGTTAAATCTTTTAGCTACCAGTTTAACTACCTCTTACATGAGTCTGTAGGCGCCATTAAGCAGACTAGTGGTTATTATACTATATACTCATCAACTGTGTAAGGGTCGTTATCATTCTATGTATCCCATAATACAGGGTTTATCAATATAGAAACCCTTTCTCCTTAATATATATGTTTGCCCATAGGATGTATACATAAAAACATAATTTTTTAAAAAATACATTTTAAAGCAACCAATATGGGTTTTATATCTGCACCAGCATAATTTATGTAGGTAATTTTATGGATGTACACAATTTTTTAGGCAGTGTTTAGCTCATGCTAATCACCATTATAAACTATTTATTGTAAATAAAGTTTTTTCTTTTAAATAAATCTTCATTTTTATCCTCTCTTTATCCATGTCTTATAAAGTATCCTTAATCTGGCCTGGAATGTATTAGAATGGGGGTATAATCTTGTGCCCTTGAAATTATCCATTAACTATTTAAACTTGATCATTAGGGACACAGTACCATCCCTTTATCTTGTTGTCCAATATATCCAAAGTATGGTGCAATCACACTTCTAGGTGCCCTATTAAATCTTAATGAGCCACTAATTACTTCCATGAATTCACAGGAACAATATACACATGGGCACAGCACATTAGGGAGCCACAGTGGGTAGAAACTATGTCCAGGCAGTGCATATATATATATACACGGGGTCGGGATGGAGGCAGTAACCCTGAAGAAGGACTGAGTCCTTTGAAATGCGTCGGTTAGCTTTTTGGCCACCTAGACGCTCCATAGCTGTAGTGACGTGACACGCTGTCAGGCACTGTCGGCCATTTTTCCTTCAGCCGGGTAACCAGGGATGCTACCGGCCGGGGCACACCTGGCTCTGCGCGGCAACTCCAGGCGCTCCCATTGTGACGCACCGCATTGTTACACGCCGCCAGCCCATCGTCTATCAACACGCACAAACTTTGTCCATGATTTGTGACTGGGAATACTGCAAGCTTGGTAAGAGTCAAGTCGCAGGGGCTCTGTCATACTTATTATGTGCATACATTTTTGAACACTGGATCAAGCATAAATCAAGTTCATGATTTCATTGGCGCATGTAATTTAGCTCACCTATTGGCAAGTGCATATAAGAGGCATTTAATCGACACTTACTCAATAAATTCTATTTATAATCCCAGACACTGCATGTCCTTCTATGACACTGCACTGATTTAATGCCAGCATCCACGGAAAGGCACAAACTTAAATGGGAGTTCTGACTTTAATTCTGGTCTGACCTCCATGCATACTCTGAGTATGGTGCTCACCCAATAAGTGAGCATTCATATTTAGTGCATATATAGATTACATACCTGACAGAGCGGTATCTTTCAATTGGAAAAAAACTGACTGTTTACAAGAACGCCATGCCTCTGAGCTCTGCAAACCTCCTCCCCTCATCAAACACGTGTCAAACGCTCATGATGCACCATGAATGTTACCAATTATTACAGATTTTATACAATTTTGCTTGTGTTTCCGATTATGAATCCGAATGTGTACCCAGATGATACATCTACCACCGATAACAGCTTGTAGGGGGTTGGTTGATCACTACACATTACTCCCACAGACATGGGTGCAGAGCAATAAAAAGTGTCTTTAAGGCACAGTGCTCCCACAGACACAGGTGCAATGTACACACTGAGGCTTTTTGGCAGAGTACTCCTAGACATGGGTGTAGAGTGCATAGAGACTTAAAGGCGCAGTAATCCCATAGACACTGGTGCAGAGTATACACAGATGCTTATTGGCACATTACTCCCACAGACATGGGTGCACAGTACACACAGAGGCTTTTTTGCAGAGTGCACACACAGAATCTAACACTGTCTCTCATTTGAGCTGTGTCCCTTCCCTACGCCAATCAGAGAAAAATGGCAGCGACACACATGATCCTGTATTGATACAAGCAGGGTCACAAGGAGTCTGGTAGTGCCCACTGCCTAGAAGCTTTTTGATTGGATACACAGCAGCCATTCAGCAAACTGTTTTCAACATTGAATTCATGCAGAAAAACAGACTTCTGGAAAAAAGTCCCTGTTCGGAGTTCGATCCTGGACACCAGGTGTCCAGTACGAACCCTGAACTGCTCATCACTAATGACAACCATTATATAATGCAACCTGCAGCTCCTGATTCAGTAAATGCACATACTCTCTATATGTTTAGACTCAGGGGTGTAACGATCCACTGACGCACATTCGCTGAAGTTTATAATGGCTCAGAGACCCGCTGGGTCTGTGCGCTGCAATACAAGTTGCCGACCAATCAGATGGGGTCATATATCACAATATTTTGGACAAATTTTCTTCTTCCCTCGGTTAGAGGATCATGGTTGTGTCTTCCAGCCTAACAATGACCTGAAACACACAGCCAAAGCAACTAAGGAGTGGCTCCATAGGAAGCATTTCAAGGTCCTAGAGTGGCCTAGCCATTCTGCAGACCTGAACCAAATGGTCAACTGAAACTCAATATTACCAAATGACAGCCCCCAAAATTGAAAGATCTGGAGATGTTCTTTATGAAGGAGTGAGGCAAAATCCCTTCTGCAGTATTTGCTAACTTGGTCAAGAACTGCAGGAAATCCCTGACCTCTGTAATTGCAAACAAAGGTTTCCGTACCAAATATTAAGTTCTGTTTTTCTATTGTATCAAATACTTATTTCATGCAATAAAATGCAAATTAATTATGTAAAGATCATACAATGTGAATTTCTGGATTTTTTTTTAAGATTCTGTATCTTACAGTTGAAGTGTACCAACGATAAAAATTACAGACCTTCCCATTCTTTGTAGGTGGGAAAACTTGCAAAATCGGGAGTGTATTAAAAACTTATTTTCCCCACTGTATGCTAAGATGGACCCAGGATTATAGAAATTACTACATAATGGGGATGGAGGTGCAATTTGTATGTCCTTATAGGATTTACAATGCTTCAAAGACCCATACATCTGACCAACATTGGGGGGCCCAGGACCAAATCTTGCACCAAGGGCCATCAGACTCTAGTTATGCCACTGATCATTTGGGTGGATCCTCTAAGGCTCACATCCGGGTGGCATCCTCAGATCCAAGGGAAGTGTGGACTTGGAACACTCAGGAATCTGAAGAGCAGCAGTACAGATGAAGTGAACCCAAAAGAAATTGAAACAGGTTAAGCATGGAATGTATAGGAGGTGGAATATGCCAAACAAAAGTATTGAGTCTCAATCCTAAGACACTGTGTGTGTCCTGATGGACCTTAAGTAGAATTTGGTAGATGAAGTCACTGAGCCACACCGGGAAACCTGCAAAACCAAATGTGGAGCACAACAGAGGGCAGCAAATTGAGGTGAAGGAAGCAGAGCCTGGCATACTAGGAACAGGTGTATAACACTATAAATGCAGGAGCATGTGTTACTGAGTGATTCTGACACATACTGTGTCTCTTTTAAACAAAAAATCATTACTGCAGTTTGCGTAGTCCATGACCTTGTCCGTGACCTTCATAATTCTGTTGGATAGAAAAAAAACTTAGTCTGGAGTCTGGGAATTTTGCAATTTTTAAATGATGTATTTCACTGTATTTTATGTTTATTTAAGTAAGCTTGGATAAATGAAAAGAAAGCTAAAGCAAACAGAAGGCGAAGAAACAAAATCAATGCAGATTTTCCCCCAGTTTGCCCTTTGATGGCAGTAGCGCTATTGCAAAATTCATTGCAATGAAGCAGAAAACCTCACAATTATGTTAGTAGCTTTACATTTACTAATTTTGAAAAGTGGCATAATAAAGTAGGTTTTCTTTCTTGCAGTATGCAGACATTACAACAGCTGATAATATGAATAGACTGGAAAAATAGATTCAATATTATCAGTCGCATTTTTCAAACGAGTGAGCAGAATTTTTGCCCGAAGCAATAGAAAACTGAGCTTTTCATAATTTAAACAGATCATATTACAAATAAACATAGAAACATCAGAGACCTTGTAATGTTACTATAGAGTTACCTTTCAATAGACACTATTTGAAATAAAAATGAATGATTCTCTATGGATTTTATGCAATGTCACAATGCCGTGTAAAATAATAACTAGGACAAGATTTCTAGACATTTTAAGTATTTCCCTTGGTGAAATTAAGATTCTCTTTTTCTCTATTTTTCTTCACTGGAATTGTATTCTCTCTGAGGGTATGTTAATTTGTTTTATTATGCAGTTTGATCATGGGAAGTGTATTCCAAGGAGAGGTATTTTATATGTTTTAATACTTGGATACTATAAATAAAAATTAAAAAAAATAAAAAATAATGGGATGTAATAAATATATTTCACCTGTTTAAAATGTGATGTCGAATATATCAATATTGTTTAAAGGGAACCTGTCAGCAGGATTGTGCTCAGTAACCTACAGACAGTGTCAGGTCGGCACCGTTATACTGAATACAATGATACCTGGTGAATGATGAAATCTTTCTTGTGGTTGTTGTGAAATCTTTATTTTCAGTTTTGAGTTAATGATATGCTCGTGCTCCAAGGCGGCCTGTGGGGGGTCTTCATGTGGTGCTCTGATTAAGTATTTATATTGTAGAAGGCTGACAGGTCATGCTGATCCCTCACTGACCTGCCCCCTAGTTTACATAATGAATATTATATATATCTAGGAAAAAAAAAAACATTGTGCAGGCAGGTGGCAATGGTGGAGATCGCTGCTGCCGATAGCTTCTATTGCGCAGGCGCCGGTGGCGCCATCTTGCTAGAGAAGAAAAAAAATCCTACTCCAAGAAGGCACTGCCTCCGCACTAGCAGCTGTCAGTGGCAGTGTCTGTAGGGTCACCAATAGCTGCGTGAACGGCGCCATTTTCAAACTGATTTTTTTCCTTTTTAGGAACTTTAGGATTACATCAAACAAATGTGTATATAATTCATTACGTATGCTATCAGGCTGCAGCATAGTGCTTGCAGAAGAGTTTTTTTTTCCAATATATATATAATATTCATTATGTAAACTATTTCTGGGATAACTCAATGTCACCTTACACATTCACCTGCTGCTACTCTTTCTCCTTATTCCCCTCGTCTTCCTCCTGCTTCATGTAATGTTTCCTTTCTGAATATTTTAAAGAATTGTGCAACTTTCTCGTCTAAAAAGGCACAAAAACGTAGCAAAAAAGCAAAAACAATTTAATTTTACATAAAATTCATATAAAAAAATAGCAATGAATATAAAAAAGACAAAAAAGGTCACTTAAAAAATTAGGATGAAAGCACTAAAATGCTCAGAAGCTTGTTACTCGAACCAATCAATTTCTAATGCTCAGATGCTCATTTTGAGTATATGGGGAGTCAACCGGAAATCCGAACATTTTTCCGGTTGACCGTACAAGGAGGTCTGGGGAGAAGAGAAAATGTTGAAATGGATGGAAAAAGTGCTGAATGGAAAGAGAACAGCATGGTGAAGACCCTGGAAGCATTTCTGACTCCCAGATCGCTGATGACAACCATGGTTCACACTTTTACTCCATTTTAAGGACTGACAATAAAATTTTAAAGAAATTTGAATTTACAGGATAAAAAATGTTAAGAAACATTCTTTCCTGTATAATTACTTGTATATAAGGCAACATTTAAAAAGGATTTCAAAAATAATAATAATTTAAGTAAACCAAAATTGAAGCTTTTATTAACCCCTTAACCCCCAAGGGTGGTTTGCACGTTAATGACCGGGCCAATTTTTACAATTCTGACCACTGTCACTTTATGAGGTTATAACTCTGGAACGCTTCAACAGATCTTTGCGATTCTGAGATTGTTTTCTCGTGACATATTGTACTTCATGATAGTGGTAAAATTTCTTCGATATACCTTGCGTTTATTTTTGAAAAAAACACAAATATGGCGAAAATTTTGAAAATTTTGCAATTTTCAAACTTTGAATTTTTTTTTCCCTTAAAACAGGAAATATGTCACACAAAATAGTTAAGAAATAACATTTCCCACATGTCTACTTTACATCAGCACAATATTGGAACCAAAATTTTTTTTTGTTAGAAAATTATAAGGGTTAAAAGTTGACCAGTGATTTCTCATTTTTACAACAAAATTTACAAAGCCATTTTTTTAGGGACCACCTCACATTTGAAGTCACTTTGACGGGTCTTATAGCAGAAAATACCCAAAAGTGACACTATTCTAAAAACTGCACCCCTCAAGGTACTCAAAACCACATTCAAGAAGTTTATTAACCCTTCAGGTGCTTCACAGAGCTGAAGCAACGTGGAAGGAAAAAATTAATATTTAACTTTTTAGCCACAAAAATGATCTTTTACAAACTTTTTTATTTTCACAAGGGTAAAAGGAGAAAATGGGCAGATAAAGTTGTTGTGCAATTTCTCCTGAGTACGCCAATACCTTATATGTGGGGGAAAACCACTGTTTGGGCACACGGCAGAGCTCGTAAGGGAAGGAGCGCCGTTTGACTTTTTCAAACTAAAATTGGCTGGAGTTGAGATTGGACGCCATGTCGTGTTTGGAGAGCCCCTGATGTGCCTAAACAGTGGAAACCCCCCACAAGTGACACCATTTTGGAAACTAGACCCCCTAAGGAACTTATCTAGATCTGTTGTGAACACTTTGAACCCCAAAGTGTTTCACAAAAGTTTATAATGCCTGGGTGTGGAAAAAAAAAAACAATTTTCCACAAAAATGATTTTTTAGTCCCAAATTTTGGATTTTTCCCAAGGAAATTGGACCCCAAAAGTTGTTGTCCAATTTGTCCTGAGTACGCTGATACCCCATATGTGGGGGGGGAAACTGGGCGCACGGCAGGGCTTGGAAAGGAAGCAGTAACGTTTTGGAATGCAAACATTGATGGGGGTCATGTTCCTTTTGTAGTACCCCAGATGAGCCTAAACAGTGGAAACCCCCCACAAGTGACCCCATTTTGGAAGCTAGACCCCCTAAGGAACTTATCTAGATCTTTGGTGAGCACTTTGAACCCCCAAGTGCTTCACACAAGTTTATAATGCCCGGGCATGAAAATAATAATCCTATTTTTTCCCACAAAAATTATCTCTTAGTCACTATTTTTTTATTTTCCCATAGGTATCAGGAGAAATTGGACCTCAAAAGTTGTTGTCCAATTTGTCCTGAGTACGCTGATACCCCATATGTGGGGGGGAACCACTGTTTGGGCGCATGGCAGAGCTCGGAATGGAAGGAGCACCATTTGACTTTTTCCAACCAAAATTGGCTGGAATTGAGATTGGACGCCATGTTGCATTTGGAGAGTCCCTGATGTGCCTAAACAGTGGAAACTCCCCACAAGTGACCCCATTTTGGAAACTAGACCCCCTAAGGAACTTATCTAGATCTTTGGTGAGCAATTTGAACCCCCAAGTGCTTCACACAAGTTTATAACGTAGAGCTGTAAAATTAAAAAATCATATTTTTTCCACAATATTGATCTTTTCACCCCAATTTTTATTTTCCCAAGGGTAACAAGACTCCAAAAGTTATTGTGCAATTTGTCCTGAGTACGCTGATACCCCATATGTGGGGGTAAACCACTGTTTGGGTGCATGGCAGAGTTTGGAAGGGAAGGAGCGCCGTTTGACTTTTTCAACGCAGAATTGGCTGGATGCCATGTCGTGTTTGGAGAGCTCCTGATCTGCCTAAACAGTTTGGAAACCCTCCACAAGTGACCCCATTTTGGAAAATAGACCCCACAAGGAACGTATCTAGATGTGTGGTAAGCACTTTGAACCCAAAGTGCTTCACAGAAGTTTATAACATACAGCCGTAAAAATAAAAAATCCTTTTTTTTTTTTTACAAAAATGATTTTTTTCGCCCCCAATATTATATTTTCACAAGTGTACCAGGAGAAATTGGACCACAAAAGTTGTTGTCCAATTTGTCCTGAGTACGTTGATACCCAATATGTGGGAGTAAACTACTGTATGGGCGCACGTTGGGGCTCGGAAGGGAAGTAGTGACGTTTTGGATTGCAGACTTTGATGGAATGGTCTGGGGGCGTCATGTCGCATTTGGAGTGCCCCTGATGCGCCTAAACAGTGGAAACCCCCCACAAGTGACCCCATTTTGGAAAATAGACCCCACAAGGAACTTATCTAGATGTGTGGTGAGCACTTTGAACCCGAAGTGCTTCACAGAAGTTTTATAACATACAGCCGTAAAAACAAAAAAATCTTTTTTTTTTTTACAAAAATGATTTTGTCGCCCCCAATTTTTTATTTTCCCAAGGGTAACAGAAGAAATAGGACAAATTGCACAATAACTCTTGTGGTGCAGAGTACGCTGATACCCCATATGCAGGGGTAAACTACTGTTTGGGCGCATGGCAGAGCTCAGAAGTGAAGGAGCACCGTTTGACTTTTTCAACGCAGAATTGGCTGCAATTGAGATCAGACGCCATGTCACATTTGGAGAGCCCCTGATGTGCCTAAACAGCAGAAACCCCCAATTCTAACTCCAACCCTAACCCCAACACACCCCTAACCCTAGTCCCAACCCTAACCACAAACCTAACCCTAACACACCCCTAACACTAATCCCAACCCTAACCCTAATCCTAACGTTAGCGCCAACCCTAACCCTAACTTTAGCCGCAACCCTAACCCTAACGGGAAAATGGAAATAAATATTTTTTTAATTTTATTATTTTTCCCTAACTAAGGGGGTGATAAAGGTGGGTTTGATTTACTATTTATAGCGTGTTTTCATGATTGGCAGCTGTCACGCTTTTTATTGCAAAAAATAGTTTTTTGCATCACCACATTTTGAGAGCTATAATTTTTGCATATTTTGGCCCACAGAGTCATGTGAGGTCTTATTTTTTGCGGGACGAGGTGACGTTTTTATTGGTACCATTTATGACCACGTGACATTTTTTGATCGCTTTTTATTTCGATTTTTGGGAGGTTAGAATGAACAAAAATCAGCAATTCATGAATTTCTTTTGGGGGAGCAGTTTTATTCTTCGGGTTAGTACGATTATGGCGATACCTCATTTATATCATTTTTTTTATGTTTTGGCGCTTTTATAGAATGAAAACAATTTTATATAAAAAATTATTTTTGCATCGCTTTATTCTGCGAGCTATAACTTTTTTATTTTTTCGCTGATGATGCTGTGTGACGGCTCGTTTTTTGCGGGACAAGATGATGTTTTCAGCGGTACCATGTTTATTTATATCGGTCTTTTTGATCGCGTGTTATTCCACTTTTTGTTCGGCGGTATGATGATAAAGCATTGATTTTTTGCTTTGTTTTTTTTTTAAGGGGTTCACTAAAGGGGTTAACTAGTGGGACAGTTTTATAGGGGGGGTCGTTACGGACGCGGCGATACCAAATATGTGCACTTTTATTGTTTTGTTTTTTTTATTTACAGGAAAAAATTAATTTATTGGGGAATATTTTTTTTTTTATGATTTTTTTAACCAATTTTTATTTTTATTTTTTTTACTTTTTTACTTTGTCCCAGGGTGGGACATCACAGTATTTTATCAGATCGCTGGTGTGACAGTGTGCACAGCACTCTGTCACACCAGCGATCGCTCTGGAATCGCTGCAGGCTTCCTCAGCGCCTGCTCCAGCAGGCACTGAGGAAGCCGCCTCCCTGCAGGACCCCGGCGCCATCTTGGATCCGGGGACCTGGAGGGAGGACGGACCCTCGGAACAGCGCGATCCTCCCGTGTGCCACCAGTACACCGCGATCATGTTTGATCGCGGTGTGCCAGGGGTTAATGTGCCGGGAGCGGTCAGTGACCGCTCCTGACACATAGTGCTGGGTGCCAGCTGTGATAAACAGCTGACACCCGGCCGCGATCAGCTGCGCTCCCCCCAGGAGAAGGGCTGATCCCCATGACGTACTATTCTGTCCATGGGAATTAAGTCCAGGGTCACATGGACGGAATAGTAGTCGGATGGAATAAAGGGGTTAAGACCCAATATTTGAAGGTTACAGAGGAATTAGGGAGTATGCTGATTTTGTCGGCCAGGTATTGATTGACCATCTATAAAAACTTTTCCCTTCTTGTCAAAAATATCCGAGCAACTGGCCCTAGATGCGGGGAGGGTGTAATGAAATTGGCACAGGCCTTTGACAGTCTATCTCTTTCTCTGCTGTACCTAGTGTTTATCTCCCTCACCTCTTCTCCTTAGTTGGGTAAGGCAGCTTGCCCCCTGCCGCTAGTATTATCTGATGGGAATTTTTTCCACATATTTTCCACAATGGGCTTCTGGTATAGCACCATTTTGGAAGACCTCTCCACCTCAGGAAGGAGAAATGCAAGGTTCTCCTTGTAGAGTGGGTCTAGCAGGGGGGACAACTAGCACTATTTTTTGGCCAAGATCAATATAAGCAAGGGCTACAGGAAAGTCTGCCGTACATAAAGGCGACCATATATGCCAAGTTTCTTATAACTAACATTTCCCTTTCTCCACCATGATGATGACTCTCCATTCTCCTCCTCCCTCTCTTCCTTCTCATTCCCCTCCTCAGCTCATCCACGTAGGAGAGACGGGATGAAGCTTGTGTGGGTACTACACTCTGTTTCGCTAGCAACCATCTCCTGTTAATCTTCAGCATCCACCTCCTTATTTTTACCCAGTTTGCAATGGGCAGATGAAATGAGGCTGGGCTGAGTAGTATCCCCTTGTATCATGTCTTCCTCCATCTCCATCTAGTCTGCAATCAAAGCTTCATGTTTAATTATAAGCTGCGACAGTTTTAAGTGGGCACAGAAGCGGGATTGTTGCACTGATCATGGCATCATCTCTACTCACCATCTTTGTAAACTCCTCAAATTCTTGGAGAACTACACAAATATCAGACATACATGCCCACACTTCAGTTGCTGTATGCAGAGGCTAACTATAATACTGATGGGTGTGTTGGAGCTGGTATTCAACAACTGGCCTTTTCTACTCACAAAGCCTTGTCAGCATGTGGTCCTGTCACACACCAGTCAGTGACCAGCACTTGCATGCACTGCAACACTGTCAGAGGGGCACCAGCTGTAGCTGACTTGCAGAAATGGATGCTGACATGGCGTACCTTGACCAGAATCTCTGGCAAATAGGGGTAGGTATTCATAAACTGCTAAACTACCAATTTGAGTACGTGGGCCAACCATGGTTGCGAGTGTGAGCTTGCCAAGCTTCACAGCCACCACCAGGTTTTTAACAGTATCACACAAGACCATGACTAGTTGCAGGTTCATCAGCAAGAGCCACAGATCTGTCTGATCTATTATTCCTTTCAATAACTCTGCCACAGTGTGCAGTAGACATATTAGCTTCAGCAGAGCCTGTTGCTGCTTTGCTGAGACAGTGCTGCAGAGCTTAAAGTTTCCAGCTGATGTGGACAACATGTTTTGAGATAACACATTGCAGATTGAAAATGAGGAAGAGCAGGAGGGAGTGCAGGAATTGGTGCAGAGGTGGAGGAAACACTGATAGAAGTAGGGCCAGCAATCCTTGGTGTCGGTATCACATGTAACATAGTAACATAGTAACATAGTTATTAAGGTTGAAGGAAGACTTTAAGTCCATCTAGTTCAACCCATATCCTATCCTAACCTGCCCTAACATGTTGATCCAGAGGAAGGCAAAAAAAACCCAAGTGGCAAACAGTAAGCTTCACATTGGGGAAAAAAAATTCCTTCCCGACTCCACATACGGCAATCAGACTAGCTCCCTGGATCAACGCTGTATCTAGGAAACTAGTCAATATAGCCTGTAATATTATACTTTTCAAGAAAGGCATCCAGTCCCTTCTTAAATTTTAGTAAGGAATCACTCATTACAACATAATACGGCAGAGAGTTCCATAGTCTCACTGCTCTTACAGTAAAGAATCTGCGTCTGTGATCATTAGAAACGTCTTTGTACTGTCCCCTCATATATTTATACATTGTAATAAGATCACCCCTAAGCCTTCGTTTTTCCAAACTAAATAACCCCAAGTGTAATAACCTATCTTGGTATTGCAGACCCTCAGTTCTCTAATAACCTTGGTCGCTCTTCTCTGCACCCGCTCCAGTTCAGCTATGTCTTTCTTATACACCGGAGAACAGAACTGCACACAGTATTCTAAGTGTGGTCGCACCAGTGACTTGTATAGAGGTAAAATTATGTTCTCCTCATGAGCATCTATGCCTCTTTTAATGCATCCCATTATTTTATTTGCCTTGGCAGCAGCTGCCTGACATTGGCCACTAAATGTGAGTTTGTCGTCCACCCATACACCCAGGTCTTTTTCAGTGACAGTTTTGCCCAGTGTTTTACAATTAAGCACATAATTATACATCTTATTTGTTCTACCCAAGTGCATGACCTTACATTTATCCCATTAAAGCTCATTTGCCATTTATCAGCCCAAGCTTCTAGTTTACATAAATCCTCCTGTAATATAAAATTATCCTCCTCTGTATTTATTACCCTGCAGAGTTTAGTGTCATCTGCAAATATTGAAATACTACTCTGTATGCCCCCTACAAGGTCATTAATAAATATGCTAAAGAGAAGCGGCCCCAATACTGACCCCTGTGGTACCCCACTGCTAACCGTGACCCAGTCCGAGTGTGCTCCATTAATAACCACCCTTTGTTTTCTATCCATGAGCCAGTTCTTAACCCACTTACACATATTTTCCCCTATCCCCATTGTTCTCATTTTATGTATCAACCTTTTGTGTGGCACTGTATCAAAAGCTTTTGAGAAGTCCATGAACACCACGTCCACCGCATTCCCTTGGTCCAGTCCTGAACTTACCCCTTCATAAAAGCTTACCAGATTAGTCTGACAAGAACGGTCCCTCGTAAACCCATGCTGATACTGTGTCATGAGGTTATTCAGCTTCAGATACTCCAATATAGTATCCTTAAAAAACCCTCCAGGATTTTACCCACAGTAGATGTTAAGCTCACTGGCCTATAATTTCCAGGTTCAGTTTTTGCCCCCTTTTTGAATATTGGCACCACATTTGCTATACGCCAGTCCTGTGGTACAGACCCAGTTATTATGGAATCTTTAAAGATTAAAAATAATGGTCTATCTATAACTGTACTTAATTCCTGCAGTACTCGGGGGTGTATCCCATCCGGGCCCGGGGATTTGTCAACTTTAGTGATTTTTAGACGCCGCCGTACTTCCTGCTGGGTTAAGCAGGTGACATTTAATGGAGAAATTTTTTTATCTCTGATCATGTTATCTGTCATGGGATTTTCTTGTGTAAATACAGTTGAAAAAAAGTCATTTAGCATATTGGCTTTTTCCTCATCCTCATCCACCATTTCACCCAGACTATTTTTAAGGGGACCAACACTATCATTTTTTAGTTTCTTGCTATTTATGTAGTTAAAGAATATTTTGGGATTATTTTTACTTTCTCTGGCAATGAGTCTCTCTGCCTCAATCTTTGTTGTCTTGATTTGCTTTTTACAGAATTTATTCAGTCTTCTGTATTTATTTAATGCCTCATCACTACCTACTTGCTTTAATTCCCTAAACACATTCTTTTTGTCCCTTATTGCGCCCCTTACAGCTCTATTTAGCCATAGTGGTTTCCTCCTAATTCTAGCATGTTTATTCCCATAGTGTATATACTGTGCACAGGTCCTATTCAGGATGCTAATAAACGTCTCACATTTTCTTTGTGTATTTTTATGTCTCAGGATATCGTCCCAGTTTATTGCACCAAGATCATCTCTCATCCGTTGGAAATTTGCCTTCCTGAAGTTTAGTGTCCTTGTAACCCCTCGACTACACATCTTATTAAAGGATACATGAAAGCTTATTATTTTGTGATCACTATTACCCAAGTGACCCCCAACCCTTATATTTGATATGCGGTCTGGCCTGTTGGATAATATTAGGTCTAGCAGTGCCCCCCTCTTGTTGGGTCCTGAACTAGTTGTGAAAGGTAATTGTCTCTCATAGTTGCCAAAAACTTATTACCTTTGCTGGAACTGCAGGTTTCTATTCCCCAATGTATTTCAGGGTAGTTGAAGTCCCCCATAATAATGACCCTATCAGTAATTTATTATTTTTTCCCCCTCCCCTAATCTCTACCCACAGAGACTCTACATCTTCATTAGATTCACAGATATCACGCAGGATGTGTTTTAAGGATGATTTTACATATAAACACACACCCCCACCTCGCTTATTTTTACGGTCATTTCTAAACAGACTATAGCCCTGTAAATTAGCCGCCCAGTCGTGGCTCTCATCCAGCCAAGTCTCAGATATCCCCACCATGTCATAATTATGTTCCAACAAAATTAATTCTAATTCTGCCATTTTGTTGGGGAGGCTTCTGGCATTAGTATACATGCACTTTATGTATCTCTCTGAACCTCTATTCTTTCTTAAATTATTAACTGTTCTAACCCCACCCCCCATGCCACCCCCACCCCCAATTTCATTATTTGTGCCCAGGTCTCTATCTGCACTGCCTTCCCCTCCTATAAAATGAATACCCTCCCCCTAGTCCCTAGTTTAAAGACTCCTCCAACCTTCTAGCCATTTTCTCCCCCAGCACAGCTGCACCCTCCCCATTGAGGTGCAGCCCGTCCCTAGCATAGAACCTGTAGCCAACTGAGAAGTCGGCCCAGTTCTCCAGGAACCCAAACCCCTCCTTCCTACACCAATTCTTGAGCCACTTATTAACCTCCCTAATCTCCCGTTGCCTCTCTGGTGTGGCACGTGGTACCGGCAGTATTTCAGAAAATACCACGTTGGAGGTCCTTGCTTTAAGCTTGCAGCCTAATTCCCTGAAATCGTCTTTAAGGACCTTCCACCTACCTCTAACTTTGTCATTTGTGCCAATGTGCACCATGACCGCTGGGTCCTCACCAGCCCCTCCCAGTAATCTGTCAACCCGATCAGCGATGTGTCGGACTCGAGCGCCAGGTAGGCAGCATACTGTTCAACGATCCCTGTCTTTGTGACAGATTGCCCTATCTGTTCCCCTAATAATTGAGTCCCCCACTACCAGCACCTGTCTGGCCTGCCCTGCTCTCCTAATTGCCCCCTTACTGGAGCAGACACTCCCCCGGCTTTCAGAGGACATGCCTGGCTGCAGCAGTGCTACCCCTGTACTGACAACCCCCTCATCTGCCAACTTTGCAAACTTATTGGGGTGTGCCAGATCAGGACTAGCCTCCCTGGCGCTCTTCCCTCTACCCCGCTTTCTAACTGTCACCCAGCTTCCTACTTCAGTGTCCTGCAGCTCCAACCTAGCATCCCCCCCCTCATCTATCCCATTGAGCGTCTGCTCAGTGAGCAGCAGACTCCTTTCCATATTGTCTATGGATCTCAGTGTTGCCAGCTGCACATTTAGATCCAAGATTTGGGCTTCCAAATGCAGAACGTGCTCACATCTCACACAGCAGTATGCACCCTCAACCGGCTGTTCAAGGACTGCATACATGTGGCAAGATGTACACTGGATGGCATTGGCAATAGTGGAGCACATATCTAATGGGGATTTCACCAGACAGCAAAGATAAGTAAAAATAAATAAAAAGTATTAACCCCTTAACGACCGCCGATACGCCTTTTAACGGCGGTCATTAAGGGTACTTAAACCACAGCGCCGTTAATTAACGGCGCTGTGGAAAAAGTGAATAGCGCCCCCCAGAGGCGCATTTCTCCGGGGTCTCGGCTACCGGGGGTAGCCGAGACCCCAGAGAACATGAATCGGGTCGGTTTTTACCGACACCGATGTTGCGATCGCCGTTATTAACCCTATAACGGCGACCGCAACAAAAAAAAAAAAAAAAAGTTGTGCCATTTAATTTCTCTGTCCTCTGATGTCATCGGACATCAGAGGACAGAGAAAAAGGGTCCCCAGGACCCCCATGTGGCCCCCAATAAGATCCATGTGGCCCCCGGACCCTCCGGTGTCCCCCGGTGCCGGCGCCGTTAAGACAATGGCGGGCGCATGCCCAGTGCGCCCGCCGCTATGTGCCGCTGTGCTGGTGGGGGGATGTGCAAATATTCTCAGAGAACATGTTCCGGGTCGGTATTCACCGATCCCGGTGTTGCGATCGCGGCTATGCAAGCATAGCCGCGATCGCAAAAAAAAAAAAAAAAAAAAAATGATTTCTCTCCCCTCTGATGTGATCGCACATCAGAGGGGAGAAGATGAAGGTCCCCCGGTCCCCCGATCGCCCCCCCGTATACTTACCGGTGTCCTCCGTCCTCCCGCAGGCCCCAGGATCCCGGCTTCTTCTCCCTGCAAAACAAAAATGGCGGGCGCATGCGCAGTGCGCCCGCCGATCTGCTTTGGCGGCAGATTCAAATTTTTTTTCATTCATTCTCATAAAAGTACATTTTGATCACTGTGATAAACTATCACAGTGATCAAAATAAAAAAAACAGTACATAACCCCCCCATTTATCACCCCCTTAGTTAGGGACATATAATAAAAAGTAGAAATTATATTTATTTTCATTTTTCTGTTAGGGTTAGGGTTATAATTAGGGTTAGGGTTATAATTAGGGTTAAGGTTATAATTAGGGTTAGGGTTAGCATTAGGCTGGTTTCACACATCCGGTGTGCGCCTGACGGCGCCCCCGGCATTTAGCCGCAGCGCCGCATCAAAAAATCTGATGCGCCGCATGCGTTTTTTTGCATTGACTTGCATTAGCGCCGGATGGCGCCGCATGTCAATGCGTTGCATCCAGTTTTGTCCGGATACGGCGCAAATGTACATTGCGGCGGCCGGACAAAACGCTGCATGTAACATTTTTTGTTTTTGCCGGATGGTTTCTGATGTCTCCGGGCATCAGAAACCATCCGGCAAAAAACCGCATGCGGCCGCCGGCGGCGCATCAGGTTTTCTGATGCGGCGCTGCGGCAAAATGCCAGGGGCGCCGACAGGCGCCCGCTGGAAGTGTGAAAGCAGCCTTAGGGTAAGGGTTATAATTAGCGTTAGGGTTAGGCTGGGTTCATACTGCGTTATGGCAGTCCGTTAGACGGACTGCGTTACACCGCGGTATAACGCGGTGTAACGCAGTCCGTTAACGCTGCCATTCACCCCCATTTGAGGGCGCATCGCGACGCATGCCGTAAAGCGGCATGCGTTTGCGAAGTGCCATCATTCAGTGACGGAGCCTCGGACGCGGGCTGCAGCGTTTGGGCTCCGTCACCGCTAGCGCAGATGAATCATCTGCTGATTCCTCTGCGCTAGCGGGTATAGCATAATGCGATCGCGTTATGCTATACCATTACCAGCCCGTAAACGCTATGTGTTGAACGGGCTGGTAAAACGCAAAATGAACCTAGCCTTAGGGTTAGGGTTATAATTAGGGTTAGAATTAGGGTTAGGGTTAGAATTAGGGTTAGGGTTATAATTAAGGTTATAATTAAGGTTAGGGTTACAATTAGGGTTGGAATTAGGGTTGGGATTAGGGTTGGGATTAGGGTTAGGGGTGTGTTGGGATTAGGGTTGGAGCTAGAATTGAGGGATTTCCACTATTTAGGCACATCAGGGGGTCTCCAAACACGATGTGGCGTTCAAAAAGTCAAATGGCGCTCCCTCCCTTCCGAGCCCTGCCGTGCGCCCAAACAGTGGTTTACCCCAACATATGGGGTATCAGCGTACTCAGGACAAATTGCACACCAATTTTTGGGTTCTAATTTCTCCGATTACCCTTGGGAAAATAAAAAATAGCTGGCTAAAAAAATCATTTTTGAGAAAAAAAATGATTTTTCATTTTCACGTCTCTGCGTTTATAAATTTCTGTGAAGCACTAGGGGTTCAAAGTGCTCACCACACATCTAGATAAGCTCCTTAAGGGGTCTAGTTTCCAAAATGGGGTCACTTGTGGGGGGTTTCCACTGTTTAGGCTCATCTGGGGCACTGCAAACGGAACATGACCCCCACCAACGTCTGCATTCCAAAACGTTATTACTTCCTTTCCAAGCCCTGCTGTGCGCCAAAACAGTTCCCCCCCCCACATATTTGGTATCAGCGTACTCAGGACAAATTGGACAACAACTTTTGGGGTCCAATTTCCTTGTGAAAAATCAAAAATTTGGGACTAAAAAATCATTTTTGTGGAAAATTGATTTTTTTTTTTTCACACCCAGGCATTATAAACTTTTGTGAAACACTTGGAGGTTCAAAGTGCTCACCACAGATCTAGATAAGTTCCTTATGGGGTCTAGTTTCCAAAATGGGGTCACTTGTGGGGGTTTTCCACTGTTTAGGCTCATCTGGGGCACTGCAAACGGAACATGACCCCACCAACGTCTGCATTCCAAAACGTTATTACTTCCTTTCCAAGCCCTGCTGTGCGCCAAAACAGTTTCCCCCCCCCACATATTTGGTACCAGCGTACTCAGGACAAATTGGACAACAACTTTTGGGGTCCAATTTCCTTGTGAAAAATCAAAATTTGGGACTAAAAAATCATTTTGTGGAAAATTGATTTTTTTTTTTTCACACCCAGGCATTATAAACTTTTGTGAAACACTTGGAGGTTCAAAGTGCTCACCACAGATCTAGATAAGTTCCTTATGGGGTCTAGTTTCCAAAATGGGGTCACTTGTGGGGGTTTTCCACTGTTTAGGCTCATCTGGGGCACTGCAAACGGAACATGACCCCCACCAACGTCTGCATTCCAAAACGTTATTACTTCCTTTCCAAGCCCTGCTGTGCGCCAAAACAGTTTCCCCCCCCACATATTTGGTATCAGCGTACTCAGGACAAATTGGACAACAACTTTTGGGGTCCAATTTCCTTGTGAAAAATCAAAAATTTGGGACTAAAAAATCATTTTTGTGGAAAATTGTTTTTTTTTTTTTTCACACCCAGGCATTATAAACTTTTGTGAAACACTTGGGGTTCAAAGTGCTCACAGCGGATCTAGATAAGTTCCATAGGTGGTCTAGTTTCCAAAATGGTGTTACTTGTGGGGGGTTTCCACTGTTTAGGCGCATCAGGGGCTCTCCAAACGCGACATGGTGTCCAATCTCAATTCCAGCCAATTTTGGTTTGAAAAAGTCAAACGGTGCTGCTTCCATTCCAAGCCCTGCCGTGCGCCCAAACAGTGGTCCCCCCCCATATATTGGGTATCAGCATACTCAGGACAAATTGTACAACAACTTTTGTTGTCCAATTTCTCCTGTTACCCTTGTGAAAATAAAAAATTGGGGACTAAACGATCAGGTTTGTGGAAAAAATATGATTTTTTATTTTCACGCCGGGGCGTTATAAACTTCTGTGAAGCACTTGGGGCTTCAAAGTGCTCACCACACATCTAGATAAGTTCCTTAGGGGGTCTAGTTTCCAAAATGGGGTCACTTGTGGGGGGTTTCCACTGTTTAGACACATCAGGGCCTCTACAAATGCGACATGGCGTCCAGCCAATTCCGCGTTGAAAAAGTCAAACGGAGCTCCTTCCCTTGCGACCTCTGCCGTGCGCCCAAAAAGTGGTTTACCCCAACATATGGGGTATCGGCATGCTCAGGACAAATTGCACAAAAACTTTTGGGGTCTTGTTACCCTTGGGAAAATAAAAATTGGGGTGAAAAGATCATTTTTGTGGAAAAAAATATGATTTTTTATTTTCACGGCTCTACGTTATAAACTTGTGTGAATCACTTGGAGGTTCAAAGTGCTCACCACACATCTAGATAAGTTCCTTAGGGGGTCTAGTTTCCAAAATGGGGTCACTTGTTGGGGGTTTCCACTGTTTAGGCACATCAGGGGCTCTCTAAACGCGACATGGCATCCAGCCAATTCTGCGTTGAAAAAGTCAAACAGCGCTCCTTCCCTTGCGACCTCTGCCGTGCGCCCAAAAAGTGGTTTACCCCCACATATGGGGTATCAGCATGCTCAGGACAAATTGCACAAAAACTTTTGCGGTCTTATTATCCTTGGGAAATTAAAAATTGGGGTGAAAAGATCATTTTTGTGGAAAAAAATTTTTTTTTTTTTTTCACGGCTCTAGGTTATAAACTTGTGTGAAGCACTTGGAGGTTCAAAGTTCTCACCACACATCTAGATAAGTTCCTTAAGGGGTCTTGTATCCAAAATGGGGTCACTTGTGGGGTGTTTCCACTGTTTAGGCACATCAGGGGCTATCTAAACGCGACATGGCATTCAGCCAATTCTGCGTTGAAAAAGTCAAACGGCGCTCCTTCCCTTGCGACCTCTGCCACGCGCCCAAAAAGTGGTTTACCCCCACATATGGGGTATCGAAGTATTCAGAAGAAATTGCACAACAAATTTTGTAGTTCATTTTTTCTTTTAACACTTGTGAAAATAAAAAAACTTGGTTCCGAAGTAAAGCTTTTGCAAAAAAAGTTAAATGTCAATTTTTTCCTTCCACATTGCTTCAGCTCCTGTGAAGCACTTGAAGGGTTAATAAACTTCTTGAATGTGGTTTTGAGCACCTTGAGGGGTGCAGTTTTTTAGAATGGTGTCACTTTTGGATATTTTCTATCATATAGACCCCTCAAAGTGACTTCAAATGTGATGTGGTCCCTAAAAAAAATGGTGTTGTAAAAATGAGAAATCGCTGGTCAACTTTTAACCCTTATAACTTCGTAACAAAAAAAAATTTTGGTCCCAAAATTGTGCTGATGTAAAGCAGACATGTGGGAAATGTTATTTATTAAGAAATTTGTGTGACATATCTCTCTTATTTAAGGGCATAAAAATTTAAAGTTTGAAAATTGTTAAATTTTCAAAATTTTCGCCATATTTCCATTTTTTTCATAAATAAACACAAGTCATATCAAAGAAATTTTACCACTAACGTGAAGTACAATATGTCACGAAAAAACAATCTCAGAATCAGCGGGATTCGTTAAAGCGTTCCAGAGTTATAACCTCATAAAGTGACAGTGGTCAGAATTGTAAAAATTGGCCCGGTCATTAAGCTGCAAAATGGCTCTGTCCTTAAGGGGTTAATAAAATATAACAGCAATTCAGTAAATCCTCCCTAGGAAACTCCCTGAATCCAAAGTCACTGAATCTCAAGTCACACTTACCACCGTTCGCACTTGCGCACCGGTCACACTCAGCTCGCTCACACTCGCTGAAGCAGAAGATTTAAAGAGATTTTTTTTTTGTTTTTTTTTCTCTCCTTCAGCAGCAAATCACCCTGCTGCTCAAATGCACTTCCAAAAAGACTTGAGCCCCAACCAGTTGGCCCTTATAAATCCTTAATTATGAACCCCAACCCTTAATTAACCCCTTGTGAATATAGCTACACCAAGATTTAAATGCAAAACCTTTAAACACACAGATAGTAAAATAAGAGATTAATCCTTTAGAGAGAAAAAATAGGTTAAAAAAGCCCCCAAAAGATAGAACAGGTAGAAAGGCACTCAGCAATCCACAATTCAGCCACTCACACCAATTCACACAGGTATTTGATTAAAGGTTTTTCAAATACTTCTTCACTGAATCACAAGTCACACTTACCACCGTTCGCACTTGCGCACCGGTCACACTCAGCTCGCTCACACTCGCTAAAGCAGAAGATTTAAAGAGAGTTTTTTTTTTTTTCTCCTTCAGCAGCAAATCACCCTGCTGCTCAAATGCACTTCCAAAAAAGGTGGCACTCGGCCCAAGCCTCCACAATGTTCACCCAGTGTGCTGTCAGGGAAGTGTGGCTTCCCTGGCCACAAGCACTTGTCCATGTGTCAGTCATTAAGTGAGCAATTCCAGTATAAGTGAGGACAACACACTGGAAGAAATGGTGGCGGCTGGGGATCGAGAACAAAGGGATGTTTGCAGGGGCGTACATAGAAATCATGGGGCCCCATAGCAAAAGTCTGAATGGGGCCCCCCCAAAAATAAAAAACAGGTGCTCTTAACTCCACACTCACACACACCTGCAGTGCATGCAGGGCCCCCTACACCCTCCACAGTGCGTGCAGCCGGGCCCCCCTCCCTAAGGTGCAAAGTGCAGTCAGAGCCATTGTAAATGTAAAGTGCCAGCACAGTGAGGGGACACATTTAACAAAAAAAATCGACCCCCAGCCAGGCTCACCATCTTGTGTGTGCAGTGGCGTAGCAACTGTTTGTGGGGCCCGGGGCGGCTGAAAAATTTGCCGCCCCTTTGGTCATTGATAATCCTGAAGCATTCACCATTACAACCAAAAAAGGCTCAAAGTAAATACCTTTCACCTGTAAAATCAGCATGGCAAAAATACACACTGCAAAGCAGCAACACACAGTATGGACTTGTGTTTATGATGTGCTTTATCCTCCTTGGACAAAAAGGACTTCTTTAGGCTTGGCTCACATTTATACAGTGCAGTCTGCTGGACAAATATGTCTGAATTGCAAAAAAAAATGGTATTCAGAGGTATATGGAGGCATACACAAACCATAATGGGCAACACATAGTGTAAAAAAAATGTTCTTCTGACTATGTTTTGCCCTGATCACGTTGTATTGTGGGAAAAAAACATAATTGACCAAAGGTACGCGTTTTTAATGTGGGGTGAAAAAAAGTTTATTCCTCTGGACACCTCCTCACAGAACTGATGCCAAAATGGAGTGGGATGGGACTGTTGACACCAGTAAAACTGGATGGAAAAAAATGATTCTTTTTAAGTTAAAAAACATATAGAGACAAAGATGGAAGTACAATATGTATCAAATGTACTTGTTTAAATTCGTAGGTTGATGCATGGCATACGTTTTAATGTATACGTCCAACGCATTAAGTCTGCAGGCGTATAAATGTGAACCTAGCCTGACGGAACATGCTGCATAGTGTGCTCCGATGTAAGAAGTGTGGTACCTAATCTGACAGCAGGTACAAGCAATGCCCATCATTCATGGCATCATATAAGACAGGTAGACGGATGTCATATCTTTGTATATGAAATGATTGGAATATGTAAGCTATGCAAAGTTCCAACATGTGTACAAACTACAAGACACATTTTATCACAGGTAAGGGGACACAGAAATGCCGCACACAATATCTTCCATAACATCTGCAGAACTTCCACTCTCAGGCACCTCATGAGCTCAGCACGCCCCATGTAATTGCTGTCTCCCAGGTGCATGCCTCTGGGGTGATGGAGCAGAATAAATTAGTAACATTTATTGGCTGCACCATGATTTCCAGGGCATTGCACATTTTTAGTATTGCATGAACATGCATTGTTGCACACCTTGACAGTGAAGTTGGTGGTGGGACATAGACTGGAGGTCTTACCTACAGCTAGGAAGCATCATCCTGCCTGGTGGTGGTACAGGGGTTAAATCACATGAAACCAGCTCTAATGGAGAAGCATTGTGAGGAGTACAGAAGGTGGCTGCAGTGCATGCAGGGCCCCCCTCCTCCACAGTGCCTGCAATCAGGACCCCTCACTCCCTAAAGTGCAAAGTGCAGCCAGAGGCTAGCCATTGTAAATATAAAGTGCCAGCACAGTGAGGGGACACATTCAACAAAAAAATCCACCCCATATCCCAGCCAGCAGGGCTCACCTTCTTGTGTAGTGTATCTCTCCCTGAGTGAAACTTATGAATGTTTTCTGCTTCCTGTGATGCACGTGTCTCTGGCTGCAGGCTGGCTTTCTTATGCAAATGCAGCCAGAGACTTAAACCAAATGCTGACCAGGAGACAACAAGGAAAGGGGACCTTCAAGGGGGTTTACAGTGTCGGCCGTCGCTTATATTTAATTAAAGGAGATAGTACTGTGTCAGCACAGCACAGCTGCCAAACGACAGCGGCCGTCGTGGGCCCCTCACCTGTCTGGGCCCCATAGCAGCTGCTTAGTCTGCTCTATTCACGGAACGCCACTGGATGTTTGCCACCATGAGTCGGTGGAAATTCTCCACATCTACAAGCTGAAATGACAACATTTCCACAACAAACAGCCTGGAAATGAGCCCGTTTAGCATTTGGGCACATATGTGGTGGCTGGGAACTTTCTTTTTTATTCGAAAGTCTGAGTTAGTGACAATTGAACGCTGTGCTGCAACAAGGATTTGGAAGTGCCTGATGGTGCTGCCTTAGAATGTGCAAGGACAGGTGCAGAGCGGGAGGAATTGCCACCAGTGTCATGGACAGGGAATTGGCAAGCACCTAACACAGGAGAGGAGGCAGTGGTGTCACCCCCTGGTACCAATTCTGGACCCAGATGTTCGGCCCACTGAATCAGGTGCTTAGATGACATATGCATGATCTGGCTGGTGGTGGTTAAGCTCTTAGTTCTCAGGTCCCTGCTTATCTTGGCATAGCACAGGTTTCAAATGACCTTTTTTTGTTGTCTCAGAACTCGCTTTAAAAAATGTCCAAGACTAGGGAACATCAAACTTTTTGATGAAGAAATTCACGGGTGTTAGTGATCTGCATAAAATTTGCCTGCCTTATGCCTCTGCTCACACTACTGCCTGCTTCGGTGCTGCCAATCCCTCAGCGCTGCTGGCCTTGCTCTGCATGCCAGCTTCCCAGGTTGGGTCTGTGACTTTGTCATCCAACACCTCATCTTCCACTGCTGCACCCTGGTCTTCATGACTTGGTGACTTGACAACAATCTGACTTATCAGCAACTGTGTCTTATCATCATCTATCTCCTTAGACAAATTTTTCCTTTCCCTACCATCAGCTTCTTGTGGCTGTGAATGCTCTAAGTTTTGTGCATCACTAAACAGCATCTCCTTTTGCCCGTCTTGGAAAATGAAGGGTGAAAGGCCAAGATCAAGAAATTATGATGCAAAGAGCTCTTTAGAGTGTCCTAGTATGGGATCACTGGTCTCCTAGAACTCAACATTGTGGAAGAAAGGAAGATCACGGTGAGGATTAAGTGATCCATACTATTGGTTGGTAAGACTGGACCATGTGGAAGATTTGGTGGTGCTGACAAACATGCTTGAAAGCATAATCTGATATACAGACCACCTGTTCACACTAGTGTTGATTCAGAAGTGGTGTCCCATGCCTCCCTGCAAAGTGGAACAGGAAGCTATGTGTCAATGATGGGCGTGCCATCTAAATGTATTATCATTGCCACTTCCACTTCCACATCTCTAACTGCACGCCTTATGCAGTTTATAATTGTTAGGTCTCTGGAATCCAAGTTTCCTTGATAAATTGAAACTTTTTTTTAATAAAAATAAAAATTTGTCACCAGCAACAGGCCAAGCATTTTTTTAAATTCTAACCACTGTAATTTCACACTAAGCACATTATGTTGTATGGATGACAATAGTCAATTTTTGGAACAAAATAATTTGGTCAACTGTAGCAGGCCAAATGTTTTTTTTTAAAATGTTAAACCATCGTAAAGCGCAAAGTACATTTCATTAAATGGATAAAAATATAAAAATTTTGGAACAGAAAAAATTATCTAACTGCAGCAGGTCAATCAGTTTTTAAAAATGTTAAATCCACCATCATATTACACAAAGCAAGTTAAACTGTATAACACTCATCCGTATTCATCGCTAGTGTGACTCCGGCCTCACACTCCCACTTTAATTTGCTTCAGCACTTCAGTAGTACACCACAATCAGATTTAGTTTTGCTATCACAATGTACAATGATACATTGCGCCCTGAACTCCTATACCTAAACTGAACAATCCTAAAATGGTGCTACTTGTCAGGCCCTCATTTTTTATACATGCTTTGATAGCCCTCCTGATTAGCTGGACTAGACCATGTGATATGCTAACTAGTGATGAGTGAACATGCTCGCCACTACTCGTTACTCGCTCGAGTATCACTATACTCAATGTACTCGGCGAGCACCGAGCATTTCGGTATTGTTCGGTGGGAGCTCGGGTTTCCGCCCTGCAATTTTGGCGCTCTCTAGAGCTCCAATGAACATGCAAGGATTGTCTGCTACACACTGTAATGCCGCAGCCATCTTTATTGTGGTATTACAGCGATTGGATGTCCTCACAGCGTCATCAGGTCTATAAGAGACTGGATGCCGCCCTGCTCGCGCATTCAGCTCCGGATTCAGACAGTGTAGGGAGAGTTGCTGCTGAGATAGGGAGAGATTTTGGCTTTTATTAGTTAGTGTGGGTCTACCATTGTTTAATCCACAAATCCAGCTAAAACAGCAGTCCTTTTAAGGGCTAATTAGGGGGTATATACTGTAGATTGCAGTGCTAGGTAGCCAGGGGAGTCTACGTGCGCCTATCCACATGAGTGTGAGACGTGCAGGCACTGTATGTGAGTGTACAGATCTGACTGCATACTTCAAAAGGGTCCACTACTCGATGTCCTATTATATACGGCTCTGGCAAAAATTAAGAGACCACTGCAAAATGTTCATTTTGTCTGATTTTTCGCTTTATATGTATATTTTTGAGTAAAATGTAAATTGCTCTTTTATTCTATAAACTACTGACAAACAACATGTCTCTGAATTTCCAAGCAATACATTTTGTATTTATTTTCAGAAAATGAGAAATGGTAAAAATAACAAAAAAACGCAGTGCTTGCAGATCTTAAATAATGCTAAGAAAACAAGTTCATAATCATTTAGAAACAACAATGCTAATGTTTTACTTCAGGAAGAGTTCAGAAATCAATATTTTGTGGATAACCATGATTTTTAATCACAGCATTCATGCATCTTGGCATGCTTTCCACCAGTCTTTCACACTGCTTTTGGGTGACCTTATGCCACTCCTGGTACAATAATATAAGCAGTTCTTCTTTGTTTGATGGCTTGTGACTATCCATCTTCCTCGTGATTACATTCCAGAGGTTTTCAATGGGGTTCAGGTCTGGAGATTGGGCTGGCCCTGACAGGGATTTGATGTGGTGGCCCTTCATCCACACATTGATTGACCTAGCTGTGTGACATGGCGCATTGTCCTGCTGGAAAAACCAGTCCTCAGAGTTGGGGAACATTGCCTGAGCAGAAGGAATCAACTGTTTTTCCAGTATAACCTTGCATACGGCTTGATTCATAAGTCCTTCGCAAAGATTAACCTGCCCAATTCCAGCTCTGCTGAAGCATCCCCAGATCATCACCGATCCTCCACCAAATTTCACAGTGGGTACAAGACACTGTGGCTTGTACGCCTCTCCAGGTCTCCGTCTAACCATTAGAGGACCAGGTGTTGGGCAAAGCTGAAAATTAGACTCATCAGAGAAAAAATACCTTACTTCAGTCCTCTATGGTTCAATCCTTATAACCTTTGGCAAAATTCAGCCTGGCTCTCCTTTGGTTCTCATTGATTGAAGGCTTTTTCTAGCTTTACATGACTTGAGCCCTGCCTCTAGGAGCCTGTTACGAACTGTTCTTGCCATGCAGTTCACCCCAGCTGCCATTTGCCATTCCTTTTGTAGGTCACTTGATGTCATCCTGTGGTTGCTGAGTGACATTCGAATAAGATGATGGTCATACCGGTCAGTGGAGAGTCGTTTTCACCCTCTGCCGGTGTGTTGCTTTGTTGTCCCCAATATCTGCTGCTTGACCTTGTTGTAATGGACTGCCATCTCAGAAATTTTAAGGATGGAGGCAACATGATCCTCACTGCATCCCTCTGCTAGTAAAGCCAGAATTGAGCCCTTCTTTTCCTCACTCAAGACTTTTCTTTTCAACTCCTGTGGCATGGCTAAAAATTACTTTATCATTCCTATTACTTTTGTTATATTACTAGCACTTGTTTTGCCATCCAGCTTGTCCTATTGCAAGAGGATTGTGAACATCACAGCAGTGTTTTTTATACTTTCCTTTGTTAAATAAGATTTGGTTCAGGTGATCACCTAATCAGAAGCACATTAAGTAGAATGAGGTGAACTCTGGTTGGAATTCAAATGTTACTGGAATGGAACGGCTGTCAGACATGTAGAGAAGCTGATTTTTATAAAACTGTGCAGTGGTCTCTAAATTTTTGCCAGCGCTGTATTTACCTAGCTGCAGGTATCCGTGGCTAGGATTTTTTTTTTTTGTACCTGAATCCCGATAATTTCATTACAAAGCTATCCAGAGACCTCATTTTTTTGTACATTTACTTGGTTGGTCACACTGCAGACTACAGCCAGGTCATTTTAATACAACTGCGTTAAAATCTGGCAATTTAAAAGTGTTTTTATTGTCCCAGGCATCAGATCTGAGTGTGCAGAAAATTCAGGTTTTTTTTGTAACTGTCGTATTTTTTGGAGTGTCTTACAATATTTTTGGCCACCATTTTGCTGAGCAAAAAATCATTAGGCGGCCAAAAAATATTTATCTATATTTCTTATATTTATCACTGTGTTTTTATCGCCACACGCATCACATATTATTGTGTTAACTATTTTACAATTTTAGTACTCCAACAATTTTTTTTTTAGTGTCATAGCCTAGGTATTGATGCAATTTTGGTGGTCCAAAAAAATCCAGTCCACATATGTAACAGTGTTCTATCTCCGTCAGATGCCAGATCTATCAAAAACTGCCATCCCACTCAGGTCACCCCAACTTTCCACCCATATAGAAACATACAAGCCATTAACACCCAGAAACTTATGAAGAACTTGCAGTCATCGTTGGCCCCTATCGCCTCTCTCTCATGTCCAGATTCTGCACTGAAGCATTACAATGAAACCCTGCAAAGTGCCCTGGATGAAACTGCACCTCCTATACATAAATCAATACGACACAGACGCCGACAACCGTGGCACACGCTGCAAACACATTTCTGCAGCGGTGCTCCAGGTGCGTCGAACGTCTGTGGAGGAAATCTAATCTATCCGAAGATTTCATACATTACAAGTTTATGCTTAAAACATACAACTCTGCCCTTCACCTCTCCAAACAAACCTATTTCAACACCCTCATCACCTCACTATCCAATAACCCCAAACGTCTCTTTGACACTTTTCACTCCCTACTGAACCCAAAAGTGCAGGCTCCAACCACGGATCTCCACGCTGACGATCTGGCCAATTATTTCAAAGAAAAAATTGACCACATCCGACAGGAAATTATCTCCCAATCCCCTCATACCATGCACTGTCTTCCCTCCCCCACTGCATCTTGCTCACTCTCTGACTTTGAACCAGTCACAGAAGAAGAAGTAATCAGGCTCCTTGCATCTTCTCGCCCTACTACTTGCATCAGTGACCCCATTCCGTCACATCTCCTCCAGTCCCTTTCCTCTGCTGTCACCTCTCACCTAACAAAAATATTCAACCTCTCTCTCTCTTCCGGTATCTTTCCCTCCTCATTTAAACATGCCATCATACATCCATTACTTAAAAAATCATCCCTCGACCAAAACTGTGCCGCTAACTATAGACCTTTCTCTAATCTTCCCTTCATCTCTGAACTCCTGGAACGCCTGGTCCACACCCGTCTTATTCGCTATCTTTCAGATAACTCTCTTCTCGACCCTCTTCAATCTGGTTTCCGCTCTTTACACTCTACTGAGACTGCCCTCACTAAAGTCTCTAATGATCTTCTAACAGCTAAATCTAATGGTCACTACTCCATGCTAATTCTCTGGATCTCTCCGCAGCATTCAACACTGTCAACCATCAGCTCCTCCTCACTATGCTCCGCTCCATCGGCCTCAAGGACACCGTTCTCTCCTGGTTCTCCTCCTATATCTCTGACCGTTCCTTCACTGTATCTTTTGCTGGTTCCTCCTCCTCTCATCTTCCCCTTACTGTTGGGGTTCCTCAAGGATCAGTCCTAGGCCCCCTCCTCTTCTCTTTGTATACTGCCCCTATTGGACAAACAATCAGTAGATTTGGTTTCCAGTACCATCTCTATGCTGATGACACCCAATTATACACTTCTTCACCCGTTATCATGCCTGCCTTTTTAAAAACACCAGTGATTGTCTTACCGCTGTCTCTAACATCATGTCCTCCCTCTATCTGAAATTGAACCTGTCAAAAACTGAACTCTTTGTGTTTCCTCCCTCTACTAACCTACCTTTGCCTGACATTGCCATCTCCGTGTGTGGTTCCACCATTACTCCCCAGAAACATGTCCGCTGTCTTGGGGTCATACTTGATTCCAAGCTTTCATTCACCCCCCGTATTCGATCACTGGCTCGCTCTTGTTATCTCCACCTCAAAAACATCTCTAGAATTCGACCTTTTCTTACTTTCGACTCTGCAAAAACTCTTACTGTTTCTCTTATTCATTCTCATCTGGACTATTGTAACTCTCTACTAATCAGTCTCCCTCTTACCAAACTCTCCCCTCTCCAAACTGTCTTGAATGCTGCAGGCAGGATCATATTCCTCACCAATCGTTATACCGATGCCTTTACCTTGTGCCAGTCATTACACTGGTTACCCTTCCACTACAGAATTCAGTACAAACTTATTACCCTCACTCACAAAGCACTCCATGGCTCAGCACCACCCTACATCTCCTCCCTTGTCTCAGCCTTCCATCCTACCCGTGCGCTCCGTTCTGCTAATGACCTGAGGTTAGCATCCTCAATAATCAGAACCTCCAACTCCCGTCTCCAAAATTTTTCACGTGCTGCGCCAATTGTTTGGAATTCACTACCCAGGTTAATGCGATTAATCCCCAATCCCCACAGTTTTAAGCGTGCCCTAAAAATGCATTTGTTCAGACTGGCATACCGCCTCAACGCATTAACCCCTTAATGTCCAATGACGTGCACAGTCCGTCATGGCAAGGTGTCAGTTTTGGCACCTTAACGGACTGTGCAAGTCATGCCTTTGAACTACCACTGCGTGTAAACACGCAGTGGTAGTTCAGTGCTGACAGCTGTCACAGACAGCTGACAGGCACGGCAAGCGGTGCGGGGACCTTTGCCGTCGGTCCCCGAACCTACAGCGCTGTGATTGGTCAGTCAATCTGACTGACCAAACACAGCAGCGATCAGGCAGAAGAGGCTGAAATTTCAGCCTCTTCTGCTCAATCAGTGCAGGAGCTCAGTGCTGCAGTGGCCGAGCTTCCTGCACTGACAGCCGGGATCGCAGGAGTCAGGGAGTTAACCCCCTGACTCCTGCGATCGAGCGCGATCGCAGCGCTCACAGGGGGAGGCAGAGGGTCGGGAGCTCTCTCTGCCTCAGATCGGCGCCCTGCAATGTATTTGCAGGGCCCGATCTCTGCCTTGATGACCTGGGGGTTGTCATGACAACCTCTGGGTCATCTAGCTACGGAAAGCTGCTGGGATCATGGTCACAGCAGCTTTCACTATAGGTACAATGCATTGCAACGCCAAAACATAAAAAAATATATAAATGAGGTATTGCTGTAATCATAGCGACCCGAAGAATAAAGCTGCTTTATCAAAAAAAACAATTCCTGAACTGCTGGTTTTTGTTCATTCTGCTTCCACAAAAATCGGAATAGGAAGCGATCAAAAAACGTTATGTGCCCGAATATGGTACCAATAAAAACAGCTCGTCCCGCAAAAAATAAGCCCACAGATAACTCTGTTGGACGAAATATGGAAAAATTATAGCTCTCAAAATACGGCGATGCAAAAATTTCTTACAAAAAATTCTTCCAACAAAAAACGTCTTTTAGAGTGTGACAGAAGCTAAACATGAAAAAAGGGCATAAATCTGGTATCGCTGTAATCGCACCGATCCGAGGAATAAAGTCGCCTAATCACTAATACCGCACAAGGAACGGCGTAAAAAAGAAAACCAATTCTTCACCTTTTGTGGATTTGTTCATTCTGCCTCCCAAAGATCGCAATAAGGCGATCACAGTGGTTCCCCCCCACATATGGGATATCAGCGTACTCAGGACAAATTGCACATCAACTTTTGGGGTCCTATTTCTCCTGTTACCCTTATAAAAATAACAATTTGGGGGCAAAAAGATTATTTTTGTGGAAAAAAATATGATTTTTTTATTTTCACGGCTCTACGTTATAAACTTCTGTGAAGCTCTTGGGGGTTGAAAGTGCTCACCACACATCTAGATAAGTTCCTTGGGGGGTCTAGTTTCCAAAATGGAGTCACTTGTGGGGGGTTCCTACTGTTTAGGCACATCAGGGGCTCTCCAAACGTGACATGACACCCGCAGACCATTCCATCAAAGTCTGCATTTGAAAAAGGCGCTCCTTCCCTTCCGAGCTCTGCTATGCGTCAAAATATTGGTTTACCCCCACATATGGGGTATCAGCGTACTCAGGACAAATTTCACAATAACTTTTGGGGTCCTGTTACCCTTTGGAAAACAAAAATTGGGGGTGGAAAGATCATTTTTGTGGAAAAGATATGATTTTTTAATTTTACAGCTCTACGTTATAACCTTCTGTGAAGTCCTTGTGGGTTCAAAGCTCTCACCACACATCTAGATAAGTTCCTTGGGGGTCTAGTTTCCAAAATGGGGTCACTTGTGGGAGGTTTCCAATGTTTAGGCACATCAGGGACTCTCCAAATGCGACATGGCGTCCAATCTCAATTCCAGTCAAAAAAGTCAAATGGCGCTGCTTCCCTTCCGAGCTTTGCCATGCGCCCAAATAGTGGTTTACCCCCACATATGGGTATCAGCGTACTCAGGACAAATTGCACAATAACTTTTGGGATCATTTTATCCTTTAAAAAATAAAAATTGGGGGTGAAAAGATCATTTTTGTGGAAAAAAATATGATTTTTAAATTTTACGGCTCTACGTTATAACCTTCTGTGAAGCCCTTGGGGTTCAAAGTGCTCACCACAGATCTAGATAAGTTCCTTGGGGGGTCTAATTTCCAAAATGGGGTCACTTATGAGGGGTTTCCACTGTTTAGGCACATCAAGGACTCTCCAAACGCGACATGGTGTCCGCTCTCGATTCCAGCCAATTTGACATTCAAAATCTCAAATGATGCTCCTTCCCTTCTGAGCACTGCCGTGCACCTAAAGATTTTTTTTCCCCCACACATGGGGTATCGGTGTACTCAGGAGAAATTGTACAACAAATATTGTGGTTCATTTTCTACTGATACCCTTGACAAAATTTAAAAAATTGTGTCGAAAGAAAAATTTTGGGAAAAAAAAGAGAGACCCAATTACAATCCAGCAGAAGCAGGGGTGCACTGGCAAAGTACTGGGACACTTTTCTCAGACACTCCTATCGCCCTGGCCCAGAGTTGTGGGGTGGTCTCACAATGCCTGGAAAGTTTGGGAAGATGTTGAAGGAGCACCTTGATGACCATACCAAAATCCTCCGTGATTCCTCTGTGCCTTTTAATTATTGGGTATCCAAGCTGGACACGTGGCATGAACTGGCTCTTTATGCCTTGGAGATCCTGGCCTGCCCTGCTGCTAGTGTTTTGTCAGAGCAGGTTTTTAGTGCTGCTGGTGGAATAATAACTGATAAGAGCATCCGCCTGTCAACAGAAAATGCTGACATGCTGACTCTTATAAAAATGAACAAGGCATGGATTGGACTAGACTTTGTGCATCCCGAATGAGAACAACGAAACATAACCTTCAATACAGTATATTTTTTGGGGAGGTGTATTTCCATGCACCTCTTCACACCCACACATTGGTATACACTTCCTGACTTTGGATATTTGGTGTGTTATTATTCTCCTCTTTCTCCTCACATTCATCATCCACCACCACTAGAACACGAGGGTGACAGTGGTCTGTGATGCAACAGGAAGTATTAATTTTTTCAAGGGTGTTTTGCTGCCCATTCCAAAAATGTTTACACTCTATTTTGAGGTGTCACCATCAGGGGAAAATGTCTTTCAGCCTATGCATTTATTGTATGGGCATTCCAAGTATAGTGGACCCGCTCCTTTAAACTGGGAAGACCTTATTCGTAGGCCATACTCCACGTCTCTTCCTACACCACCCCTAGATCACCAGGGTGACAATGTTCCATGATGAAACAGTCACAACATTATTTTGCAAGGGTGTTTAGGATGTCTGTAACTACAAATATTTACACAGTCGGTTGATGTGCCCCACCCCAGGGGAAAATGTTTTTAAGCCTATGCACTCAGTGTACATCTATTACAAGTATAGAAGACCAGATCCTTTGTAATGGAAACTGATTTTTAGGAGGACTTCATACACGTCTCTTCAAAGTGGTATTTTCGTTTGGCCAAATTTGGGGCAAGCCTTCCATTCAATGCATAGGATAATAGTATTGGAGACCCACCTCATAATAATGTGAACTTTGTTGGTTGTTAATATTCTTCAACAATGCAATTCTTCTATGCCAGTTCTTCAGCCTCAACACTGCAATGCTAAAATGCAGGGTCTTCTGACTCACCACAGCAATTGATCAATGCAGGTTCTTAAGCCTCAACAGTGGAATTATCTAGTGATTTTTCTTCAGGCTCAACACTGAAATGCTCCACTGCAGGGTCTTTAGCGTCAACACTTCAATGGTCCATCACTGGGTCTTCAGGGTCAACATTGCAATTGACCACCACTGGGTTTTTAGCATTAATACTGCAATTGTCCACTGCCTGTTCTTCAGAGTCAACAATGCAATTTTAAACTGCAGGGTCTTTAGCGCCAACACTGCAATTGTCCACTGCAGGTTATTCAGCCTCAACTATTCACTGCGTAGCCAAACAATATAGAAGTAACAAATGCTTTCAGGTGGCCATCAAGTACATGGTTTTAAAGCCATTTTGGGGTGCGTTTGAATTTGATGCATGACGGGCCTTGTATTCAATGAAGAAGCTAAGAGTATGGCAGTGGCAAAAGCGTAATGTGAACATGGTTTTCCTGTGTACATCCACTAGGTCGCTTCTAAGCCTTTTTCGGATGCGTTTGAATTTGATGCAGGCAGGGCCTTGTATTCAATGCATAAGCTAATAGTATGGCAGTGGCAAAAGAGTAATGTAAACTTGGTTTTCCTGTGGTCATCCAGTACCTGGGTTCAAAGGCTTAGTGGGCTGCGTGTTACTTAGCTGCAGGGCAGGCCTTGCATTTAATTTTGTCAGTTCAGTCACTCAGTGCCTAGGCAATAACAGTATAGGAGACCCACTGTTTAATATTGGCCCTTTAAGAAGATTAATGCTGCCTGATGCCTCTATAAAAATTGGCTTTGTGACTTTAAGAGTCCCTCTTTCATAAATGAAACAAGATGTGTCTGATGATGTGTCACACACCACATGGCCAGCTAAGGTTGTTAAATGCTACAATGACATTTCACAGTAAATGCATTTGTATTGGCTGAAAGCAATGGTAATGTTGAAAAACGTATCAAAAACGCTACATGTGAACATAGACAAATTGGTGGAGGAACTTTTTTACTTTGGGTTAATTATTTTGCCTTGCAGAAAAGTCATTACCCTGGAAAGGATGTTCCTTGACATATTTCCCAGTAAAATCCATTTTGGTTTCTTTTTTGTATGTTTTTTGGAGTGCCTGTAAAAATGGCGTAAGACTCTGACAACATTGTTCACAGCAGTGACCTGGGAGTCAGAAATACTTCCAGGGGCAATTCCCATGATGTTCCCGTGTCATTTTAGCTGTGTTTCCATCATTTACAGACATTTTTAGACTTTAAAAGGACCCCCGGGGGGGATCGCGACAGAAATGCTCGGTTTTCCCATAGACTTACATTTGGCTCGTTGCTCGGGTTGAGTACCTGAGTATTCCAATTTGCTCGACCCGAATAGCGAGCACCCGAGCATTTTAGTGCTCGCTCATCACTAGTGATAACTCTAGACATCATTGGGAAGCTCGTGCGGCCATTTCTGGGTTCAAGTCCTACCAAGGACAACATCTACAAGGAGTTTGTATGTTCTCCGCGTGTTTGCATGGGTTTCCTCTGGGTTCTCTGGTTTCCCCTCACACCTCAAAGGCATAGCATAGTTATTGTGACTGTGAATTTATTAATCTGTTATATTCTGCACTAGCAGCACCTTAAGAAAAACATTTTTTTTTTCATCTTAAAGGGGTTGTTCCGTATTAGTTGACATTTATCGAATGTTTTCAAACGTTGTCAGGTCAATGCACCATTTGACACTTTTTGACTACAGCAAGATTCTTTTTCTTTCCCATATTCCTTGAAACCTGTGGTCTGCCTACTAATGTTGAGTATCCTTATGTAGTTTTTTTCCTTTAATTGAACTTATCTGGCAAAATAATTATCACATCTGTTTGAGGTTTATTTCAGTGATCCAAAAATCCCTGAGAGACAAAACCATCCATGAGTTTATTTGGAAAACAAAAAAATACATTTTTATGAAACTTAAAAACCCAGTGAGCATTAGGAACATACATATCTTCATATCCTGTAGATAGCTGATAATATTATCTTCTTCACACAACCTATTTAAGCTAATTTATTTTGATTAAGATGAAAGGGTTGTCCATTACTTTATACTGATGGCCTATGCCATCAAAATCAGATCGGTGGGTGTGAGATACCTTACACCCCCGTCAATCAGCTGTATCAGTGGCTGGTCACAGCTGGATTTGATCAGTTTCCGAGTAGGTCATCACTGCTCCGTCAACAGTATAGTGGCTGCAGTGGAGTACTGCATTTCCAACACTTTTCACATGAATAGCGGTGGATGTGCAGTACCTTGCCGCAGCCACTGTACATTTGATGGAGTTGTCTCTGGAACCAATCTCTGGCCACTGGTGGCACTGAGAGCAACTGATTGGTGGGGATTCCTGGTGTTCCATCCCCATTGATGTAATATTAATTATTTATTCTAAGGAAAATCAATCAGGTTTAAGTAGTGAACAAACTCTTTCGGCAACTTAACTATTGGTGCAGCAGGTCCTCTAAAGCAATATAAATGCTTTTTAAAACATACACTGTGCAAACATCCTTGTGTATTGTCACTTCAATGTTTTCATTTAAAGCAATAGATTGAATGAGGAAAACACAATGTAATTAAGTCATTGAGTTTTCATAAAAATTACAGACACATGTAACTGCTAAGTGCTCAGATGTCATAGAAAACATTGTTCTTGCCATCCTTTCTTGTTACAAATGCTCCTTTAGCCATTTTATGATAAGCGAGATTCCACTCAATTCTCTCATGATTCGTTCGATTGTGTGCTCTGTTGTGCGAATAACAAGAGCATTATGATGTCAGAATACCATGAATTGTGCTCCATAAATACAATAATAGTATTTTATGTTGCTAAGGAAACTGGTCAATTCATCGAAAAGAAAAAAGAAAAAAAAACAAAACGAGTTGTGCACAATGTTAACGTGTTTATTCTTATGTATTTCCTAATTTTTGCATTTTCTCTATTTTAAAGCTCAACAGCAGCCCCTGTTCTCAAATAATGCAATATATCAGGTGATTTAGGTTTGCAAAGAAAGAATATCTAAGCCATTTAATTTTTAGATGGTACATACTTCCAAGCTAAGCAACCATGCCAATACGGAGCTAGTCATTGTAAGCAGTATAGGTATCATGGGAGTTAAATGTATGTGACACAGGACAACACAATAGATAATAAGGGACGACACTGTATGCAGAGGTGTACTGAAGGGATTAGCACAGGGTATGTGTGAAACACATCTGAGTGGGCCCTAAACACATGTTTTGCATAGGGTCTAATCAGCCTCAGGAAAAATCGCTGCATGCTGGGATTGGCTGCCTATTTTGGACACAAATCACCAATGCAAATCAATAGGTGCAAGAAAAAAATGGATGGCATATGAGCCATAAATAGATGTCCTGTAAATATATAATTTCACAAGCCCCCAACATGTAATAAACTTGCATTTCATGTGGCACTAAAGTGATGATCGAGCACTAAAATTCTCAAGTGCTCGGTAATCAAATCAAGGAAGTTGGACGCTTGGAGGGGCTCGACTCGAATAACGAGTATAATGGAAGTCAATAGGAAAGTCGAGCATTTTTCCGGAAGACGTTAACATGAGTTCATGGGGGCAGAAAAATAGCTGAAATGGATGGAAACAGCGCTCAACTGAAATGGGAACAGCATGGGGAAGGCACCTGGACTCATCTCTAACTCCCAGGTCTCTGCTGGGAACAATGTTGTCAGAGTATTACGCAACTTTTACGGACTGACAATAAAACATACAAAACCCAAGATAGAATGGATTTTACAGGAAATAATGTTAGGGAAACATTATGTTCTGTATAATGACTTGTATTTAAGGCAAGATTAAAGAGAGAGAAAAAAACCCGCCTCCTCCACTGCTTATTAGCCGGGCCATTTCTTACCGTATTTTGCCTATGACTACAGTAGATGAAATAGTAGAGGGGGAAATAAAACTACACCACGGGTAAATGTAATTTTAACATTTTACTACCTAATTTGGGCATGTGGTGTGTGTGAGACATGATCAGACATATCCTGTTTAATTTATGAAGGAGGGACTCTGAAACTCACATAGCTTATGCAGACAATGCATGAACTTCCAAGAAATTAGAAGCAAAATGGACTCCAATACACCCTGTAGTAGACATAAAGAAGGGTCTCATACACATTTTGTTGACATTGTTAGATAGTGGTACTCCTAAACTCATAAAACATTTGCATTAAATTCAAGGGCTGCCAAAAATTAGAAGCAGGGACTGCAATACACTCTAGAAGACAAAAAATTTGAATTACTCCAGCACGATGACCCTCCAAAAATTTGGAGAGAGTGAAGCATATTGTCTTGCTATAAACCTTTAGAGAATGACACAAAATATCATTCTAAAAATCTGGAGAGAGTGAAGCATAATTGCCTTTTAAAAATATAAAGAGAGTGATGCATAATGACCTTTAAAAAATTTGGAAGAATATGGAGAGAGTGATGCATCAAGGTCCTCTAAAAATTTTTAGAGAGTGACTCATAATGACCTTCTAAAAATTTAGATAGAGTGACGCATAATGACCTTCTAAAAATTTGTATAGTGATGAATAATGGCCCTCTAAAAATTTGGAGAGAGTGACGCATAATAACCTTCTAAAAATTTTGGAGAGAGACAATAATGACTAGAGATGAATGTACTCATACTGTATTCTCACCCATCCCTTGTAGATTTGAGCCCTCGTGGGCAGGGTCCTCTCTCCTCCTGTACCAGTCATGACTCGTGACTAGTGTTGAGCGATACGATACTGCAAATATCGGATATCGGCCGATATTAGCTGTATCGGCCTTTCGATTCCGAATACCGATATTTTCGTCATATCGAATACCGGAATCGGGATTGTCACTGTCATTGTCAGTGTCCGTCGGTCGGGTCTGTCACTGTCAGTGTCCGTCGGTCGGGTCTGTCAGGAGTCAGCGGCACTTACCTGGCAGAAGATCTCCGGCGGTCACGGCCTGGACTGCTTCATGGCCGCCATCCTCTTCTCCCCGGCAGTCACATGCAGTTTCTCGCGATAACTGCAGTGACTGCTGGGTAATCCCGGCCGTAAAGCAGTCAGTCCGATGACGTCACCGCCGGGGAAGCAGGTGATCAGCTGTGCTGCGCCGGGATGTAGCAGAGCGGATCGTCGTGGGACACTCGTTACTATGGACTGCGTCGGACAGGTGGTATACTGCTGTTTTTTTTTTTCATTTTTTTACAGGAGATCGATGGTGTCGCAAGATGAGACTGTAATAAAAGTAATGAAAACTGTGTTGTGTTTTTTATTAAATTTAAAAATTTTTTTATGAACATTCACCTGTCCAGGTACATCAACAATTTAACTATTTACATATTTAACTATTTACATACAGGGACCCTGTCCGGGTTATTTATAATTCTTTGGCAGGGGTGTTCCAGGTACCACCTGGTACTCTTCTGATGCTTGCCAAACATCGAGACACCAAGGACCACCAGGACCTGATGACGTCGTGTGGCCTGTACAGTCAAGTCGTGACCCGCTATCTGGGTCTGTGTGGCCACCTCTTTCATCTCCCTCCGGGTCTGGACCCCTATGTCCCGGACTGAACGAACCCCAGGGGGCCTAACAGGCGCCGGGTACGGGCCAGCTATACTTATCATGTCCATAGCTGGGGCTGCTGAGGAGACCACTGAGGAGGCTGGGGAGATTTACGGCGTGGGGTGGGCACTTTTGCAGAGGCCTGGATGTGGGAGGCTGAAGGCTCCGAGGGTCTCACAGGTTCCTGACACTCTGGGGAGTAGGGGTCGCACCTGGTAACATTTAGGGCGTACCATCCATTGTAACGCCAGTGTCGGGTGTAAGTCACCAAGTCTCCTGGCAACAGGTCCCTCCCCGGGCGTCCTTCTGGGAGGTGAGCCTCCACGTCCCACCGGTTCACAAAAACTTCTAAATAAAGTCCAGGCTCCTGGATGAAGCCCCAACCACCTTTCAATTTAAAGCTCCGTACTGCACCCTTACGCCGCGGCTCCCCAGGGTTCCTTATCTTTTCTCATCCGGTCCTTATTGCCCGGTCCTTCTCCAGCTGACGTTGGCGAAGCTTTTGGGTTTCTCGCTGCTCCCTTTGTCGCTCTGCTTCCCGCTCCCAACGTCTCCACTCTTCCTCCTGACGCCGGTTGAAATTCTCCTCCACCAGCAGCTCCATGTCTCCACCATCAAACTGCAGCTTACAGTGTCCGGTTTGCGGCAGCTCTCCTGGCGTCCCCCAGTCCTGGCGGCGCTCACCTGCGGAGGAAGCAGCCGGCTCTGGAACAGATGACAGTCGGGGCTCCGGTACAGACTGGTAGACCTCTGGTGCCTGCGCGGCCTCCTCCATGAGGACGGGTGTCGCTTCTTCTGTCTCAGCGATGGGGGCAGACAGCGGGATCTGGGGTGCTGCCGGTGCAGAGGTTTTTGCAGGAACGGGTGCCTCCACTGCGACAATGTCAACGGATCACTTGCAAGGTGGGATGCCACGGACTCCTACTAGAGGTGCCTCACCTTCGGTACAGACACTTCAGGTAAGGGATTGGCGCGCTCAGTTGTTTTAGGGCACGCCAGCTGGCTTCCATCCTGGCGACCTCCTCCCGGTGCCGGGCCAGGCCTCTTAGGGTATCCTCCGCTTCTTCCAGCGTAGGAGGGTTTCCAGGCCGGGTGCCCAACGGTGGTTCCGTGGCGATCGGGTCGCTTCCGTGGGGGGAGAGCTCTGACTGCTCCATCCCTTCACACTTCTGCTCGTGTCCATTAGCCATCTCTGCCAAGTCACATGTGTCATTAGCATCTGGAGAGGGCCCCTCTTTTGTAGTGAGGCGGGACCTTCGTGTTAGTTTCCGCACACTGAGGAGGATGAGGAGGCGGAACTCAAGAGCTGTGGGGCACGATCTTACATTGCAGTACCATTTAGAGTGGTCGGCCACTGAGTGAGTGTACACCCACGAAGAGCACGCCCTTCTTCTTCACCAGTGCCTCGTCGTGACGCAGATATGGCGGAAAAATGGCAAATACATTCTCTGATGATTTTAGCAATTCTCAAGCACAAAACCAGTTCAATTCAGGCACACAGGACTCGCTTATAGCGAGCTACAGAATCCTGTTCGTGACGCCCAAGTTGAGTCGCACAGAGCAAGAGGTTTTGGGGGTACTCAGCACCGAGCCCGTCGACTTCTATGGGGTATGTCACGGCTTTACCCGGCAATTGAATCAGAGTCTATTTTACTATGTAGAAGTGTATAAACTATAAATATATGTATATATATATGTCACAATGACATGTATATATATATATATATATATATATATATATGTATTCTATGTGTGTATATTTTGTGTTTACAACGAAAGAAAGGTTTTTTTTGGTTGCGATTTTTTGTTCCCATAGACTTACATTGGACTTCCGGAATCGGATATCGACGATATTTTATATGGATATCGAGCAGTATCGACTCAACACTACTCGTGACTAGAGTTGAGCGATACTTTCAGATATCCAAAAGTATCGGAATCGGAATTGTATCGCCGATACCCAAAAAATATCGGCGATACCCGATACCGATACCGGAAGTCCAATGTAAGTCTATGGAACAAAATATCGGAATTAAAAAAAACCCATTCTTGCCTTGTTGGTTAATTGTACATGAAGGAAAACAACAAAGAGTAATGTAGAATGTATTGTGGAAGGTTGAGGACACATTAAAGGCATAGATGTTTAACCCAATCAAATGGAATAGCATAAATAATTTTTTTTTTAAAGATGTTCGGATTGACGAAGAAATTGACAATGTTGTTAAGTTTTTTCTATTTTGGCAAATATGTATATTTCACAACTTCCATGCTCTTCACCTTTTTAACTTTTGACACACTTTCTCCTTCATAATCTTCAGCAGCATCATCTTTTTCATCAAATTATTCTTCATCTTCACCTTCTTTATCTTCTTCTTAAACTTCTTGCTATTCATCTTTTTGTTAACATTACTCATATTCTTCTTATTAAACTATTATTCTTATTCATATTGTACTTCATCTTCTTCATCATATTCTTATTTGTGACAGAGAATCCTGTACTTGTAATCTGTCAAAGTATGAATTTTTCATCCTTCCGTTCTTGCTGTCACAAAAGATTTAAATTACAACAGTATTTGTTCGTGTTCAGTTTAGCCTGCAGCAGCAGGCATTTTCCAGGGGCACCACGAGGAGGAACGGACTCAACCCCATACACTGCTTAGTCTTCTTCTGCTTAGAATTTAGAGCATATATTTTGCTCTTCATTTTGGTCTTATACTTCATGTTCTTCTGCTTTTTGATCTTCTGCTTATTGTTCTTAAGTCTCTTGTTCTGTATCTTGTAGTTTGTCTTAACCTTCTTAGTCCTGTTTGGTAATCTTTTATTTCTTCTTTGTGATGGTGTTTAGGCTGGTTGGCTTGATGCTCGTCGTCCTTGTGGTCGTCATCTTCTTCGGGTGGTCATCAGGGTCGTCGTCTTCATTATTGTAGATCCAGAGTGATTACCCAAAAAAGCATTGAAAAAATCTTCAATTTGTAAATGTAGCAGAAGGTACAAGAGCCAATGCAAGTAACGAGGACCAGCTGACTGTGCTGGAACCCGGAGGGGCAGCAGAAGGAAAAGAGCCAATGGCACAACCGAGGACCAGCTGACGTTACTGGGACACGGTTACTAAGCAGGAGGTACCTGTGCTCCAAAGCACTACCAAGGACCAGCAGACGTTGCTGGAACTCGGATACGAGATGGAGGCACCTAGGCCAAAGGCATGCGGAGAACCAGCTGACGGTACTGGAACCTGGACGGGTAGCAGAAGGTACAAGAGCCAATGCAAGTAACGAGGACCAGCTGACTGTGCTGGAACCCGGAGGGGCAGCAGAAGCAAAAGAGCCAATGGCACAACCGAGGACCAGCTGACGTTACTGGGACACGGTTACTAAGCAGGAGGTACCTGTGCTCCAAAGCACTACCAAGGACCAGCAGACGTTGCTGGAACTCGGATACCGAGATGGAGGCACCTAGGCCAAAGGCACTGCGGAGAACCAGCTGACGGTACTGGAACCCGGACGGGTAGCAGAAGGTACAAGAGCCAATGCAAGTAACGAGGACCAGCTGACTGTGCTGGAACCCGGAGGGGCAGCAGAAGGAAAAGAGCCAATGGCACAACCGAGGACCAGCTGACGTTACTGGGACACGATTACTAAGCAGGAGGTACCTGTGCTCCAAAGCACTACCAAGGACCAGCAGACGTTGCTGGAACTCGGATACCGAGATGGAGGCACCTAGGCCAAAGGCACTGCGGAGAACCAGCTGACGGTACTGGAACCCGGACGGGTAGCAGAAGGTACAAGAGCCAATGCAAGTAACGAGGACCACTGACTGTGCTGGAACCCGGAGAGGCAGCAGAAGGAAAAGAGCCAATGGCACAACGAGGACCCGCTGACGTTACTGGGACACGGTTACTAAGCAGGAGGTACCTGTGCTCCAAAGCACTACCAAGGACCAACGGACGTTGCTGGAACTCAGATACCGAGATGGAGGCACCTAGGCCAAAGGCACTGCGGAGAACCAGCTGACGGTACTGGAACCCGGAGGGTAGCAGAAGGTACCCATGGAAATTTAAGTTGACAGGCCACGAGCGGCCGCAGTTACCGAATCCCACAGTACTACAGTGGGTGATTGTCCTATTGTCACAACGGAAACAGCCTTTATTTGCATATCCCGAGCAACATAGGAAGCACCTAAACTCCAAGCACCATAGAGTCGGCTAACCCGACACGCAACACACAGGACAACTTATTGGAGGCTAAGTGACGTTTACACTGACAGGAAACAGATGGTTTGCTGTAACCAGTCTTGGCAGGAGTGAGTACCCGTGCCAATTACACTTCTGAGCAACAACTGGCGGTGTTGGAGCCCAGGGATGAGAAGAGAACATGGTGGAGGCAGCAGGACTTTTTGCCGTACACACAGCAGGGAACAGCTGACATTACTGAACCCCAGTAACACAGGAGCAAGTGTAGACTGTGCTAACAGCACTTCCGAGAAACAACTGGCGGTGTTGTAGCCCAGGGATGAGAAGAGAACATGGTGGAGGCAGCAGGACTTTTTGCCGTACACACAGCAGGGGAACAGCTGACATTACTGAACCCCAGTAACACAGGAGCAAGTGTTCACTGTGCTAACAGCACTTCCGAGAAACAACTGGCGGTGTTGTAGCCCAGGGATGAGAAGAGAACATGGTGGAGGCAGCAGGACTTTTTGCCGTACACACAGCAGGGGAACAGCTGACATTACTGAACCCCAGTAACACAGGAGCAAGTGTAGACTGTGCTAACAGCACTTCCGAGAAACAACTGGCGGTGTTGTAGCCCAGGGATGAGAAGAGAACATGGTGGAGGCAGCAGGACTTTTTGCCGTACACACAGCAGGGGAACAGCTGACATTACTGAACCCCAGTAACACAGGAGCAAGTGTTCACTGTGCTAACAGCACTTCCGAGAAACAACTGGCGGTGTTGTAGCCCAGGGATGAGAAGAGAACATGGTGGAGGCAGCAGGACTTTTTGCCGTTCACACAGCAGGGGAACAGCTGACATTACTGAACCCCAGTAACACAGGAGCAAGTGTAGACTGTGCTAACAGCACTTCCGAGAAACAACTGGCGGTGTTGTAGCCCAGGGATGAGAAGAGAACATGGTGGAGGCAGCAGGACTTTTTGCCGTTCACACAGCAGGGGAACAGCTGACATTACTGAACCCCAGTAACACAGGAGCAAGTGTTAGACTGTGCTAACAGCACTTCCGAGAAACAACTGGCGGTGTTGTAGCCCAGGGATGAGAAGAGAACATGGTGGAGGCAGCAGGACTTTTTGCCGTTCACACAGCAGGGGAACAGCTGACATTACTGAACCCCAGTAACACAGGAGCAAGTGTAGACTGTGCTAACAGCACTTCCGAGAAACAACTGGCGGTGTTGTAGCCCAGGGATGAGAAGAGAACATGGTGGAGGCAGCAGGACTTTTTGCCGTTCACACAGCAGGGGAACAGCTGACATTACTGAACCCCAGTAACATAGGAGCAAGTGTAGACTGTGCTAACAGCACTTCCGAGAAACAACTGGCGGTGTTGTAGCCCAGGGATGAGAAGAGAACATGGTGGAGGCAGCAGGACTTTTTGCCGTTCACACAGCAGGGGAACAGCTGACATTACTGAACCCCAGTAACACAGGAGCAAGTGTAGACTGTGCTAACAGCACTTCCGAGAAACAACTGGCGGTGTTGTAGCCCAGGGATGAGAAGAGAACATGGTGGAGGCAGCAGGACTTTTTGCCGTTCACACAGCAGGGGAACAGCTGACATTACTGAACCCCAGTAACACAGGAGCAAGTGTTCACTGTGCTAACAGCACTTCCGAGAAACAGCTGGTGGTGTTGTAGCCCAGGGTCAAGGAGGATGTTTAAATACTATATCAAGTATTTTCCTTGTTACGTGTCAATTAAAAATGTCTATACTCCAAACAAGAGAAATATAAACTTTAGTACCATAAGATGATGATTTAACTTAAAAAAATATATGTAAATTAATAATTTACAAACATAAACGCATACATTAACATGTTGAAAAGCAATGCAAACCACAATTAAAATCGGTTAAATAATCTGCTATACGGTTTAAAATAAAAGCATACAAGTACATATCAGAATCCATTAATGATGGCTAAGTAACAGTATGTACACCATTTTTATTGTGTAGACAATGAATGGCTGACTTAAAAACATTGCAAGTTATCTTTGACATTCATAAAACTTTACATTTGGTGAATAATCTCTCTAAATTTTTTTTAAAAATATCTAAAATTTCCATCATGTAATACTGATAATATGTGCCAATCATTTATATTAACAAACAAAAAATGTAAAAAGTGCATAGTGCAGAGTGAAAACAGATATTTATGCCTGACTGTGGACTTGCAAGCATGACAACGGATAGATAAGGTATATATAGATGAGACTGCATAGCCACAGATGGTGAATGGCGATGTAATACTGTACCTCAATAAAGTGTGCGTTACTACTACATCCTTTTTTTATATAGCTTTATAAAAGGTTACGTGCATGTATGGTTGTGCCTTTGTTTGGACGCACAGACTGGCTTCCTGCTGTGACGCGTTGGGTATTGGAGCGTCTGTACGTCTTATGACGCAGACTAACATTCACGGTGCGCATCGTTCATCATCGCAAGCGTACCGACAACACAAAGGCGTTGTCATGACTGCTTTACTCAGTAAACATGCACCTATGATGAAACATACACGCATGTGCCCTATTACATAACAAGCTACAAGAAAAACGAATGTGAGGTGTGACACAGCTGTTTTGTTAAGGTACAGTATTATATCGACATTGTACAGGTGTCGCTATTCAGTCTGATAATAGATATCATTCACCTATTCTATCAGTTGTCGTTCTTTCAGCACCACTTACAGGTATATATTTTGCTATTGTGACTATGCACTATTGACTTTACCAAGGTAATGCATGATTTTTGTTAGCGATTATCATGTTTACATGAAGGACCTTTATGATATGGGCTGTTAACTTTCTAATTAAATATGTATTTTTTAAAATGACACAAATATAAGTAATGTTGAAGAGGACTATTCCTAAATGCATTGTTTCCACAATATTACAGGTGTACATCACGTCCCTTAATCAACATTGGATTATTATATTTACTTGTATGCTTTTATTTAAAAGGCAAGAACACTGAAGTATAACCTTCGCACTGCAGCAGTTGTCAAAGTTCAACCCACATTATGCACTTCCAACATTGCAGAATTTGAGTCATGATGTGAGTGGATTTGTCTAAGCTATGGAGTGACAAGGTTGACCATCAGTATCCTATAGCATAAGTAGGCTTTTGTGTTTGCATTTGTTTTCGACATGTGCATATCTGTAATAATATGTCACAATTATTTTGTAACAGATTTGTGACAAAGACTAATCATTTTATGGTTTTAAAGTTGACGTTTCAAATGTTTACAGCTTAGAAATCAGGGTGTAGCCTCATATCTATGTGTAGCACTAGACACTTTGACATGTCATGTTTTTTTCACCATGATTACGTAGCTAGCAGTAATTTTTGCCGGACACACAGCAAGGGAACAGCAGGCGTTACTGAACCCCACAAACACATCAGCGATTGTTTTCATCTGTGCATCTACCACTTCTGAGCAGCAACTGGCGGTGTTGAAGCCCAGGGTCAAGGAGGGTGTAGGCAGAGGCCTAGTATGAGATGTTTGAAGTTGAAGTTGTAGTTAGCAGCAGTAATTTTTGCCAGACACACAGCAGGGGAACAGCAGGCGTTACTGAACCCCACAAACACATCAGCGATTGTTTTCATCTGTGCATCTAACACTTCTGAGCAGCAACTGGCGGTGTTGAAGCCCAGGGTCAAGGAGGGTGTAGGCAGAGGCCTAGTATGAGATGTTTGAAGTTGAAGTTGTAGTTAGCAGCAGTAATTTTTGCCAGACACACAGCAGGGGAACAGCAGGCGTTACTGAACCCCACAAACACATCAGCGATTGTTTTCATCTGTGCATCTAACACTTCTGAGCAGCAACTGGCGGTGTTGAAGCCCAGGGTCAAGGAGGGTGTAGGCATAAAATATTGAGTTATTGCCTTGTTACGTGGCCAATCCATTGCAAATGTATGTACTTCAAACAAGAATAAATGAAGTTTTACTAGGACAATAAAATGATGAATTTCAATTCCAAGAATAGAAAAATATTTATACTTCAGAGTCCTCTGTGGTTGATACCGTTTAATGGCTAACTGAAAATATGGTAACAAATTCCAAGCTTTCGAGACTACTCAGGTCTCTTCATCAGGCTAAGACTAAAACAAAAAATGAAGAATCACATATTTCTACACACAACAGGACACAGGAATAGGTAAGACAAGTGAGGGAGGGACAAGTGAGGGGAGACCGGCCAAAAAATGAGAACAAGGATGAATTATCAGCGCCACACAATAAGAGAAAAAATAATGGATTTACCTGTGGCAAAACAATTTTGTATGCCCGGTCATAGCATGATGGATATGGAATTACTGGTATTAAAATATAACTTCAAATATGAGAAAGATACAAAGGTTTCAGAATATAAGCTCATCATGACCTTTGACACTGTTAGTGATGGAATGAATAGATCAAACGGATTTATGTCATTCTATATCAATTAAGGAATCTGCGTCTCTGCCCTTCCAGGGGCATGAAAACACAAAACCAGACCCCAATCAGAGGGCAATAAAACTTTCTATCCTTGTGTAGGAACTGTTACAATATTTATGTTCATCCCTCTGTGATAATGAGAGTTCTGCTACACGTCACTTACTTGTCTTACCTATTTCACTATTCCTGTGTCCTGTTGTGTATAGAAATATGTGATGCTTCATTTTTGGTTTTAGTCTTTGCCTGATGAAGAGACGTGAGTAGCCTCGAAAGCTTGCAATTTGTTACCATCTTTTCAGTTATCCATTAAAAGGTAACAACCACTGTGGACTCTCAAGTCTAAATATTTTTCTATCTACTGGCTAACACGGTACGAAGATACACATGTTTCCTAACTTCAAGAATAAAAATAAAGACACTGCAAATATAAACGCATATATGCACATGCCAACAAGAAATGGAACAACACACCACCCAAAAAATTGGTTACAAAATATAGTGTTGTAAATTTAAGAATAAAAGTCCATTTTTGTATTTATGAATAATGCTTAAGGAACGCTATGTTAAACCATAACATAGTGAAGACAATGGATTTTGTAATAGTCACTCATCATCATCATCATTGCAATTTAGATGTGACAGTCACAGACATTTCAATTATTTAAGTTAATAAAATCGTTACTTTGTACACCATGTATGACATGTCCAGCATGGACTCATCAATGTGATGACACAATAATGTACGATAAAAAATAACCATTTAAAAAAACATAATGCATTGTCACAATTTAAGTGTGTGCCTATAAGTGTAGGTGAAACAAAGGCTACAGATAGAAAAGGTGTATTCTATGTCTGTATCAGACAGTGGACAGCCTCTGATGGGTAATGGCGATGTTATACTGTACGTCAATAAAATCTGCGGCTGCAATCATGCATTTTTTTGCTTGTACAGTGTTGAAGAGGGTAAAAGCATGTCTGGCTGCGCAAGGCTTTATCCGTCAACACTACCTTCCTACTGTCACGTGTAGGGTAGGGTACCGTGTGTCAATTAGATGACTCTATAAAATGTGACGTTACGCAGCGTTATTGCGCCCTATGGACGCCAAAAATACGACAGCAGTAATCATTTACTGTCTAATACTCCACTTATGACCAACAAAAAAAGAACGTTCCCTCTTTAACAATCTACAAGACTAACAACCATAATGGTTGACGCTGACTTTATTGAGGTACAGTATTACATCGACATTGTCCATGAGTAACTATGCACTGTGATACCTATATACCATTATTAATTTATATCTGTTGTGCTTGTTTCAACAGCACTTGCAGGTATAACTACCTATTGTCAGTATGCATGATGCACTTTCTAGATGTAATAATTTATTATTGCACATTATTACCAGGTTTAGATGCTGGCCATTTCATATATGGTGTGTGAAGTTACAGTTGGCATCAGTATGTGTATTTTATAATGTCTGTCATAAATAAAACTCGTGATGATGATGATGAGGATTTTATGATTCGTACATCCATTGACTGCATTATGTTACAGGTACAGATAAAGTTCCTTAAAAAGCATTAATTGATAAGTATGAAATGTACTTTTATGCATTAATTTCAAAAAGTGAACACTATGTTTTAGTTTTTGTTACCATTTCTAATAGACATGTGCAGATATGCGCTGTGATGACAAATTATTATTTGTCCATATTTGTCATAAAAATTTATCATTCTAGGCCTGGAAAACTTCACAATTTCATGTTTTAAGCATAACAATCAGGGTGACGGCTCTTCCCTATTTGGAGCATGTTCGACATGGGTTTTTCTGTGCATGTGTAGGGAACAGGAGACATGGATAACGTTGCGAACCACTTATTTAATCTGAAAACGGACAGACAAATTCTGGCGAGATCCATGCCTTGTTCATTTTCAGAAAAGTAAGCCGGTCTACATTATCGGAGGATAGTCGCATGCGACGGTCTGTTAGTACACCACCTGCAGCACTAAAGACGCGCTCCGATAATACACTGGCAGCAGGGCAAGCCAGCACCTCCAATGCATACTGGCTAAGCTCTGGCCATGTATCCAGCTTAGAGACCCAAAACTTGAATGGGGAAGAGCCATCTGGGAGTACACTGAGAGGGCAAGACATGTAGTCTGTCACCATCTTACGGAAACGTTGCCTCCTGCTGACTGGAGCCGTCTCGGATGGTGTAGACATTTGTGGCGCTGCCACAAAACTTCGCCACATTTGGAACATACTGGTCTTGCCTTTTGAAGAGGCGCTGCTTGTGCTTCCTCTTGTTGCAGAGCTGTCTCCACTGCCTCGACGCACAGAGTTGCTTTGTAAAGCAGTAGCAGCAGCAGCAGTGCTCTCGGCTGGAATGGAGAACATTATGGATTGCACCAGTGTGTCTTGGTACTCCCGCATTTTACGCTCCCGGTTCAACGGTGTGATGAGGCTTTGTAAGTTGTCCCGGTAGCGAGGGTCTAGGAGGGTGTACACCCAATAATCAGACGTGGTGAGAATGTGGGCGATGCGGCGGTCGTTTCTCAGGCACTGCAGCATGAAATCAACCATGTGCTGCAGACTCCCAACTGGCCAAGAAACGCTGTCCCCTGCAAGAGGCGTAATCTCTGCCTGCTCTGCATCACCCCACCCTCGCTCTACATACTGACTAGAGCGTTGTGTACCTCCCTCTGGAGCGATGTCTTCCTCCTCCATTGACTCCTCCTCATCCTCCTCACAAAGTGAGCCCTGCAAAGCCCTTTGGGAGGAACCACGTTGCGCTGACTGTCCAAAAGGTGATGGAATTTGTGTCTCCTCATCCTCCACCTCTTCCAAAACCTCATCCCTTAGTGCTTGCAGTGTTTTTTGAAGCAGGCAGATAAGGGGGACAGTCAGGCTGACTAGTGCATCATCTGCACTCGCCATCCCCGTTGACTCATCAAACGCACGCAAAACATGGCAGATGTCCTTCATAGAGGCCCACTCAGTAGTGGTGAAGTGTGAACGGTGCAAATTGCGAGTTGATTGCGCCTGATGCAGCTGATACTCCATTACTGCTGGCTGCTGCTCACATAACCGCTCCAACATATGTAACGTGGAATTCCACCTGGTGGGTACGTCACATATGATGCGATGTTCAGGAAGGCGAAATCTGCGTTGCAGAGCTGCAATGCGCGATCTGGCCATGCTGGAACGTCGCAAGTGAGCGCACTCTAGGCGGACCTTGTGCAGCAGTGCATCAAGATCCGGATAGTCCCTCAAAAAACTCTGCATGACCAAGTTGAGCACATGTGCCAGACATGGTATGTGAGTGAGGTTGCCAAGGCCCAGAGCTGCCACCAGATTTCGGCCATTGTCACACACTACCAAGCCTGGCTGGAGATTCGCTGGCAAAAACCACACGTCGCTCTCCTGCTTGATGGCATTCCAGAGCTCCTGCGCTGTGTGGCTTCGATTCCCCATGTAAATTAATTTCAGGACGGCCTGTTGACGTTTGGCCACGGCTGTGCTCATATCGGTCGCATCAGGTAAGCGTTCACGGGTCCATGTGGAGGTAGACCGTGACGGCTCCTGCAGCGATGATTCTGAGGAACTGGAGTAGGAGGAGGAGTCAATGTGGACAGACTTGATTCCTGCAATCCTTGGAGTTGGCAGAACACGTACAGCGCCACTCGCAAGATCTGTACCCGGCTCCACAACATTGACCCAATGGGCAGTGAGGGAAAGGTATTGTCCCTGGCCATGGGTACTGGTCCACGCATCGGTGGTCAGGTGGACCTTGCTACTGACGGCGTTTAGTAGCGCATGTTTAATTTTTCCCTCAACGTGCTTTTGCAGACCAGGGACGGCTTGCCTGCTGAAATAAAATCGGCTGGGCACATTGTATTGTGGGACTGCCAATGCCATTAAGTTACGGAAACTGTCAGTCTCCACCAGCCTGAATGACAGCATTTCAAGGGACAGGAGTTTTGCAATGCCAGCATTCAGAGCCTGTGCTCGTGGATGGTTTGCCGAGTATGGCCGTCTTTTATCCCATGCCTGTGCTACCGATGGCTGTTTTGTGGCCTGGGAGTGTGAGGATGACAGGGAACTTGCAGCTGTGGGTGGAATAACACTGGGTCTCTGGACAACAGTGACAGAGGTTCTTCCATGGCGATCCTGTGAGGAAGCCGAACCAGCTGTGTGTGAGCTGGAGGAAGAGGCTCCAACACAAGCTGAAGATGTAGGTGCTGCTGTAGGTTGGCCTACATCTCCAGTGTGTCTTTGTAACTCAACCACGTGCTTTGACCGCACGTTTCCACATATTTGTGGTATTAAGGTTACTGACACTTTTACCTCTTTTTACTTTTTGATGACACAGCTTGCATTTGACATAGCAAATATCATCTGCAAGTGTGTCAAAAAAGGACCACGCAGTGCAAGTCCTGGGAGCGCCCGTTTTGGCTGTTGGAAGAGAACTGCTACGAACGGGTGCCAAACTGGAGGCTACAGGCAACCGAGTCTGCAGCCTACCTCTCCCTACTGTTTGGACCGTTCGGGCAATCTCTTCCTCAGAGCTGCTACCACCACCTTCCTGTTCCTCACGCCATGTTGGGTCTTGGACCTCATCATCTCCACTACCCTCTTCCAACACCTGCTGCTGTTGTGTGGTCTGGCCAGCACCATGCTCAACAGAAACTGGCACCTGAGTCTCATCATCATCAGATGCGTTCTGCGGTGTGCTGACCATCGGCACTGGCTCACCCGCCTCTTCACATTCAGAGAGACACAGCTGTTGCGCATCACTGCACACTGCCTCTTCTTCACATTCCAGAATGCTGCTTGGCTGGGCCCCTGTTTGCAAGCCAACAGATTCTGAGAACAGAAGCAGAGACTCAGCTGGCTCCAGTTCAGAACTCTCTGACTGCCTGGGCAATTTGGCAGGCGGTGAAGAGACAGATGGTTGTTCAACAGTGCTGTGGTCCTGAGAGGAGGTGGAAGCAATTGAAGTCGATGCATTGGCTGCCATCCAACCAACAACGGCTTCAATTTGCTCTTCCCGCAGCAGGGTGGTACGCTGAGCTCCTACAAAAGTGCGCATAAAGGAACGCTCACGGGGAAAACTGGTGGATGCTGTGTCACTGGGTGCGGCAGCAGCCACAGAATCCCCACGTCCTCTCCCTGCTGAAACTCCACGGCCACGACCACGTGCCTTACTCCCTGCCTTCTTCATCTTGGTAGATTGATAAAGAAAGTCAGAAAAGTTATAAGGCCTAAGTGTGGTTATTCCTCAGAGACTGCAGTGAACACTGCAGACAACTGTTCAGTAGCTGTGAAAGGCCCCTTTGTGTACTTCTATAGTGTTTGCAACCAATGTATTGTATACGGATGGAAGCGCGTCACACTAATAGATTAGATTTTTTTCAAATATAATGGAGCAGCACCAATTAGAGAAAAATGTGAAGGATGAGGCAGTGACACACGCTCAGCAGACTACAACCAGCAGTGGTTGAAGAACTAACTGGAGCGTAATCTGCACTCAAAAAATGAAAAGCTCAGAATACAGTGAACACTGCAGACAACTGTTCAGTAGCTGTGAAAGGCCCCTTTGTGTACTTCTATAGTGTTTGCAACCAATGTATTGTATACGGATGGAAGTGCGTCACACTAATAGATTAGATTTTTTCAAATATAATGGAGCAGCACCAATTAGAGAAAAATGTGAAGGATGAGGCAGTGACACACGCTCAGCAGACTACAACCAGCAGTGGTTGAAGAACTAACTGGAGCGTGATCTGCACTCAAAAAATCAAAACCTCACAGACTGCAGTGAACACTGAAACACAACTGTTCACTATCTGTGAAAGGTTCCTTTCTGAACTTCTATAGTGTTTGCAACCAATGTATTGTATACGGATGGAAGCGCGTCACACTAATAGATTAGATTTTTTTCAAATATAATGGAGCAGCACCAATTAGAGAAAAATGTGAAGGATGAGGCAGTGACACACGCTCAGCAGACTACAACCAGCAGTGGTTGAAGAACTAACTGGAGCGTGATCTGCACTCAAAAAATCAAAACCTCACAGACTGCAGTGAACACTGAAACACAACTGTTCACTATCTGTGAAAGGCTCCTTTCTGAACTTCTATAGTGTTTGCAACCAATGTATTGTATACAGATGGAAGCGCGTCACACTAATAGATTAGATTTTTTTCAAATATAATGGAGCAGCACCAATTAGAGAAAAATGTGAAGGATGAGGCAGTGACACACGCTCAGCAGACTACAACCAGCAGTGGTTGAAGAACTAACTGGAGCGTGATCTGCACTCAAAAAATCAAAACCTCACAGACTGCAGTGAACACTGAAACACAACTGTTTACTATCTGTGAAAGGCTCCTTTCTGAACTTCTATAGTGTTTGCAACCAATGTATTGTATACGGATGGAAGCGCGTCACACTAATAGATTAGATTTTTTTCAAATATAATGGAGCAGCACCAATTAGAGAAAAATGTGAAGGATGAGGCAGTGACACACGCTCAGCAGACTACAACCAGCAGTGGTTGAAGAACTAACTGAAGCGTGATCTGCACTCAAAAAATCAAAACCTCACAGACTGCAGTGAACACTGAAACACAACTGTTCACTATCTGTGAAAGGCTCCTTTCTGAACTTCTATAGTGCTTGCAACCAATGTATTGTATACAGATGGAAGCGCGTCACACTAATAGATTAGATTTTTTTCAAATATAATGGAGCAGCACCAATTAGAGAAAAATGTGAAGGATGAGGCAGTGACACACGCTCAGCAGACTACAACCAGCAGTGGTTGAAGAACTAACTGAAGCGTGATCTGCACTCAAAAAATCAAAACCTCACAGACTGCAGTGAACACTGAAACACAACTGTTCACTATCTGTGAAAGGCTCCTTTCTGAACTTCTATAGTGCTTGCAACCAATGTATTGTATACGGATGGAAGCGCGTCACACTAATAGATTAGATTTTTTTCAAATATAATGGAGCAGCACCAATTAGAGAAAAATGTGAAGGATGAGGCAGTGACACACGCTCAGCAGACTACAACCAGCAGTGGTTGAAGAACTAACTGAAGCGTGATCTGCACTCAAAAAATCAAAACCTCACAGACTGCAGTGAACACTGAAACACAACTGTTCACTATCTGTGAAAGGCTCCTTTCTGAACTTCTATAGTGCTTGCAACCAATGTATTGTATACAGATGGAAGCGCGTCACACTAATAGATTAGATTTTTTTCAAATATAATGGAGCAGCACCAATTAGAGAAAAATGTGAAGGATGAGGCAGTGACACACGCTCAGCAGACTACAACCAGCAGTGGTTGAAGAACTAACTGAAGCGTGATCTGCACTCAAAAAATCAAAACCTCACAGACTGCAGTGAACACTGAAACACAACTGTTCACTATCTGTGAAAGGCCCCTTTCTGTACTTCTATAGTGTTTGCAACCAATGTATAGTATACGGATGGAAGCGCGTCACACTATAATTTCTATTGAATGGAGAAGCTAGAAGTACTAAAGAAAAAAAAAAAGAGTCTGTGAGTGACACGTGCAGATGCCTACAGACAGCGTTGGATGCAGAGCAAACTGCAGCATCACCTGCACTCTCACACACACACCTTGCACAGAGCTGTTAAAACAACACTGCAAGGCAAAAGGAAGCTTTACACAGCGGTTGGTAAACTAGCCTGCCTAAAGCAAAGTACACAAAATCGCAATCTCTTACTGTCCCTCAGAGTCAGCAGAGCAGCGTTCTGTCCCTAACTGAGTTCACAGCACAGTGACGCTAAAATGGCGGCGGCGCCTTTTATAGTGCATTCTGACATCATTTCAGCAGCCAATCACAGCCATGCCAGTTAAGATGACCGCAGCATTACAGAATGTGCCCACACTTCATAAGATTCCTCATTGGCTGACTAAAATCACATTGCTCTCAAAGAATTATGGGAACTTCCGATTCCGGGATACGATATTGGAAAAATATCGGAACTAAGTATCGGAATTCCGATACAGCAAATATCGGCCGATACCCGATACTTGCGGTATCAGAATGCTCAACACTACTCGTGACTTGTATTGTTTAAGATTACTGTACTTGTATTTACTATGTATACCCCACCTCACATGTAAAGCGCCATGGAATAAATGGCGCTATAATAATAAATAATAATAATAATAACTCGAATTGTAAAGTTTGGGGTTCATATCAGACCCATAGTGTCCGGTGCTGAACTCTGTTAATTTTAAAGTTCAGGGAAGAGAGAGAAAGAGAGAGATTTTCAGGCTCAAAAGTTCTGGTCTTCATTGATTTTTAAGGGGCTCAGGTTCAAGTTCAAGTTTGGGTACAGTTCTGGTACCCGAACTGAATTTTGAACTAAAATTTGGTCAAACCGACGAACCCAAGCCTTTATGAGTCCGCTCATTCTGAATAATGACCAATTAAAAATTTAGAGTTTGATGCATAATAATCCTCTAAAAATTTGGATACAGTGATGCATAATGACCATCTAAAAATGTGGAGAACCTGATGCGTAATGGCTCTCTACATCTAAAAATTTGGAGAACCTGATGCGTAATGGCTCTCTACAAATTTGGATGAGTGACACATAATGTCCTTCTAAATATTTCAAGAGAGTGACGCATAATGGCCCTCTAAAAACTTTTAGAGAGTGATAGATAATGTCCTTCTAAAAATTGTGAGAGAATGATACATAATGATTTTCTAAAAGTTTGATGACAGTGATGCATAGCGGCCCTCTAAAAATTTGAAGAGTGATGCATAATGGCCTTCTAAAAATTTGTAGATAGTGACTATAATGACCCTCTACAAATTTAGAGTGAGGACACATGATGATCCTCTAAAGATTTTGAGTGAGGGCTGCCTGATGACCCAACATTTGAATTGGCTTTATGTTCTGTTTCTGTCCTCCAGTGGGATTAAGAAGTCTAGGCCAATCCAGGCCTTGTTCATTTTGATTGGGGAAAGCCTGTCGACATTATAAAGATTATGAGTGAGGGCCACCTGTTGATGATTTTTAGTAAGGGCCAACTGATGACCGTAAAAAGTTTTTGAGTTAGGGCTGACTGATGACCATTTAAACTTTTTGAGGAAGGGCCACCTTTTGACCCTATAAATACTTTAAATGAGGTCAGTCTGTTGTTTTTTTTATGATTTTGAGTGAAGACTACCCGTTGATACTATAATGATTTTGAGTGAGGGATATCTGTTGTCCCTACAAAGATTTTAATAGAGGGCCTCCTAATGACAATATTAAGATTTTGAGAGAGGGCTGACTGTTGACTCTTTAAAGTTTTTGAATGAAGACAGCCTGTTGACCCTATACAGATTTTGAATCGAGGCCACCTGATGAGTTTTTTAGTGAGGGCCACCTGTTGACCCTATAAATACTTTAAATGAGGGTCACCTGTTGTACTTATAAAGATTTTAAGTGAGGGCCACCTTATGACATATTAGGATTTTGAGTGAGAGAAGACTATTGACCATATGAAGATTTTGAGTGACGGCAGCCTGATGCGAGTTCATGCCAGGTGTCCAGTTAAGTACCCAACAGTTGTACGGCACAGGAGAATTACGGAACCATTGGGTAGGCATTCCTTCACCAACTTCATAAACTTTTCCATACTTATCAGACTACTCCTGGCACGGGCGCTAGGAAGGTCTAATGAAAACTGTCCCAGACCTTTGATAGTGTTACTTGCCTCCGTTTACCCTGATATGTGTCTCCTCATATCTCTTCCTTGGTTGCCCGAGGATCTATGACCTTTTTTGCCATCATTGTCAGATGGGAATATTTTTAATTAACTGCATCATGGCCGGAAGTATTTTTGTTTTTGTGTTTTCGTTTTTTTCTCCCCTTCTTCTCAGAGCCATAACTTTTTTACTTTTTGGTCAAAATGGCCATGTGAGGGCTTGTTTTTTGCAGAACAAGTTGTAATTTATAACAACTCCATTGGTTTTAACATATCGTGTACTGAAAAATGGGAAAAAAAAATTCAAACGGGGTGAAATTGCAAAAAAAGTGCAATTTCACAGTCGTTTTTTTTACCCCATGTTCACTAAATGCTACAACTGACATGCTATTATGATTCTCCACTTCATTATGAGTTCATAGACATCAAACATGTGTAGGTTCTTTTTTATTTAAGTGGTGAAAAAAATTCCAAAGTTTTGTAAAAAAAAAAAAATTGTGACATTTTCCGAGACCTGTAGCATCTTATTTTTTGTGATCTGGGGCTGGGTGAGGGTTTATTTTTTGCTTGCCGAGCTGTCATTTTTATTGATACCGTTTTGGTGTAGATAAGATCTTTTGATTGCCCGCTATTGTATTTTATTGCAATGTAGTGGCAACCAAAAAAACATAATTCTGACGTTCTGAAATTTTTTCTTGTTGTGCCGTATAGCAATCGGATTAATGCTTTTTTTATATTGATAGATCGGGTGATTCTGAACTCAGCGATACCAAATATGTGTATATTTGATTTTTTTTATTGTTTTATTTTGAATTGGGAGAAAGGGGGGTGATTTGAACTTTTATATTCTTTTTATTTTATTCATATTTTTAAAAACTTTTTGCATGCTTCAATAGTCTCCATGAGAGACTAGAAGCTGCAGTTGTCTGATCGCCTCTGTTACACACAGACGATGATCAGGTCACCTGTGTGGAGCAGAAATGCTTATTTTCTATGAGTGCCAACCACCGGACAGTGCTCACAGCAGTCCGGCTATGACAACCATAGAAGTCTGCTGGAGACCTCTAGTTGTCATGCCTACCCATCGTTGACCCGCGATCACGTGACGGGGTCACCAGTTGGCGGAATTTCTGGTGCACTTCCAGTAAAGTGCGAGTTAAATGCCACTGTCAGAGATTGACAGCGGCATTTAACAGGTTAGCAGCTGCGGGTGGATCGTGATTCCATCTGCGGCTGTTAGAGGCATATTCAGCTGTTCAAAACAGCTATGTTCCAGGAAAAATGTGGGCTCAGGGATGGAGTCCACATCAAGGAAGGGATTCCAACGTGGGCGTACTACAGCGCCGAACGTTGGAAAAGGGTTAATTGTGCAATAATAGGGCCTTTTACTAGCCCTATCCACCACAGAAAAAAAGATATGTTAAGTTCTCATTGGGTGAAAAGGATGAACAACCAGTAATCAGTGTTAGCCAAAATGCGTATAATAGTAGGGTCACGTGAAAGGCTGCAGGACATAAAGTCAGCCATGTGTGCCATACTCCCACAAGGTGGATGACTCTTCATCGCTCCCTCTCTTCTTCTTCAGCCCATCCACGCTGAACAGATGGGAATGAGGCTGGTATGGGTAGTATACTCTGTAGAACAGGCAACCACTTCTTGTTCCTTCTATTCCTCAGCCTCCTCCTCCTCATTATCACCCAATTCATGCTGAGAAAGATGAAATGAGGTCAGGCTGGGTAGTAACGCCCTGTGTAGTTTCTTCCTCCATCTCCACCAAGTCCACATGCTAAGCTTCCTCTTTAATACTGAGCAGTGCGCTTTTGAGTAGACACAGAAGTGAGATGCTTATGCTGATTATGGCGTCATCGCTGCTCACCATCTTGATTGATTCCTCAAAGTTTTGTAGAACCTCACGAATGTCAGACATGCATGTGCACTCGCCGGTCGTTATGTGCGGAGGCTGACCGGAATACTGACGGGCATGTTGTAATTGGTGTTCAACTACTGCCCTTTGCTGCTCACAAAACCTTGCCAAGAATTTAAATGTGGATTCCCAGCAAATGGTCACGTTGTGAGATGTGTGTCTGCTCGCCAAGGTGGTATAAATGTGCATACCTGTGTCTGCATCAGAAAAATAAACCTGTTGTCAATAGAAAAAACAAAAACAGAAACATAACGATTGAAAAACCTGCAGTAAATAAACAGCATAGTGCATGAAAATAATATAGGGTACTTAGTTAACATGTTTTTTGATGAAAAAAAATGCAAGAGCCATCCCAGCACTTCAAGGTGACCCTAATTGGGACAGTGCTAACTTTAATATTAACCCCTTAATGACCAGATGCATTTTTAGTTTTTTTTTGCGTGACGAGTTGTACTTGCGAAAGACTCCACTGGTTTTAACATATCATGTACTGGAAAATTGGAAAAAATTTCAAAGTGAAAATGCAAACAAAGTGCAATCCCACACTTGTTTTTTGTTTTGCTTTTTTATTATGTTTACTAAATGCTAAAACAGACCTGCCATTATGATTCTCCAGGTCATTATGAGTTCATAGACACCAAAAATGTCTAGGTTCTTTTTAATCTAAGTGGTGAAACAAAATTCCAAACTTTTTTAAAAAAAAGCGTAGTGTATCCATTTTTCGTGATCTCAGGTTGGGCGAGGGCTTATTTTTTGCGCATCGAACTGACGTTTTTAATGATACCATTTTGGTGCAGATATGATCTTTTGATCACCCATTAGTGCATTTTCATGCAATGTCACGGCGACCAAAAAAACGTAATTGTGACGTTTTGACTTTTCTCTCTCAAGCCATTTAGCAATCAGGTTAATCCTTTTTTTATTGCTAGATTGAGCAATTCTGAATGCAGCGATACCATGTATGTGTATGTTTCATTTTTATATTGTTTTTATTTTGAATTGGGCAAAAGGTAGGTGATTTGAACTTTTTTTTTCAATTTTTTAAAACTTTTTTTTACTTTTTCCATGCTTCAATAGTCTCCATGGGAGACTAGAAACTGCACTTGTCCAATCGGTTCTGCTACATACAGGCGAAGAACAGATCACCTGTATTTGGGATTTGGGACTCACTATAACTGAGTTCTTCATGTCCCTCATAAAAGAAGCAAGATGAGAGGTAAGAATCAATAAATGGCAATGTAAAGAGCTCCTCTGTCTGAATGTGAGATCACTTGTCTCCTGAGACTCACTATAGTGGGAAGAAGGAGGATCGGGTTGAGGTGGAAGAAAGGATGGTGCTGGGAATCATACAGGAAGCATTATCTGCCATCCAGCCAGCCACCTGTTTGCATTATTCTGGCTTAAAGAGTGGTGTGCCGAGCCCCCCTCTGCAAAGTAGGACAAGAAGTTAGACCTCATGGATGAACGTGCTTGTTGTGCTCCTACAGCAGGCACAGTTTCACGTGTCCCACGGCTTCGGCCTCTGCGTGCAACATTTGCAGCACGTCCACTTCTTTGTCACTTACCGGAAGCCTTGTGCATTTTAAACTAGGTATATATGCCTGCAATGTTTCCTTTCTTAAAAGGAAAAAATGTTAATATTTAGCCATCACAAGGACTGTCGTTTTAATAGTGCAGTCGAAGCGGAGCATACACGTACTGAAGTAGTAATATGAAAACCAGTTTAGATGCCTTTAATCCTAAATTTTCCCTCCACTGAATGCAGGTAACAGCCCTTTTACTATAAAAAAGAACTATTTAACCCAGACAAATACTGTTATATTAACTGTACAGCAGCTGAGATGGTATACAAGTACTACAATACTAATATTAAACCTGCATAGTTGCCTTTAATGCTAAACTTTCCCTACACGGAAGGCGGGTAACAGCATTTTTACTACAGAAAGGAAAATATTTTGCCCTGAAAAGGACTGTTGTTTTAATGCTGAAGAAGCAGTATACAAGTAATGCAATAGCAAGATTATTATACTCTGACAACTAACCTCTCCCACCAATAACAACTTTCGCTGAACTGCTTCCTGAACACAATGAGCCGAGCATCGTGTCACCGGGTCTTATATAAGACCCCATGACGTGATGCGGCCGGCCAATCACAGTACTGCAAGTAACCAACATGGCTACGGCATTAGCGTGCATGCCAGGCGATCCTCTAATGTTCACTGACTGTCTAACAGGTACCAAATATGCAGGTTGGGAACTCAAGCATGGTACTTAAGCACATGCGATACTCGAGTGAGTAACAAGTGTGTCCAAGCACCCAGATGCTCAATCGATTATCGAGCAGTCGTGAGCATGCTCACTCATCACTAGTGTTTACGCCTGTTTAACCTAATAAAGAAATAAAAAAACTATGTGGAATCCACCCCATCTGGCCCATTTTTGTAACCAGCAAAGGTAAAGCAGACAGCTGTGAGCTAATAATATCAGACTGGGAAGTTCTATGGTTATTGGGCACTTCCCAGACTTAAAATACCAGTCTGCAACTGCCCCAGAAGTAGCACATCACATTAGATGCACTAATTCTGGAGTTTTGTCTAGTTCTTCCCAACTGCACTTCTGCAGTGGGTAATGGTAATTAGAGTTGATGTCAGCTGTGATTTGTCAAAAACCACAACTTGCATCAAGCCGTGGTATTAGTAATGGAGATATGTTCATCAGACAACCTCATTACTAGCCCAGTAATCAAAAAAAAATCACACACAGAAAAAAGAATTTTATTTAAAAAATACTCCCTGGCACTTTCCCTGGTTCAACAACTTATATTTTAAAGTTAAGAAAGCCACACAGGTTCACCATATTCCTAATAATCTTCTGTAATCACCTAATCTGAAGTACTGTAGTTCATCAAGAAATACATGAAAAATATAAAAAAATAGAAAAAATACACTATTCCTTGTTCACCAATTTATTTGAAGAAATGTTCTCACTGTCCTATATCGTTGAGATTTCCCCAAATCCGGCCCCGGCGCCTCTGAATAGCAATGACGTTTCTGCAATTCACAGTCGCTGGGTGTTGGCATTACCGCTCATCAGAATCGCCGGCCCAGGCTGCACTCTACGAGACCCGGGGCTCTGAACAGCAGTGACTTCAGTAACTATACCACTCATCAGAGTTTCCAGGTGTCACAGAGGGCAGTGTGATTCGGCAACGTCACATGACACTCATCAAACTTTTCAGGATGAACGTCTGAGCAATTTTTAATATGCTGATGTGAGCGAACCTGAACAGTCACAAACAGTAACAGTCACAATTGACTTTGCCTAGGCCAGACTTGAGTGCAGAAGTTAGCAATTTCCTTTAAACTTATAACACACAAGGACATGTAAATTATATTACTGCAGGATTCCTAGGCTTTTGTCCCCAAATTATAGAAGTTAGGAGTCAAAACTAAGAGTAGGACAACACATACCAAGCAGACAAACTAAATGACAAGAGGGAAAGCAAAAATGATTCCAGGGTTGGTATCAGGATCGGAGTCAAAATGTCCACACACAGGAGCCACCAGCCATGGCATCATCTGCAGCAAATAGTGCTGCCACAAACTGAAAAAACTACACGGGAGAAAAATTTCAGCTGCTTGAGGAAACCAGGTCCTGGAATAAGAAGCCTTAGGTCACTGTTAGGGTTCGATTTCCCGCTGCTGCACAAGGGGAGTCTCGAACCCGTCCCGCTGCGGTCTCCCATTCTCTGGCCGCAGTGGAGCCTGCTCAGCAGAGACGTCGGTCCAGGCGTCTTGCCCACTCCTCTACTGTGCAGTGACTTGCTGCTGCCTTTCCTGGATCTGCTATTATAGCCAGTGCTGGAGCAGTCGTCTTTGAGACAAAGTCCTGCGTTTTCCCATCTGAGCATGCCCAGAGTGAGATCTCTCATTGGAGATCAGGGGTCACATGTTCAGGTGCTGCAGCGGCTCCTATTGGTCCGCCAGGAAGGTCATGTAGCTACGTTTGTTTGTAACAGCTTCTCATTGGTCCTTGTTCCTTGAAGGTCCTGTAGCTGTTGCTATAAAAGGGTAGCATGGCTGGGCCGCCATGCGCTAATATCAATCATTGTATGCTATGCGCCAGTGTGGTCATGTGTATGTGTGGATAGGGACCCGGCTGAAATAAGCCACTAGAATACCGACTTAATCGGTGAGGAGTTTGGTATGGTAGCTGGTCAGGGTCGGTGTTCTAGATGCCCTAGATTACCGGCATAACCGGTGAGGAGTTTGATTGCCGTATTCAGGGTCTGGCGTTCAGACGCCATAGATTGCGGGTGACTCCCGCGAGGACATTAGCGCATGATCACGCTTTATGTGCGCTTATATCCTATGATTGTTAGCCTAGAAAAAATGGCACTTCCCATCATACAATGTAATCCAAAGAGCACTGGAAGCATTTGGCCATAAAATATTTACTTTATTAGAAAATGTACACAAATAACAAAAAACATTAAAAATGCGATGTCAATCCAATATGCTCCCATAGGTACGTATGTATAACTATCAAATTGCCTGCATTAAATATATATATATCAGCGGAAACAGCAATATTATTATTAATGTATCTGAATCGGATATAGGAGATGGTTGCATATCTAGTAGTTTAAAGGGAAGTATATTTTGATATACACATAGACTAAATGTTCATGTACAAGATATAAAATCTGACAGGTTGAAGCTGTGCTGAAGGGTTCATGTGAACCAAGTTACACAGCTAAATTACTATCGGTAGTATATATGGCACTAAGTGCCTATAAATAGACACAATGGATAGAAATAAATAGTAATTTGGGACACAGTGGAACCCTGTTCAATTTTATGGTAAATACCCTATCATATCCGAAGGGGACAGGCACCCATATGTATAGTATAGTACAATAAAGATAAAGGTGCCTTCTTCCCTGCAAATAACACAAATGCATGTGATGTAAATCTATGTATATAAAACAAAAAACACCACTGATGCTTAACAAAATTGCTGTCAGAGTAAATGAATCAAAAAGTATTCATGGCGGTAAATTAGGAAGTTCCATGTAGTCAAGTACTGAATACAAGAATTACTCCGACATAAAGAAAGCAGTGCAAAAATAAGCAGAGTAGAAACATATACGACCTTGGAACTGGAGCCCGGATTCCCCGACGCGCGTTTTGCGTTAGCTTCGTCTCTGGGGGTAAGTATGTGTGGTCTGGTAAATAATGTGCCCTTTTATATGTTTCGCAAATAAATAATCACCTGTTTAATTTCCTCATGTGGAGGATGTGTAGGAGCTCCCGGCGTGTGGCGCACCCTGAGTGCACGCCCACCGGGTGCCGGGTCACTCTCCCCTTCCGACGCGTCAGGAAGGGAAAGAAGCCACGGCATTTCCGGTTGGACGCGTCTCCCAGGCAACGTGCCACATCACATGATAACGTCCTTGGCCGCCCGGACACACCTCCACCCGACGCGTCAGAGTAGAGGCGGTCCAAAACAGCCCGAGGAACGTCAGCAAGCAATGGTAGATCCGGTGCAGCAGTCAGTGTGTTGAGACAAACCAGGACAAATGAAATATCCATTTGCGAAAAACACACTAGCAATAAATTTGTGTATATCTATTAGTTAATATACTGCTAGATGGCATTATTACTCACATCATAAATATACCTGAAGTGTCTATGAACAGATTTACCATATAGCAAAAATGTCCCTTAGAATGAATGAATGCAGTGTCTATTGTAACGGCACACAAAATCAACAAAAATATTGCACAATTAATAAATCAAACGATTAAAAACACAAATATAGACACATGCTACAGTGGATGTAGACGGAGAGGACGTTCAAAGATTATCAATAAGTATTGTCCATATTTATCACCGGATCTGTATAGCTGGATAAGGAAAAAAATGTTCACTTATTCCTCAGTCGGATTTGATCTGGAAAAGATGTTCACTTATTTCATGGTCGGATCAGATCCAAAGAAGTGTATCATAATCCTTATATTCTCATCCGGAAATTTCTTATATATATAATTCTTGCTTTGTCCTCACCAAGTATTTCGCATATTAGTAGTATGCATGTGTACTGGAAAATGGCAACAGAATAATTAAAATCAACAAACCCAAAACCACTAAAATTATAAGAAGGGGGCAAAGCTCAGAACCTCATTGAGTCCCTCAGGTTGTAGGGAGCCTATTTTATAGATCCACTTGGTTTCAGTTTGAGCTAGTTTTTTCCTCCAGTCACCACCTCTAGCGTCCACAAAGACTTTGTCTATCCCCATTACCTGCAATAATCCAGGGTCGCAACCATGGTATACTTTAAAGTGCCTTGGTATGGGTTTCAAAGTTGTAAGATCCTCAGTTTCTTGGGCATTTTTTATATCTCTATAATGCTCTCTAACCCGAACCTTCAAAGGTCTAGAGGTCATGCCCACGTATATTTTGGTACAGGGACAGGTAGCATAATATACAACCCCAGAGGAATTGCAGGTAATATGTTGGGTGACTTCGAACTGAGTACTACCATCGCTGGATAGGAAGAATGAAGCACGTCTCATGTTAGGACATGAGATACATCCATTACATGGAAAGAAACCCCATTTTGGGCCTGCAGATCCGAATGCTTTCTCTGGTTTATGGCCTCCATAATAGCTGTGTACTAGGGTGTCTCTTATATTGTTAGACCTTCTATATGTAATGGAAGGTATCGGGGGGACAAATTTCTCCAGGGTCCTATCCGTTAGCAATAATTGCCAATACTTTTCCAGGGCTTTTTTGACCTCCCACCATTTATCATTATATGTAGATATAAATCTAACTTTTTGTTGATCTGTATTTTTATTCCTATTTTTGGGGATCAATAGGTTAGTACGTACAGCCCGTTTGGCTTTGTTGAAACCTCTCTTTATGCTTCGTTTTGAATATCCTCTTGCTAGAAATCTGGAGGATAACTCCCTGGCTTGCTCCTCAAAAGCCTCCTCACTCGAGCAAATTCGTCTTGCCCTCAAAAACTGACCGGTTGGGATACCTTCCACCAGTGGTTTTGGATGAGAGGAAGTGGCATGGAGAATAGAATTCACCGCCGTTTCTTTGCGATGTACGTTAGTCTGTAGATAACCGTTACTCCCTTTAGTTATTAGGATGTCAAGGAAGTCGATGCTGGTCTGGCTGTATTTGCATGTCAGCTTGATATTCAGGGAGTTGTCATTCAAAATAGAAAGAAATTCAAGAAGGTCCCGCTCTGTCCCCTGCCATATCATCAGTATATCATCAATATACCGGACCCAGAGCAGGACCTTCTCGATGAATGCAACTGGGTTGGTAAAGAAAATCCTGCGTTCCCACATTCCCAAAAAGAGGTTGGCATAAGAGGGGGCAAATGCCGCCCCCATAGCCGTACCTTGCTTTTGCAAATAGATGTTTTCCCTGAATAGGAAGTAGTTATGCTCCAAAGCAAATTTGAGCAATATTAGCAAAAAATCAGCCAGACCAGCATCAAGTTCGGACATCATCAGGTACATTTTGGTGGCTTGCAGACCGTCTTTATGATGTATGGATGTGTATAGAGACTCAACGTCAAAACTTACCATCCACATATCTGCATCCATAGGGATCCCCTCGATTTTTTTAAGGACATCTCCCGTATCTCTCACATATGAGGGAAGATCCACAACCATAGGCTTTAAATAAAAATCTAGATATTTGGATATGACCTCGCATAAGCTTCCGTTACCCGACACAATAGGGCGCCCAGGGGGATTTATCTTATCTTTGTGTACTTTGGGTAGAAAATAGACACATGCCACCTTGGGGTATTTGGGAATTAAGTTATCCCTCAGTTCCTTGGTAATAACACCCCCTCTAAATGCCCCCTCCAAAATTTCACCAATTTCATTTTGATACTTAATAGTTGGATTATAGGTCAAGCGTTGATAACATGCATTATCCCGCAATTGTCTAAGGGCTTCTTTCTCATATAATTTTTCAGGCCATATCACCACATTGCCCCTTTGTCCGCAGGTTTTACAATCACCCCCTTGAGGTTGCGTAATTCCTCAAGTGCTCTCCTTTGGACAAAGGATAAATTGCCTCGGGTGACATGTGGTGAAATTTTCTCAAATTCGCTAGTGACCAATTTAACAAATAATTCAATATTGGGGAAAATATTTAGAGGGGGAAATTTTTTGGGAACTGGTGGCATAAACTTACCCTTATGGTTAGATATATCACCCTCCTCATCTAATTCCTCCAGAACAGAGATAGCTTCAAGTTCTTTAGTATTCCAGTCATCACCATGTCTATTTTTTTCATGCAATTTTTTGAGAATTAGTTTACGTGCAAATAGGTGTAGATCAGTCACTGCTGCAAAAGAGTTAAATGAGGCCGTGGGTGAAAAGGAAAGTCCAAGACTAAGTACTTCAATTTGAGGTTTTGTCAGTACGACATCAGATAAATTAATTACCTGCAATTTTGAAGACGTAGTATCATTCCTCCTATCCCTTCTTTTATAATGATCATAACGTCTTCTGTTGGCATTCCTTCTCAAATTATAAGTTCGACTACCCCCACTATTGTCCTCTTCTCTGGATGAGACCGAGGATATAGATGAAGATCTAATGCTAATACTACCATCTTTCTTAGTAGTTTGCCACCTATAAACAGTTCCGTTCTTGAAATCATTAAGATCTCTTTGGAATTTTCTAGTCTTAGTGTCCTTGACTTCCTTTTCCCATATGTTTAGTTGGGTATCCATGTCCTTATAAAAAGTTTCTACTTCCAATCCTGAAAGTGTTTCAAGTAATTTTATTTTAGTTTGCTCAATATCAGTATCCAATTGATCTAGGCTTTTTTTATTATTCCCAATCAATAACTCAATTGGTGATCTGGAGCAGATATTGCAAGCTTCTTCCCATCTGGTTTTAAATATAGGATCCTCCACAGGGTATGACGGCATGATCCTTACTCTTAACCCCCGAGGGACAAGATTTTTGGCTAAATAATTTTCTAGCGAAGCCTTGGTCCACCACATTCTAGTTCTGTTTTTAAGTAAATTTTTCATTGCACTCTTGAGGTCTGATTTTTGCCCACCTTCTACAGAACTATTGGATACAACATCGCCTTTAAAAACCGTGTCCATGCAGGTAAGCCAGGTATGATCCCTCGCTTTAATGTCCATACTGGCAAATACTGTAACAAAGTACAGAGATAAGGTCAAAATATATCCTATGATTGTTAGCCTAGAAAAAATGGCACTTCCCATCATACAATGTAATCCAAAGAGCACTGGAAGCATTTGGCCATAAAATATTTACTTTATTAGAAAATGTACACAAATAACAAAAAACATTAAAAATGCGATGTCAATCCAATATGCTCCCATAGGTACGTATGTATAACTATCAAATTGCCTGCATTAAATATATATATATATCAGCGGAAACAGCAATATTATTATTAATGTATCTGAATCGGATATAGGAGATGGTTGCATATCTAGTAGTTTAAAGGGAAGTATATTTTGATATACACATAGACTAAATGTTCATGTACAAGATATAAAATCTGACAGGTTGAAGCTGTGCTGAAGGGTTCATGTGAACCTCGTTCAGCCTAATAAAGTTACACAGCTAAATTACTATCGGTAGTATATATGGCACTAAGTGCCTATAAATAGACACAATGGATAGAAATAAATAGTAATTTGGGACACAGTGGAACCCTGTTCAATTTTATGGTAAATACCCTATCATATCCGAAGGGGACAGGCACCCATATGTATAGTATAGTACAATAAAGATAAAGGTGCCTTCTTCCCCTGCAGATAACACAAATGCATGTGATGTAAATCTATGTATATAAAACAAAAAACACCACTGATGCTTAACAAAATTGCTGTCAGAGTAAATGAATCAAAAAGTATTCATGGCGGTAAATTAGGAAGTTCCATGTAGTCAAGTACTGAATACAAGAATTACTCCGACATAAAGAAAGCAGTGCAAAAATAAGCAGAGTAGAAACATATACGACCTTGGAACTGGAGCCCGGATTCCCCGACGCGCGTTTCGCGTTAGCTTCGTCTCTGGGGGTAAGTATGTGTGGTCTGGTAAATGATGTGCCCTTTTATATGCTTCGCAAATAAATAATCACCTGTTTAATTTCCTCATGTGGAGGATGTGTAGGAGCTCCCGGCGTGTGACGCACCCTGAGTGCACGCCCACCGGGTGCCGGGTCACTCTCCCCTTCCGACGCGTCAGGAAGGGAAAGAAGCCACGGCATTTCCGGTTGGACGCGTCTCCCAGGCAACGTGCCACATCACATGATAACGTCCTTGGCCGCCCGGACACACCTCCACCCGACGCGTCAGAGTAGAGGCGGTCCAAAACAGCCCGAGGAACGTCAGCAAGCAATGGTAGATCCGGAGCAGCAGTCAGTGTGTTGAGACAAACCAGGACAAATGAAATATCCATTTGCGAAAAACACACTAGCAATAAATTTGTGTATATCTATTAGTTAATATACTGCTAGATGGCATTATTACTCACATCATAAATATATCTGAAGTGTCTATGAACAGATTTACCATATAGCAAAAATGTCCCTTAGAATGAATGAATGCAGTGTCTATTGTAACGGCACACAAAATCAACAAAAATATTGCACAATTAATAAATCAAACGATTAAAAACACAAATATAGACACATGCTACAATGGATGTAGACGGAGAGGACGTTCAAAGATTATCAATAAGTATTGTCCATATTTATCACCGGATCTGTATAGCTGGATAAGGAAAAAAATGTTCACTTATTCCTCAGTCGGATTTGATCTGGAAAAGATGTTCACTTATTTCATGGTCGGATCAGATCCAAAGAAGTGTATCATAATCCTTATATTCTCATCCGGAAATTTCTTATATATATAATTCTTGCTTTGTCCTCACCAAGCATTTCGCATATTAGTAGTATGCATGTGTACTGGAAAATGGCAACAGAATAATTAAAATCAACAAACCCAAAACCACTAAAATTATAAGAAGGGGGCAAAGCTCAGAACCTCATTGAGTCCCTCAGGTTGTAGGGAGCCTATTTTATAGATCCACTTGGTTTCAGTTTGAGCTAGTTTTTTCCTCCAGTCACCACCTCTAGCGTCCACAAAGACTTTGTCTATCCCCATTACCTGCAATAATCCAGGGTCGCAACCATGGTATACTTTAAAGTGCCTTGGTATGGGTTTCAAAGTTGTAAGATCCTCAGTTTCTTGGGCATTTTTTATATCTCTATAATGCTCTCTAACCCGAACCTTCAAAGGTCTAGAGGTCATGCCCACGTATATTTTGGTACAGGGACAGGTAGCATAATATACAACCCAGAGGAATTGCAGGTAATATGTTGGGTGACTTCGAACTGAGTACTACCATCGCTGGATAGGAAGAATGAAGCACGTCTCATGTTAGGACATGAGATACATCCATTACATGGAAAGAAACCCCATTTTGGGCCTGCAGATCCGAATGCTTTCTCTGGTTTATGGCCTCCATAATAGCTGTGTACTAGGGTGTCTCTTATATTGTTAGACCTTCTATATGTAATGGAAGGTATCGGGGGGACAAATTTCTCCAGGGTCCTATCCGTTAGCAATAATTGCCAATACTTTTCCAGGGCTTTTTTGACCTCCCACCATTTATCATTATATGTAGATATAAATCTAACTTTTTGTTGATCTGTATTTTTATTCCTATTTTTGGGGATCAATAGGTTAGTACGTACAGCCCGTTTGGCTTTGTTGAAACCTCTCTTTATGCTTCGTTTTGAATATCCTCTTGCTAGAAATCTGGAGGATAACTCCCTGGCTTGCTCCTCAAAAGCCTCCTCACTCGAGCAAATTCGTCTTGCCCTCAAAAACTGACCGGTTGGGATACCTTCCACCAGTGGTTTTGGATGAGAGGAAGTGGCATGGAGAATAGAATTCACCGCCGTTTCTTTGCGATGTACGTTAGTCTGTAGATAACCGTTACTCCCTTTAGTTATTAGGATGTCAAGGAAGTCGATGCTGGTCTGGCTGTATTTGCATGTCAGCTTGATATTCAGGGAGTTGTCATTCAAAATAGAAAGAAATTCAAGAAGGTCCCGCTCTGTCCCCTGCCATATCATCAGTATATCATCAATATACCGGACCCAGAGCAGGACCTTCTCGATGAATGCAACTGGGTTGGTAAAGAAAATCCTGCGTTCCCACATTCCCAAAAAGAGGTTGGCATAAGAGGGGGCAAATGCCGCCCCCATAGCCGTACCTTGCTTTTGCAAATAGATGTTTTCCCTGAATAGGAAGTAGTTATGCTCCAAAGCAAATTTGAGCAATATTAGCAAAAAATCAGCCAGACCAGCATCAAGTTCGGACATCATCAGGTACATTTTGGTGGCTTGCAGACCGTCTTTATGATGTATGGATGTGTATAGAGACTCAACGTCAAAACTTACCATCCACATATCTGCATCCATAGGGATCCCCTCGATTTTTTTAAGGACATCTCCCGTATCTCTCACATATGAGGGAAGATCCACAACCATAGGCTTTAAATAAAAATCTAGATATTTGGATATGACCTCGCATAAGTTTCCGTTACCCGACACAATAGGGCGCCCAGGGGGATTTATCTTATCTTTGTGTACTTTGGGTAGAAAATAGACACATGCCACCTTGGGGTATTTGGGAATTAAGTTATCCCTCAGTTCCTTGGTAATAACACCCCCTCTAAATGCCCCCTCCAAAATTTCACCAATTTCATTTTGATACTTAATAGTTAGATTATAGGTCAAGCGTTGATAACATGCATTATCCCGCAATTGTCTAAGGGCTTCTTTCTCATATAATTTTTCAGGCCATATCACCACATTGCCCCCTTTGTCCGCAGGTTTTACAATCACCCCCTTGAGGTTGCGTAATTCCTCAAGTGCTCTCCTTTGACAAAGGATAAATTGCCTCGGGTGACATGTGGTGAAATTTTCTCAAATTCGCTAGTGACCAATTTAACAAATAATTCAATATTGGGGAAAATATTTAGAGGGGGAAATTTTTTGGGAACTGGTGGCATAAACTTACCCTTATGGTTAGATATATCACCCTCCTCATCTAATTCCTCCAGAACAGAGATAGCTTCAAGTTCTTTAGTATTCCAGTCATCACCATGTCTATTTTTTTCATGCAATTTTTTGAGAATTAGTTTACGTGCAAATAGGTGTAGATCAGTCACTGCTGCAAAAGAGTTAAATGAGGCCGTGGGTGAAAAGGAAAGTCCAAGACTAAGTACTTCAATTTGAGGTTTTGTCAGTACGACATCAGATAAATTAATTACCTGCAATTTTGAAGACGTAGTATCATTCCTCCTATCCCTTCTTTTATAATGATCATAACGTCTTCTGTTGGCATTCCTTCTCAAATTATAAGTTCGACTACCCCCACTATTGTCCTCTTCTCTGGATGAGACCGAGGATATAGATGAAGATCTAATGCTAATACTACCATCTTTCTTAGTAGTTTGCCACCTATAAACAGTTCCGTTCTTGAAATCATTAAGATCTCTTTGGAATTTTCTAGTCTTAGTGTCCTTGACTTCCTTTTCCCATATGTTTAGTTGGGTATCCATGTCCTTATAAAAAGTTTCTACTTCCAATCCTGAAAGTGTTTCAAGTAATTTTATTTTAGTTTGCTCAATATCAGTATCCAATTGATCTAGGCTTTTTTTATTATTCCCAATCAATAACTCAATTAGTGATCTGGAGCAGATATTGCAAGCTTCTTCCCATCTGGTTTTAAATATAGGATCCTCCACAGGGTATGACGGCATGATCCTTACTCTTAACCCCCGAGGGACAAGATTTTGGCTAAATAATTTTCTAGCGAAGCCTTGGTCCACCACATTCTAGTTCTTTTTTAAGTAAATTTTTCATTGCACTCTTGAGGTCTGATTTTTGCCCACCTTCTACAGAACTATTGGATACAACATCGCCTTTAAAAACCGTGTCCATGCAGGTAAGCCAGGTATGATCCCTCGCTTTAATGTCCATACTGGCAAATACTGTAACAAAGTACAGAGATAAGGTCAAAATATATCCTATGATTGTTAGCCTAGAAAAAATGGCACTTCCCATCATACAATGTAATCCAAAGAGCACTGGAAGCATTTGGCCATAAAATATTTACTTTATTAGAAAATGTACACAAATAACAAAAAACATTAAAAATGCGATGTCAATCCAATATGCTCCCATAGGTACGTATGTATAACTATCAAATTGCCTGCATTAAATATATATATATATATATATCAGCGGAAACAGCAATATTATTATTAATGTATCTGAATCGGATATAGGAGATGGTTGCATATCTAGTAGTTTAAAGGGAAGTATATTTTGATATACACATAGACTAAATGTTCATGTACAAGATATAAAATCTGACAGGTTGAAGCTGTGCTGAAGGGTTCATGTGAACCTCGTTCAGCCTAATAAAGTTACACAGCTAAATTACTATCGGTAGTATATATGGCACTAAGTGCCTATAAATAGACACAATGGATAGAAATAAATAGTAATTTGGGACACAGTGGAACCCTGTTCAATTTTATGGTAAATACCCTATCATATCCGAAGGGGACAGGCACCCATATGTATAGTATAGTACAATAAAGATAAAGGTGCCTTCTTCCCCTGCAGATAACACAAATGCATGTGATGTAAATCTATGTATATAAAACAAAAAACACCACTGATGCTTAACAAAATTGCTGTCAGAGTAAATGAATCAAAAAGTATTCATGGCGGTAAATTAGGAAGTTCCATGTAGTCAAGTACTGAATACAAGAATTACTCCGACATAAAGAAAGCAGTGCAAAAATAAGCAGAGTAGAAACATATACGACCTTGGAACTGGAGCCCGGATTCCCCGACGCGCGTTTCGCGTTAGCTTCGTCTCTGGGGGTAAGTATGTGTGGTCTGGTAAATGATGTGCCCTTTTATATGCTTCGCAAATAAATAATCACCTGTTTAATTTCCTCATGTGGAGGATGTGTAGGAGCTCCCGGCGTGTGACGCACCCTGAGTGCACGCCCACCGGGTGCCGGGTCACTCTCCCCTTCCGACGCGTCAGGAAGGGAAAGAAGCCACGGCATTTCCGGTTGGACGCGTCTCCCAGGCAACGTGCCACATCACATGATAACGTCCTTGGCCGCCCGGACACACCTCCACCCGACGCGTCAGAGTAGAGGCGGTCCAAAACAGCCCGAGGAACGTCAGCAAGCAATGGTAGATCCGGAGCAGCAGTCAGTGTGTTGAGACAAACCAGGACAAATGAAATATCCATTTGCGAAAAACACACTAGCAATAAATTTGTGTATATCTATTAGTTAATATACTGCTAGATGCATTATTACTCACATCATAAATATATCTGAAGTGTCTATGAACAGATTTACCATATAGCAAAAATGTCCCTTAGAATGAATGAATGCAGTGTCTATTGTAACGGCACACAAAATCAACAAAAATATTGCACAATTAATAAATCAAACGATTAAAAACACAAATATAGACACATGCTACAATGGATGTAGACGGAGAGGACGTTCAAAGATTATCAATAAGTATTGTCCATATTTATCACCGGATCTGTATAGCTGGATAAGGAAAAAAATGTTCACTTATTCCTCAGTCGGATTTGATCTGGAAAAGATGTTCACTTATTTCATGGTCGGATCAGATCCAAAGAAGTGTATCATAATCCTTATATTCTCATCCGGAAATTTCTTATATATATAATTCTTGCTTTGTCCTCACCAAGCATTTCGCATATTAGTAGTATGCATGTGTACTGGAAAATGGCAACAGAATAATTAAAATCAACAAACCCAAAACCACTAAAATTATAAGAAGGGGGCAAAGCTCAGAACCTCATTGAGTCCCTCAGGTTGTAGGGAGCCTATTTTATAGATCCACTTGGTTTCAGTTTGAGCTAGTTTTTTCCTCCAGTCACCACCTCTAGCGTCCACAAAGACTTTGTCTATCCCCATTACCTGCAATAATCCAGGGTCGCAACCATGGTATACTTTAAAGTGCCTTGGTATGGGTTTCAAAGTTGTAAGATCCTCAGTTTCTTGGGCATTTTTATATCTCTATAATGCTCTCTAACCCGAACCTTCAAAGGTCTAGAGGTCATGCCCACGTATATTTTGGTACAGGGACAGGTAGCATAATATACAACCCCAGAGGAATTGCAGGTAATATGTTGGGTGACTTCGAACTGAGTACTACCATCGCTGGATAGGAAGAATGAAGCACGTCTCATGTTAGGACATGAGATACATCCATTACATGGAAAGAAACCCCATTTTGGGCCTGCAGATCCGAATGCTTTCTCTGGTTTATGGCCTCCATAATAGCTGTGTACTAGGGTGTCTCTTATATTGTTAGACCTTCTATATGTAATGGAAGGTATCGGGGGGACAAATTTCTCCAGGGTCCTATCCGTTAGCAATAATTGCCAATACTTTTCCAGGGCTTTTTTGACCTCCCACCATTTATCATTATATGTAGATATAAATCTAACTTTTTGTTGATCTGTATTTTTATTCCTATTTTTGGGGATCAATAGGTTAGTACGTACAGCCCGTTTGGCTTTGTTGAAACCTCTCTTTATGCTTCGTTTTGAATATCCTCTTGCTAGAAATCTGGAGGATAACTCCCTGGCTTGCTCCTCAAAAGCCTCCTCACTCGAGCAAATTCGTCTTGCCCTCAAAAACTGACCGGTTGGGATACCTTCCACCAGTGGTTTTGGATGAGAGGAAGTGGCATGGAGAATAGAATTCACCGCCGTTTCTTTGCGATGTACGTTAGTCTGTAGATAACCGTTACTCCCTTTAGTTATTAGGATGTCAAGGAAGTCGATGCTGGTCTGGCTGTATTTGCATGTCAGCTTGATATTCAGGGAGTTGTCATTCAAAATAGAAAGAAATTCAAGAAGGTCCCGCTCTGTCCCCTGCCATATCATCAGTATATCATCAATATACCGGACCCAGAGCAGGACCTTCTCGATGAATGCAACTGGGTTGGTAAAGAAAATCCTGCGTTCCCACATTCCCAAAAAGAGGTTGGCATAAGAGGGGGCAAATGCCGCCCCCATAGCCGTACCTTGCTTTTGCAAATAGATGTTTTCCCTGAATTGGAAGTAGTTATGCTCCAAAGCAAATTTGAGCAATATTAGCAAAAAATCAGCCAGACCAGCATCAAGTTCGGACATCATCAGGTACATTTTGGTGGCTTGCAGACCGTCTTTATGATGTATGGATGTGTATAGAGACTCAACGTCAAAACTTACCATCCACATATCTGCATCCATAGGGATCCCCTCGATTTTTTTAAGGACATCTCCCGTATCTCTCACATATGAGGGAAGATCCACAACCATAGGCTTTAAATAAAAATCTAGATATTTGGATATGACCTCGCATAAGCTTCCGTTACCCGACACAATAGGGCGCCCAGGGGGATTTATCTTATCTTTGTGTACTTTGGGTAGAAAATAGACACATGCCACCTTGGGGTATTTGGGAATTAAGTTATCCCTCAGTTCCTTGGTAATAACACCCCCTCTAAATGCCCCCTCCAAAATTTCACCAATTTCATTTTGATACTTAATAGTTGGATTATAGGTCAAGCGTTGATAACATGCATTATCCCGCAATTGTCTAAGGGCTTCTTTCTCATATAATTTTTCAGGCCATATCACCACATTGCCCCCTTTGTCCGCAGGTTTTACAATCACCCCCTTGAGGTTGCGTAATTCCTCAAGTGCTCTCCTTTGGACAAAGGATAAATTGCCTCGGGTGACATGTGGTGAAATTTTCTCAAATTCGCTAGTGACCAATTTAACAAATAATTCAATATTGGGGAAAATATTTAGAGGGGGAAATTTTTTGGGAACTGGTGGCATAAACTTACCTTATGGTTAGATATATCACCCTCCTCATCTAATTCCTCCAGAACAGAGATAGCTTCAAGTTCTTTAGTATTCCAGTCATCACCATGTCTATTTTTTTCATGCAATTTTTTGAGAATTAGTTTACGTGCAAATAGGTGTAGATCAGTCACTGCTGCAAAAGAGTTAAATGAGGCCGTGGGTGAAAAGGAAAGTCCAAGACTAAGTACTTCAATTTGAGGTTTTGTCAGTACGACATCAGATAAATTAATTACCTGCAATTTTGAAGACGTAGTATCATTCCTCCTATCCCTTCTTTTATAATGATCATAACGTCTTCTGTTGGCGTTCCTTCTCAATTATAAGTTCGACTACCCCCACTATTGTCCTCTTCTCTGGATGAGACCGAGGATATAGATGAAGATCTAATGCTAATACTACCATCTTTCTTAGTAGTTTGCCACCTATAAACAGTTCCGTTCTTGAAATCATTAAGATCTCTTTGGAATTTTCTAGTCTTAGTGTCCTTGACTTCCTTTTCCCATATGTTTAGTTGGGTATCCATGTCCTTATAAAAAGTTTCTACTTCCAATCCTGAAAGTGTTTCAAGTAATTTTATTTTAGTTTGCTCAATATCAGTATCCAATTGATCTAGGCTTTTTTTATTATTCCCAATCAATAACTCAATTAGTGATCTGGAGCAGATATTGCAAGCTTCTTCCCATCTGGTTTTAAATATAGGATCCTCCACAGGGTATGACGGCATGATCCTTACTCTTAACCCCCGAGGGACAAGATTTTTGGCTAAATAATTTTCTAGCGAAGCCTTGGTCCACCACATTCTAGTTCTCTTTTTAAGTAAATTTTTCATTGCACTCTTGAGGTCTGATTTTTGCCCACCTTCTACAGAACTATTGGATACAACATCGCCTTTAAAAACCGTGTCCATGCAGGTAAGCCAGGTATGATCCCTCGCTTTAATGTCCATACTGGCAAATACTGTAACAAAGTACAGAGATAAGGTCAAAATATATCCTATGATTGTTAGCCTAGAAAAAATGGCACTTCCCATCATACAATGTAATCCAAAGAGCACTGGAAGCATTTGGCCATAAAATATTTACTTTATTAGAAAATGTACACAAATAACAAAAAACATTAAAAATGCGATGTCAATCCAATATGCTCCCATAGGTACGTATGTATAACTATCAAATTGCCTGCATTAAATATATATATATATCAGCGGAAAACAGCAATATTATTATTAATGTATCTGAATCGGATATAGGAGATGGTTGCATATCTAGTAGTTTAAAGGGAAGTATATTTTGATATACACATAGACTAAATGTTCATGTACAAGATATAAAATCTGACAGGTTGAAGCTGTGCTGAAGGGTTCATGTGAACCTCGTTCAGCCTAATAAAGTTACACAGCTAAATTACTATCGTAGTATATATGGCACTAAGTGCCTATAAATAGACACAATGGATAGAAATAAATAGTAATTTGGGACACAGTGGAACCCTGTTCAATTTTATGGTAAATACCCTATCATATCCGAAGGGGACAGGCACCCATATGTATAGTATAGTACAATAAAGATAAAGGTGCCTTCTTCCCCTGCAGATAACACAAATGCATGTGATGTAAATCTATGTATATAAAACAAAAAAACACCACTGATGCTTAACAAAATTGCTGTCAGAGTAAATTAATCAAAAAGTATTCATGGCGGTAAATTAGGAAGTTCCATGTAGTCAAGTACTGAATACAAGAATTACTCCGACATAAAGAAAGCAGTGCAAAAATAAGCAGAGTAGAAACATATACGACCTTGGAACTGGAGCCCGGATTCCCCGACGCGCGTTTCGCGTTAGCTTCGTCTCTGGGGGTATGTGTGGTCTGGTAAATGATGTGCCCTTTTATATGTTTCGCAAATAAATAATCACCTGTTTAATTTCCTCATGTGGAGGATGTGTAGGAGCTCCCGGCGTGTGACGCACCCTGAGTGCACGCCCACCGGGTGCCGGGTCACTCTCCCCTTCCGACGCGTCAGGAAGGGAAAGAAGCCACGGCATTTCCGGTTGGACGCGTCTCCCAGGCAACGTGCCACATCACATGATAACGTCCTTGGCCGCCCGGACACACCTCCACCCGACGCGTCAGAGTAGAGGCGGTCCAAAACAGCCCGAGGAACGTCAGCAAGCAATGGTAGATCCGGAGCAGCAGTCAGTGTGTTGAGACAAACCAGGACAAATGAAATATCCATTTGCGAAAAAAACACTAGCAATAAATTTGTGTATATCTATTAGTTAATATACTGCTAGATGGCATTATTACTCACATCATAAATATATCTGAAGTGTCTATGAACAGATTTACCATATAGCAAAAATGTCCCTTAGAATGAATGAATGCAGTGTCTATTGTAACGGCACACAAAATCAACAAAAATATTGCACATTTAATAAATCAAACGATTAAAAACACAAATATAGACACATGCTACAATGGATGTAGCCGGAGAGGACGTTCAAAGACAGCCAGACCAGCATCGACTTCCTTGACATCCTAATAACTAAAGGGAGTAACGGTTATCTACAGACTAACGTACATCGCAAATAAACGGCGGTGAATTCTATTCTCCATGCCACTTCCTCTCATCCAAAACCACTGGTGGAAGGTTTCCCAACCGGTCAGTTTTTGAGGGCAAGACGAATTTGCTCGAGTGAGGAGGCTTTTGAGGAGCAAGCCAGGGAGTTATCCTCCAGATTTCTAGCAAGAGGATATTCAAAACGAAGCATAAAGAGAGGTTTCAACAAAGCCAAACGGGCTGTACGTACTAACCTATTGATCCCCAAAAATAGGAATGAAAATACAGATCAACAAAAAGTTAGATTTATATCTACATATAATGATAAATGGTGGGAGGTCAAAAAAGCCCTGGAAAAGTATTGGCAATTATTGCTAACGGATAGGACCCTGGAGAAATTTGTCCCCCCGATACCTTCCATTACATATAGAAGGTCTAACAATATAAGAGACACCCTAGTACACAGCTATTATGGAGGCCATAAACCAGAGAAAGCATTCGGATCTGCAGGCCCAAAATGGGGTTTCTTTCCATGTAATGGATGTATTCATGTCCTAACATGAGACGTGCTTCATTCTTCCTATCCAGCGATGGTAGTACTCAGTTCGAAGTCACCCAACATATTACCTGCAATTCCTCTGGGGTTGTATATTATGCTACCTGTCCCTGTACCAAAATATACGTGGGCATGACCTCTAGACCTTTGAAGGTTCGGGTTAGAGAGCATTATAGAGATATAAAAAATGCCCAAGAAACTGAGGATCTTACAACTTTGAAACCCATACCAAGGCACTTTAAAGTATACCATGGTTGCGACCCTGGATTATTGCAGGTAATGGGGATAGACAAAGTCTTTGTGGACGCTAGAGGTGGTGACTGGAGGAAAAAACTAGCTCAAACTGAAACCAAGTGGATCTATAAAATAGGCTCCCTACAACCTGAGGGACTCAATGAGGTTCTGAGCTTTGCCCCCTTCTTATAATTTTAGTGGTTTTGGGTTTGTTGATTTTAATTATTCTGTTGCCATTTTCCAGTACACATGCATACTACTAATATGCGAAATACTTGGTGAGGACAAAGCAAGAATTATATATATAAGAAATTTCCGGATGAGAATATAAGGATTATGATACACTTCTTTGGATCTGATCCGACCATGAAATAAGTGAACATCTTTTCCAGATCAAATCCGACTGAGGAATAAGTGAACATTTTTTTCCTTATCCAGCTATACAGATCCGGTGATAAATATGGACAATACTTATTGATAATCTTTGAACGTCCTCTCCGTCTACATCCACTGTAGCATGTGTCTATATTTGTGTTTTTAATCGTTTGATTTATTAATTGTGCAATATTTTTGTTGATTTTGTGTGCCGTTACAATAGACACTGCATTCATTCATTCTAAGGGACATTTTTGCTATATGGTAAATCTGTTCATAGACACTTCAGGTATATTTATGATGTGAGTAATAATGCCATCTAGCAGTATATTAACTAATAGATATACACAAATTTATTGCTAGTGTGTTTTTCGCAAATGGATATTTCATTTGTCCTGGTTTGTCTCAACACACTGACTGCTGCACCGGATCTACCATTGCTTGCTGACGTTCCTCGGGCTGTTTTGGACCGCCTCTACTCTGACGCGTCGGGTGGAGGTGTGTCCGGGCGGCCAAGGACGTTATCATGTGATGTGGCACGTTGCCTGGGAGACGCGTCCAACCGGAAATGCCGTGGCTTCTTTCCCTTCCTGACGCGTCGGAAGGGGAGAGTGACCCGGCACCCGGTGGGCGTGCACTCAGGGTGCGTCACACGCCGGGAGCTCCTACACATCCTCCACATGAGGAAATTAAACAGGTGATTATTTATTTGCGAAACATATAAAAGGGCACATTATTTACCAGACCACACATACTTACCCCCAGAGACGAAGCTAACGCAAACGCGCGTCGGGGAATCCGGGCTCCAGTTCCAAGGTCGTATATGTTTCTACTCTGCTTATTTTTGCACTGCTTTCTTTATGTCGGAGTAATTCTTGTATTCAGTACTTGACTACATGGAACTTCCTAATTTACCGCCATGAATACTTTTTGATTCATTTACTCTGACAGCAATTTTGTTAAGCATCAGTGGTGTTTTTTGTTTTATATACATAGATTTACATCACATGCATTTGTGTTATCTGCAGGGGAAGAAGGCACCTTTATCTTTATTGTACTATACTATACATATGGGTGCCTGTCCCCTTCGGATATGATAGGGTATTTACCATAAAATTGAACAGGGTTCCACTGTGTCCCAAATTACTATTTATTTCTATCCATTGTGTCTATTTATAGGCACTTAGTGCCATATATACTACCGATAGTAATTTAGCTGTGTAACTTTATTAGGCTGAACGAGGTTCACATGAACCCTTCAGCACAGCTTCAACCTGTCAGATTTTATATCTTGTACATGAACATTTAGTCTATGTGTATATCAAAATATACTTCCCTTTAAACTACTAGATATGCAACCATCTCCTATATCCGATTCAGATACATTAATAATAATATTGCTGTTTCCGCTGATATATATATATATATTTAATGCAGGCAATTTGATAGTTATACATACGTACCTATGGGAGCATATTGGATTGACATCGCATTTTTAATGTTTTTTGTTATTTGTGTACATTTTCTAATAAAGTAAATATTTTATGGCCAAATGCTTCCAGTGCTCTTTGGATTACATTGTATGATGGGAAGTGCCATTTTTTCTAGGCTAACAATCATAGGATATATTTTGACCTTATCTCTGTACTTTGTTACAGTATTTGCCAGTATGGACATTAAAGCGAGGGATCATACCTGGCTTACCTGCATGGACACGGTTTTTAAAGGCGATGTTGTATCCAATAGTTCTGTAGAAGGTGGGCAAAAATCAGACCTCAAGAGTGCAATGAAAAATTTACTTAAAAAGAGAACTAGAATGTGGTGGACCAAGGCTTCGCTAGAAAATTATTTAGCCAAAAATCTTGTCCCTCCGGGGTTAAGAGTAAGGATCATGCCTCATACCCTGTGGAGGATCCTATATTTAAAACCAGATGGGAAGAAGCTTGCAATATCTGCTCCAGATCACTAATTGAGTTATTGATTGGGAATAATAAAAAAAGCCTAGATCAATTGGATACTGATATTGAGCAAACTAAAATAAAATTACTTGAAACACTTTCAGGATTGGTAGTAGAAACTTTTTATAAGGACATGGATACCCAACTAAACATATGGGAAAAGGAAGTCAAGGACACTAAGACTAGAAAATTCCAAAGAGATCTTAATGATTTTAAGAACGGAACTGTTTATAGGTGGCAAACTACAAAGAAAGATGGTAGTATTAGCATTAGATCTTCATCTATATCCTCGGTCTCATCCAGAGAAGAGGACAATAGTGGGGGTAGTCGAACTTATAATTTGAGAAGGAACGCCAACAGAAGACGTTATGATCATTATAAAAGAAGGGATAGGAGGAATGATACTACGTCTTCAAAATTGCAGGTAATTAATTTATCTGATGTCGTACTGACAAAACCTCAAATTGAAGTACTTAGTCTTGGACTTTCCTTTTCACCCACGGCCTCATTTAACTCTTTTGCAGCAGTGACTGATCTACACCTATTTGCACGTAAACTAATTCTCAAAAAATTGCATGAAAAAAATAGACATGGTGATGACTGGAATACTAAAGAACTTGAAGCTATCTCTGTTCTGGAGGAATTAGATGAGGAGGGTGATATATCTAACCATAAGGGTAAGTTTATGCCACCAGTTCCCAAAAAATTTCCCCCTCTAAATATTTTCCCCAATATTGAATTATTTGTTAAATTGGTCACTAGCGAATTTGAGAAAATTTCACCACATGTCACCCGAGGCAATTTATCCTTTGTCCAAAGGAGAGCACTTGAGGAATTACGCAACCTCAAGGGGGTGATTGTAAAACCTGCGGACAAAGGGGGCAATGTGGTGATATGGCCTGAAAAATTATATGAAAAAGAAGCCCTTAGACAATTGCGGGATAATGCATGTTATCAACGCTTGACCTATAATCCAACTATTAAGTATCAAAATGAAATTGGTGAAATTTTGGAGGGGGCATTTAGAGGGGGTGTTATTACCAAGGAACTGAGGGATAACTTAATTCCCAAATACCCCAAGGTGGCATGTGTCTATTTTCTACCCAAAGTACACAAAGATAAGATAAATCCCCCTGGGCGCCCTATTGTGTCGGGTAACGGAAGCTTATGCGAGGTCATATCCAAATATCTAGATTTTTATTTAAAGCCTATGGTTGTGGATCTTCCCTCATATGTGAGAGATACGGGAGATGTCCTTAAAAAAATCGAGGGGATCCCTATGGATGCAGATATGTGGATGGTAAGTTTTGACGTTGAGTCTCTATACACATCCATACATCATAAAGACGGTCTGCAAGCCACCAAAATGTACCTGATGATGTCCGAACTTGATGCTGGTCTGGCTGATTTTTTGCTAATATTGCTCAAATTTGCTTTGGAGCATAACTACTTCCTATTCAGGGAAAACATCTATTTGCAAAAGCAAGGTACGGCTATGGGGGCGGCATTTGCCCCCTCTTATGCCAACCTCTTTTTGGGAATGTGGGAACGCAGGATTTTCTTTACCAACCCAGTTGCATTCATCGAGAAGGTCCTGCTCTGGGTCCGGTATATTGATGATATACTGATGATATGGCAGGGGACAGAGCGGGACCTTCTTGAATTTCTTTCTATTTTGAATGACAACTCCCTGAATATCAAGCTGACATGCAAATACAGCCAGACCAGCATCGACTTCCTTGACATCCTAATAACTAAAGGGAGTAACGGTTATCTACAGACTAACGTACATCGCAAAGAAACGGCGGTGAATTCTATTCTCCATGCCACTTCCTCTCATCCAAAACCACTGGTGGAAGGTATCCCAACCGGTCAGTTTTTGAGGGCAAGACGAATTTGCTCGAGTGAGGAGGCTTTTGAGGAGCAAGCCAGGGAGTTATCCTCCAGATTTCTAGCAAGAGGATATTCAAAACGAAGCATAAAGAGAGGTTTCAACAAAGCCAAACGGGCTGTACGTACTAACCTATTGATCCCCAAAAATAGGAATAAAAATACAGATCAACAAAAAGTTAGATTTATATCTACATATAATGATAAATGGTGGGAGGTCAAAAAAGCCCTGGAAAAGTATTGGCAATTATTGCTAACGGATAGGACCCTGGAGAAATTTGTCCCCCCGATACCTTCTATTACATATAGATGTAAGGTTCTATGTATATATTCCTGAAACTCAGTTTGTTCGTCAGCCATTTTACTTTCTGTCTTGCTGCAGCTATCTTGCCCTCAGTCAAAATGGAGTTTCCAGCTTGCATGTTCCCGCCCTGATTCTCTCCTTTGCTTCTTAAGCAGCCACAGCTGAGCAATCAGTGCTTCAGAATCTAGCCTGCAGTGAACCTGTGACTTGACTCCTGTAAGCCTTGGACCTTGTACTCCAGCTATTCCTACTGAGGAACTCTGAAGCACTTGTGGACTCTGAACCCTGCTCTTTGAAAGACCCACGTTTGCATGGACTTACGGTAACAGAGAAGAAGATCCTGAATCTGTATTGGAGAGTGGTTGCTGAGCTTGGATTACTCTGGCCTGCTGTGTCTCCTGTTTCTGTGTCTGCAAACTGTGTGACTATTTCTGCCAACTTGTATGAAGTAATACAGGACTTTTCTATATCAAACCTGTGAATCCTGTTTTCATCGCACCCAAGCACAAGACGCTATATGAACTGTACTACATACATTACAAGATTCTGAAGCCAAAACGTTAGTGTCTGCTGGGTCTGGAAGGCTGTGTCTGCTGTACTGTGGATATCAGACGTCCGGTTGTACTTTCTGTGATGACAGTGGTTGTGACTTCTCACAACCATTCCAGGTGAGCAATTCCCTTAAGTTTTTCTTTTTGCAGTGTTACCACAGGTAAACACTATTGTTTTTGTTTTTTTTCCTTTCTTTTCTCTTTTTTGTCTGCTGTAACTCTGGATATCAGATGTCTGGTTGAAACTTTCTGTGATGATAGTGGTTGTGACTTCTCACAACCATTCCAGGTGAGCAGTTCCCTTAATTTTTTTTTCTCTCTGCAGTGTTGCCACAGGTGAACACTATTGTTTTTTTTTTTTCTCTCCTCTTCTTCCAGTAATCCTGTCTTAAAAGATCTGGAAAATGGAGGCCCGCATAAAGGAACTTTGCGGAGTGACTGATAATATCCTTGCAGATTTGAAGAATATAAAGACCCGTTTTACAAATCTACAGGACCTCAATAATCACAATTTGCAAGTGGTTGGACAGACTACCCAGGATTTGCGAGCCAGGATTGAGGTTCTAGAGGGGCGAGTCCAGGCTCCTGCCGTAGCCCCGAGTGCTGGGATTCCCAAGTTGCCCCCTTTTCGTTTTGGCGGTGAACGTGAGAAATTCAGGGGATTTATTAATCAATGCAATCTTTTTTTTTCTGCACATGCTTCACAATTTCCCACTGAACGATCTAAGGTGCTTACTATAATTATGTTGCTTACCAACAAGGCTTTAATGTGGGCAAACCCTCTGATTGAGACTGAGGATGATTGTTTGAATCACCTTGATGATTTTATTTCAGCCATGGGGCAGGTGTTTGATGACCCCAATCGAGGTGCAACAGCTGAAGCAGCCATGTTAGCTTTGCGCCAAGGTAAGCACTCGGTAGCTGAATATGCCTTGGATTTCAGGAGATGGGCCCTTGATACCACCTGGGACAGTTCCGCCAAAAAATCTATTTTTCGAAAGGGGTTATCTCCACTGATTAAGGATGAACTTGCTCGTGCCGACCCTCCCACTGCGTTAGGTGACTTTATTAACTACTGCATCCGTATTGATACTCGTCTGACTGAACGCAGGCAAGAGAGATGGTTCGAAAGCAATCGTACTAACCTTTTCCTACCTTCCTCTCCAGCTAAGGAACCTTTGAGTAGGATTACACGGGAACCTGAACCTGAACCCATGCAGGTAGACTCTTTACAACGACGGGTTAGTGATGCACGCAAGGAACATCGTTTTAAGGAGAATCTATGTTTCTATTGTGGTAAGTCAGGGCACTTCATTATAAACTGCCCCAGCCGTTCTCGTAAGACTACTGCAGCACTCATTCATTGTGAGTGTTGCGAGAGGGGATCTGTCAGGTCCGAGCCTCAGGTTCCAGAGAGATCTGCAGCAACAGATCTTGATTTCTCGGACTTAAACTCCGTTACCTCTGAGGACGTTGACTGTGTAAAGCTGCCATTTTTCAAGTTTCCTCAGCGGTGTCCCAGCTGAGTTGTAAGAAAAACAATTCTCATTGCTTTCTTTCCATCAAACTCTGGGTTGACTCAGCTTGGGTGTCTAGCTCTGCTATGATCGACTCAGAGGCAAGTGGAAATTTTATGGATGTCTCCTTTGCTCTGAAACAGGGAATACGTTCAGTGAAGAAGGCTACTCCAGTACAGATGGAAACTGTGGATGGCTCCCTGCTGACCTCTGGACCAGTGGATCAGGAAACAGAGCCTTTGAGGGTTCTTATGGGTAAAGATCATCAAGAGAAACTGTCCTTTATGCTTATCTCTTCTCCCCACTTTCCCATTATTCTAGGGCTACCATGGCTGCAGGCTCAGAATCCTACCATTAACTGGGAGACCAAGGAATTACACTTTCCAGAGAAACAGATGAGTCCAAAAGTTTCAGCTTGCTCTGTTCCTAAAGGAATCATGTCAGTCCCTGAACTACCAGCTGTATACCAGGACTATGTGGATTTATGTGACAAGAAGAACGCTGACCAGCTTCCTCCTCACCGTCCATATGATTGTCCAATTGAATTATTGCCTGGAGCAGAGATACCTTTTGGTAAGATCTACCCCCTGGCGGGGCCCGAGCTAAAGGCTTTAAAGGATTACATAGATGAAAATCTAGCCAAGGGCTTCATACGCCCCTCTTCATCTCCTGCAGGTGCACCCACTTCTTTGTAAAGAAGAAAGATGGATCTCTGAGACCATGCGTAGACTATAGGGAACTCAATAAGGTTACTATTAGAAACCGTTATCCATTGCCTTTAATCCCTGAGTTATTGGAGAGAGTGCGACATGCCAAAATTTTTTCTAAACTAGATCTTCGTGGGGCCTATAACTTAGTCCGTATTAGACCTGGGGATGAATGGAAGACTGCATTCAGGTCACGCTATGGACACTTTGAATATCTAGTTATGCCTTTTAGTCTGAGTACCGCCCCAGCCACTTTCCAACACTTGGTGAATGACATCTTCAGGGATCTCCTAGATACATTCGTGGTAATTTATTTGGATGATATTCTAATTTTTTCTAACTCCACAGAGGAACATCATGGACATGTGAGAATGGTCTTGGAACGTCTAAGACAAAATCATCTTTACATCAAACTTGAAAAGTGTGAATTCCATAGGACCGAAATTCAATTTCTGGGGTATGTACTGTCTACACAAGGAATTAGTATGGATGGAAGCAAAACCCAAGCCATCAAGGATTGGCCAAGTCCTAGAAATGTGAAGGAGGTACAGCGCTTCATCGGGTTTGCCAACTTCTATAGACGTTTCATTAGAAATTTCTCTGAGGTAGTGTCACCTATCACTCAACTTACCCGGAAAGAGTCTAGGTTTTCTGGACTCCCCAAGCCCAGGAAGCATTTTCCCGTCTAAAAGATAAATTTACCACTGCACCTATCCTAGTACATCCCAACCCCGAGCTTGCCTTCATAATAGAGGTGGATGCTTCAGACTGTGCCGTTGGAGCTATACTCTCTCAGAGAACAGGTGAGAAGAATGTCTTGCATCCCTGTGCCTTCTTTTCCCAGCAGTTGTCTTCGGCTGAGAGGAACTACGATGTGGGCAATAGAGAGTTGTTGGCCATTATTGCCGCCTTCAAAGAATGGAGACACCTTCTTCAGGGAGCTGCACAGCAAATAGTCGTCCTGACAGACCATCGTAACCTTGAGTTTATCAGGTCGGCTAAGTGCCTGACTCCTCGCCAGGCTCGCTGGAATCTTTTCTTAAACCAATTTAATTTTATCATCTCTTATAGACCAGGATCGCGCAATGGAAAGGCTGATGCACTCTCTAGGATTTACTCAGCAGAGACACGTCCAATTACTCCTCCTAAGACTATTCTTCCTGACTCTAGATTCCTAGGAGTAATTCATAATCAAGACCTACTTAAGGACATCAAGGAAGCATACCATGCGGATTCCTTTTTGGCACAACCCCCAAGGGACGTAAGTCTTGTCTTTAAGAATGGTGTGTGGATTCAGGGACAACGTCTGTATATTCCTGAAACAGTCAGATTAAGAGTATTGCAACTCATTCACGATTCCAAGATAGCTGGGCATAGAGGAATTCTAAAGACACAGGAATTTCTTTCTCGTTTCTTTTGGTGGCCCACTTGCAGGAAGGATGTTTTGAATTATGTCACTTCATGTGAGGTCTGTGCAAGATGCAAAACACCTCGCTCCTCACCAACTGGTCTGTTACAGCCTCTTCCCACCCCGTCCCGCCCGTGGGGATCCATTTCTATGGACTTCATTGTGGAGTTACCAACCTCTCAGGGAAGAACACCATTCTAGTGGTGGTTGACCGTCTAACAAAGGCAGCTCATTTTATCCCTTGTGTCGGCTTACCCACTGCAAAACAGACATCAGATTTGATGATTAAAGATGTGTTTCGCTTACATGGAGTACCGGATGAGGTTATTTCGGATCGAGGGGTGCAATTCACTTCTAGGTTTTGGCAAAATTTCTGTGCAGCATTGGACATTAAAGTAAACCTTTCTTCTGCTTTTCATCCCCAGACTAATGGACAGACCGAACGAACCAATCAAACCCTGGAGCAGTATCTCCGCTGCTTTATCTGCCACCTACAGGATGATTGGGTGGATCTACTTCCATTAGCTGAGTTCTCGTATAACAACTCTCAGAGTGCCTCCACTAAACAGTCTCCTTTTACTCTAATCTAGGTTATCATCCTAACATTCTACCACGATTTCCCATAGAAACGCCTTTACCAGCAGTGGCTGAAAGAATCACGTCTTTACAGAAGAATATGGATCTTCTAAAGGAAAATCTGGAATCGGCTCAAGAAAGGTACAAGAAAGCAGCAGATAAATTTCGTAAACCTGCACCAGCTTTCAAGGTAGGAGACTTGGTCTGGCTGTCAACCAGAAATCTTAAGTTAAGGATTCCATCGTCTAAGTTGGGACATAAGTACATTGGACCCTATAAAATCAGTAAAATTATAAGTGCCGTTGCTTGTCGTCTTCAACTGCCCAGAACTATGAGAATCCACCCTGTCTTTCATGTGTCCCTACTAAAGGCTGCGACACCCAATGCGTTTCCTGGACGTTCCTCTCCTTGCCCTGACCCAGTGCTAGTCGATGGTCAGGAAGAATTTGTGGTGGAAAGGATTTTAGATTCCAGGTTGTATAGAAATCAGTTACAATATCTGATTAAATGGCAGGGCTACCCAGTGGAGGACAACTCAGGGAACCGGTTCAATAACGTTAATGCTCCTCGCTTGCTCCGTCCCGTTTCATCAGAGGTACCCACACAAGCCTGGTTGAGGTCATCCGGAGGTTGTCCTTAAGGGGGGATAGTAAGGTTCATGTATATATTCCGAAACCAGTTTGTTCGTCACCATTTTTTTTCGTCTTTGCACTATTTTCCCCTCAGTCAAAATGGATTTTCCAGTTCTGTTCCCGCCCTGATTTTTCCCCTTTGCTTCTTAAGCACCCCTGAGCAATCAGTGCTTCAAAACTACCCTGCGGAACCGTATTTGACTCCTTAAGCCTGGCCTTGTACCCCCAGCTATTCCTACGGAACCTAAAGACTGGGGCTCTGAACCCGCTTTTTGAAAGCCCCCTTTTTGATGGACTTAGGGTAACAGGAAAAAGTTCCTGAATCTGTATGGGAGTGGTTGGAGTTGGATTACTTGGCCTCTGTGTCTCCTTTTTTCTGTGTCTGCAAACTGTTGACATTTCTCCCAACTTGTTGAGTAATACAGGATTTTCTTATCAACCTGTGATCCTGTGTTTTAAACGCACCCAAGCACAAACGCATAAAACGTACTCTACATTACAATAGAAGGTCTAACAAAATTTAAAAGGGCACCCTAGTACACATATTATGGAGGGCCCTAAAAAAAAAAGAAAGCATTTGGTCTGCAGGGCCCAAAAAGGGGGTTTTTTCCCCTGTAAAGGATGTATCTCATGCCTAACATAGACGGGTTCTTTTCCTATCCAGCGATGTTTATCAGTTTTGAAGTCACCCAACATATTACCTGCAAATTCTTGGGGTTGTATTTTATGCTACCTTCCCACCAAAATTTTTCGTGGGGATGACCTCAACCCTTTTAAGGTTGGGTTAGAGAGCATTATAGAGATTAAAAATGCCCCAAAAAACTGAGGGCTTACAACTTTGAAACCCCTACCAAAGGGACTTTAAAAAATACCTGGTTCGACCCGGGTTATTTCAGGAATGGGGATAGCAAAGTCTTTTTGGACGTAGAGGTGGTGATGAGGAAAAAAATAGCTCAAAATGAAAACCAAATGGATCTATAAAATGGCTCCCCAAACCTGAGGGCCAAAGAGGTTCTGAGCTTTGCCCCCTTCTTTAATTTTTGTGGGTTTTTGGGTTTGTTGATTTTAATTTTTCTGTTGCCATTTTTTCCCGTACACATGCAACTACTAATAGCAAATGCTTTGGGGAACAAAGCAAGAATTTTATAAATAAGAAATTCCGGGAAATATAAGGATTATGATACACTTTTTTGGATCGATCCGACCAGAAATAAGTGAAAAATCTTTTCCCAAACAAAACCACTAGGATAAGTGAACATTTTTTTCCCCTTTTCCAGCTATAAGATCCGGGGGATAAATATGGACAATCTTATTGATAATCTTTGAACGTCCTCCCGCTACTCCTTGTGCATTGTTAAAATTTGTGTTTTTTTAAACGTTTGATTTATT
>JARQOD010000001.1:15908319-15954467 GCA_033576555.1 Oophaga sylvatica | reverse complement strand
CCTCGGGCTCCAGAGAGATTCAGCAACAACTTGTTTCCCGGGACTTAAACTCCGTTAACCTCTGGGGACGTTGACTGTTAAACGCTGCCATTTTTCAAGTTTCCTCAGCGGGTCCCAGCTGAGTTGTAAGAAAAACAATTCTCATTGCTTTTTTTCCATCAAACTCTGGGTTACTCAGCTGGTGTCTAGCTCTGCTATGATCGACTCAGGGCAAGTGGAAATTTATGGATGTCTCCTTTGCTCTGAAACAGGGAATACGTTCAGTGAAGAAGGCTACTCCAGTACAGATGGAAACTGTGGATGGCTCCCTGCTGACCTCGGACCAGGGGATCAGGAAACAGAGCCTTTGAGGGTTCTTATGGGTAAAGATCATCAAGAGAAACTGTCCTTTATGTTTAAATCTCTTCTCCCCACTTTCCCATTATTCTAGGGCTACCATGGCTGCAGGCTCAAAAATCCTACCATTAACTGGGAGACCAAGAATTACACTTTCCAGAGAAACAAAATGAGTCCAAAATTTTTCAGCTTGCTCTGTTCCTAAAGGAATCATGTCAGTCCCTGAACTACCAGCTGTATACCAGGACTATGTGGATTTATGTGACAAGAAGAACGCTGACCAGCTTCCTCCTCACCGTCCATATGATGTCCAATTGAATTATTGCCTGGAGCAGAGATACCTTTGGTAAGATCTACCCCTGGCGGGGCCCGAGCTAAAGCTTTAAAGGATTACATAGATGAAAATCTAGCCAAGGGCTTCATACGCCCCTCTTCACTCCTGCAGGTGCACCCATCTTCTTTGTAAAGAAGAAAGATGGATCTCTGAACCATGCGTAGACTATAGGAACTCAATAAGGTTACTATTAAGAAACCGTTACCATTGCCTTTAACCCTGAGTTATTGGAGAGATGCGACATGCCAAAATTTTTTCTAAAATGATCTTCGTGGGGGCCCCATAACTTGTCCGATTAGACCTGGGGAGAAAGGGGACTGCATTTAGGGCAGTAGGACACTTTGAATATCTAGTTTTGCCTTTTGGTCGAGTACCGCCCCAGCCCTTTTCCAAAACTTGGGAATGACATCTTCAGGATCCCTAGATACATTCTGGGAATTTTTTTGGAGATATTCTAATTTTTTCTAAATCCACAGAGGAACATCAGGACATGTGAGAATGGTCTTGGAAGTCTAAACAAAATCATCTTTACTCAAAATTGAAAAATGTGAATTCCAAGGACCGAAATTCAATTTTGGGGGATGTACGTCTACACAAGGAATTTTATGGATGGAAGCAAAAACCCAAGCCATCAAGGATTGGCCAAGTCCTAGAAAAGTGAAGGAGGACAGCGTTCATCGGGTTTTCCAAAATTCTAAGACGTTTCATTAGAAATTTCTCTGGGTAGTGTCACCTATCACTCAACTTACCCGGAAAGAGTCTAGGGTTTTTCCTGGACTCCCCAAGCCCAGGAAGCATTTTCCCGTCTAAAAGATAAATTTACCACTGCACCTATCCTAGTACATCCCAACCCCGAGCTTGCCTTCATAATAGAGGTGGATGCTTCAGACTGTGCCGTTGGAGCTATACTCTCTCAGAGAACAGGTGAGAAGAATGTCTTGCATCCCTGTGCCTTCTTTTCCCAGCAGTTGTCTTCGGCTGAGAGGAACTACGATGTGGGCAATAGAGAGTTGTTGGCCATTATTGCCGCCTTCAAAGAATGGAGACACCTTCTTCAGGGAGCTGCACAGCAAATAGTCGTCCTGACAGACCATCGTAACCTTGAGTTTATCAGGTCGGCTAAGTGCCTGACTCCTCGCCAGGCTCGCTGGAATCTTTTCTTAAACCAATTTAATTTTATCATCTCTTATAGACCAGGATCGCGCAATGGAAAGGCTGATGCACTCTCTAGGATTTACTCAGCAGAGACACGTCCAATTACTCCTCCTAAGACTATTCTTCCTGACTCTAGATTCCTAGGAGTAATTCATAATCAAGACCTACTTAAGGACATCAAGGAAGCATACCATGCGGATTCCTTTTTGGCACAACCCCCAAGGGACGTAAGTCTTGTCTTTAAGAATGGTATGTGGATTCAGGGACAACGTCTGTATATTCCTGAAACAGTCAGATTAAGAGTATTGCAACTCATTCACGATTCCAAGATAGCTGGGCATAGAGGAATTCTAAAGACACAGGAATTTCTTTCTCGTTTCTTTTGGTGGCCCACTTGCAGGAAGGATGTTTTGAATTATGTCACTTCATGTGAGGTCTGTGCAAGATGCAAAACACCTCGCTCCTCACCAACTGGTCTGTTACAGCCTCTTCCCACCCCGTCCCGCCCGTGGGGATCCATTTCTATGGACTTCATTGTGGAGTTACCAACCTCTCAGGGGAAGAACACCATTCTAGTGGTGGTTGACCGTCTAACAAAGGCAGCTCATTTTATCCCTTGTGTCGGCTTACCCACTGCAAAACAGACATCAGATTTGATGATTAAAGATGTGTTTCGCTTACATGGAGTACCGGATGAGGTTATTTCGGATCGAGGGGTGCAATTCACTTCTAGGTTTTGGCAAAATTTCTGTGCAGCATTGGACATTAAAGTAAACCTTTCTTCTGCTTTTCATCCCCAGACTAATGGACAGACCGAACGAACCAATCAAACCCTGGAGCAGTATCTCCGCTGCTTTATCTGCCACCTACAGGATGATTGGGTGGATCTACTTCCATTAGCTGAGTTCTCGTATAACAACTCTCAGAGTGCCTCCACTAAACAGTCTCCTTTTTACTCTAATCTAGGTTATCATCCTAACATTCTACCACGATTTCCCATAGAAACGCCTTTACCAGCAGTGGCTGAAAGAATCACGTCTTTACAGAAGAATATGGATCTTCTAAAGGAAAATCTGGAATCGGCTCAAGAAAGGTACAAGAAAGCAGCAGATAAATTTCGTAAACCTGCACCAGCTTTCAAGGTAGGAGACTTGGTCTGGCTGTCAACCAGAAATCTTAAGTTAAGGATTCCATCGTCTAAGTTGAGACATAAGTACATTGGACCCTATAAAATCAGTAAAATTATAAGTGCCGTTGCTTGTCGTCTTCAACTGCCCAGAACTATGAGAATCCACCCTGTCTTTCATGTGTCCCTACTAAAGGCTGCGACACCCAATGCGTTTCCTGGACGTTCCTCTCCTTGCCCTGACCCAGTGCTAGTCGATGGTCAGGAAGAATTTGTGGTGGAAAGGATTTTAGATTCCAGGTTGTATAGAAATCAGTTACAATATCTGATTAAATGGCAGGGCTACCCAGTGGAGGACAACTCATGGGAACCGGTCAATAACGTTAATGCTCCTCGCTTGCTCCGTCAGTTTCATCAGAGGTACCCACACAAGCCTGGTCTGAGGTCATCCGGAGGTTGTCCTTAAGGGGGGAGTAATGTAAGGTTCTATGTATATATTCCTGAAACTCAGTTTGTTCGTCAGCCATTTTACTTTCTGTCTTGCTGCAGCTATCTTGCCCTCAGTCAAAATGGAGTTTCCAGCTTGCATGTTCCCGCCCTGATTCTCTCCTTTGCTTCTTAAGCAGCCACAGCTGAGCAATCAGTGCTTCAGAATCTAGCCTGCAGTGAACCTGTGACTTGACTCCTGTAAGCCTTGGACCTTGTACTCCAGCTATTCCTACTGAGGAACTCTGAAGCACTTGTGGACTCTGAACCCTGCTCTTTGAAAGACCCACGTTTGCATGGACTTACGGTAACAGAGAAGAAGATCCTGAATCTGTATTGGAGAGTGGTTGCTGAGCTTGGATTACTCTGGCCTGCTGTGTCTCCTGTTTCTGTGTCTGCAAACTGTGTGACTATTTCTGCCAACTTGTATGAAGTAATACAGGACTTTTCTATATCAAACCTGTGACTCCTGTGTTTTCATCGCACCCAAGCACAAGACGCTATATGAACTGTACTACATACATTACAATAGAAGGTCTAACAATATAAGAGACACCCTAGTACACAGCTATTATGGAGGCCATAAACCAGAGAAAGCATTCGGATCTGCAGGCCCAAAATGGGGTTTCTTTCCATGTAATGGATGTATCTCATGTCCTAACATGAGACGTGCTTCATTCTTCCTATCCAGCGATGGTAGTACTCAGTTCGAAGTCACCCAACATATTACCTGCAATTCCTCTGGGGTTGTATATTATGCTACCTGTCCCTGTACCAAAATATACGTGGGCATGACCTCTAGACCTTTGAAGGTTCGGGTTAGAGAGCATTATAGAGATATAAAAAATGCCCAAGAAACTGAGGATCTTACAACTTTGAAACCCATACCAAGGCACTTTAAAGTATACCATGGTTGCGACCCTGGATTATTGCAGGTAATGGGGATAGACAAAGTCTTTGTGGACGCTAGAGGTGGTGACTGGAGGAAAAAACTAGCTCAAACTGAAACCAAGTGGATCTATAAAATAGGCTCCCTACAACCTGAGGGACTCAATGAGGTTCTGAGCTTTGCCCCCTTCTTATAATTTTAGTGGTTTTGGGTTTGTTGATTTTAATTATTCTGTTGCCATTTTCCAGTACACATGCATACTACTAATATGCGAAATGCTTGGTGAGGACAAAGCAAGAATTATATATATAAGAAATTTCCGGATGAGAATATAAGGATTATGATACACTTCTTTGGATCTGATCCGACCATGAAATAAGTGAACATCTTTTCCAGATCAAATCCGACTGAGGAATAAGTGAACATTTTTTTCCTTATCCAGCTATACAGATCCGGTGATAAATATGGACAATACTTATTGATAATCTTTGAACGTCCTCTCCGTCTACATCCATTGTAGCATGTGTCTATATTTGTGTTTTTAATCGTTTGATTTATTAATTGTGCAATATTTTTGTTGATTTTGTGTGCCGTTACAATAGACACTGCATTCATTCATTCTAAGGGACATTTTTGCTATATGGTAAATCTGTTCATAGACACTTCAGATATATTTATGATGTGAGTAATAATGCCATCTAGGAGTATATTAACTAATAGATATACACAAATTTATTGCTAGTGTGTTTTTCGCAAATGGATATTTCATTTGTCCTGGTTTGTCTCAACACACTGACTGCTGCTCCGGATCTACCATTGCTTGCTGACGTTCCTCGGGCTGTTTTGGACCGCCTCTACTCTGATGCGTCGGGTGGAGGTGTGTCCGGGCGGCCAAGGACGTTATCATGTGATGTGGCACGTTGCCTGGGAGACGCGTCCAACCGGAAATGCCGTGGCTTCTTTCCCTTCCTGACGCGTCGGAAGGGGAGAGTGACCCGGCACCCGGTGGGCGTGCACTCAGGGTGCGTCACACGCCGGGAGCTCCTACACATCCTCCACATGAGGAAATTAAACAGGTGATTATTTATTTGCGAAACATATAAAAGGGCACATTATTTGCCAGACCACACATACTTACCCCCAGAGACGAAGCTAACGCGAAACGCGCGTCGGGGAATCCGGGCTCCAGTTCCAAGGTCGTATATGTTTCTACTCTGCTTATTTTTGCACTGCTTTCTTTATGTCGGAGTAATTCTTGTATTCAGTACTTGACTACATGGAACTTCCTAATTTACCGCCATGAATACTTTTTGATTAATTTACTCTGACAGCAATTTTGTTAAGCATCAGTGGTGTTTTTTGTTTTATATACATAGATTTACATCACATGCATTTGTGTTATCTGCAGGGGAAGAAGGCACCTTTATCTTTATTGTACTATACTATACATATGGGTGCCTGTCCCCTTTGGATATGATAGGGTATTTACCATAAAATTGAACAGGGTTCCACTGTGTCCCAAATTACTATTTATTTCTATCCATTGTGTCTATTTATAGGCACTTAGTGCCATATATACTACCGATAGTAATTTAGCTGTGTAACTTTATTAGGCTGAACGAGGTTCACATGAACCCTTCAGCACAGCTTCAACCTGTCAGATTTTATATCTTGTACATGAACATTTAGTCTATGTGTATATCAAAATATACTTCCCTTTAAACTACTAGATATGCAACCATCTCCTTTATCCGATTCAGATACATTAATAATAATATTGCTGTTTCCGCTGATATATATATTTAATGCAGGCAATTTGATAGTTATACATACGTACCTATGGGAGCATATTGGATTGACATCACATTTTTAATGTTTTTTGTTATTTGTGTACATTTTCTAATAAAGTAAATATTTTATGGCCAAATGCTTCCAGTGCTCTTTGGATTTTATGTGCGCTTAGCACTTAACTGTGTATCTGGGAGCCTTACAGGACACAGTGCTTTTTCTCAGCGGCCCTGTGACGTAACAGGGTTCGCTTTCAACGCTAGTCAGCGCCCTAGCGTGTTTTCTTTGCCACTCAGTTGTGTCTAGTGAGTGCGCACACATCGCCATATAGCGTTGCGGCTCCTCTTCTAGCGGCTCTGTGGAGTAACAGAGTTCGCACTCATTGCCACAGCGTGTTACGGCGTTTATGTTGGCAGCTCTGCGGGATAACAGAGTTTGCTTCTTGCGCCTTTTTGCCAGCAGCGGGCTTCGCCTGCACGGTGGACCCCGGGCTGCGAACGCACTTATTATTTATATTATTTTGTGCGTTCCGCCAGCCTTAACAGTCACACTCAGCGATTACTTAAGCCGAGTACTAGCATCTCATCTATCTTTATATCTGCCACAATGCTGCATGTCTTTTTGTTAAAGATGTGATTTGTATGAGATAGGTTTTCATGTGACTCATCGTTCTCCATAATACAGCCTGTGTATGAATCTTTCTGACTTGCTTTGACTTTAGATTCCTCGACAATGCTTATAAAAAAGGCCAGCTAGAGATAAGAAACGCATGACTCCAGAACTAGAATACACACAGTTGGTTTCTTACCTTCTGCGACATCCTAATTGTGGAGTGGCAGGTACAGAGCTTGGTTATTGATAGGGATGAGCGGACCCGTGGAAGTTCGGGTTCTGTATCCGGCCTGAACTTTATTTCAAAGTTTGGTTCTATTACCATAATTGTACCCGAAATTGAACCAGAACCTGAACCCCTTTGAAAACAATAGGGACCTGGTCTTTTGAGCCAGAAAATTCTTCTTTCTCTCTCTGCCTACTTCCCTCCTTCCCTTCCTATCTATCTCTCTTCTCCTGGAACTCAGAACATTGCAATGGACTTCTGGTACGAATGCTGAACTTTAAAGTTGAAGTCCACTCATCCCTAGTCAAATTTGCAAAAAATGTAAAAAAAAAATCTGATTTTCTAGAAACCAAATTTTTTTATGATTTCATTTGCTCAAAACCAGAAAAATGGCTGCTTACTAATAATTTTAGAGCTGGGAATAAGTAAAATATATGTAATCCTCATCTCTCGGATTCAGGTCAATTTTGAGGGATATTCGGCACGTCCAGTGCTGAATAGGCGTCATGCAAAATCATTTGAGCACTAATCCTTGCTGGAGAATCTCAGCTATCCATTGTGCAACTCTCAGTGACTGGTCTCTATTCAGGAATGTTCAGCTGGCCAGGCCTCATGATGTTAATCTATGGCCACACATATCATGGCATGCTTCACTCCACAATGATATAATCTTGTGAGACCTAATTAATGCGCAGAAGGGCCCTGAAGATTAACCGGACTTAGAGGGAACTGCTTGCCAATATGTAGTGACATGTAAAAGTTTGGGCACCCCTGGCCAATATTACTGTTATTATGAACAGCTAAGCAAGTTGAAGATGAAATGATTTCTAAAAGGCCTAAAGTTACAGATTACACATTTCCTTTGTATTTTAGTGAAAAAATACTATATACATTGTCATTTTTCATTTTAATGATTCCAAAAAGTAAAATGGGCTGATGCAAAAGTTTGGGTACCCTGCATGAGCATGGTTTTTCCTGATGAAGAGATATGTACACCTCGAAGTGTGTTGACAAATAAAACTGCATCCATACCGCATCTGGTTTCCTATCTTGTACTAGATCCTTGGCAACGCTGGCTTTATATCCCCTTTCATCTCCAAGTGTGTTTACAGCAAGATTTAGGCAGAGAGAACTCGATTCCTGAAATGTATCACTTAGTATACACTGTGTTCCAAATTATTATGCAAAAATTGTTTAGGAGTGATAAGGTAAGAATTTTTTTGTTTGTCAGTTAAACTCATTGATGGTGATGTATGTCAGGGCTCTTTATATCACTGTAAGCAATTGCAGACACCTGTGCTAATTAGTTTGGCAGGTGTGTCCAATGAAAGGCAAGACTACTTAAGAAGGCTGTCCCACATTACTAAGCAGCCTACATTTTCTGCCTAAATGGGAAAGAAAAAGGATGTGTCGGCTGCTGAGAAGCAACAAATTGTGGAGTGTTTAGGTCAAGGCTAGTGTTGAGCATTCCGATACTGCAAATATCGGGTATCGGCCGATATTAGCTGTATCGGAATTCCGATTCCGAGTTCCGATATTTTCGTCTTATCGGATACCGGAATCGGGATGTCACTGTCACTGTCAGTGTCCGTCTGTCGGGTCTGTCAGGAGTCAGCGGCACTTACCTGGCAGAAGATCTCCGGCGGTCACGTCCTGGACTGCTTCATGGCCGCCATCCTCTTCTCCCCGGCGGTCACATGCAGTTTCTCGCGATAACTGCAGTGACTGCTGGGTAATCCCGGCCGTAAAGCAGTCAGTCCGATGACGTCACCGCCGGGGAAGCAGGTAATCAGCTGTGCTGCGTTGCAATGACAGGCTCTGCCTGTCATTGCGATGTAGCAGAGTTGGATCGTCGTGGGACTATCGTTATGGACTGCGTCGGACAGGTGGTATACTGTTGGTTTGTTTTTTTTCTTTTTTTACAGGAGATCGATGGCGTCGCAGGAATGAGTGTATAATAAAAGAAATGAAAACTGTGTTGTCTCTTTTATTTCATTAAAATACTTTTTTCTTGCTTTGTCTTTTTTTTACACATTTAATAACTTTGGGATTAATAATGGATCGGTGTCTTATTGACACCTCTCCATTATTAACCGGGCTTATTGTCACCGTGCAATCAACGGTGACAATAACCCTTATTACCCCGCTTGCCACCGCTACAGGGCAAGTGGGAAGAGCCGGGTAAAGTGCCACAATTGGCACATCTTTTGATGCGCCAAATGTGGGGCTGCTGTAGCCTGGTATTATCAGGCTGTTGAGGGCCAAAATCCATGGGCCTTGACAGTCTTTTAATACCAGGCCGCAGCAGTCTGCATTTTACTTGGCTGGTTAACAAAAATAGGGGGGATCCCCACGCCGTTTTTTTTTCGAGGGGATCCCCTATTTTTGTTAACCAGCCAAGCTAAGCAGACTGCTGTGGCCTGGTATTATCAGGCTTGCAAGGTCCATGGATATTGGATCCTTACCAGCCTGAAAAACCAGGCCTCAGCGGTCTGCTTCATCTGGCTGGTTAACAAAAATAGGGGGGACCCAACGCTAATTTTTTTCGAGGGGATCCCCTATTTTTGTTAATCAGCCAAGATATGCAGACTGCTGTGGCCTGGTATTATCAGGCTGGCAAGGTCCATGGATCTTGGCTCCTTAACAGCCTGAAAATCCAGGCCTCAGCGGTCTGCTTCATCTGGCTGGTTAACAAAAATAGGGGGGACCCCACGCCAATTTTTTTCGAGGGGATCCCCTATTTTTGTTAATCAGCCAAGATATGCAGACTGCTGTGGCCTGGTATTATCAGGCTGGCAAGGTCCATGGATCTTGGCTCCTTAACAGCCTGAAAATCCAGGCCTCAGCGGTCTGCTTCATCTGGCTGGTTAACAAAAATAGGGGGGACCCCACGCCAATTTTTTTCGAGGGGATCCCCTATTTTTGTTAATCAGCCAAGATATGCAGACTGCTGTGGCCTGGTATTATCAGGCTGGCAAGGTCCATGGATCTTGGCTCCTTAACAGCCTGAAAATCCAGGCCTCAGCGGTCTGCTTCATCTGGCTGGTTAACAAAAATAGGGGGACCCCACGCCATTTTTTTTTCGAAGGGAACCCCTATTTTTGTTAATCAGTTCCCTCTGACGTCACTGATTGTGTCCCTGGCTGACCTGAAGTGAAAGTGGAAAGCAATCAATTAAGCTTTCCACTTAAGGGCCGTCTCACATAGCGATATCGCTACCGAGATCGCTGCTGAGTCACTAGTTTTGTGACGCAGCAGCGAGCTCACCAGCGATATCGCTGTGTGTGACATTCAGCGACGATCAGCCCCCTGCCGGGTATCGCTGATCGTCGCTGAAATGTCAGGACCTTTGATCGCTGGTTTCCCGCCTGTCACACGCAGCGATGCGTGCCTGTCAGAGGGAAACCAGCGATCAAAAAAAGGTCCTGACATTTCTGCGACAATCAGCGATACCCGGCAGGGGGGCTGATCGTCGCTGAATGTCACACACAGCGATATCGCTGGTGAGCTCGCTGCTGCGTCACAAAACTAGTGACTCAGCAGCGATCTCGGTAGCGATATCGCTATGTGAGACGGGCCCTTAAGCGATGTTACCCGCAGTGTCGCTGTCCCAGATCGCTGCCTGAGCTGCCTGTTTGGCAGCTCAGCAGCGATCATGTAGCGATACACCAGCGATCCTGACAAGTGCATATCGTTGTCGGGATCGCTGGTGTATCGTTATGTGACACCCAGCCTTTACTCTCCTGTCAGGCAGGAGAGGAACTCATTCATTTGGGGTTTACTGTGAGGCTGCAGCGTTAGCTGCGGTCCCTGCAGTAAACATTAACCCTTTCTGAAGGATTACACCGTGGGACCTGACTGTGCATGGGATAGGTAAGAATAATTTTGCTTTTTTATTTTATTTTTATTACAGGAAATGGTTTTTGCAGTAAAATAAAAGATGGTCAAAAACATGTGTCTTTATTTCATTAAAATGATTTTTAATTAAAGTGTGTGTGTTTTATTTTTATTTCATGCAATAGGATTAATAATTGATAGTTGTCTAATTGACAGCTCTCAATTATTAACCTGGCTTAAGGTCACCTTTCAATAGCAAGGTGGCTTTAACCCCATATTAACCCATTCGCCACCGCTACAGGGCAATGGGAATAGACGGGCAAAGTGCCAGAAAGGGCGAATCTAATTATAGATTTGTCTTTCCTGGGGTGTCTGGGGGCAGATGTTAGTAGCCGGGGGGGGGCAAAAATAATGGTCCCTCTCTGGGCTATTATTATCTGCCCCCACTCACTGGCTTTGTCTGTCTGGTTGCGAAAATAGGGCGGGAGCCCACGCATTTTTTTTCAGCAATTTTACACCTCATATATATATATACATGTCATTGAATTTGTGACACATATATATATATATTTATATTTGTAGTTCATACACTTCTACATAGTATAATAGCCGCTAATTCAATTGCCGGCTTTTGTGAAAATGCAGAACCCGACATGAAATGACACTTGGTGTACATAGGGTTAACCATGTCTTTTCATGTCCTTTGCTATCTAATTTGCACAAACAATTAAATCAGACTATGTGTGCAAAATTTCACACCTCTAGGGGTTAATTAAAGGTGTAAATTCGTAGCAAAAAAGTCCGGTTTTTTTACAACGAATTTACACCTTTAATTAACCCCTAGAGGTGTGAAATTTTGCACACATAGTCTGATTTAATTGTTTGTGCAAATTAGATAGCAAAGGACATGAAAAGAAATGTTTAACCCTATGTACACCAAGTGTCATTTCATGTCGGGTGCTTCTGTCTTTTCACTGAAGCCGGCTTTACCCGGCAATTGAATCAAAGGATATTTTACTATGTAGAAGTGTATAAACTATACATATATGTATATATATATATGTCACAATGACATGTATATATATATATATGTATTCTATGTGTGTATATTTAGTGTTTACAAGGAAAGAATGGGGTTTTTTTAGTTGCGATATTTTGTTCCCATAGACTTACATGGGACTTCCGGTATCGGTATCGGGTATCGCCGATATTTTAGTGATATCGGCGATACCATTCCGATTCCGATACTTTAGCATATCGGAAAGTATCGCTCAACTCTAGTCAAGGCATGACTGCAATCAACACTGCCAAGACACTTCATCGTGATCATCGCACAATCAAGAAGTATGTAGCTGATTCACAGCACACACGTGTGCGTGCTGATAAGGGAAAATTGAGGACTCTTTCCTACAGGCAATTATGTCAGGTTAAAAGAGCAGCAGCAAAAAAGCCTTGTCATAGCAGCAGACAAGTTTTTGAAGCTGCTTGTGCCTCCAACGTTCCCCAAACAACAAGATGCAGGGTCCTTCAGAGGTTTGCAGCTGTGCTTAAGCCATACTGTCGACCTCCTCTATCCACTGCACACAAGCAGAAACGGCTCCAGTGGGCCAAACAATACATGAAGACTGACTTCAAAACTGTTTTGTTCACCGATGAGCACCATGCAACGCTCGATGGTCCAGATGGATGGAGTGGAAGATGGCTGGTTGATGGACACCCCATGCAAACAGGGCTACGGCGCCAACAAGGAGGAGGTGGAGTAATGTTTTTGGCTGGAATCATGGAGAGAGAGATTGTCGGCCCCTTTAGGATCCCTGAAGGGGTAAAGATGAACTCCATAGTGTATGTTGAGTTTCTCAAACAGCACTTCCTGCCATGGTTCAAGAAGAAGAACCGTGCATTCCGTAGCAAGATCATTTTCATGCATGATAATGCACCGTCTTATAGCATGGGGGCCACACCAAAAGTTTGTCCCCTTTTATGCTCATAGCAGCCAGAGATGCTGACCTCAACCCCATTGAGAACCTCTGGAGCATCATCAAAAGGAGTGTCTATGATGGCGGGAGGCAGTTCACATCTAAGCAACAGCTCTGGGAAGGTATTCTGTCCTCATGCAAAACAATTGAAGCAGAAACCATCCAAAACCTGACAAATTCAATGGACAAGAGTTCAGTAGCTCCTTTTGAACAAGGGGTCCTATGTGCAAATGTAACATCAACTAGAATAAAGTTTTGAGCTGAAAACTGTTTGATTTCAGTTTGTAAGAACCTGCTAATGCTTATAATTTCAAAAATGACCATTTTTTTGTTCTTCATTAAAATGAAAAGTTTGAAAACTCTGCTGTGCATAATAATTTGGAACATGCATTTTGAGTGCAGTTTGAGTGTTTTGTTTTTTAAAAAATATAGTGTTATCATAGGCAGTTTGTACAAAAACCTTTCAAATGTACTCTAATAGTTATTTGACTGGAAAATTACAATGACTGCAATTCATATAGGTAATTTGGGAAAATCTGAGAAAATATTATTTGCATAATAATTTGGAACACAGTGTATTAGGTGCAGCGGTTGTCACACCATCAGAGTTCTTAGATGCAGCATGCAGCTGAGTAGCCCACCAGAGCCGTGGGGTACTCAGTACCCCAGGCAGCAACACCCACCTGCCCAGATCTCAGAACAAATGCACTACAGGATGCAGCCAGCCCATAAAGCAAGATGTTAGCAGCACAGGTGCAAAATACCAGATTAAACAGCCACTCTCCACATATCCATTCAAGGAGGGGGTGACTGCCCAGTATACAATTGCACAATAGAGGCCAACATAGGGTGCCATTCACACAAGGATACTGCACAGTGTCTGGTTCACAGCCTATTAATCAGTTACAAGCTTACGTATTTTGGCCAAAATATTAACTAATACCCCACTATTTTTGTATTTTTTGCACTTTATTTTTCGGGATGCAGCCAGGCCCAGGCACGTCTGGTCTCGCATGAGGGGTGTTCACACTGGTGCGCATTGAGAGTGTACTGGCCAGCCCGCCTAGTCGAATAGTAGGAGCGTGATTAATAGGCTGTGAACCAGACACTGTGCAGTATCCTTGTGTGAACGACACCCTATGTGGGCCTCTATTGCTTTATGGGCTAGCTGCATCCTATAGTGCATTTGTTCAGAGATCTGTGCAGGTGGGTGTTGCTGCCTTTTTTTTGCTGTTTATATTAGATGGTTTCACTGCCCACAGGTGGAGCAGGCCCTCAGGGCAGTGTAGATGAAGGAATGCAGGACGGAGGGAACCCAGCCGGTTAAGAACAAGAATGGGAGCACACACAAGTCACTTCTGTACCTTTACTGGAATTAGTGCAGGAAAATCCCGGAGCACTGCAGGGTGAAGGGTGCATGTCCGGATTTTCCACAGTGAGCAGGTGTAGGGCCTCCTGTTGCTTGCCTCTCTGTAGTAAGTTTCTGACCTGCCTGTAGCTAGGCCTAACTTTGTCTCTGTCCTGCACCGGCTGACTTTGTGGTAGGGCCTTCTCCTGGAGTATACACTCCCTGCTTGCAGGGCCTCCGTGTCTCCTGGCTCTGTTACGTATCAGCTCTTGGGTGATCCTTGGACCTGTAGTTCTCCAGGAATTCGGTTGTGTCTTACTGGGTCATAGAGATCCCTGTAAGCTCGGACCCGGTGTCCGGTATATGCTTTCTGGGGTGAGCTGGTAAAGCTCCTCTGCCCCCAATGCTACTCTCTCCTCTAGTCCTCTGACTACTTTGGCCCTCACTAGGCTACACACACTAGCAGTTAGGTGGCTGCTTCTTCTGCCGCTCTCTAGAGCGTCGGCACACTCCTAGCTCGCTGGCCTGAGCTACTTGAGTCTAGTTTGCAGGAGACTAGCCTTCCACTGCTGAGCTATTAGCTGTCCTCTCTCCACTCCTCTGCAGACAGACTTGTTTTCTAAGTCTCACACAGCAGGAATCTCTAGCTAGACTGCACTTTTTCCTTCCTGCCTCCACCCTACCTTTTATATCCCTATCCGGGCTCCCTCTGGTGGTCTGAGGAAGGGTGGAGGTGTGTGTATGCTCTGAGGGCCTCTTGTGGAGAAATCCTTTAATGTACCCCTCTAGGATCTGTGGCACTAAGCGCAGCTGGTCGCCACATTCCCCCCTAGCAAAGCTCAGCACTCCCGAGATGAAGTATATTTTGCAAACAATAAGGATAAACAATCTTCCCTTTGTGGGAGGTTAGAACACTTGAATGTTACATAAAACATGAATAAGTATATATGTATATACAGATATATGACAAAGTTTGGGCACCCCTATTAATCTTAAGCTTAATGTTTTATAAAAATTGGTGTTTTTGCAACAGCTATTTCAGTTTCATATATCTAATAACTATTGGACACAGTATTGTTTCTGCCTTGAAATGAGGTTTATTGTACTAAAAGAAAACGTGCAATCTGCATCCAAACAAAATTTGACAGGTGCATAAGTATGGGCACCTCACCAGAAAAGTGACATTAATATTTAGTAGATCCTCCTTTTGCAAAAATAACAGCCTCTAGTCGCTTCCTGTAGCTTTTATTGAGTTCCTGGATCCTGGATGAAGGTATTTTTGACCATTCCTCTTTACAAAACAATTTCAGTTCAGTTAAGTTTGATGGTCGCCGAGCATGTACAGCCCTCTTCAAATGATCCCACAGATGTTCAATGATATTCAGGTCTGGGGACTGGAGGTGGTTGGAGGATTGTCCTTGACTAATCTCACCATTCTTCTTCTCTGCCTTTCTGATGTTTTTCTTGGCCTGCCACTTCTGGCCTTAACAAGAACTGTTCCTGTGTTCTTCCATTTCCTATGTTCCTCACAGTGGAAACTGACAGGTTAAATCTCTGAGACAGCTTTTTGTATCCTTCCCCTGAACAACTATGTTGAATAATCTTTGTTTTCAGATCATTTGACAGTTGTTTTGAGGAGCCCATGATGCCACTCTTCAGAGGAGATTCAAACAGGAGAACAACTTGCAAGTGGCCACTTTAAGTAGCTTTTCTCATGATTGCATACACCTGGCTATGAAGTTCAAAGCTCAATGAGGTTACAAAACCAAAAAAGTGCTTTAGTAAGTCAGTAAAAAGTAGGTAGGAGTATTTAAAACAAGAAAATGATAAGGGTGCCCATACTTATGCACCTGTCAAATTTTGTTCGAATGCAGATTGCACATGTTCTGCTAGTACAATAAACCTCATTTCAAGGCAGAAACATTACTGTGTCCAATAGTTATTAGATATATCAAACTGAAATAGCTGTTGCAAAAACACCAATTTTTATCAAACATTAAGCTTAAGATTAATAGGGGTGCCCAAACTTTTTCATATAACTGTACATTGCAAAAGCAGTAGGCAGTGAGCAACCAGAAAGTTCAAGTCTCTTCTGGAAAGGTTGCTCAAAGGGAGCACTCAAGAAGTGCAAATAATGCAATAAAGTCTTTGGGCTGCACATAGTCCTCAGCCACCGAGTTCTTAAATACCCAAAAAGTAGTAGGATGCAAATAAGCAAAGTGTCCATATCACTTGAATTGTCCATTAGGGCAAAATATACGTTAATAAGCATATAAATCAATGAACACATGGTAATATACCAGATAATACGGTAATATACAATACCCCAGGGGCAACTATCTACATCTCTCGGAGTTCTAACTATTCGCTATACCTAACAGGGGGTCGACCTCTCATGCTACGTGTTGATTTGCGCCGTGCGGGTGTCTGTGAGGTTTCAGTGTCTGTATTATCAGTTACCCTGTCTGCTCTACGTGTGAGTTGTAAAATTGTCTTAACCTCTCTATGGGACTGGCAAGTGTACCAATGACTGGGCCTTCTTGTTCTGTTTCTGCCGGGATCCTTCTTGAACAGGCTCTTCTGTGGCACTAGGCTCTTCTGCAGCAATTACAGGTTCAACTTGCTGTGGAGGATCTTCTGGCTGTTGGAAGAATTGGAGTACTGGGATTATGACTGCTCCTCCGATTCGAGGCCAATCTGCCGGAAAGTCTCCCAAATCAGTATTTATTATTGCTTCTTCAGGTTCCTCCGGGGTGATGAAAGGCACATCTTCTTGGGGTTTTAGCCGATCTGAACACAACTTCAGGTGGTCCCTAGATACCGTTGCAGTTGTTCTCCCTCCATCTTTGCTGATCAAACACGTCTTCCTGTTATCAAACTTTGAATTCAACACAGTGTAGGGTTCTCTCTCCCACTGGTCATAAAGTTTGTGGTTTCTCCTCTTTCTTTTTAGCACCTGGTGTGAAGGGTTCTTCGGGCGCACTTTTGTTGTAGTGGGCCTCCTGCTTGTCCCTCACCCGAGTGAGACTATCTTCGATGCAGGCCTGTACTCTTCTGAACTGCTCCTATCTGGTCGTGTCCCAGTCCTCGGTGGTTGCATCTGCTTCTGGTTCTAAAACACCAAGCTCCAGATCAATGGGCAGCTTTCCAGGTCTTGCCCGCATGAGATAAGCTGGAGTGCAATTGGTGGAACTCACAGGTATGTGATTGTACAGATCTACCAGGTCAGGTAGTCGATTGGGCCTCTGGCTTTTCTCCTCCAGTGGTAAGGTCTTCAACAGGTCGATGACGATGTTGATCATCTTTTCACAAAGACCATTGGTTTGTGGGTGGTACAGTGCAGTTCTTATCTTTTTACACCCGTACAGATGGCAGAACTCTTTGAGCAACTCGGCCTCAAAGGCTGGGCCTTGGTCAGTGAGCACCTGTTCAGGGTATCCATGGGGTCTGCAGAAATATGCTTGGAACATCTTTGCTGCTGTCTCTGCCATCAGGTCTTTGACAGGGGCAACCACCAGGAACCTGCAGTAGTGATCCACCATGGTCAGGACATAGGAGTATCCGGACCGGCTGGGTGCCAACTTGACATGGTCCAGGGCCACGATCTCCAGGAGTCGAGTCATCTTGATGGGCTGCAGCGGTGCCTTCTGGCTGCTGTAGTCTTTTCTTCTGAGGCTACAGGGTCCACAGTCTCTGCACCACCTCTCAATGGAGCTGCGCATTCCCACCCAGTAGAATTGACATTTCAACAGGGTCTCTAGCTTTTTCCAGCCAAAGTGCCCCGCCTGATTGTGGTAGGCCTCCAACACCATCAGGATGCCCGTCTTGGGGACTACTATCTGCCATACCATCTCATGGGTTTTTGGATTGACGTACCTCCGGCACAGCTTCTCTCGGTAGATAAACAGCCGGCTTCTCTCATTCCACAGCTGCTTTGCTTGTAGAGACACATCCTTCTCCAGGAAGGAACCTTCTTGAGTTATCAACTCCTTGATACGGCTGACAACCGGGTCACTGACCTGGGTCTCCTTACAGCCGTGGTGGGATTTAACGTCTTACCATGCTGTTCCTTGGAGGCTCGTTGCTCGTGGATCATCCCATTCCTGTGAAAGGCTGTAGTTCGATCTCTTCCAGGTCATCCACTTCTTCTTCTGTGTCTGACTGGTGAGGCATCCTGGACAGGGCATCAGCGTTGGCGTTCTTGCGGCCCGCCAGTACTTGATTGTGAATTGGTAGTTCGATAGCCGAGCCATCCATCGTTGTTCCATGGCTCCCAGCTTGGCTGTTTCAAGATGCGTCAAGGGGTTATTGTCAGTATAGGCAGTGAACTTGCTGGAGGCTAGGTAGTGCTTAAACCTTTCAGTAATGGCCCAGACCAGCGCCAGGAACTCCAACTTGAAGCTGCTATAGTTCTCTGGGTTACTCTCAGTCGGGCGGAGCTTCCTGCTTGCATATGCGATGACTTTCTCTTGGCCATTTTGCTTCTGACTTATGACAGCTCCCTGTCCTTCATTGCTGGTATCTGTATACAGCAGGAACAGTTGGCTGTAGTCAGGGTAGGCTAGGATCTCATCACCTGTCAGGATCTCCTTCATTTCTTGAAATGATTCAGCCTGTTCTTTACCCAGTGGAATAGGGGTCTCTGCCCTTGGGGGACTGTCCTACCAGGAGGTCTTGCAGAGGCGCTGCTTTCTTAGTGTAGTACCGTACAAGTCTCCGGTAGTATCCTGTCAGTCCCAGGAACTGACGCACCTCTTTGAGGTTTTTCAGCTCTGGACATTTCTGGATGGCAGTGACCTTCTCCTGGTCTGGTGCTACTCCCTCTGAACTGACAATGTGCCCCATTGTACCTTTTTCTTGAGCAGGTGGCACTTTGAGGGCTTCAGTTTCATCCCATACCGGGACAGTGACTCAAATACTTCCGCCAGGTGCTTCAAGTGGTCCTCATACGTTTTGGAGTACACAATCACGTCATCCAGGTATAGTAACACAGTCTCGAAGTTAAGGTGTCCCAGGCAGCACTCCATCACTCTCTGTAACGTTCCGGGGGCACTGCAGAGTCCAAATGGCATTCTGTCAAACTCACAGAGTCCCATCGGGGTGGTGAAGGCTGTCTTCTCCAGATCCTCCTCAGCCACAGCTACTTGCCAGTACCCACTAGTGAGGTCAAGGGTGGAAAAGTAATTGGCAGACTTAAAGGCAGCCAGAAATTTTTCAATACGTGGTAAAGGGTATGCATCTTTATTAGTGTTGAGCATTCCGATACTGCAAATATCGGGTATCGGCCGATATTGGCTGTATCGGAATTCCGATTCCGAGTTCCGATATTTTCGTCTTATCGGATACCGGAATCGGGATTGTCACTGTCACTGTCAGTGTCCGTCGGTCGGGTCTGTCAGGAGTCAGCGGCACTTACCTGGCAGAAGATCTCCGGCGGTCACATCCCGGACTGCTTCATGGCCGCCATCTTCTTTCCCCGGCGGTCACATGCAGTTTCTCGCGATAACTGCAGTGACTGCTGGGTAATCCCGGCCGTAAAGCAGTCAGTCCGATGACGTCACCGCCGGGGAAGCAGGTAATCAGCTGTGCTGCGTCGCGATGACAGGCTCTGCCTGTCATTGCGATGTAGCACAGCTGGATCGTCGTGGGACTGTCGTTACTATGAACTGCGTCGGACAGGTGGTATACTGTTGGTTTGTTTTTTTCTTTTTTTACAGGAGATCGATGGCGTCGCAGGAATGAGTGTATAATAAAATTAATGAAAACTGTGTTGTCTCTTTTATTTCATTAAAATACTTTTTTCTTGCTTTGTCTTTTTTTTATACATTTAATAACTTTGGGATTAATAATGGATCGGTGTCTTATTGACACCTCTCCATTATTAACCGGGCTTATTGTCACCGTGCAATCAACGGTGACATTAACCCCTTATTACCCCGCTTGCCACCGCTACAGGGCAAGTGGGAAGAGCCGGGTAAAGTGCCCAATTGGCACATCTTTTGATGCGCCAAATGTGGGGCTGCTGTAGCCTGGTATTATCAGGCTGTTGAGGGCCAAAATCCATGGGCCTTGACAGTCTTTTAATACCAGGCCGCAGCAGTCTGCATTTTACTTGGCTGGTTAACAAAAATAGGGGGGATCCCCACGCCGTTTTTTTTTTTCGAGGGGATCCCCTATTTTTGTTAACCAGCCAAGCTAAGCAGACTGCTGTGGCCTGGTATTATCAGGCTTGCAAGGTCCATGGATATTGGATCCTTACCAGCCTGAAAAACCAGGCCTCAGCGGTCTGCTTCATCTGGCTGGTTAACAAAAATAGGGGGACCCCACGCCAATTTTTTTCGAGGGGATCCCCTATTTTTGTTAATCAGCCAAGATATGCAGACTGCTGTGGCCTGGTATTATCAGGCTGGCAAGGTCCATGGATCTTGGCTCCTTAACAGCCTGAAAATCCAGGCCTCAGCGGTCTGCTTCATCTGGCTGGTTAACAAAAATAGGGGGGACCCCACGCCAATTTTTTTCGAGGGGATCCCCTATTTTTGTTAATCAGCCAAGATATGCAGACTGCTGTGGCCTGGTATTATCAGGCTGGCAAGGTCCATGGATCTTGGCTCCTTAACAGCCTGAAAATCCAGGCCTCAGCGATCTGCTTCATCTGGCTGGTTAACAAAAATAGGGGGGACCCCACGCCAATTTTTTTCGAGGGGATCCCCTATTTTTGTTAATCAGCCAAGATATGCAGACTGCTGTGGCCTGGTATTATCAGGCTGGCAAGGTCCATGGATCTTGGCTCATTAACAGCCTGAAAATCCAGGCCTCAGCGGTCTGCTTCATCTGGCTGGTTAACAAAAATAGGGGGGACCCCACGCCAATTTTTTTCGAGGGGATCCCCTATTTTTGTTAATCAGCCAAGATATGCAGACTGCTGTGGCCTAGTATTATCAGGCTGGCAAGGTCCATGGACCTTGGCTCCTTAACAGCCTGAAAATCCAGGCCTCAGCGGTCTGCTTCATCTGGCTGGTTAACAAAAATAGGGGGGACCCCACGCCATTTTTTTTTCGAAGGGAACCCCTATTTTTGTTAATCAGTTCCCTCTGACGTCACTGATTGTGTCCCTGGCTGACCTGAAGTGAAAGTGGAAAGCAATCAATTAAGCTTTCCACTTAAGGGCCCGTCTCACATAGCGATATCGCTACCGAGATCGCTGCTGAGTCACTAGTTTTGTGACGCAGCAGCGAGCTCACCAGCGATATCGCTGTGTGTGACATTCAGCGACGATCAGCCCCCCTGCCGGGTATCGCTGATCGTCGCTGAAATGTCAGGACCTTTTTTTGATCGCTGGTTTCCCGCTGACAGGCACACATCGCTGCGTGTGACAGGCGGGAGACCAGCGATCCGCTGGTATCCAAGGTACACAGCGGGTTTCCAGGCGCGGGGCTGTGCCTAGAAACCCAAAGTGTACCTTGGATACCAGCGCCCTGATGCAGGGAGCTGGTATCCAAGGTACACAGCGGGTTTCTAGCAAGCCCCGCGCCTGGAAACCCGCTGTGTACCTTGGTTACCAGCGGATCGCTGGTCTCCCGCCTGTCACACGCAGCGATGCGTGCCTGTCAGAGGGAAACCAGCGATCAAAAAAAGGTCCTGACATTTCTGCGACGATCAGCGATACCCGGCAGGGGGGCTGATCGTCGCTGAATGTCACACACAGCGATATCGCTGGTGAGCTCGCTGCTGCATCACAAAACTAGTGACTCAGCAGCGATCTCGGTAGCGATATCGCTATGTGAGACGGGCCCTTAAGCGATGTTACCCGCAGTGTCGCTGTCCCAGATCGCTGCCTGAGCTGCCTGTTTGGCAGCTCAGCAGCGATCATGTAGCGATACACCAGCGATCCTGACAAGTGCATATCGTTGTCGGGATCGCTGGTGTATCGTTATGTGACACCCAGCCTTTACTCTCCTGTCAGGCAGGAGAGGAACTCATTCATTTGGGGTTTACTGTGAGGCTGCAGCATTAGCTGCGGTCCCTGCAGTAAACATTAACCCTTTCTGAAGGATTTCACCGTGGGACCTGACTGTGCATGGGATAGGTAAGAATAATTTTGCTTTTTTATTTTATTTTTATTACAGGAAATGGTTTTAGCAGGTAAATAAAATATGGTCAAAAACTGTGTGATTATTTCATTAAACTTTTTTTTATTAAAGTGTGTGTGTTTGATTTTTCTTTCATACAATAGGATTAATAATTGATAGTTGTCTAATTGACAGCTCTCAATTATTAACCTGGCTTAAAGTGACCTTTCAATTGCAAGGTCATTTTAACCCCTTATTAACCCATTCGCCACCGCTACAGGGCAATGGGAATAGACGGGCAAAGTGCCAGAAAGGGCAAATCTAATTAGAGATTTGCCCTTTCTGGGGTGTCTGGGGGCAGATGTTAAGTAGCCGGGGGGGGCCAAAAATAATGGTCCCTCTCTGGGCTATTATTATCTGCCCCCACTCACTGGCTTTGTCTGTCTGGTTGCGAAAATAGGGCGGGAGCCCACGCATTTTTTTTCAGCAATTTTACACCTCATATATATATATATATACATGTCATTGAATTTGTGACACATATATATATATATTTATATTTGTAGTTCATACACTTCTACATTGTATAATAGCCGCTAATTCAATTGCCGGCTTTTGTGAAAATGCAGAACCCGACATGAAATGACACTTGGTGTACATAGGGTTAACCATGTCTTTTCATGTCCTTTGCTATCTAATTTGCACAAACAATTAAATCAGACTATGTGTGCAAAATTTCACACCTGTAGGGGTTAATTAAAGGTGTAAATTCGTAGCAAAAAAGTCCGTTTTTTTTACAACGAATTTACACCTTTAATTAACCCCTACAGGTGTGAAATTTTGCACACATAGTCTGATTTAATTGTTTGTGCAAATCAGATAGCAAACGACATGAAAAGACATGGTTAACCCTATGTACACCAAGTGTCATTTCATGTCGGGTGCTTCTGTCTTTTCACTGAAGCCGGCTTTACCCGGCAATTGAATCAAAGGATATTTTACTATGTAGAAGTGTATAAACTATACATATATGTATATATATATGTCACAATGACATGTATATATATATATATGTATTCTATGTGTGTATATTTAGTGTTTACAAGGAAAGAATGGGGTTTTTTTTAGTTGCGATATTTTGTTCCCATAGACTTACATGGGACTTCCGGTATCGGTATCGGGTATCGCCGATTTTTTAGTGATATCGGCGATACCATTCCGATTCTGATACTTTAGGATATCGGAAAGTATCGCTCAACTCTAATCTTTATGTGTAATGCGATTTACTTGTCTGTAATCCACACACATTCTCATGCTTCCATCCTTTTTCCTGACTAGAACTAGGGGAGCTGCTCAGGGACTACAACTATCCCTTACCATCCCTGCCTTCTTCATGTCATGCAACATCTTCTTGGCTTTCTGATAGTGTGCTGGAGGTATAGGCCTGTACCGTTCCTTAATGGGGGGATGGTTGCCTGTGGGGATGTGATGTTGCACCCCCTTAATCTTCCAAAGTCAAGTGGGTGTTTTCTGAATACCTGTGCGTATTCCTGGACCACCCGGTGTACCCCCTGTTTCTGTTGGGCTGGAGTGGTGTCCGTCCCAACATGGATCTGCTGACACCAATCCTCCACCTGGGTTGCCGGGTCATTATCCTCCACTGGGTCTAGGGAGGTTAAGGACTCCGTCGTGTGAATGGAGTTATTATCTATAGCATGTAACTTGGCAACAGTGGCATAACGTGGTAATCTGACCTCGTCTTCCCCACAGTTGAGAAGACGGATGGGCACCCTCCCATTGCGTACATCCACTACCCCTCTGGCGGTTAAGAGTGTAGGTCTGTGCTCTGAGCAAAGGGTTCTACTACTGCCTGGTAGCTCTGTCCTTTCAGACCTATTGCTGCTCTACACCAGATAAGAATTTCACTCATTGGAGGAATCACAATAGGTATCGGGTCTGTTACCCGCACACTACCAATCTCACCACCGGTCAGCTCCACTTGCTGCTGGTACATCAGGGCCCGGATCTCCTTCTGGATCGCTCTCTTCTGCCCTTGTCTGGCAATGTCAGCCAACTGTTGGAGTAAAAACACAACCTCCTCCAAACAGTTACCAATAATGTTAGTGCCTAGTACCTAGTGTTGAGCGATAGTGCTCGATATCTAAAAATATCGTATCGAAATTGTATCGCCGATAGCACTAAATATCGTCGATATCCGATTTCGATACCGGAAGTCCAATGTAAGTCTATGGGAACAAAATATCGCAACTAAAAAAACCCTTTATTTCCTTGTAAACACTAAATATACACACATAGAATACATATATATATATATCTATCTATATATATATATATATATATACATGTCATTGTGACATATATATATATACATATATTTATAGTTTATACACTTCTACATAGTAAAATAGACTCTGATTCAATTGCCGGGTAAAGCCGTGACATACCCCATAGAAGTCCTTGTAAACACTAAATATACACACATAGAATACATATATATATATATATATATATATATATATACATGTCATTGTGACATATATAAATATACATATATTTATAGTTTATACACTTCTACATAGTAAAATAGACTCTGATTCAATTGCCGGGTAAAGCCGTGACATACCCCATAGAAGTCCTTGTAAACACTAAATATACACACATAGAATACATATATATATATATATATATATATACATGTCATTGTGACATATATATATACATATATTTATAGTTTATACACTTCTACATAGTAAAATAGACTCTGATTCAATTGCCGGGTAAAGCCGTGACATACCCCATAGAAGTCCTTGTAAACACTAAATATACACACATAGAATACATATATATATATATATATATATATATATATATATATATATATATATATATATGTCATTGTGACATATATATATATATACATATAATTATAGTTTATACACTTCTACATAGTAAAATAGACTCTGATTCAATTGCCGGGTAAAGCCGTGACATACCCCATAGAAGTCGACGGGCTCGGTGCCGAGTACCCCAAAAACCTCTGGCTCTGTGCGACTCAACTTGGGCGTCACGAACAGGATTCTGTAGCTCGCTATAAGCGAGTCCTGTGTGCCTGAATTGAACTGGTTTTGTGCTTGAGAATTGCTAAAATCATCAGAGAATGTATTTGCCATTTTTCCGCCATATCTGCGTCACGACGAGGCACTGGTGAAGAAGAAGGGCGTGCTCTTCGTGGGTGTACACTCACTCAGTGGCGTGAAACCGATGGCCGACCACTCTAAATGGTACTGCAATGTAAGATCGTGCCCCACAGCTCTTCAGTTCCGCCTCCTCATCCTCCTCAGTGTGCGGAAACTAACACGAAGGTCCCGCCTCTCTCCAAAAGAGGGGCCCTCTCCAGATGCTAATGACACATGTGACTTGGCAGAGATGGCTAATGGACACGAGCAGAAGTGTGAAGGGATGGAGCAGTCAGAGCTCTCCCCCCACGGAAGCGACCCGATCGCCACGGAACCACCGTTGGGCACCCGGCCTGGAAACCCTCCTACGCTGCAAGAAGCGGAGGATACCCTAAGAGGCCTGGCCCGGCACCGGGAGGAGGTCGCCAGGATGGAAGCCAGCTGGCGTGTCCTAAAACTAAACTTGGAGCGGCGCCAATCTCTCTTACCTGAAGTGTCTGTACCGGAAGGTGAGGCACCCGTTCTAGTAGACGAGTCCGTGCGGGCATCCCAGCCCTTGCAATGTGATCCGGTTGACGTTGTCGCAGTGGAGGCACCCATTCGTGCAAAAAACGCTGCACCGGCAGCACCCCAGATCCCGCTGTCTGCCCCCGTCGCTGAGACAGAAGAAGCGATACCCGTCCTCATGGAGGAGGCCGCGCAGGCACCAGAGCACTACCTGCCTGTACCGGAGCCCCGACTGTCATCTGTTCCAGAGCCGGCTGCTTCCTCCGCAGGTGAGCGCTGCCAGGACTGGGGGGCGCCAGGAGAGCTGCCGCAAACCGGACACTGTAAGCTGCAGTTTGATGGTGGAGACATGGAGCTGCTGGTGGAGGAGAATTTCAACCGGCGTCAGGAGGAAGAGTGGAGACGTTGGGAGAAGGAAGCAGAGCGACAAAGGGAGCAGCGAGAATCCCAAAAACTTCGCCAACGTCAGCTGGAGAAGGACCGGCAGATAAGGACCGGATGAGAAAAGATAAAAGTACGGTGAGGGAGCCGCGCGTAAGGGTGCAGTACGGAGCTTTAAATTGAAAGGTGGTTGGGGCTTCATCCAGGAGCCTGGACTTTATTTAGAAGTTTTTGTGAACCGGCGGGACGTGGAGGCTCACCTCCCAGAAGGACACCCGGGGAGGGACCTGTTGCCAGGAGACTTGGTGACTTACACCCGACACTGGGGTTACAATGGATGGTACGCCCTAAATGTTACCAGGTGCGACCCCTACTCCCCAGAGTGTCAGGAACCTGTGAGACCCTCGGAGCCTTCAGCCTCCCACATCCAGGCCTCTGCAAAAGTGCCCACCCCCCGCCATAAATCTCCCCAGCCTCCCTCAGTGGTCTCCTCAGCAGCCCCAGCTATGGACATATAAGTATAGCTGGCCCGTACCCGGCGCCTGTTAGGCCCCCTGGGGTTCGTTCAGTCCGGGACATAGGGTTCCAGACCCGGAGGGAGATGAAAGAGGTGGCCACACAGACCCAGATAGCGGGTCACGACTTGACTGTACAGGCCACACGACGTCATCAGGTCCTGGTGGTCCTTGGTGCCTCGGATGTTTGGCAAGCATCAGAAGAGTACCAGGTGGTACCTGGAACACCCCTGCCAAAGAATTATAAATAACCCGGACAGGGTCACTGTATGTAAATAGTTAAATTGTTTATGTACCCGGACGGGTGAATGTTCATAAAAAAGTTTTTTAATTTAATAAAAAAAAAAAAAACACAGTTTTCATTACTTTTATTACAGTCTCATCCTGCGACGCCATCGATCTCCTGTAAAAAAATGAAAAAAAAAAAAAAGTATACCACCTGACCGACGCAGTCCATAGTAACGAGTGTCCCACGACGATCCAGCTCTGCTACATCAGAATGACAGGCAGAGCCTGTCATCCCGGCGCAGCACAGCTGATTACCTGCTTCCCCGGCGGTGACGTCATCGGACTGACTGCTTTACGGCCGGGATTACCCAGCAGTCACTGCAGTTATCGCGAGAAACTGCATGTGACCGCCGGGGAAAGATGATGGCGGCCATGAAGCAGTCCAGGCCGTGACCGCCGGAGATCTTCTGCCAGGTAAGTGCCGCTGACTCCTGACAGACCCGACCGACGGACACTCACAGTGACAGTGACAAATCCGATTCCGGTATTCGATAAGACGAAAATATCGAAACGAATTATCGAAAGGCCGATAGAGCTAATATCGGCCGATAGCCGATATTTACATTATCGTATCGCTCAACACTACTAGTACCACATTCAGTCCATTTTCCTCATTGACAGTCTTCACTACAATAAGTCCCTGGTCCTTTAACTCCACCCTTCCCACTTTTATTGCTACATTCCTGACCCCAATTAGGTCAAGAGGGAGGCCGTTAGAGGCGTATACTGCAAAGTCTGGGTTTGGGGTTGGAGACTGTCCATGGACCAGAATTTGCTATAGAGGATATCAGGTATGATTGTTACCTGGGATCCGGTGTCCAGCAGGGAGTTATTGCGATGCCATCCAGTATGATAAATAGGAAAGGTCTTCCTCCCAAACCTGCGGTGCCAGTCTGAGGGGCCTGCTGAGTCTATTCCTGGGTGCTGGCCCTCGGACCCAGGGTTTGCTGGTTTAAAGGACATTGTTGAACGGAGTGACCTTCCTTCTGGAAGCGGTGGAAGACGAACTCTCGTGAGGATGGCGCTGGTTGTTGGTCCTTCCTGGGGGTGGCGTTGTCCTCGTTTGGGTGGTGATGTCCTCCTCCGGGGTGGCAAAGTCCTCCTTCTCCTCCAGTTCATCCAGGGGACATCCTCAGGGCAGTCGACTAGCAGGATCTTTCTTCCGTCTCTGGCTCCGTCCGTAGTTGCAGGGCACTCATTACAGTGGCCAGGTTTCTGGTCAGCTGGCGCACTTCTGAGCGCAGACAGTCCAGCTCAGTAAGCGGCGCTGCCTGCGCTTTGGCTTCAGCAACCAGCGGGGAAAAGGTGGGTGCTGCTGGCGTTAGAGTGGCCTCATCCTGGTAACGTTGGACTGCAGTATCTGTTGTTTCCAGGGGTTGCAGTCACTTTATAGCCATGTCCTTAAGGGCATCAAAGTTAGCCTCTGGATGACCCAAGGACCACCATCGCACAGTCCTGCTCCCCGCTTGGGACCTCAGCCCCAGGACAAATTGTTCTTTCAGCATTTTACTCTCATTGGTGACGCTAATTGGACTAACCTGTTTAAGAGCTCGCAGGGCCCCTTGTAAACGGCAGGCATAGTCCCGAACGCTGTCCTCCGGTTTCTGAGAGCATTGGTAGAATCTCATCCGGAGGTCTGCTTCAGTGCGGTCCTCAAAGGCAGTCTGTAACTTTTTGAAAATTGCAGGTACTGATTGCTGGTCTGCGGCCCACCATGTCTCTACTTCTCTCTCAGCAGCACCAGTCAATTGTCCCACAACTACTGCAGCTCTTTGTTTGCCCGACATAGAATACATGTCCAGTATGCTGCATATTTTGCACTTGAATCCCGACAGGGTGTCTGAATTGCCACTGTACTGGGGAAGCCACTTTGCTCCGGGCATGTACGGTAAAGTCAATGGTACTATAGGGGCTATAGGCCCGGGTGATGGGGCGGCTGCTTTGGCCTGCGCGGCAGCGGTCGAGGGTAGATTATCGGGGCTGTCGGCCTTGGCCGTGCCGTCGGCCGGGTGCTGCAACATCTTGGCGCCCCCCTAGTGAAGCGTGGCCTACCTTCCTTCTGTAGGCGCAGCTCCGCAGGTCACAGTCTTTTGGTAGGACCTTGCGTCGCCCACCTTCCACCTCAGAGCATTCGCTGGGGCTTCCTGCCAGGACCTGAAGCTGCGTCAGTACGTGGGGCGTATTCAAGACTTTGCGCATTCCACAGGTACGCCTCCTAATTCCCCCGCGGTTACGCCCTTCTTCTCGCGCGGTGACGTAAGAATGGTGGACAATGGCGGGAAACCTTCACCACAGTCCACTATACGGTCTTTTAGTAAAGGCGCACAGTACCCGGTGGCAACGGACAAAACTTCCGTTGCCGCGGGCACGCAATCCTGTTCGTGACGCCAGGAGATGAGTCGCCCGCCAGGGCCGTAGAGTACTCGGTAGCGAGCCTGTTGACTTCTATGGGGGATGTCACGGTAGCCACTACTCGGTCCGTGGTCCTGGGCACTCACCAAAAAGAGGATTTATTTACAGGGGATAATGTTAGTGATTCATGATGCCACCTGTGGTGTCTGGGGAGGATCACCAGCGCTGCAGCAGTCCACTGAGGCCGGTGTTGTGGCAGCTTAGATGGTATCACTCCCCACAGGTGGAGCAGGCCCTCAGGGTAGTGTAGATGAAGGGATGCAGGACGGAGGGAACCCAGCCGGGTAAGAACAAGAATGGGAGCACACACAAGTCACTTCTGTACCTTTACTGGAATTAGTGCAGGAACATCCCAGAACACTGTAGGGTGAAGGGTGCACGTCCGAATTTTCCCCAGTGAGCAGGTGTAGGGCCTCCTGTTGCTTGCCTCTCTGTAGTAAGTTTCTGACCAGCCAGTAGCTAGGCCTAACTTTGTCTCTGTCCTGCACCGGCTGACTTTGTTTTAGGGCCTTCTCCTGGAGTACACACTCACTGCCTGTATGGCCTCTGTGTCTCCTGGCTCTGTTACGTATCAGCTCTTTGGTGATCCTGGGACCTGTAGTTCTCCAGGAATTCCGGTTGTGTCTTACTGGGTCATAGAGATCCCTGTAAGCTCGGTCCCGGAGTCCGGTATATGCTTTCTGCATTGAGCTGGTAAAGCTCCTCTACCCCAATGCTACTCTCTCCTCTACCCCTCGGCCTACTCGGCCCTCACTAGGTTATACACACTGGCAGTTACGTGGCTGCCTCTTCTGCCGCTCTCTAGAGCGTCGTTGGCATGCTCCTAGCTTGCTGGCCTGAGCTACTTGAGTCTAGCTTGCAGGAGACTAGTCTTCCACTGCTGAGCTATTAGCTGTCCTCTCTCCACTCCTCTGCAGACAGACTTTTTTCTAAGTGTCACACAGCAGGAATCTCTAGCTAGACTGCACTTTTTCCTTCCTGCCTCCACCCTCCTTTATATATACCTATCCGGGCTCCCTCTGGTGGTCTGAGGTAGGGTGGAGGTGTGTGTATGCTCTGAGGGCCTCTTGTGGAGAAATCCTTTAATGCACCCCTCTAGGATCTGTGGCACTAAGCGCAGGTGGGCGCCACACATCACAGCTGAGGAAGCCTCCCAGCCCACACCAGGCTCTCTATGTACATTGTCTTTTGACAGTGAGCTGCTTATCACAAGAGATGGAGGAGTCAGACGACCTAGTGCAGTGTTTCCCAAACTCCAGTCCTCACGAACCCCACGGGTCATGTTTTCAGGATTTCCATAGTGTTGCACAGGTGAGAGAATTCCTGATGCCTTGATGATACTTCCACCATCTGTGCAATGCCAAGGAAATACTGAAAACATGACCCGTGGGGACTGTGAGGACTGGAGTTTGGGAAACACTGACCTAGTGTCTGCTAGTTACAGCAATGATAATATACTAGTGATAAAACCTTCACTGTAAGTAAAGAACAGCACACAGCCTTATAAGTGACACATCATTGAATTCAGTACATCATGTGGTCCTCAGATTACATAGAAAAAGCCTGCTGACAGATTCCCTTTAAGCTTATACACTCATAGGAACTGTATACACCAAACAGTAGTCAGCTGAATTTTGTTTTAGATTCATTGAAACGAAAATCCCTGATTACCCCCTTTTAGGGGTATACTGTATTTATCTAAAGGGTTTGGCACTTGTTTTTTATTTATGGTCTTTCCTTAAAATAGGCCATCAATATCTGACAGTAGGGGCAGTGACACGTGGCACCGCCTCTGGTGAATCGGAGTTGGATATTCAGTACCTGGCTGCTGCTACTATTTTTAATTTGTTTGGGCAGGATCGGATAACTTCTCACTACGGTCACTGACGAGAACAGATAGCTACCCTGGGTTCTTAGTGCCACACCTCCATTGATGGCGAATCCTACATATGGGCCCTTGATAAAAATATAGTGGCCAAACTCTTTAAGTGTAAATGTAGCAATTACCGGCTCTTCTTCATTGTAATCAACTCTCCACATGCTGATAAATCATTTTTAATGGCAGTACTGGACATCATAGGAAAATATTTTATGTATTTATTAAAAGCAAAGATCAGCAGAATTATTTATGAAACTACATTTTTTAGGCTGCATTTCCATCTGCAAAAATGCCCTGTGGATATTTTGACACACATGTTACTGCCATACTGCATCATTAGATCATTGCTCGGCTTCAAAACAATATGGACTAATTAGCAAATTTTGTTTAGACATTCTCTATGATCTCATGCCAATCAGAACATGAGGCAGATGTACTTAACTTTTTAATGTGCGTCTGCTGACAGTAATTTTACAGTACAATGATGCCGCTCGTATTTTGCAGGCAGCGTTGTTGAATCTATTCATTTGAGAAGTCAGCGCTCAACTAATTTACCCGGATAATACACCGATATCAATAAATGCTATTTGTAAAAATTCAGCTATATTAGAGTATATTATATGTTGATATATATCAATAAGCATAAATTTGATTATACTGCACATGCAGCAAGAGAAATAAGTATTAGTGGTAGGAAGATCAGGGTGTTTTTCAGCATACGGCACTGGCAGACCATATACCATATTTTTCGGACTATAAGATGCACCGGACCATAAGACGCACCCCAAATTTTCAGAAGGAAAATAGGGGAAAAAAATAATGTGTCAAATGGGAATCCATCTTACAGTCCGAATTCAGCTTACCAGTGAAGGGATCAGCACAGGTAGAGGAGTGGTCACAGGGGTCGTTCGGTGGTCCAGGCTGGTGCGGTGGTGGTGCTCTGTGTTGCAGGGGTGCTCTGTGGGGTGGCTGTGCTCTGTGGGGTGGCTGTGCTCTGTAGGGTGGCTGTGCACTGTGGGGTGGCTGTGATCTGTGGGGTGGCTGTGCTATGTGGGGTCGCATTATACTTACTAATCCGATGGTGGCGGCAGGGCCGGCGTCAGCACCCGGCACACCCGGGCAAGTGCCGGAGCCCTGAGCAGGTTAGTGGTGTCAGCGCCGCCATTGGGCCCCCCACGCTTGCTCAGGGCCCCGGCAGTTGCCGGCGCAATACATACCTCTCCCCGTGCTTCCGCTGCCGCAGCTCTGGGCTCCAGGGGGCGCCTGCAGGACGCCGGCGCTTCCTCTCACAGCAGCGCCGCTGAATGATGTCATCATTCAGCTGCCGGCTGTGGCAGTGAGTGCGCGGACGCCGGACAGGTGAGATGTTTGTGTGTGTGTCTGTGTATGTGTCTCTGTGTGTATCAGTGTGTGTGTATGTAGTACGGTGCTTTGTGTGTTGTCTGCTGTATGTGTGATGGTGGTGGGGGAGGGCAGTGATGATGATGATTGGGAGGCAATGATGATTGATGATGATGGGCAGGCATTGATGATGATGGGCAGGCAATGATATTGATGGGGAGGAAATGATGATTATTAGCAGGCATTGATGTTGATGGGCAGGCATTGATGATGATGGGCAGGCAGTGATGATGATGGGGAGGCGATGATGATGATGGGGAGACGATGATGATGATGGGGAGGCGATGATGATAATGGGCAGGCAATGATGATGATGGGCAGGCACTGATGATGATGGGCAGGCAGTGATGATGATGGGGAGGCGATGATGATGATGGGGAGGCGATGATGATAATGGGCAGGCAATTATGATGATGGGCAGGCAATGATGATGATGGGGAGGTGATGATGATGATGGGCAGGCGATGATGATGATGGGGAGGCAATGATGATGATGGGTAGGCATTGATAATGATGGGCAGGCAATGATGATGATGGGGAAGCGATGATGATAATTGGCAGGCAATGATGATGATGTATAGAGGACTGTACTGTCCAGTCTGTACTGTGCGCTATGAGGATTTTGCGGTTTTTGAGCTATTGTAGAATTTACAATAGGTATCAGTCATGTAATGGAAGAAGTGAAGTATTTGGCATTGTACGATACCCATATTTCTCTGCAGTATGTGTGCATCATGAATCGTGGTCTGTGTTAAAGGGGCCTACTGAGACTCTTTCGCCCGGGGCCCATAAAAACCTGGAGCCGGCCCTGGGTGGCGGTCTCGTGGAGGCGGTCCCGATGCAGCCTCCCTCTGCTCTGTGGTGTGGTGGTGTCCGGGCTCTGTAGTGTGGCGGCGATCCCGTGGCGGCAGTCCCGATGCAGCCTCCCTCTGCTCTGCGGTGCTGTGGTGTCCGGGCTCTGTAGTGTGGCGGCAGCGGGGCTCTGTGCTGCGTGGGGGGCTCCGCTGGCATTTTGTCATAGCCGGAAAGCCCCCGCAGCCGAGATCTGAATCTGAGCATGCGCCGCCTCCAGCGGCTATCTTTCCAGGGACCCTGCCACTAACTTTCAGGTGGCCACCGCGTCGCAGCAGCAGAACTTCGGGGGGCTTTCCGGCTATGATGAAATGCCGGTGGAGCCCCCACGCAGCACAGAGCCCCGCTGACGCCACACTACAGAGCTCGGACACCACAGCAGAGCAGAGGGAGGTTGCATCAGGACCGCCGCCACCGGATTTGTAAGTATGTTGCGACCATAAGACGCACCCCCATTTTCCCCCAAAATATTTTGGGAAAAAAGTGCGTCTTATGGTCCGAAAAATGCAGTAATTGACGGAAGCATGAATAGACAGATGTATAGAGACATTCTTGATAAAAATCTGCTACCGTCTACTAGGATGAATAAGATGAAATGAAGGTGGATATTTAAAAAAATACAATAATCCCAAAGAAACACACAGCCAAGGAAACTCTCAATTGGTTTCACAGAAATAAAATAAATCTGCTAGAATGGCCTAGCCAATCACCTGACCTGAATCCAAAAGAATTTAGCAAAAGCTAAAGCTCAGAGTTTATAGAAGGAGCCCACCTTTGGGATTTGAAGAGTGTTTGTGTGGAAGAAAGGGCCAAAATCACCCCTGAGTAATGCATGCGACTAGTTTCTCCATACACTTATCGTCTTGAAGCTGTCATCACCAACAAAGGTTTTTGTGTGAAGTATTAAATAAATTTCAGTAAGCGTGTTCGACACTTTTTCCGTGTCATTTCCCATTATTACACATAACTTAATTTATGGACATCTATGGTTTGTTTTTTTTGCCTGTGTGGATTGGATGGGTTGTTACCGACATCTGTTGAGAACTTCATGACAACAGAATCTTTAAGCCATATTCACATGTTCAGTATTTGGTCAGTATTTAAACTCAGTTTTTGTAAGCCAAAATGAAGAATGGATCAGAGGGAAAGTATGATAGAAAAATGTGCATAACTTCTGCTTTTTACCCAGTCCTGGTATGGCTTCCAAATACTAATGTAAAATACATAACCAAATACTGATTTATTATTTTATCATATTTACATAATTAATTTTCGTTTTATTGCATTTAAGTTTTAGATCACCTACCAACAAGCAAGAATTCTGATTCTAACAGACATGTTATTTTTTCTTTAAGAAGCCCTCCTTCTCTGCACTAATTGCTTGTATTAATTGCTCCTGTTTGAACTTGTTACCTGTATAAAAAACACTCAGTCAATCATATTCCAACCTCTCCACCATGGCCAAGACTAAAGAGCTGTCTAAGAACAGCAGGGACAAAATTTTATACATGCTCAAGGGTGGAACAATAGGCAAGCAGCTTGGTGAGAAGGCAACAACTGTTGGTGCAAATATTAGAAAATTGAAGAATCACAAGATGACTATCAGTCTTCTTTGGTTTGGGACTCCATGCAAGTTCTCTCCTCGTGGGGTAAGGATGATTCTGAGAAAGGTCAGGAATCAGCCCAGAAATACACTGGACGACCTGGTCAATGACCTGAAGAGAGTTGTAATCACAGTCTGAAACAAAAATAGGGAATGGTCCACTGTGTCAAAGGCAGAGGACAGGTCCAGGAGGAAGAGGACAGAGTAGTGTCGCTTGGCTGGCTTTGGTGGTTAATAGGTCATTGGTGAACTTTAGTTACAGCAGTTTCAGTGGAGTGATGCGGTCGAAGAGGGAGCAAGGAGAGAGGTGGGAGGACAGTTCAAGATGGACTTGTTGTTCCAGTAGTTTTGAGGCATAGGGGAGAAGTGATATGGGGCGATAGTTAGATGCAGAGGATGGGTCAAGAGAGGGCTTTTTGAGGATAGGTGTGATTGAGGCATGGCTTAAGCTTGAGGGGAAAACACCAGTTGTTAGTGATAGGTTAAAGAGAAGGGTTAGGGTTGGGTTGAAGACTGTAGGGAGGTTTAGGATGAAGTGGGATGGGATCGGGACGAGTGCACAGGTGGTGAGATGTAATCTTGAGAGTAGAGTGGAGAGTCGACCTTCTGTAATGGTGGAGAAGTTGGTTTTGGAGGAGGAGGGCTGAGCAGTTAGGTGGGAGGGCTCTGTGGATTGTTGACCAAAACTGTCTCTTATGTTCTGCTTGAAAAATGAGTCAAAGTCTTCAGACGAGATGAATGGAGAGGGCGAGGGTGCTGGGAGACAGAGGATAGAATTGAAGGTGTTAAATAGCTGTTTATATCTATTGTCTATCTATTTATTGTATAATCTATTATCTATCTATATATCTACCTTCTATCTATCTATTTATTATCTATCTATCTAACTATTATATATCTATATATCTATTATCTATATATTATCTACTTATCTATCATCGATCTTTTGTCTATCTATTATTTATTTATTTTCTATCTATATATATATATTATTTATCTATTATCTATATATCTATTATCTACCTATCATCTATCTATTATCTATCTACTAATCTATTATCTATCTATAGTCCATCTATTATCTATCTATATATCTCTCATCTATGTATCTATCATCTATTATCTATTAATCTATTAGCAGTCTATACAGTGTATCTATCATCTATCTATTATCTATATATTATGTACTTTTCCAATTATCTATCTATATCTATTATCTATCTATCCATTATCTATCCATCTATAATCCATATATTATCTATCTATCTATCTATCTATCTATCTATCTATCTATCTATCTATCTATCTATCTATCTATGTATCTATATGTCTAGTATCTATCAATCTGTTATCTATCTATCTATTATTCTATTATCTATCTATCTATCTATCTATCTAATCTATCATCTTATCTATTATGACAGGGTCACTGGCACTGTATGAGTAATATGTGTCACTGAGATTGCTTTCCTCCGTAATCTAGAAACCCATAAGTTTCTTTTTAGCATGCTATGTGCTGAAGGAGCTAGGCGGCAATGTTATGGGCAGGTTTTTAGGTGAGTAGGTAAGAGATGGGTGGGACGCCTACTCACCATATCTCCACCTAAAGGTTGCGGCTGGAGAAATAAATGTCCAGCTAGTTTTTTTTCTCTGTGTTTGTGTTGTATGGAGGTAGGTAGCCTCCTGACTGCTAGCTCCTGAAAGAGCTGCCATATGTGTTGTCCCAGAACTGTATATGAACTTTTTTACTTTCATTTGAGCCGGGCAGGCTGTTTTCTGTTGCCAGTTTGAGGATTTTTTGGTTTATGACGCAATAAACCACCCAGAGACTTTAACCACACGTGTGCTTGTGTCTACCTCGAGAAGCAGCTAAGTGACCTGACATTCCACAAGTGGTGTTTGAGATGCGGGCAACAATCCAGGGACACTTATAGCAGTGGTGGACAAATCATATGTCCTGGGTTAAAGCAGCTGCAGAGATGGAATAGCGTTGGACAAATGGATGAGCTACTCAAGCACCTGATCCTGAGCAAGCAGCAACAGCACCAGGTACAGCAGGAGACTAATAAACTCTTAATACAACAGCTGCATCAACAGGTAGAACTCCTGGTGGGAGATTTCCGCAGCAGAGAAACCACCCCTATCCCAAGTCAAAGTGATGACTCGTGCATCTGAAAAGCGGTAAGATGAGCCATGCAAAAGATGACCCCAGAGGATGTTACAGAGGCATTTTTAACTATTTTTGAATGAGTTACAGAGCCGGAGAGGCTGCCCCCGGAGCAGTGGGCGGAGGTATATGACAGGTGCACCCCAGAAAGTCTATTTTGACTTGGCCTTGAGGATGTCCGGGAATATGCCAAGTTGAAAATTGAGATATTGGCACTCTCAGTGGTCACTATGTCTGTCAGCGCCCAAAGGGTTAATCACTGGGCGTAATGTGGTGACAAACCTCCCCGCTCACAAATAGTTTGATTTGTTGCATTTGGTCCAGAAATGGTTGCAACCAGAGTCCTGCACTCCAGCCCAGATGGTCGAGCGAGTCGTCATGGACATATTTATTCACTCTCTCCCCAGGCCGATGCAGACCTGGGTTGCCCAAGGAGACCACCAGAATGTGGAAGACCAGGTGGCCTCATAGAAAAGTACCAAGTGGTCAAGAGGTCCCTGATGAAGCCAGGGGTGGTACATTTCCATACTGGGATAACCAGCGGGAGCCTGAGTCCCCAAAGAGGGATAACAGAGCCACCACTGGGGGAAGTCCAAGGTCCCAAGGAGCCGCTGAGGGGCTACTGAAGGCTGCTGGCAAAGGCCTGATCTGCTGGTTGTGTCACGGTCCTGGACACATATCAGCCCGTTGTCCTATTTCTGCCAAGCAGATGGGTTGTAGCCTAGGCAGGCGTTGCTTGTATTATGCCTACCCAGCTTGCAGTGTGGACTATCAGCCTGGAGAGGGACTGTAGTCATGCCCTGTGATTTCTAGGTGAGCAAGTAAGAGATGGCGGGATGCCTACGCACCATATCTCTACCTCAAGGGTGTGACTGGAGAAATAAATGTCCAGCTGTTTTTATTTCCTCTGTCTGTGTTTGTGTTGTGTGGAGGTAGGTAGCCTCCTGACTGCTAGCTCCTGAGAGAGCTGCAATATGTGTTGTCCCAGAGGACCTGGGCAGGACTATATATGAACTTTTTTTTTCATTTGAGCTGGACAGGCTGTTTTTCTGTTATCAGTTTGTTTTTTTGTTTATTATGCAATAAACCACCCAGAAACTTTAACCACACGTGTGCCTGTGTCTACCTCGAGGAGCAGCTAAGTGAGCTGACCTTCTACACTATCTATCTATCTATTCATTCTATCTATCTATATCTATCTATCTATCATCTATCTATCTATCTATCATCTTTCTAATTATTTATCTATTACCTGTCTATCTATCTATTATCTATCTTTCTGTCTATTTCCATCTATCAGACTTGTATATCGTATATCAGGGGATTTTTTTCTTTTTTTTACTTGTTATTAACTACTTTGGAGCTAGCATGTAACACAGAACTTACTGACTTACCATGTGGCCACTAATTCTATTTTCTTTAGCAGATTACTCTAATGTCTCTCAAGGGAGGAAATAGATTTTACTACCATTATAACAACATATAATTAGGCAAAATCCTATGATTAGATAACACCTCTGGGTGAATCTGTTAGGAGGAGCTATTACCATAAAATGGGAGCCTAACCTAAATGGTCCCACTATATTACACCCACTTAATGGATTCCCATGCTTGATTAAATCTACAACTAGAGTAATAGGACCATAATAGACTGCTTGTTTCCGTTATATTCAGGATTCTGTGCTTTAATGTGGCAGTTCTGATGTCTTTGCCGTTTTATTGGATAATATTATACTGGTATAGACACAATGAATAATTTATACAAATCTAAACATTTTATTTTAATATATACTCAGATAGTTACCTGGGATTACCCAGGAAAGAATAATTCAAAGGGGTTTATTCCACTTGTAAAAGATTTTTTTTTTCAATAGACCTTGGAATAATGATAATTTCCACAATTGGATGTGTTTAAATAAAATGTTCCTGTGCTGAGATAATCTTATACAGGTCCTTCTCAAAAAATTAGCATATAGTGCTAAATTTCATTATTTTCCATAATGTAATGATTACAATTAAACTTTCATATATTTTAGATTCATTACACACCAACTGAAATTTGTCAGGTCTTTTATTGTTTTAATACTGATGATTTTGGCATACAACTCCTGATAACCCAAAAAAACCTGTGTAAAAAAATTAGCATATCAAGAAAAGGTTCTCTAAACGACCTATTACCCTAATCTTCTGAATCAACTAATTAACTCTAAACACATGCAAAAGATTCCTGAGGCTTTTAAAAACTCCCTGCCTGCTTCATTACTCAAAACCCCCATCATGGGTAAGACTAGCGACCTGACTGATGTCAAGAAGGCCATCATTGACACCCTCAAGCAAGAGGGTAAGACCCAGAAAGAAATTTCTCAACAAATAGGCTGTTCCCAGAGTGCTGTATCAAGGCACCTCAATGGGAAGTCTGTTGGAAGGAAACAATGTGGCAGAAAACGCTGTACAACGAGAAGAGGTGACCGGACCCTGAGGAAGATTGTGGAGAAGGACCGATTCCAGACCTTGGGGGACCTGAGGAAGCAGTGGACTGAGTCTGGTGTAGAAACATCCAGAGCCACCGAGCACAGGCGTGTGCAGGAAATGGGCTACAGGTGCTGCATTCCCCAGGTAAAGCCACTTTTGAACCATAAACAGCGGCAGAAGCGCCTGACCTGGGCTACAGAGAAGCAGCACTGGACTGTTGCTAAGTGGTCCCAAGTACTTTTTTCTGATGAAAGCAAATTTTGCATGTCATTCGAAATCAAGGTGCCAGAGTCTGGAGGAAGACTGGGGAGAAGGAAATGCCAAAATGCCTGAAGTCCAGTGTCAAGTACCCACAGTCAGTGATGGTGTGGGGTGCCATGTCAGCTGCTGGTGTTGGTCCACTGTGTTTCATCAAGGGCAGGGTCAATGCAGCTAGTTATCAGGAGATTTTGGAGCACTTCATGCTTCCATCGGCTGAAATGCTTTATGGAGATGAAGATTTCATTTTTCAGCATGACCTGCACCTGCTCACAGTGCCAAAACCACTGGTAAATGGTTTACTGACCATGGTATTACTGTGCTCAATTGGCCTGCCAACTCTTCTGACCTGAACCCCATAGAGAATCTGTGGGATATTGTTAAGAGAAAGTTGAGAGACGCAAGACCCAACACTCTGGATGAGCTTAAGGCCGCTATCGAAGCATCCTGGGCTTCCATAACACCTCAGCAGTGTCACAGGCTGATTGCCTCCATGCCACGCCGCATTGAAGCAGTCATTTCTGCAAAAGGATTCCCGACCAAGTATTGAGTGCATAACTGAACTTTATTATTTGATGTTTTTTTTTTTGTTTTTAAAAAACACTTTTATTTTATTGGACGGTTGAAATATGTTAATTTTTTGAGACAGGTTTTTTGGGTTATCAGGAGTTGTATGCCAAAATCATCAGTATTAAAACAATAAAAGACCTGACAAATTTCAGTTGGTGTGTAATGAATCTAAAATATATGAAAGTTTAATTGTAATCATTACATTATGGAAAATAATGAAATTTAGCACTATATGCTAATTTTTTGAGAAGGACCTGTAGATGTGCCCCTGCTGTGTACTGTGTAATGGCTGTGTCTGACCGTGCAGGAACATGGTCTGATCGTACCACATCTCCTGGGCAGGGGAGAAAGCAAAAGAGATCACAGACATTATATAGCACAGGAATCGCAAATGATTTTTTTTTTGTGAGACAAACATTTTGCTGCCTGTTTTTAAGCAATGTTTTACCTAGAAGAAAAAAATAATTTACGATTCCAAGCTGTCCTGTCTGTATACTTTCTTTTCCTCCCCACCCAGGAGATGTGGTACGATCAGACCATGATCCAGCAGGGACACATTTATAAGATTATCTCAACACAGGAACATTTTTTTTAACACATCCAATAGTGGAACTTATTATTATTCACAGATCAGTTGATTAAAATGAACCTTTGTTTGTGGGAAAAGCCCTTTAAAGAAGCCTTTCATTAACTTTTTTCATTAAACATGTGTATATGTGAATATGTGTATACACTGTAGTTTCAACGTGTTCGTTTATTTACCTACCGCCATCTTGTCTGGTATCCAGCACAGCGCTGCTCCTCTTCTGAGCAACGTGACGACAATTCAGACTCTCTGTATCAAACGGCACTGCATTTGTGAGCCGGAAGCCTTTTTACAATGTAAGCGTATGGTGTCTCATTCTGATGCTCCATAGGCTCACACTGAACAAGCCACTCCCGGCAGGGCAGATTAGAGTAGCAGGGCCCTGAGCATTTTAGAAGCATGGCGCCCCTCACCGCTGACAGAAATAGAGGCAGGCACAGTACGTTGCGCAATTTTTCCCTTGTTTACAGAACTTACATAACATAGCGCTATGCAAATAGAGCAGACGTTACCCAGTGTATCATACCCTGCAGCTCCTAGGGTAACATGCCCTGCATCCTCCAGAGTAACATGCCCTGCAGCTCCCAGGTTAGCATACCCTGCAGCTCCAGGGTAACATACCCTGCAGCTCTAGGTAACATGCCCTGCATCTCCAGAGTAACATGCCCTGCATCCTCCAGAGTAACATGCCCTGCATCCTCCAGAGTAACATGCCCTGCAGCTCCCAGGTTAGCATACCCTGCAGCTCCTAGGGTAACATACCCTGCAGCCTCTAGGGTAACATGCCCTGCATCCTCCAGAGTAACATGCCCTGCATCTCCAGAGTAACATGCCCTGCAGCTCCCAGGTTAGCACCCTGCAGCTCCTAGGTAACATACCCTGCAGCCCTAGGTAACATGCCCTGCAGCCTCTAGGGTAACATGCCCTGCATCCTCCAGAGTAACATGCCCTGCAGCCTCTAGGGTATCATACCCTGCATCCTCTAGGGTAACATGCCTTGCAGCCCCAGAGTAACATGCCTTGCAGCCTCAAGGGTAACATTCCCTGCAGCTCCTAGGGTAACATGCCCTGCAGCCTCCAGAGTAACTGCCCTGCATCCTCCAGAGTAACATGCCCTGCTGCCTCAAGGGTAACATGCCCTGCAGCCTCCAGAGTAACATGCCCTGCATCCTCCAGAGTAACATGCCCTGCTGCCTCAAGGGTAACATGCCCTGCAGCCTCTAGGGTATCATACCCTGCAGCCTCTAGGGTAACATGCCCTGCAGCCCCCAGAGTAACATGCCCTGCAGCCTCAAGGGTAACATGCCCTACAGCTCCTAGGTAACATGTCCTGCAGCCTCCAGGTAACATGCCCTGCATCCTCCAGAGTAACATGCCCTGCAGCCGCAAGTGTAACATGCCCTGCAGCTCCTAGGGTAACATGCACTGCATCCTCCAGAGTAACATGCCCTGCATCCTCCAGAGTAACATGCCCTGCAGCCCCCAGAGTAACATGCTCTGCAGCCTCGGTAACATGCCCTGCAGCCTCTAGGGTAACATGCCCTGCATCCTCCAGAGTAACATGCCCTGCAGCCTCTAGGTAACATACCCTGCATCCTCCAGAGTAACATGCCCTGCAGCCCCCAGGTTAGCATACCCTGCAGCTCCTAGGGTAACATACCCTGCAGCCTCTAGGGTAACATGCCCTGCATCCTCCAGAGTAACATGCCCTGCATCCTCCAGAGTAACATGCCCTGCAGCCCCCAGTAACATGCTCTGCAGCCTCGGTAACATGCCCTGAAGCCTCTAGGGTAACATGCCCTGCATCCTCCAGAGTAACATGCCCTGCAGCCCCAGGTTAGCATACCCTGCAGCTCCTAGGGTAACATACCCTGCAGCCTCTAGGGTAACATGCCCTGCATCCTCCAGAGTAACATGCCCTGCATCCTCCAGAGTAACATGCCCTGCAGCCCCCAGGTTAGCATACCCTGCAGCTCCTAGGGTAACATACCCTGCAGCTTCTAGGGTAACATGCCCTGCATCCTCCAGAGTAACATGCCCTTCAGCCCCCAGGTTAGCATACCCTGCAGCTTCTAGGGTAACATACCCTGCAGCCTCTAGGGTAACATGCCCTGCATCCTCCAGAGTAACATGCCCTGCATCCTCCAGAGTAACATGCCCTGCATCCTCCAGAGTAACATGCCCTGCAGCCCCCAGGTTAGCATACCCTGCAGCTCCTAGGGTAACATACCCTGCAGCTCCTAGGGTAACATACCCTGCAACCTCTAGGGTAACATGTCCTGCTGCATCCAGGATATCATACACTGCATCCCACAGGGTAGCATAATAAAAATAATAATAATCTTTTTTTTTATATATATAGCGCTAACATATTCCGCAGTGCTTTGCACACATTATCATTGCTGTCCCTGATGGGGCTCACAATCTACATTCCCTATCAGTATGTCTTTGCAGTGTGGGAGGAAACCGGAGAACCCGGAGGAAACCCAAGCAAACACGGGGAGAACATGCAAACTCCTTGCAGATGTTGTCCTTGGTGAGATTTGAACCCAGGACCTCAGCGCTGCAGTCCTAACCACTGAGCCACCGTGCCACCCTAACATGCCCTGCAACCCCCAGTATGACATACCCTGCAGCCCATAAGATAAAATACCTTGCAGTTCCCAGGAAAACATACCATGCAGCCGCCTTGGGTAAAATACCCAGCATCCCCAAGGTAACATACTCTTTAGCACCCAGGGTAGCATGTCCTGCAGCCCCCAGGTTAAAATACCCTGCAGTCCCCTGGGTAACATACCCAACATCCCCTAGGGTAACATACCCTTCAGCTCCCGGATAACATGCCTTGCAGCCCTGACGGTAACATACCCATGTCCATCTCTCACAGCACATGATCTATCATCTGCTATGTGCATCTTACCATCACCAGCAGAAGGGAAGCAATGAAAGGCAGCACAAGACCAGCAGGGAGGTGGAGAAAGAAGCGAGCACTGCGCAGGTCCGGATCTGCAGGAGCAGTCAGCCAGGGGCTCTGCATGACGTGAGTAAAGCAGACGAATGCTGTGTGTTGGTGTCTGCTATTTGGCATGTGGGTGGCGCACAAAACATTTTAATGAGGGGAATCTGGACATGGACCCCTAGGAGCCTCGGGCCTCAGACTGCATTGCCTTTATTATAATCCGTCTACGCTTCCAAGTATTACATAGCGCAGAGTCCGAAAAGCATGGGTATTACTCCGAGGTGGACCAGAACTGTGCTGACACAACAGTACATAGACATATACACAGGTTTAGAGAAAAATAAGTTAAGGCTTCTTTTACCTTTTGGTTAAGATGACTGTTCACAATTAGCTGACATGTGAATGTACATGGTGAATAAATACTCTTTCTTGTCATTTTATGATACTATGTTGCACTTTTGGCTAGTTGTTCCCTCTGTAGCTGGGTTCTGAAACTGCATTCCTCGAGGGCCGCAAATCGTGCGTGTTTTCAAGATTTCCTTAGCATTGCACTAGGTGCTGGAATCATTATCTGTGCAGGTGATTAAATTATCACCTGGGCAATACAAGGAAAATCCTGAAAACATGACCTGTTTGTGACCCTTGAGGAATGCAGTTTGAGACCTCTGCTCTATAGACTCGCTTTCTAATTTTCAGTTGTCTCTGAGCTAGTGGGTTGAGACTACGCAGCATATAAAGACATGAGGGATTTCTTCTGTCTTGAATTTTTATAACATATGTTCAGAATCAGCTGCAGCAACATGGAAGATGCTATGCAGCAGTAATGAGCACTATAACTGTGAAACCTGCACTAGTAAGAAAAAAAATAATTTTATAAATACTAGGACCATGGTCTATGCATGTCTGTACCTCTCTTTTTCACTGTTTCTCATTATGCTCCTTCCTTTTCCCCTTCCACTCTCCTTAGACTTCAATAGTAATCAGATTACAGACAACTGCAATCTGATTACTCATTGAGCTGTCAATCCACTATGTATAGTTGAGACTGGGTGTCATCGAGGAGTCAAAGATTGGCTTGTCCAACCCCATTGTCTATGTGCCAATGCCAGAGAGTGGCATTTCTGTAATGACTACTGGAAGCTAAATGAGGTGTCCAAGATCGACGCATATTCTATCTCCCAAGTCGATGAACTCATTGAGAGTCTAGGGTAAGCCAGATATATCATCACCCTGGAGCTAACAAAAGGGCTGGCAAATTCTCCTGTCCCCTAGTGCTAAGGAGAACACAGCCTTCTCTCCACCTGACAGGGAATTTCAGTATACCAGGATGCCGTTCGGTTTGCAGGGAGCCCCAGCTACCTTCCAGAGATCCATGGACCAGATCCTAGCCTGTCACAAAATGTACACTGCAGCTTATCTGGAAGATATTGTGATCTTCAGACCGGATTTGGGAAGTCTCCAGCAAAAGGTCCAGGTGGTACTGGATGCACTGAAGAAGCAGAGTTTATCATAAACCCAAAGAAGTGGAAGGGGAAAAATAAAGTTGCAAGTAAATATGGCAGAGGCAATCCAAAATTGGTCGCAACCAGTCTCCAAGGAACAAGTTCAGGCTTTTATTAGAATTGTGAGATACTATCGGCCATTTATCCCGAATTTCACCATGATAGCTGCCCCCTGACTGATCTTCTTAAGGGCATGAAGACATTGATGGCCAATTAGCCCTCTAAAATGAAAATGGCATTCCAGGAGTTGAAGCTCGCCATATGTAAACCACTCGTCTTGGTCGCACCTTACTTCACTAAGAAGTCTGTGGTCAAGACGGATGCTTCTGACGTCAGTTTGGGAGCTGGATTGTCACAGGCAATATATGGGGACAAACATCCAGTGCTATACCTGAGTAGGAAACTCTCCTCCTGTGA
>JARQOD010000001.1:15873877-15908219 GCA_033576555.1 Oophaga sylvatica | reverse complement strand
TTGTTTATTGTGTTTAAATACTGGGTGTCCTATAAATTGTCTTTTAATGTAAAACCCGGGTCTCACATAGCGATACACCAGTGATCCCAACAACGATCAGGATCGCTGGTGTGTCGCTACATGATCGCTGCTGAGCTGCCAAACAGGCAGCTCAGGGCAGCGATCAGCACAGCGACACTGCGGGTAACATCACTTAGTTACCCGCAGTGTACGTTTCATACCAGCGCCATGATGCAGGGAGCTGGTAACCAAGGTACACATCGGGTTTCCAGGCGCTGCGTGGTGCCTGGAAACCCGCTGTGTACCTTGGTTACCAGCTCTCTGCATCAGGGCGCTGGTATCCAAGGTACACAGCGGGTTTCTAGGCACAGCCCCGTGCCTGGAAACCCGCTGTGTACCTTGGTTACCAGCGGATCGCTGGTCTCCCACCTGTCACACGCAGCGATGTGTGCCTGTCAGCGGGAGACCAGCGATCAAAAAAATGTCCTGACATTTCAGCGACGATCAGCGATACCCAGCAGGGGGGCTGATCGTCGCTGAATGTCACACACAGCGATATCGCTGGGGAGATCGCTGCTGCGTCACAAAACTAGTGACTCAGCACCGATCTCGCTAGCAAGATCTCTGTGTGAGACGGGGGCTTTATAGGCATGTTCTTTCATCCTAATTTATAAAGCAGTTTAGTTCTTCCTACTTATAGTTTCTGACATGGGCATCATATACAATACATTATATGTTTGTTCTGGAAAGTTATATGATCCCTAATAGAATATAATCCTTTTGCTGTATTAAAACTATATGTCGAAAAACTAGTACTCAAAGGTATTTTAAGAAAAAGTTCCTATTGGAGCAATGAAATAATCTAAAAATATTAGAGAAGAGAGTAATTTTACACATTTTACACATCAGACATGCTGGATGAAACCGCAAAATAGAACGTTTTGCATTTGAAGACAATGAAATTAGGCAATAATCCCTGAGGAAGGAGGACGCTATCTCTGAAAAAAAACTTTTTTTCTTTTACTTTTTACTTTTTTTCTGTTTAGAAAAAACTTTTTGACAGTTAGAGTGATCAATGAGTGGAACAGGCTGCCACGAGAGGTGGTGAGTTCTCCTTCAATGGAAGTATTCAAACAGAGGCTGGACAGACATCTGTCTGGGATGATTTAGAGAATCCTGCTTTGAGCAGGGGGTTGGAACAGATGGCCCAGGAGGTCCCTTCCAACTCTACCATTCTATGATTCTATGAAATGTGTAGGATAACAGACTATTGTTTTTGCCTTCTGGGGAACCCATAGCAAGTGATGTCATGTTTGCAGAAAGTGATAGTCTATTTCTTATCCAGTGTATCTCAGCTAGATCATGTGAAGTAGTTATCCCCCTCTACTTCTCCTTGGTCAGGCCTCATCTGGAATACTGTGTCCAGTTTGGGCACCACATTTTAAAATACACATTGAAGAACTGTAGCAAGTTCAGAGAAGAGCTACCAGGATGATGAGCGGTCTGCAAAGTCTGTCCTACGAGAAACGGTTAAAGGATCTGGAATATTTACCTTGCAAAAAAGAAGACTGAAAGGAGACTCAAAAGCTGTCTACAAATATCTGAAGGGCACATGGAGACACAAGAAGCAATGGAATGAAACTGAAAGGGAGAAGATAGAGAATAGAAATAAAAACATTTTGACAGTGAGGGTGGTCAATGAGTGGAACAGGCTGCTACAAGAGGTGGTGAGTTCTCTTTCAATGGAATTCTTCAAACAAAGGCTGGACAGATATTTGTCTGAGATGGTTTAGTGAATCCTGAATTGAGCTGAGGGTTGGACACGATGACCCTTGAGGTTCCTTTCAACTCTAACATTATCTGATTCTATCATTCAGCTATAAACAAGAGAAGGGCGACACAAAGCGCAATGGGGTCTTATCCCACGTTACACACAATTGATATACCAAGAGAGCTGCTAACCTGGTGAAAAAGGGGCTAAAGGCATATAGGAGTGCGGCTGCTGCGAGTCCACAGGTCGATCCACGACCTAAAGTATTCAGATCCTTGGTAGGAAAATGAGGACTGTCATCGGTCTACCGCCAAAAGAAGTATTCCAAAAGTAGTTGAGAAGTTCAAAGTGGATTATTCTACGCGTTTCTGGGTTCAAATGACCCCTTCGTATATCCTGACAAAGCGGTCATTTGAACCCCGAAACGCATAGAATAAACCACATTGAACTTCTCAACTATTTTTGGAATATTTCTTAACTATTGAACTTCTCAACTATTCTCAACTATTTTTGGAATACTTCTTTTGGCAGCAGTGCGATGACAGTCCTCATTTTCCTACCAAGTATCTATGATTCAGCTAGTATAGCTGGCTGGAGAGCTAGAGACACCATAATACCATGATATGGTGAACCTACAACACGCTCCACCAATTTAGCAAAGCTTCATTACTCATCTCATCTTTCTACAGGTAGGAGAAGTTGGCCACACTTATACGTGTACAGTGCAACAACTACATCTGTGTAGAGGACACCTTCATTTAATGCATGGTATATGTAGAGCTTTGGGCACATAGAGGTGAACTAACGCATTTAACTTTTATTCACTCTTTAAGCACATAGGCAGTCAGCACAACATTTTAAGTGGCTTAATACTTCCTACAGGGTAAGGGGGAGAGCTATTGCATCTTTCTTTAATCCTATTTACAGTAATAATTGTTATAATAGATAGCAGTTTTCAGGCTTAAGCATTTAGCGAAGGAAGGAGGGTCACCTGTATAATAGTTGACAATGAATATCGCTTCAAGGAAAAAAATAAATCTTTCCACGTTGTAAAGACAAATTAAATATATGATATAATAAAATAGAATTGCTTCTAGGAAAATCTGCATATTTATCAGCGGAACCAAGGAATTTATGATATAATTGTAATTATCAAATTTCCTGGAAGCCATTACTGTCCTGGGTTATAAGCAGATCAATTATGACAATGCTTTCACATTTCATTTACTTTGGATATATCAAGTTATATTAGTGGAGAATGTTGATGAATGGTATAACAAAGCATTATTTACGCAGGTCTATATTTAAATAAGTCACATAAGGATCATTTTATTTTAATCTATTTATTCCTTTATTTTTTGGGGACCCTACTAAGTCTTTTTATTTTTTTCAGATTTTTACATTATTTTATTTTTTCTGAATCTGTGGAAGTGTAGTGCAATGTGCCTATGCAATAAAAGGTGTTTAGCTTTGTTTAATCTAATAAATACATAATTTATTAAAAAAAGAATGACTTGTGGCCCTCCCTATTTTTGAAAATCAGCAAAGGTAAAGCAGACAGCTCTGAGATTATATTAATAGGCTGGGAAGGTCCATGGTTATTGGGTACTTCACAGCCTAAAAATACCAGCCACCTCAGAAGTGGTGCATAACATTAGCAGCGCCTTTTCTGGCGCTTGACCCGACTCTTCCTGATTGCCCTGATGTGGTGGCTAAAGGTGTAATGGCAGTTGGGGTTGATGTCAGCTGTTATTTGTCAAAAATCACATCTGCCATCAAGTCCTGGGGTTAGTAATGGAGAGGTGTCTATTAGACATCCCCATTACTTACCCAGTAATAAATAAAAAACACAAAAAATACTTTATTTGAAAAAACGCTTCCTGACACTTTCCCTAGTTCACCAATTTATTAAAAAAATGTACAAAAAGTCATGCACTTATGCCATAGTCCTGAGATTCTACTGTAGTACTAGGAATCTTCCGAAGTCTATAAATGGATACTTGAAAAACATAAGAAGAGAAAAATAAAGACAAGACACTGTCCCTCGTTCACCAATTTATTAGAAAACAAAAAGTTCCCACGTAGTCCTTGACATTCCCACGACAATCGCCAAATCTGATTTCCAAAGGCTATGGAGCCTCATTCAGAGAGTGAAACTCCATAGACTGTAGCAGCAGCTACTCCCGTTCCCTCTGCGCTTCACAAGACCCAGCGAGTCTGAAGAGGGGTGACGGCAATACTCTATTGCTCATCCGAGTCAGCGGGTAGCACCGCCCTCTGAGCGAACCGATGACTCTGATGAGCGGTAGAGTTAGTGAGGTTAACGCTGATTAGATTTGAAGGATCTCGCAGAGAGCAGAAAATAATGTAAAAACTGCAAAAGTTTAAATGATCCCCTTTTGACCAATTGAAAATGAAATCATTAAAACAAATACACATATTTGATATTACTCTTTTCAGAAATATCCAATCTATCAAAATGTAATTTAAATTAATCTGATTGGTAGCCAGTAGTGATGAGCGAGTATGCTCGTTACTCGGGTTTTCCTGAGCATGCTCGGTGTGTCTCCGAGTATTTGGAAGTGCTCGGAGATTTAGTTTCTGTTGCCACAGCTGCATGATTTATGGCTACTGGGCAGCTTGAATACATGTGAGGAATGCCTGTTTGTTAAGGAATCCCCACATGTATTCAGGCTGTCAAATAGCCGCAAATCATGCAGCTACGGCAACAGAAACTAAATCTCCGAGTATTTCCAAATACTCTGAGATCACCCGAGCGTGCTTGGGAAAACCCAAGAAATGAGTATACTCGCTCATCACTATTAGGCAGCATAATGAGAAAAATAATCAAAATGCCAACATTTTGTATTTTTGGCTGCTACAGCATTGCAGTGAAATGCAATAAGAAGTGCAAAAAACAATATATCTACCCAGAATGATATCAATTAAAATGCTCAAGGTGCAAAAAATAATCCATCTCACAGACCAAAATCCTGAAAAGTGAAAAAGCTACTGATCTTGGAAAATGGCGACAAAAGGAAAAACATTTTTTTCATTTAAATTTCCAATTTTTTAAAAAAATTAATATTTGATATCTGCGTACTTGAACTGACCTGGAGAATTATAGTGCCATGTCAGGTTTATCATACAGTGAATATGGTAAATGAAAAAAAAAAGCTATTGTGGAATTGTACTTTTTTTGCTATTTCACCGCACTTGAAATTTTCTTCTCATTTTACCAGTTCACTGTATGGTAAAGTGAACGATGTTGTTCAAAAGTGCAACTCGTACAGTAAAAAAAATAAGCCCTCACATGGCTATACTGATGAAAAAATAAAATATTTATGGCTCTTGAATGAAGGAGAGGTCAAAAACAGAAAAAATATGAAAATGGCCAAGGGTGAAGGGGTTAACAAGTTTTCCCTTTTAAAGACTCTATCTCTAATTTTTGGTAGTCTCTTAGAAAGTTTGAGGAGACTATCTTCTTCCATATATTGCATACAGAGACATGAGGGATTTCTGTGTTCCTTTACTTATATGACCCTTGTTCAGAAGCAGAACCATACAGGACATTATACATCAGTACTGAGCAGTGTAGCTGTAATATCTGCACTAAGGTGAGATAAACACTTACTAGAAAGCCTTGCCCAGTCGATGTGTTTTTCTGGATCTCTCATTAATTTTTTTTTTCACTCTGCTCTTCTTTGCTTCCCAGTCTTCATTGTAGACTTAATTAAGAAGCTGTAATCTGTAATACCTAAAGGGTATGCCACACTAAACAATATCGCTAACGGGATCGCTAAAAAACGTCACTATTTAGCGATCCCGTTAGCGATATTGTTCAGTGCGGCAGCTTCCAGCGACGAGCTTCCTGCTGTGATCTCGCTCGTCGCTGGAATCGCTCCGGACCCTATTTTCCTCGCGGCGCTCCCGCTGGGTAAGTATCTTATCGCTGTGTGGCACCTTTTCTTAGCGATTTAGCGGTACTTTTGTACCGCTAAAGTCGTTAAGAAGATCGCTAACGGCGATAGCGTCGTTAACTATATCGCTAAATGTGGCAGCATTTAGCGATATAGAAACAATCCCGCTAGCGATCTCATTAGTATGCAACGCTAACGAGATCGCTAGCGGGATAGCTCAGTGTGGCAGTACCTTTACTGGCAATTTGTCTTATCTTGACCAAGATAGATAGGAGGAAGTAGAATAAATAGCATATTTGTCTGATTAAATATATTACAAAGTATATTTGCTTGTATTTTTGATTTATGCAACGTTTGTTAAATCAACAGTTAGCATTTACGTAAAAAATAAAATAAAATGCCCCAGACAAGTCTCTCTCTTGGTTTTTTTTTTATTTCTACAAAAATAAATTAGGATTTTGTATGAATAAATAAGTTCTTCCAATTTATTCCAATTTATTTGGAGGCTGTCAATAAGTTTAGCTCTGTAGAGTAAGAGAGCAAATATTTAATTTCTTTTTTATATTTATTTTTTTACTTAGAAGAAGCCGCAGTCTACAAACAAAAGCTGCCGCTCTGACCGGAGAGTTTGTTTCTCTTCTTTTCTACTGCAAAATAATTTCAAATTATTCATTAGTCGAAAAAGATCAAACTGGACCTTGGAGCAGATATCTTTACTTCATCAAACAAAGGTAGATCCAAAGAAAAAAAGAAAAAGTACTCCTGGCAAGGAGTTCTCTATGAATTGTGAAGCAGAAACTTTCCATAGACACGTTAAAATATAGATTATGCCTTGGACTCTGTCCTGTCCTTCCATGCTTTGGTGTGTCACTAAAAAGCATAATCATGTGTTATCTGCACATTTGCAGGTGACGTGACATTTTGTCCTTACATTAGTTAAACAAGATATATTTATATTACTTGTAATATATATATATATATATATATATATATATATATATATTATATTTTTTTTAAAGAAAGCTGTCAAAATTTAGAAAAAGTAAAAACGCAATTTTAGTATTTAAAGAATTTAAATTTGTATTAACCATTTCAGGATCATCATACATTTTGATTGTCTGGGCGGTCCATGTTTAGTCAGCTGTGAGGTTCTATTATGTAACTGCATGTTTTATTACCATCACGTTGAACAAGTGCTAATGACACTTCCTACTCCTAGGCCAGTGGTCATATGATCATTGGGTACATGGAATGAGCAGGAGCTGCTAGGTACTAGAAGACCTAATCGAGTCTTTCAAAAGACAAAGATTGCAACTACAGGTAAGGTCAGAGGTCCCAAAAAGCACATTCTTAGCATGAAACCCCAAAACAACAAAATGTGCCAGGACCAAAGTAAATACAAATGCTAAAACTAGTTTTTAATGAATATAGATTAATAACATATACAGCTGGCGAAATAAGTATTGAACAGATCACTAATTTTCTAAGTAAATATATTTCTAAAGGTGCTACTGACATTAAATTCTTACCAGATGTTGATATAGGAAAGATGTATATCTTCGTACCGTGTTAGCCAGTAGATAGAAAAATATTTAGACTTGAGAGTCCTCAGTGGTTGATACCTTTTAATGGCTAACTGAAAAGATGGTAACAAATTGCAAGCTTTCGAGACTACTCAGGTCACTTCATCAGGCAAAGACTAAAACAAAAACTGAAGAATCACATATTTATACACAAGAGGACACAGGAATAATGCAATAGGTAAGACATGTGACGTGAAGCAGAACTGTCATTATGCAGAGGGATGGACATAAATATTGGAACAGTTCATAGATAAGGAGTGAGAGTTTTATTGCCCTCTGATTGGGGTCTGGTATTGTGTTTTGATGCATCAAAACACAATACCAGACCCCAATCACAGGGCAATAAAACTCTCACTCCTTATCTATGAACTGTTCCAATATTTATGTTCATCCCTCTGCCATAATGACAGTTCTGCTTCACGTCACATGTCTTACCTATTGCATTATTCCTGTGTCCTCTTGTGTATAAATATGTGATTCTTCAGTTTTTGTTTTAGTCTTTGCCTGATGAAGAGACCTGAGTAGTCTCGAAAGCTTGCAATTTGTTACCATCTTTTCAGTTAGCCATTAAAAGGTATCAACCACTGAGGACTCTGAAGTCTAAATATTTTTCTACCAGATGTTGGTAACAAGCATGCCAATCCGCAGACACAAAGAAATCCCCATAGATGTTAATAAATTCAGTTATGTGTAGCAATGAGAAATGACACAAGGAAAAAGTATTGAACACATGTAGAAAAAGAGTTGCAAAATACAGTGGAAAGTCATGACACTAGCTGAAATTTATCAGTAATTAGAAAGTAATTGTGCCACTTAGAAAAAAATGCTAACAACTGGTACATCTGATGCCTATAAAAAAGTATCTCATTACCATGGTGCCACACAAGAAACATCTCATGATGGGTGTGACAAACTCGCACCTCACCAACTCGCCGGATATCACTATTTCGTCGAATTGACGTCACGAGAATTGCGTGTGAGAACACGTGAACACGTTAGAGATATTAGAGAAGCTCGTGACGTGGATGACGTGGATGATGTGGAAAGTTTAAAATCTCTACCTAAGGCCTGTTTCACACGTCAGTGGCTCCGGTACGTGTAGTGACAGTTTCCTCACGTACCTGAGACACTGACACATGTAGACCCATTAAAATGAATGGGTCTCTGCACATGTCAGCGTGTTTTCACGGACCGAGTGTCCGTGTGGAAAACACGGAGACATGTCAGTGTTCATGGGAGCGCACGGTCCGTAAAAATGCTGAACACGTGCACATGGAGAACTGTTCACACAGTCCTCCGTGCATACGGACAGCACGGACAGCTACAGTAAGCGCTGTCCCACTGCCTGTGGTGCTGAAGCTCCCTGACATAATTCTCCCTGCTCTGCCGGCAACAGCGAGCAGGGAGAATCAATGAAAAACCCGACGTGGGGTCCCCCTTAGGTTTTCAACCAACCCGACAAAACTGTACAGCTGGGGCTGCTATTCACAGGCTGGAAAGGGGCCATGATTAGGGGCCATGATTATGGGCCCCCCCAGCCTAAAAACAGCAACCCGCAGCTGCCCAGAAAAGGTGCATCTATTAGATGCTCCTATTCTGGCGTTTTGTCAGGTTCTTACCACTTGCCCTGTAGCAGTGGCAAGTGGGGTTCATAAAGGGTTCATGCCACCTTGCTATTGTAATGTGGCATTAAGCCAGGCTTAGTAATGAAGAGGTGTCAATAAGACACTAATCCTATAGTAAAGAAAGGGTTAAATAAACACACACACACAGTAACAATAAAGTCTTTTAATGAAAGAATACAATGCACAGGTTTTAATTCTTTATTATACTGCCATTCCTTAATCGATGCCATCGATCTCCTGTAAAAAAATATTAAATAAAAAAACAACAATATCCCATACCTGTCCGGCGATCAGTCAGGTCCCACGGTGTAAATCCATCTCAGGGGTTAATCACTTTACAGCAGGAGCGACTGCTAATGCAGCCACTCTGGCTGTAAAGCACTGAGGAATGAATGTGAGCAGCGAGCAGAGAGTCAGTGACATCACCATGAAACAGCCATTATCAGGTACTCCTTGCAAGATTTCAGACAGAGGCGGGAAACAAATTATCAGAAGAGTTGTCAAGAACCAAGGACCACCTGTGGAGAGGTACAAAAATACTTGACTTCATTAGTATGATGACACAGCATTTATTCTTAATTAGGCAGGATGTATTTTTCTTCTGTGGGTCAAGAGACATAGGCCATTGTTCATAAATATGAGCCTGAACATTGACTCTTGAATTGATATTTGTTGCTACTTATTGTGCTGCTATCCTTGGAAGACAGTGTTTCAGGTAATTGAACAATCAATGTTTGCTATTATGTTGATTACCCATTGACCCATTGCATTAGTACATGCAGCTTGTTGACCTGCAAACAGTGAAGGATAAACCATGCAGATTGATTGAATGCTCAAACAATGAGAGATGACCTCATCCCAACTTCCCACTGACATGTGGATGATGTCCTAAAAGACAGTTGTGAACTATAAAAAGGATCTGCCTCTATTCCCAGAGAGACTCCATATGAGTGAAGCCAATGCAACATGGCTCCAACTGGAGGAATAAAGATTTGAGACACAATACAGGATGTCAGTTTAAGGGACCATGGCCCTATTTGGAGGAATACTGATCTGCTCCATTGACCATCACTGAATCCTTAAAGCTGTTTGGAGAATCCAAGTTAGGACAATTAGGTTGCCTGGTCCCTTGAAGACGTACGGATAAGCCAGGTTGGGACTATCAGGTCACCTAGCCAAGTACCTCAATGGACTGTCAGCTTCCTAAGCTTGTTGTTACCTCCTCTCTGTGGGTGCCTGCCAAAAACTGGGTAACACTGGTGGGGGTAGTCAGCCCTGGAAACTAAAAGTCGCAGCTGCTCTAATCGCAGAGAGCCCCTGATAGGTCAGACTCTGTAACTTTCAACATCTTATATATTTTCTGGGGCTGTATGATGTGTTATTGTCTGTTAGTGGTTCCGGAAAGAATAGAAAAAAAGCAGCTATAATGGCCCATCCAATCACCTGACCTGAATCCTGTCCTGAAGAAAATTTATGGAAGGAACTTAATCTCAGAGATCATCCCATGGAACCTTCAGGATTTGAAGAGTGTTTGTGTGGAAGAATGCAGCAAAATCACACCTGAGCAATGCATGCTGCTAGTTTCTCAATACAGCATACGTCTGAAAGCTGTCATCATCAACAAATTATTTTGTACAAAATATTAATTACATTTCAGTAAGCATGTTCAATCCTTTTTCTGTGCTGTGTCATTTATCATTATAACACATAACTTAATTTATGGACATTGATGGTTTCATTTATTTGGCTGTGTGAATTGGATAAGTTGTAAGTGACATCTGGTTAAATTTTCATGCCAATAGCACCTTTAGAAATATATTTACTAAGAAAAGTGGTTATGTGTTCAATACTTACTTTCCCCACTGTATGCTGCATGTGCCCAACAAAAGAAATGCAAAGCTATATTGGAGGGTGAGCCTGCAGGGAAACCCCAATGGTTGACAGGCAGCAATTACTATGCAAAACAAAATATGCAAATAATAATAAATATGTATATGTTACATAGAATGTTAGTAGAAGAAATGTAATATGAAGCATATATAGTAGCAGACTAATTCAGATTGGAGTGCTTGAAAAAATTATTCCCTGTAGATTAAATCCCATAAAGTGTAAATAGTGCATATAATAGTAGAGACACAATGAGACTCAACCACCAAACACCCAACACATGTTTGACAACTACTTCATCAAGGGTGGGAAGACACAGTCAGTGCCGTTAAGCAGCCAAAAGATTGATTTTTCTCTGTAACTAGGGCTAATATACTAACCCCAGTTACAGGGGAAATTAGCTTAAAAAATATTGAAATATTGAAAAGTTTACCTTATTAGGGATACAATACGTGAAATAATTGAAAATAATAAATAAATAAAAGGTAGATTAAAAATAAATAAAAAAATTAACTGTTAATCCAATTGTAAAAGAAACTGTGTTTGATGTATAAAAATAGTTAAATCTTAAATCTTAAAATATATTTCAGTCAAATTTTCTGCTCATTAAAAAAAATGTGAAAAACAGATATGTATTTACTTTATTTTCTCACAAATATTGGCTGATATCAACAAAAAGATGAAAAGAGAGTGCAAAATTAGCATAAAAAAATTAAGCCATATATATTATGGAAAAAGAAAGATGGTAACATTATTAGAAAATCTAGCGAGAAAAAAATACAGCCCTGTGACTATTAAGCACCATGCAATGTTTTGTTCTTTGCCTTTCGTTTTTTCATCTATTTATTTCAACAGCAACAACTTTCTTATTTTTCTACCCGTATCAGGGCTTGTTTTTTTGTGGGATGTATTGTACTTTTGAATGACATCATTCTTTTTGCTAATGTCCTGGAAAACGGGAAAAAAATTGGAGTGAGGTAAAATTGAAAGTTTGTTTTTTACATTTTTTTGTTCAGTTCCTCAGCCTTCCTCATTGCTATAGACAATCACTAGATGTTGAAGGTAATGTGTCACCATTAGTGTTGAGCATTCCGATACCGCAAGTATCGGGTATCGGCCGATATTCGCGTTATCGGAATTCCGATACTTAATTCCGATACTTTTTCAATATCGTATACCGGAATCGGAAGTTCCCATAATTCTTTGAGAGGCAATGTGATTTTAGTCAGCCAATGAGGAATCCTACGAAGTGTGGGCACATCCTGTAATGATGCGGTCATCTTAACTAATGGCATGGCTGTGATTGGCTGCTGAAATGATGTCAGAATGCACTATAAAAGGCGCCGCAGCCATTTTAGCGTCACTGTGCTGTGAACTCAGTTAGGGACAGAACGCTGCTGTGCTGACTCTGAGGGACAGTTAGATATTGCGATTTTGTGTACTACTGTGCTTGAGGCAGGCTAGTTTACCAACCGCTGTGTAAAGCTTCATTTTGCCAGTGTTGTTTTAACAGCTCTGTGCAAGGTGTGTGTGTGACAGTGCAGGTGACGCTGCAGTTTGCTCTGCATCCACCGCTGTTTGTAGGCATCTGCACGTGTCACTTTTTTTTTTTTTTTTTTATTTTATTTAGTGGAATTGGTGCAGCTCCATTATATTAGAAAAAAATCAAATCTATTAGTGTGACGTGCTTCCATCCGTATACAATACATTGGTTGCAAACACTATAGAAGTACAGAAAGGAGCTTTTCACAGATTGTGGACAGTTGTGTTTCAGTGTTCACTTCAGTCTGTGTTTTTTACTTTTTTGAGTGCAGATCACGCTCCAGTTACTTGTTCAAGCACTGCTGCTTGTACTCTGCTGAGCGTGTCTCAGTGGCTCATCCTTTTCATTTATCTCCAATTGGTTCTGCTACATTCCATTTAAAATAAATCTAATCTATTAGTGTGACGCGCTTCCATCCGTATACAATACATTGGTTGCAAACACTATAGAAGTACAGAAAGGAGCTTTTCACAGATTGTGGACAGTTGTGTTTCAGTGTTCACTTCAGTCTGTGTTTTTTACTTTTTTGAGTGCAGATCACGCTCCAGTTACTTGTTCAAGCACTGCTGCTTGTACTCTGCTGAGCGTGTCTCAGTGGCTCATCCTTTTCATTTATCTCCAATTGGTTCTGCTACATTCCATTTAAATAAATCTAATCTATTAGTGTCACGCGCTTCCATCCGTATACAATACATTGGTTGCAAACACTATAGAAGTACACAAACGGGCCTTTCACAGCTACTGAACATGGTTTTTAATTTTTAACTAAAATATGTATTTTTTCAAATGACACAAATATAAGTAATGTTGAAGAGAATAGTCCTACATCCATTGTTTGCACAATATTACAGGTGTACATCATGTCCCTTAATCAACAATGTATTATTATATTTACTTGTATGCTTTTATTTAAAAGCCAAGACACAGAAGGATAACCTTCGCACTGCAGCTGTTGTCAAAGTTCAACACCACATTATGCACTTCCAACATTGCAGCATTTGAGGCATGATGTGAGTTGGATTGGTCAAAGTTATGGAGTGAGAAGGTTCACCATCAGTACCTATAGCATAAGTATGCTTTTGTGTTAGCATTTGTGTTAGACATGTGGATATCTGCCATAATATGTCACAATTATTTAGTTACAGATTTGTTACCAACACTATCATTGAATGGTTTTAAATTTGACGTTTCACTTGTTTACAGCTTAGAAATAAGGGTGTAGCCTGATATCTATGTGTAGCACTAGCCACTTTAACATGTCATGTTTTTTTAAACATGTGTAGCTAGGTAGCAGTAATTTTTGCCGGACACACAGCAGGGGAACAGCAGGCGTTACTGAACCCCACTATCACTATAGCTTGTGTATTGGTCTGTGGACACGACACTTCTGAGCAGCAACTGGCAGTGTTGTAGCCCAGGGAGTATAGCTCAGGTGGTAGAAAGATGAACATAACAGGAGACATGGAAAACGTTGCCAACCAGTTAGTTAATCTGAAACCGGACAGGCAAATTCAGGCGAGATCCATGCCTAGTTCATTTTCAGAAAAGTAAGCCGTTCTACATTATCGTAGGATAGTCGCATGCAACGGTCTGTTAGTACACCACCTGCAGCAGTAAAGACGCGCTCCGATAATACACTGGCAGCAGATCAAGCCAGCACCTCCAATGCATACTGGCTAAGCTCTGGCCATGTATCCAGCTTAGAGACACAAAACTTGAATGGGGAAGAGCCATCTGAGAGTACACTGAGAGGGCAAGACATGTAGTCTGTAACCATCTTACGGAAATGTTGCCTCCTGCTGACTGGAGCCGTCTCGGATGGTGTAGACATTGGTGGCGCTGCCACAAAACTTCGACACATTTGGAACATACTGTTCTTGCCCTGTGCAGAGGCACTGCTTGTGCTCCCTCTTGTTGCAGAGCTGTCTCCACTGCCTCGACGCACAGAGCTGCTTTGTAAATCAGTAGCAGCAGCAGTGCTCTCGGCTGGAATGGAGAACATTATGGATTGCACCAGTGTGTCTTGGTACTTCCGCATTTTACGCTCCCGGTTCAACGGTGTGATGAGGCTTTGTAAGTTGTCCCGGTAGCGAGGGTCTAGGAGGGTGTACACCCAATAATCAGACGTGGTGTGAATGTGTTCGATGCGGCGGTCGTTTCTCAGCCACTGCAGCATGAAATCAACCATGTGCTGCAGACTCCCAACTGGCCAAGAAACGTTGTCCCCTGCAAGAGGCGTCATCTCCGCCTGCTGTGCATCACCCCACCCTTGGTCTACATACTGACTAGAGCATTGTCTACCTCCCTCTGGAGCGATGTCTTCCTCCTCCATTGACTCCTCCTCATCCTCCTCACAAAGTCCTTCAAATACATATAAATTTACAAAATTTAAAACTCAAAATTTAAAAACTTTGTATCATAATTCTGTAACATCAGTTTATGGAAACACAATAGCATTACAAAAGGATAGACAAAAAATGTACATTATGTGCTTTGTAAATACATTAAAAGTTTGTAATGGTTATGAAAATATAGACAGCGACTCTGGAGGTTCAATTGTTGATACAGCATGGTACTTTGAAAGTCCTCCAGCCCTTTGTGAGGAACCACGTTGCGCTGACTGTCCAGAAGGTGATGGAATTTGTGACTCCTCATCCTCCACCTCTTCCAAAACCTCATGCCTTAGTGCTTGCAGTGTTTTTTGAAGCAGGCAGATAAGGGGGACAGTCAGGCTGACTAGTGCATCATCTGCACTCGCCATCCGCGTTGACTCATCAAACGCACGCAAAACGTGGCAGATATCCTTCATAGAGTTATTCGCCACTCATTACACTGGCAGTGGCTGCCCATTCATTATAGGATCCAATTCTAATTACTGGTTCTCACCAACAAAGCTCTCCACAGCGCAGCACCCCCCTACATCTCCTCCCTTATTTATATTTATCGGCCTAACCGACTGCTGCACTCTGCAAACGACCTTCGACTAACCTCTGCACTAATCCGTACCTCCCACTCCCAACTCCAAGACTTCACCCGCGCTGCGCCAATCCTCTGGAATGCTCTACCCCAAGAAATTAGGACTATCCGCAATTTGGATGGTTTCAGGCGCTCCCTCAAAACACATTTGTTCACAGTGGCCTATCACATTCACTAATCAAAGTCATTCTATGTGTAATTCTGTGTGTGTAGCCCATTCACTATCTCCATGCATCCCTCACTTCCTTAAAATGGCTGGACCATCATTGTAAAAACACCATTGTATATAAACACCTGTACTTTGTATCTCCCACACCTCATTGTAGATTGTAAGCTTTCACCAGCAGGGGCGGCTGATTTTGCTTTAATTATTGTATTGTTAACGTTGTTACTTATGACTCGTGTTTTGAAACTGTTAAACTGTAAAGCACTGCGGAATATTATGGCGCTATATAAATAAATAATATTATTATTCTTATTATAGAGGCCCACTCAGTAGTGGTGAAGTGTGAACGGCGCAAATTGCGAGTTGACTGCGCCTGATGCAGCTGATACTCCATTACTGTTGGCTGCTGCTCACACAACCGCTCCAACATATGTAACGAGGAATTCCACCTGGTGGGTACGTCACATATGATGCGATGTTCATGAAGGTGAAATCTGCGTTGCAGAGCTGCAATCAGCGATCTTGCCATGCTGGAACGTCGCAAGTGAGCGCACTCTAGGCGGACCTTGTGCAGCAGTGCATCAAGATCCGGATAGTCCCTCAAAAAACTCTGCACGACCAAGTTGAGCACATATGACAGACATGGTATGTGAGTGAGGTTGCCAAGGCCCAGAGCTGACACCAGATTTCGGCCATTGTCACACACTACCAAGCCTGCCTGTAGATTCTCTTCCAAAAACCACACGTCGCTCTCCTGCTTTATGGCATTACAGAGCTCCTGCGCTGTGTGGCTAAGATTCCCCATGGAAATTAATTTCAGGATGGCCTGTTGACATTTGGACACGGCTGTGCTCATATCGGTCGCAACAGGTAAACGTTCACGGGTCCATGTGGAGGTAGACCGTGACTGCTCCTGCAGCGATGATTCTGAGGAACTGGAATAGGAGGAGGAATCAATGTGTACAGACTTGATTCCTGCAATCCTTGGAGTTGGCAGAACACGTACAGCGCCACTCGCAAGATCAGTACCCGGCTGCACAACATTGACCCAATGGGCAGTGAGGGAAAGGTATTGTCCCTGGCCATGGGTGTTAGAACCCTCTTGTTAGGTTTTGTTTCAGTTTGCTGGTCACATGACTTTTTTTCCCTATTTAGTCTGGCTCCGCCCTTCTGGCTTTGCTTGACTTCATTGTATTATCTACTGTTAAGCTAGCCGGGTGCTTAGGTGCCTTAATCTGTCAGTTTTGCTTGATGTTAGGATCACAAAGTATTTATTTTTCTGTTTAATTATCCATGCTACAATTTATGTTAGGAGGTGTCCACCTTTTCTCACAGTCCCTAGATCTTGTAGGGATTACTCCCTCGCAACTATAGGTCTTCGTTCACACTAGATGAGGACTTTAGCGGGTCTGGTCGCAGGATCAGGTTCCCCGTTACATCGTAGGGATTCAGCTTAGTTGTATTGTAGGGACAGAATTCCCTTCTTTCCTTACTGGTTGTAGCAGATCATAACAATGGGTACTGGTCCACGCATCGGTGGTCAGGTGGACCTTGCTACTGAGGGCTTTTAGTAGCGCATGTTTAATTTTTCCCTCAACATGCTTTTGCAGACCAGGGACGGCTTGCCTGCTGAAATGAAATCGGCTTGGCACATTGTATTGTGGGATTGACAATGATATTCAGTTACGGAAACTGTCTGTCTCCACCAGCCTGAATCACAGCATTTCAAGGGACAGGAGTTTTGCAATGCCAGCATTCAGAGCCTGTGCTCGTGCATGGTTTGCGGAGTATGGCCGTCTTTTATCCCATGCCTGTGCTACCGATGGCTGTTTTGTGGCCTGGGAGTGTGAGGATGACAGGGAACTTGCTGCTGTGTGTGGAATAACAGTTTGTCTCTGGACAACAGTGGCCGAGGTTCTTCCATGGCGATCCTGTGAGGAAGCATAACCAGCTGTGTGTGAGCTCGATGAAGAGGCTTCAACACAACCTGAAGATGTAGGTGCTGCTGTAGGTTGGCCTACATCTCTAGTGTGTCTTTGTAACTCAACTACGTGCTTTGTCCGCACATGTTTCCACATATTTGTGGTATTGAGGTGACTGACACTTTTAGCTATTTTTAATTTTTAATTACACAGCTTGCATTTCACATAGCAAATATCATGTGCAAGTGTGTGAAAAAAGGACCACGCAGTGCAAGTCCTGGGAGCGCACGTTTTGACTTTTGGAAGACAACTGCTCCGAACAGGTGCCAAACTGGAGGCTACAGGCAACCGAGTCTGCAGCCTAACTCTCCCTCCTGTTTGTACCGTTGGGGCAATGTCTTCCTCTATCTTCCTTCTATCACTAACCATTTCTCTAGGCCTCTCCCAGCTTTCAACCAAAGTACTGGTTCTCACCCACAAAGCTCTCCACAGTGCAGCACCCCTCCTACATCTCCTCCCTCATTTCTATCTATCGGCCTAACCGACTGCTGCGCTCTGCAAACGACTTTCGACTAACCTCTGCACTAATACGTACCTCACACTCCCGACTCCAAGACTTCTCCTGCTCTACGCCAATCCTCTGGAATGCTGTACCCCAAGAAATTAGGACTATCCACAATTTGCATGGTTTCAGGCGCTCCCTCAAAACACATTTGTTCAGAGCGGCCTATCACATTCACTAATCAAAGTCATTCTATGTATTCTGTGTAAGTGTGTGTGTGTCTCTAGCCCATTCACTATCTCCATCCCTCAGTCCCTTAAGATGGCTGGAACATCATTGTAAATGCACCATTGTATATAAACACCTATACTTTGTACCTCCCCCATCTCATTGTACATTGTAAGCTGTCACGAGCAGGGGCGACTTATTTAGCTTAAATTATTGTATTGTTAACGTTGTTACTTATGACTTGTGTTCTGAAACGGCTAAACTGTAAAGCGCTGCGGAATATGATGGCGCTATATAAATAAATATTATTATTATTCCTCTGAGCTGCTCCCACCACCTTCCTGTTCCTCATGCCATGTTGGGTCTTGGACCTCATCATCTCCACTACCCTCTTCCAACACCTGCTGTTGGGTGGTCTGGCCAGCACCATGCTCAACAGAAACTGGCACCTGGGTCTCATCATCATCAGATGCGTTCTGCGGTGTGCTGACCATCGGCACTGTCTCACCCGCCTCTTCAGATTCAGAGAGACACAGCTGTTGCGCATCACTGCATACTCCCTCTTCACATTACAGAATGCTGCTTGGCTGGGCCCCTGTTTGTAAGCCAATAGATTCTGAGAACAGAAGCAGACACTCAGCTGGCTCCTGTACAGAGCTCTCTGACTGCCTGGGCAATTTGCCAGGCGGTGAAGAGACAGATGGTTGCCCAACAGTGCTGTGGTCCTGAGAGGAGGTGGAAGCAATTGAAGTCGATGCATTGGCTGACATCCAAACAACAACGGCTTCAATTTGTTCTTCCCGCAGCAGGGGGGTACTCCGAGCTCCTACAAAAGTGCGCATAAAGGAACGCTCACGGGGAAAACTGGTGGATGCTGTGTCACTGGGGGCCGCAGCAGCCACAGAATCCCCACGTCCTCTCCTGAAGAAACTCCACGACCACGTGCCTTACTCCCTGCCTTCTTCATCTTGGTAGATTGATAAAGAAACTCTGAAAAGTTATAAGGTCTAAGTGTGGTTATTCCGCAGAGACTGCAGTGAACACTGCACACAACTGTTCACTACCCAATGCGTCTCAGCAGGAAGGCAGTCTGTGCGTCAAAACAAAGGCACAAGCATACATCCATGTACCCTGTTTATAAAGCTATATAAAAAAAATTATGTAGTAGTGACGCACACTTTATTGAGGTACAGTATTACATCGCCATTCACCATCTGTGGCTATGCAGTCTCATCTATATATACCTTATCTATCTGTTGTCATGCTTCCAAGTCGACAGTCACAGTCAGCCATAAATAGCAATTTTCACTATGCACTATGCACTTTTGAAAGGTTATGTTTGTTAATAAAAATGATTATTGCCACATATTATGAGTATTACATGATGGAAATTGTATAATTTTGTATAAAATATTTAGTGACATTATTCAGCAAATGGAACATTTTAGTAATATCACAGATAACTTGTAATGCTGATGAGTTTTGAAGTCAGACATTCATTGTCTATACAATAAAATGGTGTACATACTGTTACTTATCCATCATTAATGGATTCAGATATGTACTTGTATGCTTTTATGTACAACCGTATAGCAGATTCCTTAACTAATTTATTTTGTGGTTTGCATTGCTGTTCAACATGTTAATGTATGTGTTTATATTTGTCAATTCTTTATTTATCTAGATATTAGTTTAAATGAAATCATCATCTTATGGTAGTAAAGGTTATCTTTCTCTTGTTTGAAGTATAGACATTTAAAATTGACAGGTAACAAGGAAATTACTTGATCTAGTATTTAAACATCCTCCTTGACCCTGGGCTCCAACACCGCCAGTTGTTGCTCGAAGTGCTGTTAGCACAGTCAACACTTGCTCCTGTGTTACTGGGGTTCAGTAACGTCAGCTGGTCCTCGGTTGTGCCATTGGCTCTTTTCCTTCTGCTGCCCCTCCGGGTTCCAGCACAGTCAGCTGGTCCTCGTTACTTGCATTGGCTCTTGTACCTTCTGCTACCCGTCCGGGTTCCAGTACCGTCAACTGGTTCTCCGCAGTGCCTTTGGCCTAGGTGCCTCCATCTCGGTATCCGAGTTCCAGCAACGTCTGCTGGTCCTTGGTAGTGCTTTGGAGCACAGGTACCTCCTGCTTAGTAACCGTGTCCCAGTAACGTCAGCTGGTCCTCGGTTGTGCCATTGGCTCTTTTCCTTCTGCTGCCCCTCCGGGTTCCAGTACCGTCAACTGGTTCTCCGCAGTGCCTTTGGCCTAGGTGCCTCCATCTCGGTATCCGAGTTCCAGCAACGTCTGCTGGTCCTTGGTAGTGCTTTGGAGCACAGGTACCTCCTGCTTAGTAACCGTGTCCCAGTAACATCAGCTGGTACAAGATTGTGCTACAAATACAAGATACGGAACAAGAGACACAAGAACAATAAGCAGAAGATCTAAAAGCAGAAGAACATGAAGTATAAGACCAAAATGAAGAGCAAAATATATGCTCTAAATTCTAAGCAGAAGAAGACTAAGCAGTGTATGGGGTGAGTCCGTTCCTCCTCGTGGTGCCCCTGGAAAATGCCTGCTGCTGCAGGCTAAACTGAACACGGACAAATACTGTTGTAATTTAAATCTTTTGTGACAGCAAGAACGGAAGGATGAAAAATTCATACTTTGACAGATTACAAGTACAGGATTCTCTGTCACAAATAAGAATATGATGAAGAAGATGAAGCAGAATATGAATAAGAATAATAGTTTAATAAGAAGAATATGAGTAATGTTAACAAAGATGAATAGCAAGAAGTTTAAGAAGAAGATAAAGAAGGTGAAGATGAAGAATAATTTGATGAAAAAGATGATGCTGCAGAAGATTATGAAGGAGAAAGTGTGTGAAAAGTTAAAAAGGTGAAGATGAAGAGCATGGAAGTTGTGTAATATACATATTTGCCAAAATAGAAAAAACCTTAACAACATTGTCAATTTCTTCGTCAATCCGAACATCTTTAAAAAAAAAAATATTTATGCTATTCCATTTGATTGGGTTAAACATCTATGCCTTTAATGTCTCCTCAACCTTCCCCAATACATTCTACATTACTCTTTCTTGTTTTCCTTCATGTACAATTAACCAACAAGGCAAGAATGGGTTTTTTTTAATTTCGATATTTTGTTCCCATAGACTTACATGGGACTTCCGGTATCGGTATCGGGTATCGCCGATATTTTAGTGATATTGGCGATACCATTCCGATTCCGATACTTTAGGATATCGGAAAGTATCGCTCAACTCTAGTCACCATGAAAATGATGTTTAAGATACAGGCATCATGTTCACATGCACAAAATATCCCTGGAAATGTGCCTGAACAGTAATGGGATTAAATGTCACCCTACTGAACTGGTTAATCATACATTTATCTAGTTGTTTTGTTACCTGTTAGGTCCCCAGTATCTTTTGAGATATCATGGTGTCTCCTACTTTTGACAGTTCTTAAGGTACTGCCACACTAAACAATCCCGCTAGCGATCACGATAACGACGCATACTAATGCGATCGCTAGCGGGATTGTTTCTAATCGCTGATAGCGGCTTAACTTAGCGATGTCGTTAAGGACGCTATCGCGGTTAGCGATCTCCTTAACGACTTTAGCGGTACAAAAGTACCGCTAAATCGCTAAGAAAAGGTGCCACACTCAGCGATAATACTTACCAGCGGGGGCGCCGACGATAAAATAGGGTCCGGAACGATGTCAGCGACGAACGAGATCACAGCAGGATCTCAGCAGGGGCCACGTCGCTGGTAGATGCCGCACACAACAACATCGCTAACGGGATCACTAAATAGTGACGTTTTTTAGCAATCCCGTTAGCGATGTTGTTTAGTGTGGCATACCCTTTACTTTACAAAAAATGGTCCTTGACAATAAGCTGCTCACAAAGTATCTCCTTTACTTGGATCCTCAGTGACCAATGTTAGAAAATCCCTGTTTTCTCTGCTGCAGATCTAGCAGTTCTCTGAATGCTGAGCCCTGTATAATCCCGCCCATATCACTGATTGACAGGCAGGCAGAAATCTGCATAGGCAGAAATCTGTCAATCAGTGTTGAGGGAGGGTCATACAGAGCTTATGAATATGGAGAACTAAATGGAAGCAGAGTTACTCATCCTCTAGTGATAATGTCCTGCTGATCAAACAGTGATTTCAGAAAAATTGGAGAAGACAGTGAAAATGACACATAGCTGGGATCAAAGCATCTGTCTGTACATTATGCTGCAGTCAGATTAGTTCGCAAAAACTTGGTGACAGATTCCCTTGAACATGATACATTATGCACAGAATATTCTCTAAAAGGTCGTCTAAAGGTACTGCCACACTAAACAATCCCGCTAGCGATCACGATAACGACGCATACTAATGCGATCGCTAGTGGGATTGTTTCTATATCGCTAAGTGCGGCCACCTTTAGCGATATAGTTAACGGCGCTATCGCCGTTAGCGATCTTCTTAACGACTTTAGCGGTACAAAAGTACCGCTAAATCGCTAAGAAAAGGTGCCACACTAGCGATATATACTTACCCAGCGGGAGCGCCGACGAGAAAATAGGGTCCGGAACGATTCCAGCGACGAGCGAGATCACAGCAGGAAGCTCGTCGCTGGCAGCTGCCGCACTGAACAACATCGCTAACGGGATCGCTAAATAGTGACGTTTTTTAGCGATCCCGTTAGCGATATTGTTCAGTGTGGCATACCCTTAACACCAAGTTTTTGCTGCGCAATCTGAGAAAAGCGTAAAGTAGGACTACAGATTCGGATTTTCTTCCTGTGTTTCCTACTGAGATTCTTACAGTAGTCATTATAAAAGTCTTTATAAAACACAATTTAATTTGCTGCAGCTTTGTTATTCTTTTCAGCAAAGCTCCTGTTATGTTAATATTCACTATGCATGAACTCTGGCTATGCACCCCGATACACAGTGCAGACAGAAAACAGTCAATCAGTTGTTTGGTCAAAGGTAGGCAGACTTCATCACTGAAAAGAATAGCAGAGCTGCAGCAGATAAAACCTACAGTAAGGAATATATCTGTCTGGGAGACGTCAGGGTACACATAGGCGTCCAGTTCTTGTGTCAAACAGTGTAAGATTTACTATAATTCATAAACTTCCACAGTTCTCAAATGCAAAAAACAAAAACAATAGCCTTTTACTGGCACAAATAAATAAAAACAGTCATTTCACTGGGCAGGCAAAATAGTTCAAAACAGTCTCACTATTTCGTTTTAAATCCACCTCTCAGGCTTTGGTAGAGACTGTCCACCATTAATGGTCTTTACCTTCTCCAAACATCTCAGACACTGCTGAACTAGCCCAGCTGTCTGTTATTGAACAAGCAAACCCCAGGCTGGAGTGTCTGGGAGCCACCTTTCCCACCAAGGTTTTTTTGGTCACTCCTAAATCCCGGACCCTAAATCCAGTCCTGTAAAAATTCTCTTCTGGGACAGACATCCCCAAGGCCAGCCACCTCATTGGTACATTTCTGTCATCCAGGATTTACCTCCTGCTTCCTTTCATACACAGTTGGAATTAGGATCTCTGTCCCTATTTTATGCTACCCCTTACATAAGAAAAGCTTAAACTTGGTGACGCATTCCCTTTATAGAGCTCGTATAACACTGTTTTATAGTTTTCAATGCTGCAATTAATTTCTAAATTACCACTTGATAAAAAATAGAGACAGAGTTTAGTATTCTAACCTTCATATTTTGCACAAAAGTGGTTAAGAGACTCTTGATCCCTTGATATTTGGTGCTTTCACTTGGGGCGCAGCAAATTCGATTATTTCTGCACACTCTCTTGGCAGCTGATGCCACTTAGCAGACATTTTTCGGCATTCGGTCATCATTTAGCACTATCGTGCAGTGCCCTGTGTGATGGGTGTTTTGTATTGCTACAATTAGGATTGATAAATTAAATCTGCTAGCGGGAGAAATTCTTCGTCATCTTAATAAATCTGAAATCAATTCTGTTATCTGTTTCTTAAATAATTTGGCAATTATGTATGAGGTTGATTTAAAAAAGTAATTGAAGTGTTCGTCTTTGCAATTGTAATAACTTACATCTCAAGCAAAACAAATAAGTTATTGTTCTATAAAACTATATTAAATATCTCTGTGTTCTTTTCCCCTTGGCATATTTAATAGGATTTACCAAGTGATGAAAAGGAAATCTACATTAAAGAATAATTTCCATGCGTAAGTAGTGTCGAAAAATAAAGCCTACAACAGTTGAAATTCAGTTCGGCTTCCTTTCATGTGACTGGTGCCTTGATTGTTCTGAAACAACTGATAGAGATCTTCTCTTTGTAGTTCTTGTCTAAAGGTACTGCCACACTAAACAATCCCGCTAGCGATCACGATAACGACGCATACTAATGCGATCGCTAGCGGGATTGTTTCTATATCGCTGATAGCGGCTTCATTTAGCGATGTCGTTAAGGACGCTATCGCAGTTAGCGATCTCCTTAACGACTTTAGCGATACAAAAGTACCGCTAAATCGCTAAGAAAAGGTGCCACACTCAGCGATATATACTTACCAGCGGGGGCGCCGACGATAAAATAGGGTTCGGAACGATGTCAGCGTCGAGCGAGATCACAGCAGGATCTCAGCAGGGGCCACGTCGCTGGTAGATGCCGCACACAACATCGCTAACGGGATCGCTAAATAGTGACGTTTTTTAGCGATCCCGTTAGCGATGTTGTTTAGTGTGGCATACCCTTTAAAGTAGCTGCTTCTTACACCTCTTGGATTGCGTACAGAGAATTAATGCATTAACATATTTAGCCTTCAATATGGAAGACACTTAGATTGTAATATGAAAGCACGGGTTCAACTTTAAACACCAAAATACAGTTTAGAAAAAAATAATAATAAGCGCAAAAACGTTGAGTCATTTTATACAATACTTTACTTATTTTGCACAGATTGTTTAATCCTTTACTATACGTAATACTTTATGCTACACAGCTGAAAACATTGTTCTGCTGGTACAGTCACTGTGTACATACTGTACATTACATTACTGATCCTGAGATACATCCTGTATTATCCTCCAGAGCTGCACTCACTATTCTGCTGGTGCAGTCACTGTGTACATACATTACATTACTGATCCTGAGATACATCCTGTATTATACCCCAGAGCTGCACTCACTATTCTGCTGGTGCAGTCACTGTGCACATACATTACATTACTGATCCTGAGTTACATCCTGTATTATACTCCAGAGCTGCACTCACTATTCTGCTGGTGCAGTCACTGTGTACATACATTACATTACTGATCCTGAGTTACATCCTGTATTATACTCCAGAGCTGCACTCACTATTCTGCTGGTGCAGTCACTGTGCACATACATTACATTACTGATCCTGAGTTACATCCTGTATTATACCCCAGAGCTGCACTCACTATTCTGCTGGTGCAGTCACTGTGTACATACATTACATTACTGATCCTGAGTTACATCCTGTATTATACTCCAGAGCTGCACTCACTATTCTGCTGGTGCAGTCACTGTGTACATACATTACATTACTGATCCTGTACTGATCCTGAGTTACATCTTGTATTATACTCCAGAGCTGCACTCACTATTCTGCTGGTGCAGTCACTGTGTACATACATTACATTACTGATCCTGAGTTACATCCTGTATTATACTCCAGAGCTGCACTCACTATTCTGCTGGTGCAGTCACTGTGTACATACATTACATTACTGATCCTGTACTGATCCTGAGTTACATCTTGTATTATACTCCAGAGCTGCACTGACTATTCTGCTGGTGGAGTCACTGTGTACATACATTACATTACTGATCCTGAGTTACATCCTGTATTATACTCCAGAGCTGCATTCACTATTTTGCTGGTGCAGTTACTGTATACATACATTATATTACTGATCATGAGTTACATCCTGCATTATACTCCAGAGCTGCACTCACTATTCTGCTGGTGCAGTCACTGTGTACATTACTGATCCTGAGTTGCCTCGTGTATTTTACTCCAGAGCTGCACTCACTATTCTGCTGGTGCAGTCACTGTGTATATACATTACATTACTGATCCTGTACTGATCCTGAGTTAAATCCTGTATTATTCTCCACAGCTGCACTCACTATTCTGCTGGTGCAGTCACTGTGTACATACATTACATTACTGATCCTGTACTGATCCTGAGTTATATCCTGTATTATACCCCAGAGCTGCATTCACTCTTCTGCTTGTGCAGTCACTGTGCATATACATTATATTACTGATCCTGTACTAATCCTGAGTTACATCCCGTAATATACTCCAGAGCTGCACTCACTATTCTGCTGGTGCAGTCACTGTGTACATGCATTACATTACTGATCCTGCATTGATTCTGAGTTACATCCTGAATGATACTCCAGAGCAGCAATCACTATTCTGCTGGTGAAGTCACTGTGTACATACATTACATTACTGATCATGAGTTACCTCCTGTTTTATACCCCAGAGCTGCACTCACTATTCTGCTGGTGCAGTCACTGTGTACATACATTACATTACTGATCATGAGTTACCTCCTGTGTTATACTCCAGAGCTGCATTCACTATTCTGCTGGTGCAGTCACTGTGTAAATACATTACATTACTGATCCTGAGTTATATCCTGTATTATACTCCAGAGCTGCACTCACTATTCTGCTTGTGCAGTCACTGTGTACATACATTACTGTAATGATTTGGTAGCTGAGGAGAGCAGGCAAAAAGGAAATACACCAGAGCAGTTGGAAACTATGAGATTGCAGTACCCTGACTAACCACCACAACTAGAGGCAGCCGTGGAGCGTTCCTACGTTGGTCCTAGATGCCTCGTCACAGCCTGAGAAACTAACTACACCTAAAGATAGAAAGAGGAAAGCTATCTGCCCCGGAGCAGATCCCCAAAGAACATAGAAAGCCCCCAAACATGTAATGGCGGTTAGACAAGAAGAAATACTGACACAGACAGAAAATAGTATGAGCAAACGCTGGGGCCCAAACTTACTAAATAGAAAAGGATAGGAAGGGCACTTACTGCAATCCCAAAAAACCCTGAAAAGCACCAACTCTACTAATTTCAAAAACACTGAGATCACACGACCTCTACCACCTAAATTAGTTCTCTGGTGTAACCAAAAACAAAACAGCAGCCACTGAAAAAACTGGAAAAAGCAAATGTACAAACATAAGTGGCTGAACTGAACTGAGAGGGCAAAAAGCCCCCAGAGGGGACCCTGAAGGCCCCCACAGAAGTGCAGGACAAAATGCAAAAATCAAGCACAAAAACAAAAAGAAGAAAATGTCTTATCTGTTATCAGGAGATTCAGACAAGACACAGCAGGCTACCAAGGAAACAGGAATCAAGGATTGAGACCAGAACAATTGATCACCGGCAACCCTGATGGGAAGGCGACTCCCTTATATAAGACCAGTCAGTAACACCTGATTCCCAATCCTCACAATCTTCACTGGACAGTCCAGTACCGTTTGTAACCACCAGAGGGAGCTTCTGCTCAGAACTCATTTCCAGCCTATTCACAACAGTACCCCCCCCTTGAGGAGGGGTCACTGAACCCTCATTTGAGCAACCAGGTCGGTCAGGATGAGTTCTATGATACGCGCGGATGAGTCTCCTAGCATGGATGTCCGAAGCAAACACCCAAGAATTGTCTTCCTGACCATAACCTCTCCATTTAACCAAATACTGGAGTTTCCGTCTAGAAAAACGAGAATTCAAATTTTCTCAACCACATACTCCAGATTGCCCTCAACCAAAACAGGGTCAGGAGGCACAGTAGTAGGAACCACTGGCTCAACAAACCTCTTCAACAAGGACTTGTGGAACACGTTATGGATCTTAAATGTCCCTGGAAGAAGCAAACGAAAAGAAACAGGATTAAGAATCTCCATGATCTTATAAGGTCCAATGAACCTAGGCTTAAATTTAGGAGATGCCACTCTCATATGAATATTTCTTGAGGACAACCAGACCAAGTCCCCCACTTTAAACCGAGGTGCGGAGTGCGCCAACATAGTGGTGTTCGTTTGTGGACGGCAGACACGATTTACGTCATTGATATTTTGGCCCATTGTGGATGAATGACAGTATGGGGGCGTTTGTTTTGGCAAATCCTACACATAAATTGGTCCCTGGTGCCTTCTGTACCTCCCATGGGTGTTAGTGGTACATTGAAAACTTACACACTCCCATACAGGGGCCGCACACTGATCTTTGACCAATGTAAGCATTTATTTGAAGGGGGATTTATGGTATATGACCCGCTATTGGTGATGCTATATGAAAACTCATACACTCCCATAGGGGGGCCGGCACACTGATATTTTGACCAATGTACATATTTGGGTTGTAAAAAAGACTTGTTATCCGACCCGCTATTGGTGATTGATATATATATAATCCTGCTCCAGCTGGTGTGATGCCACCCCCAGAAGAAGGCTTTTTCAGCCGAAACGTGCGTAGGGGCTGGCACCGCAATCCACTGGAGGTAATATATTGCTGACACTTTTTTTGTTCTATAGATCATTTGTGACTGTTTATATTATCTAGTAGACTCCATTTGTCTTCCTCTTAGGTATCTAGATAAGGGGTTCTGTCACTGTTAGTTTTTTCTATGTCCATGTGCAAACCTCTGTAGACTTTATGTGGATTGTGGTGTCCCAATTGGGTTTCCCACTTTTTAACTAATGTTTATATGTGTTTAAATTCTATGTGAATAAAGTTTATACCTTTTTAATACATGATGTTCAGGTTCATATTTCTTATCGGTTTTTCATTAATGCCAATGAACCTTATGATGGGTCCTCTTTTTGGGTAGCAGCTGCTGGGTCTAATGATATTTGACTTTCTTGGTTGTAATGCTGCTATTTTGGGCTTTAACGTGTTGGTTTATACTGGTCCCAAATCTGTTGCATACGCTCCGCAACAGAGTCAACACCTGGACAGACAGAAGCCTCCGTCTGTCCTGAAGAAAATCGAGGGTGAAACCAGAATTACAGAAAAATGGAGACATCAAAGTGGCAGAGCTAGCCCTATTATTAAGAGCAAACTCAGCCAAAGGCAAAAAGAGACCCAGTCATCCTGATCAGCAGACACAAAGCATCTTAGATAAGTCCCAATGTCTGGTTTTGTTCTCTCAGTTTGACCATTGGTCTGAGGATGAAACGCCGAGGAGAAAGACAATTGAACACCAATTTTAGAACAAAAGGTCCTCCAAAATCTGGAAACAAACTGGACTCCTCTGTCAGAACAAATGTTCTCAGAATGCCGTGTAAACGAACCACGGTGAAGGAATAAAGGCACCAAATTCAGAGGAGAAAGGCAACTTAGGTAATGGCACAAGATGTATCATTTGGAAAACCTATCGCAAATCACCCAGATGACGGTCATTCTCTGAGAAACAGGGAGGTCGGAAATGAAATCCATAGAGATATGGGTCCATGGTCTCTTGGGCACAGGTAATGGCATCAACAAACCACTAGAACGAGAGCAAGGCTTGGAGCGAGAGCAAGTCCCGCAGACTGCACAAACTCCCTGACATCACGAGACAAGGTAGACCACCAAAAGGACCGACTAACCAATCTCTGGTACCAAAAATTCCGGGATGACCGGCCAACGCGGAAAATAAATCTCAGACATTACACTCTTTTTCACTGGCCCGGGACAAACAATTTCCCAAGGGCAGCGCTCGGGCTTATCCCCTGACACCCCTCCAGAGCCAGTCTCAAATGGGGGAGAGGGGCGGAAAGAACTACACCCTCTTTCAAAAATAACAGAAGGATCAGTTAACTCAGGAGAGTCCGCCAGGAAAACTCCTCGAGAGGGCATCCGCCTTAACATTTTTAGTGCCAGGAAGAAATGAAACCACAAAATTAAAACTGTGAAAAACAAGGCCCACCTGGCCTGTCTAGGATTAAGTCGTTGGCAGATTCCAGATAAACTAGATTCTTATGGGTCCATAAGGACCACCACCTGATGTTGGCTCCCTCCAGCCAATGCTCCACTCTTCAAAAGCCCACTTCATGGCTAATAACTCCCGATTACCCACGTCATAATTACGTTCAGTGGGAGAAAATTTTCGAGAGAAAAAGGCACAAGAGTTACTTTTAGAGGTCTCTGGATCTCTTTGGGACAAAACGGCACCTGCCACAATTTCAGAGGCATCAACCTCCACCTGAAATGGTAGAGAAACATAGGCTGCCGTAGAACAGGAGCAGAAGTGAATCTTGCTTAAGTTCCTGAAAAGCAAGACTGCCTCAGGAGGCCAATTCACCACATCAGAACCCTTCTTGTCAAATCAGTTAATGGTTTTAACAATAACAGAGAAATTACCAATAAATTTACGATAAAAATTGGCAAAACCCAAGAATCTTGAAGAGCCTTTAATGAAGTAGGTTGGACCCAATCACAGATGGCCTGAACTTTGACCGGGTCCATTTCAAATAACAGATGGGACAAAATGAATCCCAGAAATGAGATCCTCTGAACGGCCAAAAAGACACTTGATCCCTTCACATACAGAGCATTCTCTCTCAAAATCTGGAACACAGTCCGAACATGTTTTACATGAGAGTCCCAGTCATTGGAAAAAATCAAGATATCATCCAAATAAACAATCAGAAATTTATACCACAAAATCCCTGAAAAATGTCATTTCATGAAGGACTGGAAGACAGAAGGAGCATTAGTGAGCCCAAAGGGCATCATAAGGTACCAAAATGCCCTTCAGGGGTATTAAATGCCGTCTTCCATTCATCCCCGGTTAATGCGAATAAGGTTATATGCCCCCTAAGGTCAAGCTTGGTAAACCAAGTAGCGTTTTTCACCCTGGAAAACAGATCAGAGATCAAGGGTAAAGGATATTGATATTTACAAGTAATATTGTTCAGAGACATAATTAATACACGGCCTTAATGAACCATCCTTTTTGGCCACAAAGAAAAAACCGCACCTAAGGGTGAAGAGGATGGTCTGATATACCCTTCTCCAATGACTCCTTGATATAAGACCGCATAGCGTCATGTTCAGTACAGACAGTTAAAAAGGCGACCTTTAGGGAATTTACTACCAGCACTAATTCAATAGCGCGTCATAGCTCTATGGGGAGGTAAGGATGCAGATTTAACTTCGCTAAAACACATCAAAAAAATCAATCAAAAGTCAGGAACATCCTGAGCCTGGGGGGAGGCAGAAAAAACAGGAGTTTGGTATTAACACATGGCAGCCCCAACTGGTAACAGACACAGATTTCCAATCCAAAACAGGATTATGAGACTGTAACCAAGGGAAACCCAGTACGATAATGTCATACAGATTATACAAACCAAAAATTTGCAACTCTCCTGATGATCAGGTTCTACCCTCATTATCACCAGAGTAGAGAACTGAGGTTTTATTCTCACCAAAGGGGTAGAATCGATCCCCGTAGGGGAATAGACTTCGTAGGGGTATCAAGGGAAACCACAACGTTTAGCAAAATCAAAATCCATCAGGTTAATAGCTGCCCAAATCAACAAAAGCCTGAGCAGAAAATGAGGACAGAGAGCATATCAGGGTAACAGTTAATAAACTCAGTCTGAACACTACCCAAGACAACTGAGCGTGCAAAACGCTTCCCGCTTAGGAGACTGAAATAGCAATGAGAGGCATCACCACAGTAGAAACATAACCCATTGCGCTTTCGAAATTCATGACGCTGTGCCCCAGAAACCACTCTATCACAACTGCATGGATTCAGAAGCACGTTCACAAGGCAACATTATTCCAGCATACCTTTCCGCTCACGCAAACGTCTGTCAATTTGAATCGCTAATGAAATAGAATCATTGAGACCAGAGGGAACAGGGAATCCCACCATAACATCCTTTACATTATCTGACAGCCCCTTCCGAAAAAGAGCTGCCAAAGCGTCGTCATTCCATTTGGTCAGGACTGCCCACCTACGGAATCTCTGACAGTATAACTCAGCATCCTCAAGCCCTGACTTAATGCAACATAGTTTTTTCAGCTTGATCAGTGACATTAGGCTCATCGTACAATAACCCAAAGCCTGAAAAAACGCATCAACAATCACTCAAAACAGGATCCCCCAGGTGTCAGGGAAAAAGCCCAATCCTGAGGGTCGCAGCGCAGGAGAGAGATGACAATTTGAACCTGCTGCGCTGCGTTCCCTGAGGACTTAGATTTTTAAGGCAAAAAACAATTTACAGTTTATTTTTGAAATTCAGAAACTTAGCTCGATCCCCCTAAAAACAAATCTGGCATGGGAATCCTAGGTTTCCACAACAGGCAACCTAGCAAGATAGGTAGCAATACTCCGAACTTCAGTGGCAAAGCTGATCCACCACGGCCAGACAACTGTGCAACTCCATTGGAGAGAAAAAAATCCTCCTCAGCACCCAGATACAGAGGGAAAAAAAAATGCAACAAACAGAAAAAAAAAAAAAAAAAATCTCTGACAACTCTGACAACTTTTTTCTTTCCACAATATTTTTCCCTTCTGTGAGTACCATACAATTTTCAGTTCTGGCCGGTGATACTGTTATGATTTGGTAGCGGGGGAGAGCAGGCAAAAAGGAAATACACCAGAGCGTTGGAAACTATGGAGATTGCAGTACCCTGACTAACCACCACAACTAGAGGCAGCCGTGGAGCGTTCCTACGTTGGTCCTAGACGCCTCGTCACAGCCTGAAAACTAACTACAACCAAAGATAGAAAGAGGAAAGCTATCTGCCCCGGAGCAGATACCCCAAAGAACATAGAAAAGCCCCCAAACATTAATGGCGGTTTAGACAAGAAGAAATACTGACACAGACAGAAAATAGTATGAGCAAAACGCTGGGGCCCAAAACTTACTAAATAGAAAAGGATAGGAAGGGCACTTACTGCAAATCCCAAAAAAACCCTGTAAAAGCACCAACTCTACAAATTTCAAAATCATCTGAGATCACACGACCTCTACCACCTAAATTAGTTCTCTGGTTAACCAAAAACAAAACAGCAGCCACTGAAAAAAACTGGAAAAAGCAAATGTACAAACATCAGTGGCTGAACTGAACTGAGAGGGCAAAAAGCCCCCAGAGGGACCCTGAAGGCCCCCACAAAGTGCAGGACAAAATGCAAAAATCAAGCACAAAAACAAAAAGAAAAATGTCTTATCTGTTTAGCAGGAGATTCAGACACGAACACAGCAAGCTACCAAGGAAACAGGAATCAAGGATTGGACCAAAACAATTGATCACCGGGCAACCCTGATGGGAAGGGGACTCCCTTATATAAAACCATCAGTAACACCTGATTCCCAATCCTCACAATCTTTCACTGGACAGTCCAAGTACCGTTTGTAACCACCAGAGGGAGCTTCTTCTCAGAACTCATTTCCAGCCTATTCACAACACATACATTAATGATCCATGAGTTACATCCTGTGTTATACCCCGAGCTGCACTCACTATTCTGCTGGTGCAGTCACTGTGTACATACATTACAGTACTGATCCTGAGTTACATCCTGTATTATACTCCAGAGCTGCACACAATATTCTGCTGGTGCAGTCACTGTGTACATACATTACTGATCCTGAGATACATCCTGTGTTATACCCCAGAGCTGCACTCACTATTTGCTGGTGCAGTCACTGTGTACATTACTGATCCTGAGTTTGCCTCGTGTATTATCTCCAGAGCTGCACTCACTATTCTGCTGGTGCAGTCACTGTGTACATACATTACATTACTGATCCTGTACTGATCCTGAGTTACATCGTGTATTATACTCCAGAGCTGCACTCACATTCTGCTGGTGCAGTCACTTGTTACATACATTACATTACGATCCGAGTTTACATCCTGAAAAAAAGATACTCCAGAGCAGCAATCACTATTCTGCTGGTGAAGTCACTGTGTACATACATTACATTACTGATCCTGTTACATCCTTTTTATCCCCCAGAGCTGCACTCACTATTCTGCTGGTGCAGTCACGTGTACATACATTACATTACTGATCCTGTACAGATCCTGAGTTATATCCTGTATTATACTCCAGAGCTGCATTCACTCTTCTGCTTGTGCAGTCACTGTGTACATACATTACATTACTGATCATGAGTTACCATCCTTGTTATACACTAGAGCTGCAC
>JARQOD010000001.1:15768179-15873777 GCA_033576555.1 Oophaga sylvatica | reverse complement strand
TAATGCATAAGTTATAAGAACCAAAAATTTTGCAACTTCCTGATGATAGGTTTACCCTCATTTCCCGGGTTTGAAAAACTGAGGTTTATTTCAGCCAAAGGGGTAGAATCACCCCCAAAGGGAAATAGATTGTAGGGGTATCAAAAAAAACCCAAAGTTTAGAAAATCAAAACCCATCGGGTTAATAGCTGCTCAGAATCAACAAAACCTGAGCAGAAAATGAGGACGAGGCATATCAGGTAACGTTAATAAAAACTCATCTGAAACTACCCAAAAAAAACTGAGCTTTGCAAAACTTTCCCCCCCGCTTAGGGAAGAAATAGAAAAGAGGGCATCACCAGTAGAAACAAACCCATTGCGCTTTAAAAATTCAGACGCGTGCCCCAGAAACCCTCTATCACTGCAGGGATTCGAACACGTTCACAAGGCAAACATTATTAAAGCATACCTTTCCGTCACGCAAACGTCTGTAAATTTGAATCGTAAAACATAAATCATTGAGCCCAGGGGGGAACGGGGAATCCCCCCAAAACTCTTTAATTATTGACGTCCCTTCCCGAAAAAAGCTCCCCAAAAGCGTCGTCTTTCCTTTTGGGTGGGATGCCCACTAGGGGAATCTCTGACAGTATAACTCGCATCCTCAAGCCCTACTTAATGCCAACTTTTTTTTTCAGCTTGTCAGTGACTTAGGCTCATCGTCATAACCCCAACCTGAAAAAACCATAACTATCCTAAAAAGGACCCCAGGTGTCGGGGAAAAAAGCCCAAACCCGAGGGCGCAGCGCAGGAGGAGTTAAAATTTTGAACTGCTGGCTGCGTTCCCGGGACTTAGATTTAGGCAAAAAAAAATTTAATTTTTTTTGAAAATTTAAAATTAGTCGATCCCCCAAAAACTCTGCAAGGGAATCCCAGGTTCCCCAAAGGAACTAGCAAGATAGGTCATATCCCAACTTCAGTGGCAATATCCACACGGCCCGACAACTGTGCAACTCCATTGGAGAGAAAAAAAACCTCCTCGCACCCAAAAACGAGGGAAAAAAAAATGCAACAAACAGAAAAAAAAAAAAAAAATCTTGAAAACTCTGCAATTTTTTTTTTTCCCCCAATATTTTTCCCCCTTTTTGAGTACCAAAAATTTTAGTTCTGGCGGTGATAGTTATGATTTGATGAGGGAGCAGGCAAAAAGGAAAACCCGAACAGTTGGAAAAAAGGGGGGGGATTTCGTCCCGACTAACCCCCACAACTAGAGGCAGCCCCTGGAGGTTCCAGTTGGTCCTAGACGCCTCGTCACAGCCCGGGAAACTAACTACACTAAAAATAAAAGGGAAAGCTATCTGCCCCGGAGCGATCCCCCAAAAAAAAAATGAAAGCCCCAAATGTAAAGGCGGAACAAAAAAAATGACACAGACAGAAAATAGATAGCAAACGCTGGGGCCAAAAATTTTAAATGAAAAGGATAGGAAGGGATTACGCAATCCCAAAAAACCCGTAAAAAACCCCCTCTACAAATTTCAAAATCATCTGAGATACCGACCTTACCACCTAAATTAGTTTTTTGGTGTAACCAAAAAAAAAGCAGCCCCTGAAAAAAAAGGAAAAAGCAAATGTACAAACATCAGTGGCTGAAAGAACTTGGGGGGCAAAAGCCCCAGAGGGGACCTGAAGGCCCCCCCGAAGTGCAGGACAAAAAAGAAAATCAAGCACAAAAACAAAAGAAGAAAAGTCTTATCTGTTAGCGGAGATTCAGAAGACACAGAGGCACCAAGGAAACGGAATCAAAAGGGTTGGCCGAAAAAAATTTATCACCGGCAACCGTGGGAAGGGACTCCCTTATTTAAAAACCATCATAACACTGTTCCCAACCCACAATTTCCTGGGACAGTTAGTACCTTTGTAAAACCCCAGGGGGCTTTTTCAGAACTCTTTCCCCTTTCACAACTTACATTTTGTCCGAGTTTCTCCGTGTTTTACCCCGAGCTGCACTACTTTTGCTGGGCAGTCACTGTGTACTTTAATTACGTACTGATCCTGAGTTTTCATCCGTATTTCTCCAGACTGCAACAAAATTTGTGGGGCAGTCACTGGTTTACATTTTGATCTGAGATACATCCTGTGTTATACCCCAAGCTGCCTCATTTGCTGGTGCGCAGTTCATTCTGATCCTGATTGCCCCTTTTTATTATCCCAGAGCTGCACTATATTCGTGGTGCGTCACTGTGAATACATTACATACTGTCCGACTGTCCTGGTTACTTTTTTTACTCCCGAGTGCACTCCTTTCTGTGGTGAGCATGTTTTTTACTCATTACATACTATCCTGATTAAAATCCTGAATGATACCCAGACACAATCCTATTCTCTTAAATTTACTGTTTTACATTCTTTTAATTTTTTCCGTTTTCTCTTTTTCCCCACCACCCCATTCTGGGTGCGTCATGGACAAAATTCATTACTGATCCCTTTCTCCGAGTTTACCGTATTATACCCAAACTGCTTTACTTTTCTTTGCTCATGGACATCATTTAAATTTTATCATGGTTTCCCTGTTTTATAACCCAGGCTGCATCCTATTTTTTGTGGGCAGTCCTGTGTACATTTTTACATTTTGATCATGACTAATCCCATTTATCCGATTATATCCCGAGCTCACTCATATTCTGCGTGCTATGTTATTATTCTTACATCCGGGTTTTATCCGGTTTACCCCCACTGCACCATATTTCGGTGCCTCATTTACATAAACATTACTATTCTGATTAATCCCCGTATTATACTCCCGAGCGCATCACTATTTGTGGGGCAGTCACTGTGTACATCATTTTTGACCTGGTTAATCCCCGTTTTACCCCCAACTGCACTCCCCTTTTCTGCGGGGGCAGTACTTTTTCATACATTAATTATGACCTGATTAACCCTTTTTTATCCAGAGTGCATCATATTTTTGGGGCCACTGTGTAATCATTACATTACATCCAGTTCACCTGAAACCCAGAGCTGCCCACTATTTGGGGCATCGCTGTGTAATCATTTTATTTTATCCTAAGTAATCCGTTTTCTCCAAGCTGCACTCACTATTTTTGGGCGTAGGCATAATTATGATCCCCGAGTTTCATCCTGGTTTACCCCCGATCACTCCTATTCGCGGGGCATCCTTTTTAATACTTAATTTGATCTTTTGACTGTTACCCTGTTTTTTAAAACCCAACTGCCCACATTGTGGGGCTCACGGGTTTCATACATTACATTTTGATCTGGTTTTAAACCCGTATTATCTCAAGGGGACTCACTATTGCGGTGCAGTATGTGTACTAATTAGATCCTGATTTTTCCCGTGTTATACCCCAGGGGTGCACTCCTATTCTGGGGCAGTCACTGTGTACTTCATTCATTACTATCCTGTATGTCCCGAGTTACATGTGTAATATCCCAAACTCACTCACATTTTTGGGGTGTCATGGCCCAACTTTTTGTCCTATTTTCACGTTATTATACCCCAAGGCGTCACTATTTGATGGTGGAAGTAGGGGACAACTTACATTACTTATCCTGAGTTAATCCGTATTTAACTCCAGGCTGCACCTTTCTCTTTCGTCACTTTTACATACATTTCATTACTGATCCAGGGACTCCCTTTTATATCAAACTCACATATTTTTGAGTCCCGTTACCTACTTTTTAAACTATCCTGAGTTCACGTGTATTTATCCGAGCTGCAGTCATTTTTGATGGTGGATCACTGTGTACAAAATTAGAAAGAAAAAGGGAAGGGAAAAAAACACTTGGAAAGATGGTAGATAAGATGAACTTTTTTTTTGGGGTTTTGCCCCCTTTTGATTTTGCTTTTTCACCCTTTCAACTTATTCATGAAAATGTTTGGGGTTTATAATTGGTTCGAAATACTGGAAAATTTTTTAACCCATTTTTTTGACGTTGGCATTTTTCGAAAAATTGCAAAAAAAAATTAATTCGATCTTGGAACCGAATCAGAACAAATTGCTTATCTCTTTGAAGACCCAGGCAGATCCAACATCACCCTTCCTTTTGTCCCTAAAAGGGTCCCGTACCTACCCTGAGCGGCCCCAATCCCTCCTACCTACAATAAACCTTCCCGGGAAAGGGGTATGATCATGCTAGTCCCCCCCCATACCACTAAAAAGTGGAATAAACAAACGGGGAAACTTACTTGGAAATCAGAAAAAAAAGGATTTCCAAACCCCCGATTGGGGGCGACAAAAAACTCCAACCTAAAGGAAAATAAAAAAGCAATATCACCACATTTCCGCACAAGCGGGAAATTTTAAAACCCCCCGCCCGGGGTGTTAATCTAGTGAGGAAAAGAAGAAAGGGGCCTAGATAAAAAGATGGGGAAAACCCAAGAAATGCTGAGACTTTCTGCAGTATGTGCAGAGCAACGTTTGCCCCCGAACACGTGACGGTTAAAACCCTTATTTATCCGAGCTGCACTCACTTTTTTTAGGCATTCACTGTAAAATACATTCTTACTTTCCCGTACTGACCCTGAGTTCAATTTAAAGTCCAGAGCTGACTCACTATTTGCTGGGCAGTCACTTTTTCTACATTAATTAGATCCGGTTACATCCTGTATTTTCCCCAACTGCCCCCTTTTCTGCTGGTACTCATGACCCCGACCCAAAAAAAAGAAGATGAGATGAAATCTTCAAGAACCCCAGCTTATCCCCTCACACCACAGGCTGATCGCCCCATGCCACGCACTTGATGCAGAATTTGATGCCAAAGGGCCCACCCAAATATGAGGCATTTATTTTACATCATTTCATTTGGGGGAAAAATTTCAGATTTAAAAAAAATTTTTAATGGTTTTTTAAAAACATTTAATTTACTGAGTTGATTTTGGGTTTCAAGGCTGAAGTTTTTTGGCGATACGAACGCAAACGGGATGGGAAAATTTGCGTATCGGCTTCGTTTTTCCCAGTTCCCCATATTGTCGTCTTAGGGGTACGGAATCGGAATTGTCATGTCATGTTATGTCGTGGGGGGGTCTGTCAGGTCAGGGCATTACGGGGGAAATCCCGGCGGTCACCCTGGAGCTTGTGGCCCCCATCTTTTTCCCCCCGGGGGGCACACAGTTTTTTGCGATAACTGCAGTGTGTGGGGAAAAAGCGGCCTAAAGAGCGGTTCCATGACGTCCGCCGGGGAAAAAGGTAAAAGCGTGCGGCGGGGGGTAGGCTCTGTGCATTGCGATTAAAGGGGGATCGTCGTGGGAATTCGTTATATGGGGGCGTGGGGAGGGGTTTACTTTTTTTTTTTTTTTTTTTTACAGGGGTGATGGGTCGCAGGGGAAGAGATTAATAAAAAAAATGAAAACTTTTTGTCCTTTTATTTCATTAAAAGACTTTTTTTTGCTTTGTCCTTTTTTTTTTTCATTTAAAAATTTTTAATAAGGGGGGGCTTATTAACCCCATCCTTATTAAGGGGTTTTTGTACCTGCAATCAAAGGTACTTTCCCCCCATTCCCCCCTTGCACCGTACAGGGCAGTGGAAGAGAGGGGGAAAGGCAAAATTTTGGGAAATTTTTGTCCCAAATGGGGTGCTGTGCCTGGTATTTCAGGCTTTTGGGGGCCAAAATCCGGCCTGCAGCTTTTAAAAACCGGCCCACGTCTGATTTTACTTGGGTGGTTAACAAAAATGGGGGGCCCCCACGCCGTTTTTTTTTTTCGAGGGGGACCCTATTTTTTTAAACCCGCCAAGCTAAAGCAACTCTGGGGCCGGTTTTTTCGGGCCAAGGGGCCCGGTATTGGCCCCCCGGAAAAACCGGCTCACATCTGTTTTTTTTTTAAACTGGCGGTTAACAAAAATGGGGGGCCCCACCCCAATTTTTTTTCGAGGGGGTCCCTTTTTTTTAACCCCAAAAAAACAGAGTTCCCCCGGGATTTTGGGGGCAAGGGGGGGATCCACGGAGAAAACCCCGGGGGGCCCCGCCCTTTGGGGGCCCCCGTTTTTTTAAAAAAATTCCGGGGGAGGGGGGGGGGGGGCCCCCGGGGCCCCCCCTCTGAGGAGGCCCCCCAAGCCCGTCGTACTGTATCGGGGCACAGCGTTGGGGGGGCCCAGTGCCGCAGTGGGCCCCCACCCTCCGGGGGGTGCTGTATTGGCATCCAGCCTAGCTGTGCATAGAGAAAAAAGGACAATCCCCCCTTCCCCCATAACCCCCCCCAGGCTGACAGCGGGCACGAGACATACCTCCGGCGCCCGGTCAGAGGAGGGGAAAAAGGACACAGGGGACCGGGGGTGAGTTTGTTTTTTTTTTTTTTTTTAAATGGGGGTGATTTAAAAAGGGTGTTTTATGGGGGGCATTAACTAAGAGCTATTATGGGGGCTGCATTATAAACAGGGGCCCCCAATTGGGGTGCATTAACTGCAGGTTTTAGGGGATGCAATAACACGGGGCCTATGGGGGTGTTTTATAATATAGAAAATCCTTGGTGGTGCATTTTTATAGACTCTGCCTTGGGGGGTTTTTTATAATATAGGGCCCCCTACGGGGGGTTTTATATTATGAGGACTTTGGGGTGTATTATGCTTTGGGGATGCTATCTGGGGCCATATAATTTTGGACCCTTAAATATTTGGGGGACATTAAGGGGTCAGTATATATCCAGTGAGGGGATTTTCTGTGTATAGGGGGATGTACAGGGGGACTTGGGATTTTATTAAATGAAAAGGGGGACACTTTTTTTATAGGGGAATCGGGTTACGTGACTGTAAAGGGGCCAAGGGCTTATTACTTGGGGAAAACAAAATTGGCACTGTTTTCTAGGGCATTGCACCCGGCATTAATTTATTCTAGGGGGGCTTTAAAATTTAAGGTCACACAGAACCCCACGCGGTGCAGAATAGGGACACATAGGGCGCAGCAGCTCAGTATTGGGGTTTTTCCTGCAGAATGGGGACCAAAATACGGCGCAGGGGGCTTTAGTATTGGGGTTCGGGCAGTAATAGGGACAATACGGCAGCGGGGGCGGCTCAGTATTGGGGGGATAGGTGGGGGAATAGGGGCACATATGGCGCAGGGTAGTTTGGGGTATAGGGCAGAAAAAGGGAACATTGGCACGGGCTCGTATTGGGGTATCCAGGTGAGGGTTTGTGCGGGGTTTAGAATAGCCAATTGGGGGCCAAGACATGCTAAAAATATGAGAAGTGAAAGTGTTTTGTTTAATCTCTGCAGTCGAGTCTGGGGGAGAAGTGTCATGTGGGGGTTTGGGCCCAAGGGGAAAAAAAAAAAAGTGAAAAAAACCATTAGAAAAACATCAGCGGAAAATCATTTCTGTCCCCGTGCTGTAATTTTTATATGTTTGTGGAATGGATTTTTTCCCCAGCCCTATGGGGGGTTTTTAATTTGGGGTTTTTTTTTATATAGTTTTTTTGGAAAAACGCGGCATTTGCTGAGGTTCTTGTTGGGGCCACCAAAGTTTCCCCCCACTAAAAAAACCCCAGCCCCCGGGGTCTCTCCTGTCTTTTTTTCTCTCTGCTTTTCGTTCTGTTTTTTTCTTTCTCGCTCTCTGTTCTTTTTTCTTTTTCTTTTTTTTTCTTTTTCTTTTTTCCTTCTTCTTTCTCTTTTTGTTCTTTCTCTCCCCTGCTTTTCTTTTTTTCCTCGTACCACCACTGTCCTCATTCGTCATGTGATCAGCAGTGCTAAAAAGGTGTTGGGGAGGAATGGGGGGTGATTAGGTTAAAAATTTTGGGGGTGGTCGGGGGGGCCTAAAATTTGCAGGACGCCCTACGCGCGCGCGCCTTTAACCTTTTCCTGTTTTCAAAATTTTTGGGGGGATGCTGATGACTCCTAAAACTTCGGGGCCTTTTTTCCCCAATGGGGCGGGATGGTCTCCTGAGGATCTCCTCCACACCGGGGTAAAGCATCACCAACCCCCTGGACAGTCTGTGGTGCAACGTGGCATGGCCTAAAATTTGTGCAGCAGGAAAACGTCCACACCCCTTTTCCCTCTTTCCCTTTTTCAAATTTGGGGAATATGAGGGGGCCCCCCAAAATTTTTTTCTTTGGGGGGCCAAGGTTTCCCGTCCGGCCGCTGGCAAGGTCCTGGATTTTGGCCCTTAACACCTTAAAACCCCTGCTCACAGCAGGGGGTACATAAAATCAGGGGGGGCCCTAGCAAAAGTCGAATGGGCCCCCAAAAAAAAAAAAAACCCGACCCCCAAAGTAAAGTGCCAGCACAGTGGGGGACACATTAAAAAAAAAAATTTTTATGCCCATAGATTGTGCCCCATAGATGCTCCATAGTTGGGCCCCTTTTTAGCTGCCGCAGCTGCGCAACCAAAAAAAAAAAAAAGACTTACTTACCTTTCGTCGCTGGGGGGGCCAGGTGCCGGTGTCCTGAGCAGGGGGTGCACCGGTGCCGAGTCACCGCCGCTCGGGCCCCGGCACCTGAGATATTTACCTGTCCTTCTCCACTGCTGAGTGCCGCTGTCTTCGGGGTCCCTCCAGCAGGAATGATCAGGCAGAGGGCGCAGCGCGCACTAACGAGTCATCGCACCCTTGACCTGAACATTGCAGCAAGGGGACGCGAGCAACGGTGGAACGGGCAGGTAAATATCCCTTATACTCACCCTTCCGCCGGTGGGTCTGTGCCCCCTGCTTTCTCCCACGGTCTCCGCCGCCAGTGTTCAGGGGTCACGCGGGACAGCTCTTTTAAAGTCATGAATATGTGCGATTCATGACTGTAATGAGCGGTACCACTGACCGCTGAACACAGGGTCGGAGACCGTGGGAGAAGAGGGGGCTGCAGAGACCGCACCAGGAGGGGTGAGTATATGAAGAGCTGGCCCCCCCCTCCCCGCCGACCCCTGGTTACTGTGTCAGCACAGCTACCCACCGTCGAGGGCCCCCTCACCTGCCGGGCCATAGCGCTGCTTGGTCTGCTTCATTCACGGTACGCCACTGCTCAGCAGTCTGCTTCATCAGGTGGTTAACAAAAAAGGGGGGACCCCCCGCCTTTTTTTTTTTTCGAAGGGAAACCCCTATTTTTGTTAATCAGTTCCCTCGACGCACGATTGTGTCCTGGTACCTAAAGTGAAAGTGGAAGCAATCAATTAAGTTTCCACTTCCCCCCCTTCCCAGGAGGGAACTCATTCTTTTGGGGGTTTACTGTGGGGCTGCAGCATTGCTGGGGTCCTGCAGTAAACATTAACCCTTTCTGAAGGATTACACGTGGGATGATGTGCATGGGATAGGTAAGAATAATTTTTATTTTTTTTTTATTTTTATTACAGGAATGGTTTTTCAGTAAATAAAATGGTCAAAAAGTGTTTTTTTTTTTTTTAAAATGATTTTTAAAAAATGTGGTGTTTTTAAATTTTTTTTTATGCAATGGATTAATAATTGTTGTTGTCTAATTGACAGTCTATTTACTGTTAAGGTCACCTTTCAATTGCAAGGTGGCTTTAACCCCATATTAACCCATTTGCCACCGCTACAGGGCGTGGGAATAGACGGGCAAAGTGCCAGAAAGGGCGAATCTAATTATAGATTTGTCTTTTCTGGGGTGTCTGGGGGCAGATGTTAGTACGCCAGGGGGGGGGGGCCAAATAATGGTTCCCTCTCTGGGCTATTATTATCTTTCCCCATTCGCTGGCTTTGTCTGTCTGGTTGCGGAAAATAGGGCGGGAGCCCACGCATTTTTTTTAAACAATTTTACACCTCATAATATTATATATATATATATATATATATACATGTCATTGAATTTGTGACACATATATATATATTTATATTTATAGTTCATACACTTCTACATAGTATTAATAGCCGCTAATTCAATTGCCCCGGGTTTGTGAAAATGCAGAACCCGACATGAAATGACACTTGGGTACATAGGGTTAACCATTGGCCTTTGCTATCTGATTTGCACAAACAATTACATCAGTCTATGTGTGCAAAATTTCACACCTGTAGGGGTTAATTAAAGGTGTAAATTCGTAGCAAAAAAGTCCGTTTTTTTTACAACGAATTTCAACTTTAATTAACCCCTACAGGTGTGAAATTTTGCACACATAGACTGATGTAATTTGTTTGTGCAAATCAGATAGCAAACGACATTGAAAAGACATGGTTAACCCTTAATGAACACCAAGTGTCCATTTCATGTCGGTGCTTCTGTCTTTTCACAGAAGCGGCTTTACCCGGCAATTGAATCAGAGGCTATTTTACTATGTAGAAGTGTATAAACTATACATATATGTATATAATATATATGTCACAATGACATGTATATATATATATATGTATTCTATTGTGTATATTTTTGTGTTTACAACGAAAGAAGGATTTTTTTAGTTTTGATATTTTGTTCCATAGACTTACATGGACTTCCGGTATCGGTATCGGGTATCGCCGATATTTTAGTGAATCGGCGATACCATTCCGATCCGATATTTTTGGATATCGGAAAGTATCGCTCAACATAGCTGTAAGCCGTAATCATCAACATTATCAGAAATAAACATGTGATATAGATTCGCTCTGTGTGCAATGACTATATGTATATGAGATTCACTTTTTGTATTAAATAACTAAAATAAATAAACTTTTGATGATATTTTTTTGATGCACCTGTTTATCCTTCATTATCTCCAGAGCTGCATTCCGTTCTACTTCTGGTGAATCATTGTGTACAGTATGTACATCAGATTACGTATCATGCCCTGATTATGAGTTACAGCATATATTATACTCCAGATTAGAGTTGAGCGATACTTTCCATATCCAAAAGTATCGGATCGGAAATGGTATCGCCGATACACAAGAAATATCGGCGATACCCGATATCGATACCGGAAATACAATGTAAGTCTATGGGAAAAAAATATCGGAATTAAAAAAAGCCCATTCTTGCCTTGTTGGTTAATTGTACATGAAGGAAAACAACAAAGAGTAATGTAGAAATGTATTGGGGGAGGTTGAGGAGACCTAAAGCATAGATATTTAACCAATCAAATGGAATAGCATTAATATTTTTTTTTGTAAAGAGTTCGGATTGACAACAAATTGACAATGTTGTTACCTTTTTTCTTATTTGGCAAATATGTTATTTCACAACTTCCATGCTCTTCACCTTTTTAACTTTTGACACACTTTCTCCTTCATAATCTTCAGCAGCATCATCTTTTTCATCAATTATTCTTCATCTTCACTTTCTTTATCTTCTTCTTAAACTTCTTGCTATTTATCTTTTTGTTAACATTTACTCATATTGTTCTTATTCAACTATTATTCTTCTTCATATTCTACTTCATCTTCTCTTCTTCTCATCATATTCTTATTTTTGACAGAGATTCCTGTACTTGTAATCTGTAAAAGTATGAATTTTTCATCCTTGCGTTCTTGGTGTCACAAAATTTTTAAATTACAACAGTATTTGTCCGTGTTGAGTTTAGCCTGCAGCAGCAGGCATTTTCCAGGGGCACCACGAGGAGGAACGGACTCACCCCCATACACTGCTTAGTCTTCTTCTGCTTATAATTTAGAGCATATATTTTGCTCTTCATTTTGGTCTTATACTTTATGTTGTTTTGCTTTTTCATCTTCTGCTTATTGTTCTTCTGTCTCTTGTTCTGTATCTTGTATTTGTCTTAACCTTCTTTGTCCTGTTGGTAATCTTCATCTGGGTAATCTTTTATTTCTTCTTTGTGATGGTGTTCAGGCTGGTTGGCTTCATGCTCGTCGTCCTTGTGTCGTCATCTTCTTCGGGGTGGTCATCAGGGTCGTCGTCTTCATTGTTGAGATTAGTGTTGAGCATTCCGATACTGCAAATTATCGGGTATCGGCCGATATTAGCTGTATCGGAATTCCGATTCCGAGTTCCGATATTTTCGTCTTATCGGATACCGGAATCGGGATTGTCACTGTCACTGTCAGTGTCCGTTGGTCGGGTCTGTCAGAGTCAGCGGCACTTACCTGGCAGAAGATCTCCGGCGGTCACGTCCTGGACTGCTTCATGGCCGCAATCTTCTTTCCCCGGCGGTCACATGCAGTTTCTCGCGATAACTGCAGTGACTGCTGGGTAATCCCGGCCGTTAAAGCAGTCAGTCCGATGACGTCACCGCCGGGGAAGCGAGGCAATCAGCTGTGCTGCGTCGCGATGACAGGCTCTGCCTGTCATTGCGATGTAGCACAGCTGGATCGTCGTGGGACTGTCGTTCTGGACTGCGTCGGACAGGTGGTATACTGTTGGTTTGTTTTTTTTCTTTTTTTACAGGAGATCGATGGCGTCGCAGGAATGAGAGAGTAATAAAATTAATGAAAACTGTGTTTGTCTCTTTTATTTCATTAAAATACTTTTTTCTTGCTTTGTCTTTTTTTTATGCATTTAATAACTTTGGGATTAATAATGGATCGGTGTCTTATTGACGCCTATCCATTATTAACCGGGCTTATTGTCACCGTGCAATCAACGGTGACAATAACCCCTTATTACCCCGCTTGCCACCGCTACAGGGCAAGTGGGAAGAGCCGGGTAAAGTGCCACAATTGGCACATCTTTTGATGCGCCAAATGTGGGGCTGCTGTAGCCTGGTATTATCAGGCTGTTGAGGGCCAAAATCCATGGGCCTTGACAGTCTTTTAATATCAGGCCGCAGCAGTCTGCATTTTACTTGGCTGGTTAACAAAAATAGGGGGGATCCCCACGCCGTTTTTTTTTCGAGGGGATCCCCTATTTTTGTTAACCAGCCAAGCTAAGCAGACTGCTGTGGCCTGGTATTATCAGGCTTGCAAGGTCCATGGATATTGGATCCTTACCAGCCTGAAAAACCAGGCCTCAGCGGTCTGCTTCATCTGGCTGGTTAACAAAAATAGGGGGGACCCCACGCCAATTTTTTTCGAGGGGATCCCCTATTTTTGTTAATCAGCCAAGATATGCAGACTGCTGTGGCCTGGTATTATCAGGCTGGCAAGGTCCATGGATCTTGGCTCCTTAACAGCCTGAAAATCCAGGCCTCAGCGGTCTGCTTCATCTGGCTGGTTAACAAAAATAGGGGGGACCCCACGCCAATTTTTTTCGAGGGGATCCCCTATTTTTGTTAATCAGCCAAGATATGCAGACTGCTGTGGCCTGTATTATCAGGCTGGCAAGGTCCATGGATCTTGGCTCCTTAACAGCCCCGAAAATCCAGGCCTCAGCGGTCTGCTTCATCTGGCTGGTTAACAAAAATAGGGGGACCCCACGCCAATTTTTTTCGAGGGGATCCCCTATTTTTGTTAATCAGCCAAGATATGCAGACTGCTGTGGCCTAGTATTATCAGGCTGGCAAGGTCCATGGATCTTGGCTCCTTAACAGCCTGAAAATCCAGGCCTCAGCGGTCTGCTTCATCTGGCTGGTTAACAAAAATAGGGGGGACCCCACGCCATTTTTTTTTCGAAGGGAACCCCTATTTTTGTTAATCAGTTCCCTCTGACGTCACTGATGGTGTCCCTGGCTGACCTGAAGTGAAAGTGGAAAGCAATCAATTAAGCTTTCCACTTAAGGGCCCGTCTCACATAGCGATATCGCTACCGAGATCGCTGCTGAGTCACTAGTTTTGTGACGCAGCAGCGAGCTCACCAGCGATATCGCTGTGTGTGACATTCAGCGACGATCAGCCCCCCTGCCGGGTATCGCTGATCGTCGCTGAAATGTCAGGACCTTTTTTTGATCGCTGGTTTCCCGCTGACAGGCACACATCGCTGCGTGTGACAGGCGGGAGACCAGCGATCCGCTGGTAACCAAGGTACACAGCCGGTTTCCAGGCGCGGGGCTGTGCCTAGAAACCCGCTGTGCACCTTGGATACCACGCCCTGATGCAGGGAGCTGGTATCCAAGGTACACAGCGGGTTTCCAAGCGCTGCGCGGTGCCTGGAAACCCGCTGTGTACCTTGGTTACCAGCGGATCGCTGGTCTCCCGCCTGTCACACGCAGCGATGCGTGCCTGTCAGAGGGAAACCAGCGATCAAAAAAAGGTCCTGACATTTCTGCGACGATCAGCGATACCCGGCAGGGGGGCTGATCGTCGCTGAATGTCACACACAGCGATATCGCTGGTGAGCTCGCTGCTGCGTCACAAAACTAGTGACTCAGCAGCGATCTCGGTAGCGATATCGCTATGTGAGACGGGCCCTTAAGCGATGTTACCCGCAGTGTCGCTGTCCCAGATCGCTGCCTGAGCTGCCTGTTTGGCAGCTCAGCAGCAATCATGTAGCGATACACCAGCGATCCTGACAAGTGCATATCGTTGTCGGGATCGCTGGTGTATCGTTATGTGACACCCAGCCTTTACTCTCCTGTCAGGCAGGAGAGGAACTCATTCATTTGGGGTTTACTGTGAGGCTGCAGCATTAGCTGCGGTCCCTGCAGTAAACATTAACCCTTTCTGAAGGATTACACCGTGGGACCTGACTGTGCATGGGATAGGTAAGAATAATTTTGCTTTTTTATTTTATTTTTATTACAGGAAATGGTTTTAGCAGGTAAATAAAATATGGTCAAAAACTGTGTGATTATTTCATTAAACTTCTTTTTTATTAAAGTGTGTGTGTTTGATTTTTCTTTCATACAATAGGATTAATAATTGATAGTTGTCTAATTGACAGCTCTCAATTATTAACCTGGCTTAAAGTGACCTTTCAATTGCAAGGTCATTTTAACCCCTTATTAACCCATTCGCCACCGCTACAGGGCAATGGGAATAGACGGGCAAAGTGCCAGAAAGGGCAAATCTAATTAGAGATTTGCCCTTTCTGGGTTTCTGGGGGCAGATGTTAAGTAGCCGGGGGGGGCCAAAAAATAATGGTCCCTCTCTGGGCTATTATTATCTGCCCCACTCACTGGCTTTGTCTGTCTGGTTGCGAAAATAGGGCGGGAGCCCACGCATTTTTTTTCAGCAATTTTACACCTCATATATATATATACATGTCATTGAATTTGTGACACATATATATATATATTTATATTTGTATTCATACACTTCTACATAGTATAATAGCCGCTAATTCAATTGCCGGCTTTTGTGAAAATGCAGAACCCGACATGAAATGACACTTGGTGTACATAGGTTAACCATGTCTTTTCATGTCCTTTGCTATCTAATTTGCACAAACAATTAAATCAGACTATGTGTGCAAAATTTCACACCTGTAGGGGTTAATTAAAGGTGTAAATTCGTAGCAAAAAAGTCCGTTTTTTTTTACAACGAATTTACACCTTTAATTAACCCCTACAGGTGTGAAATTTTGCACACATAGTCTGATTTAATTGTTTGTGCAAATCAGATAGCAAACGACATGAAAAGACATGGTTAACCCTATGTACACCAAGTGTCATTTCATGTCGGGTGCTTCTGTCTTTTCACTGAAGCCGGCTTTACCCGGCAATTGAATCAAAGGATATTTTACTATGTAGAAGTGTATAAACTATACATATATGTATATATATGTCACAATGACATGATATATATATATATATATATGTATTCTATGTGTGTATATTTAGTGTTTACAAGGAAAGAATGGGTTTTTTTTAGTTGCGATATTTTGTTCCCATAGACTTACATGGGACTTCCGGTATCGGTATCGGGTATCGCCGATTTTTTAGTGATATCGGCGATACCATTCCGATTCCGATACTTTAGGATATCGGAAAGTATCGCTCAACTCTATTGGAGATCCATAGTGATTACCCAACAAAACATTTAAAAAATATTCAATTTGTAAATGTAGCTGAAGGTACAAGAAGGCTGACTAACTTCCGAGAACCAGCTGACGTTACTGGAACCCGGACGGGTATCAGATGGTACAAGAGACAATGGAAGTAACGAGGACCAGCTGACTGTGCTGGAACCCGAAGGGGCAGCAGAAGGAAAAGAGCCAATGGCACAACCGAGGACCAGCTGACGTTACTGGGACACGGTTACTAAGCAGGAAGTACCTGTGCTTCAAAGCACTACCAAGGACCAGCAGACGTTGCTGGAACTCGGATACCGAGATGGAGGCACCTAGGCCAAAGGCACTGCGGAGAACCAGTTGACGGTACTGGAACCCGTACGGGTAGCAGAAGGCACCATGAAAATGTAATTTGACAGGCCACAAGCCGTCCGCAGTTACCGAATCACACAGTCCTACAGTGGGTGCTTGTCCTATTGTCACAACGGAAACAGCCTTTATTTACTTATCACACAGCACACATAGGAATCACCTAAACTGCAGGCACCATACAGTCGGCTAACCCGAAAGCAACACGACAGGACAACTTATTGTAGGCTAATTGACGTTGACACTGCCAGGAAACAGCTGTCGTGCTGTAACCAGGCTAGGCAGGAGTCAGTACCCCTGCCAATTACTTCCGAGCAACAACTGTCGGTGTTGGAGCCCAGGGATGAGTAGAGAACAGGGTGGAGGCAGCAGGACTTTTTGCCGTACACACAGCAGGGGAACAGCTGACATTACTGAACCCCAGTAACACAGGAGCAAGTGTTGACTGTGCTAACAGCACTTCCAAGCAACAACTGGCGGTGTTGGAGCACAGGTCAAGGAGGGTGTAGGCAGAGGCCTAGTATGACATGTTTGAAGTTAAATTTGTATTTAGCAGCATAAATTTTTTGCCAGACACACAGCAGGGGAACAGCAGGCGTTACTGAACCCCACAAACACATCAGCGATTGTTTTGATCTGTGCATCCAACACTTCAGAGCAGCAACTGGCGGTGTTGAAGCCCAGGGTCAAGAAGGGTTTTTAAATAAAATATTGAGTTATTGCCTTGTTACGTGGCCATTGAAAATGTATGTACTTCAAACAAGAAAAATGAAGGTTTACTAGGACAATAAAATGATGAATTTCATTCCAAGACTAAAAATAAACACCCTTACAATATAAAATCGCATATAAGCACATGGCAACAAGTAATGGAACAACACACCACCCAAATTTTATTTTACAAAATATAGTGTTGTAAATTTATGAATAAAAGTCCATTTTTGTATTTAGGCATGATGCGTAAGGAACGCTATGTTAAACAATAACATAGTGAAGACAATTGATTTTGTAATAGTCACTCATCATCATCATTACAATTTATATGTGACAGTCACACAGATTTAAATTATTTCACTTATGAAAATTGTTAGTTTCGACAGCATTTATTATATGTCCAGCATGGAGTCATAAAAGTGATGAGATGACGCAATAATGTACGATAAAAAATAACATTTTAAAAAAACATTATGCATTGTCACAATTTAAGTGGGTGCCTAAAAGTGGAGGTGAAGCAAAGGCTACAGATAGCAAAGGTATATACTATGTCTGTATCAGACAGTGGCCAGTCTCTGATGGGTAATGGCGATGTTATACTGTACGTCAATAAACGCTGCGTCTGCAATCATGCATTTTTTGCTTGTAGAGTGTTGAAGAGGGTAAAAGCATGTCTGGTTGCGCAAGGCTTTATCCGGCAACACTACCTTCCTTGTGTCACGGGTAGGGTAGCGTGTGTCTATTATATGACTCTCTCTAAAATGTGACGTTATGCAGCCTTATTCTGCCCTAGGGACGTCAAAAATACAACAGCAGTAATCATTTACTGTATAAAACTCCACCTATGAGCAACAAAACAAGCACGTTCCCTCTTCTGTTTCCTGCGCTGACATGAGAGGAGGGAGTTTGGAGATGCTCCTGAATTCCTCCCAGGTATCCAAGCATATCGGGCCCATAGGAGAGCAGTAAAACCACCCCCGGGAACACTGACACCTTTTACATTCGTGGGGACATAATTTATGGAGCGCTACTTGCTACGGAGTTCACAACAGACCCCGAACGGTTTACCTATCCAACTGAAGCAGAAGGACAAGATGGCGCATGGAGGAGACAAAGAGGAAAGAGGCGCGATGCCGAGCGCTGCCATAGACATGCAGCAAGAGCTATTATCAGAAGCACCATGTGACCTGAGAGTTCCTCAGGAATTTGATTCGCAGAAAATGGCTGAAGAGAGGTCACAGCCCTTCTCTTACCAGACATTCAGAAGCTGCTGGAGTCGACATTGCAATCGTCATTGTCTTCCATACAAAAGTCTGTACACCTGAATACCATTGCAATTCCAAGCTGCAACAGGATGTGGCGCTGCTACAACAGGAGAAGCAACTTGGCCAAGACAGAGAACAGAATCTTCAGCAGAAGTTACAAAATTTGATAGACAAAACAGAGGACTTGGAAAATCGCTCGAGACAAAGCAATTTACGTCTCGTCGGACTGCCTGAATCGTTTAAATCAGCAGACTTACAATCCATCTGTGAGAATGATCTACCGAAAATATTGTGACTTAACTACTACTGTCGTGTGGAACATGCACATCGTGTGGGACCGCCGCAAAACAACAACAGGCGAGGGGAGGCATCGAAACCAACGATGTATAGACCACGGCAAGTAATAATTAAACTGTTACATTATAACGACAAAGTTTCATTGTTACAGCCATTCAGAGAAGCGAGGCACCCAGTGCTACTCCATGGCTATGAGATTCTGCTCTTTGATGACTTCTCAGTATCGGTGTACAAGAAGAGGAGGGCGTTCAGTTTCATTTGCACAACGTTGTTTGAGCGAGATGTTCGCTTTCAACTACTGTTCCCAGCGCGTTAGCGGTTCCAAAGATCTGACGGGACATATGTCATTAATGACACACCAGAACAAGCCGAAGCAGCCTTGGAACGAAATCCACAAAGTGATAGGGAAGTACAGCGACGCAGTTCCAGGTCTCTCCCACGCAGACGACGACAAGATGGCAGTTCATGAAGGAGATCAGGAAAGATGAAAGAGATTCTCTCCACGTTAAATGACATATGAGATATATTTGCTGTTTGAGCCGTTTCTATTGGAGTTCCTTCATACCTATGCTAAAGCATGATAGCTTTGCTGCAATTTTAGATGGTTAAATTAGTTAATTGATATTAGATGTTGAAGATCTCTCATGAGAGTGGGGGTCTTGATAAACGTGGGACAACTGAGTTAAACATTACATATGGAGGGACAATAAGTGAAGCAGGCTATTGGGGTTTCATGCTTTGGACACATGGGGGGGTACACTGAATAGCCTGGGAGGATGGGGGTAATCTTCTCACAGGTTAGAAAAAAGGAAGTCACATAAACAGAGGTAGTGGTGGAGAGACTACGACCGCTTACAGCGGTTTATTGGTAAACAAGAGTTTCTAGAAAAGGGTAGCAAGGGACCTCTTTCCAATAATTAATCCTGGAATTGTCAATATATCTTGATTTGGTATTTGATATTGTGGTGCTGCTTCCTCCTTTCCTCGCAGGTTGGTGCCAACGACGGCCATAAGAGGGTACACCGTCTCCTCCAGCACACTCATAATTTTTCTGCCGCCCATTCAACATGAAGATCATCTCCTGGAATGTCAAAGGCTTGCGTGCGCTGGAGAAGCGCACAAAGATTCTGAGGTACCTCCGCCGGTGGAAGCCGGACATAGCACTTCTCCAAGAGACACATCTGAAGGTGACTGATTTTCCTCGCATGCACAAATTTTGGGTGGGAGACAGTTACGGGTCACAGGGCACGGAGCGCAAGACATGGGTATTTACATTAATCAGCAAGCACTTCAAGGGCAAGGTGATTGACTCCGAAAATGACACAGATGGTCGTTGGGTGAGAATATCAGTATCACTTTACAACAAAACCTATAGTATTTATAACATATTCGGACCCACAGAAGACAATGGACCATTTTTGCAGAGAATTGGAGGCACGTATACTTCAAGACACAATTTCCCTGAAAATAGTAGGTGGTGACTTAAATCCGGTGAATCGAACCAGTGAAGACCGTCGGTCGATGCGAACGACTGTGCGATCACATGAGACACGTTTGAAACCCTTGCTAGACACGACTAACTTTGTAGACATTTGGAGACACCTGAACACAGATGCCAGTGAATATTCCTTCTATTCAGCGGTACATGACTCTTGGTCAAGAATAGATTATATATTGCTATCACAGGAGCTAGTAAGGGGAGTGGAAGAGGCAGATGTGCACAATGTAGCTATATCTGACCACGCACCCATATCAGTGACCCTGCCAGATATGGTTGAGATGGTGCCACACCGAAATTGGCGCTTCCCTTCCTATTTGTTAACGGATGACAAGTTTCGACATCAGGTGAAGCAATGGTGGTTGGAATATGTAAGGGATAATGGAGATAGTAGGGATAGGCCGGAAATTTTATGGGCAGCAGGGAAGGCAGTAATGCGCGGGAAACTAATAGCTTATCAGACAACCCTAAAAAAGAATATAGCGACAAACTACTCGCAGGCTAGCAGGATATTACGCGATAGCTACACGGCATACCTGACAACTTCATGGACACAGGATAAAAATAGATGGAAGCAGGCTAAGGCTGACTTTGACCTATGGGTAGATCGATGCGAGAGAACCAGTAATATGAATTATAGAGCCGATCTATATCGTTATGGTAGCAAATCAGGGATACTATTATCACGACTAGCGAAAGCAAAGCACATTCCTCAACATATTACAGCGTTAATGAGTAAACATACGATCATGAACGATCATGCTGATATTGAGGAAAGACTTATATTTTAACATGATCGGGAAATGAATGTAAAGGTGGCGAGAATTTGAAAAAATACACGCCACAGAAGGGTGACGAGTGAAATAGTTTAATCAGGATCACAGCAAAGTTAGAGAAGGAAGATGACGGGAGGAATCCTACAAGTTAGGGGTTTCCTTACAATTATTAACGAGTTTCGGTTTTTTGTTCTCTTGTTACTTTGACTTTTAGAATGTTTATTTTATGACCATATCGGCTGCGACCGAGATGTGTAACGCCTTATGTGGCCTTTTTGTTTTTGAAAATCTAAATAAAAAGGAACTTTAAAAAAAAAAAAAAAATTCCCTCTTCAACAATCTACAAGACAAACAAGCATGATGGGTGACGCTGCCTTTATTGAGGTACAGTATTAGATCGACATTGTCCATGAGTAACTATGCACTGTGATAGCTATATAGCATTATTAATTTAAATCTGTTGTGGTTGTTTCAACAGCACTTGCAGGTCTAACTACCTATTGTTTGTATGCATGATGCACTTTCTTGGTGTAATTATTTATTATTGCGCATTATTACCAGGTTTACATGATGGCCATTTCATATATGGTGTGTGAAGTTACAGTTGTCCTCAGTCTGTGTATTTTATTATGTCTGTCATTAATAAAACTCGTGAGGATGATGATGATGATGATGATGTTTATGATTCGTACATCCATTGACTGCATTATCTTACAGGTACAGATAACGTTCCTTAAGGAGCATTAATTGATAATTATGAAATGTATTTTTATGCATTAATTTAAAAAAGTGAACACTATGTTTTATTTTTTGTTACCATTTCTACTAGCCATGTGCAGATATGCGCTGTGATGACAAATTAATATTTGTCCATATTTCTTATTAAAATTTTTCATTTTAGCCCTTGAATCTTTCCTGTTTTAAGCATAACAATCAGGGTGACGGCTCTTCCCTATTTGGAGCATGTTCGACATGGGTTTTTCTGTGCATGTGTAGGGAACAGGAGACTTCTTGCCGCTGTGGTACACCAAAGGGGATCTTGCTGGATGTGAGATATATTTCTTCTAGCAGACTGAAGTTTGCTCAGGATTTTCCATGATCACAAGGACCTGTGATAAGGTCATAGTCACGTGATCTGGTCATCTGATGTGTACCTCACCTGAGGGTGTGGAGTAGGCCTATAAAACAAGGAGCTGTTGTAGTTGGTGTGTGGAAGGAAGGAGTTTGGCTGGAGTCAGCCTGGAAGATTGTTTTGTTACTGTGTGCCAGTGTGCACCAGGAAGCGAGTACCAGACCACCCGGAATGGGACCTGGCGGTCTCTGCTGACCTGCAGCCGCTTAGTTAAGCCCATCCCAAGCAAGGGTGAGTCTGGCACCAGTGGTTCTCCAAACTGGGGTGATTTATGTGCTGTTTTTATTTTGTTATCTGGACTTTTTGTTGAACTCATGATTAAAACCACTGAAATTTGAAGTAAAAGGCGGTGTGTTTGCCTCATTACTGCGGCCCAGCCCTGCCTACCAGAGCGGATCCCTACAATTGGTGGCTTCAATGCGGGCAACGCAGTGAGGTCAGGCTGTTTTTTCCTGCATGACAGTAAATGTCCTAGGTAAAGAAAGTGACGCAAAACCCGGTGGATAACTGTCCCAAGATGGAGAACACAGTAAAAATGCTGGAGGAGGCCATGCGGCAGCAACAGCAGGCTATGCAGCAGCAGCAGGCTATACAGCAGCAGGCTATGGAGCAGCAGCAGGCTATACAGCAGCAGGCTATGGAGCAGCAGCAGGCTATACAGCAGCAGGCTATGGAGCAGCAGCAGATATTTAATCGACAGCAATAGGAAACCAATAGTCTAGTGATGCAGCACATCACAGCGCCGCAGACAGAAGGAGCTGCCCGGGGATGGCAGGATGTCCGGAAAGCGGTGCGTACAGCGATCCGAAAGATGGAGCAATCAGATGACGTAGAGGTGTACCTGGAGATGTTTGAAGGCGTGGCTAAAAGGGAGAGACTGCCCGGTACCAGTGGGCCGAGATCGTGGCTCCGTTTTTTTAATTCAGGACCCGCAAAAGCCTCTAGGGACCTACCCCCCAAGCAACAGGAGGACTATGAGAGCGTCAAGGGTGAGATACTTGCACGTCTTGGGGTAAATGTTTTGGTCCGGGCACAGCGGGTACACCAGTGGAACTTTTCCCCTTCCGAGCCAGCTCGGTCACAGTATTATGACTTGATACACCTGATAGAAAAGTGGTTGCAGCCGGAGGTGTTGTCACCCCGCGCTATGCTGGATCGTATAGTGACTGATAAATTCTTGAGAAATTTGCCACACACCCTTCAAACATGGCTTGGACAGGCAGCCCCTACTGATGGTCTCCAAATGGTAGACCTCATTGAAAGATATGGGGCTACCAAGGAGATACAGGGAGAGACTACCCGGAAGGTACCAAATAAATTCCACAAACCTTCACCCACAGCTCGGCGAGCAGAGACTCGGAGGGCCGCCCAGGACGGGTCGGGGAACGAAAGGGGCCCCATAATCTGTTGGCGGTGCCAACAACCAGGGCATGTGAGAGCTGTTTGCCCCCACCTGACAGAGCCCATGGACAACAACTTTGGCTACTATCAGTCTCACTATGCATAACACATGTGTGCAGTGGTCAAACCAGAGGGACCCAATATGAACCATTTGTGTAAAGTGCAGGTGGAGGGTAACCCTGCTGTGGCTCTAGTGAACTCAGGGAGTCTCGTGAGTGACCCTAATACGAGCCAGCCACGTCCAAATCAGCGAGTATACTGCTGTGAAAATGGGTGTGTTGTGTATACATGGTGACTTAAAACATTATCCTACCACCCTGGTGATGATCAACACGCCAGCGGGGAGGAGGGTGACACGAGGTGGGGGTGGTGGTTAATTAGCATTAATAATGGGGAGAGATTTTCCGTTATTTTCTGTGCTTTGGCCTGTAATTACCCCTCCCACAGAACAGTCGTCGGCACCAGTGGCAAACAGGTTGCATTCTCCAGAAATCGGGCATGAACCTGGTGGCCCAGAGGAAGATGTACTGGCGGTAGGAGTACCTTTGCCTTCGGTGGAGGAGGAAAACCCCTCTCCTATAGAAGTGTTAGGTGGGGGAGATGGAAGATTTGCCACCGGGACCAGAATTGTCATACTTAAATGTGGCAGGTGACAATTTTGGTATGGCGCAACTACGGGACCCTACGTTGACTCGAGCCCGGGAAAATGTACTGGTTGTCAATGGGGAACCCCAACACCCCAGGGCAGCTAAAGTATTTCCCCGATTTGAGCTGAACCAAGATTTGCTGTATGGGGTTGAAAAAATACATGGGGAAATTGTCGAGCAATTGCTGGTACCGCAGTCATATCGGAGGTTGGTAATGGACTTAGCGCATGCGCATGTACTAGGGGGACATTTGGGACCAAAGAAAACCCTAGATTCTACAACGGTTTTACTGGCTATGGGTCTATGAAGAAGTTAAACGGTATTGTTACTCTTGTCCCGTGTGCTAGGTAACCAGTCCGCAGCCTTATTTTCAGAGTCCCTTGGTGCCATTACTAATTATAGAGGTACCGTTTGAGAGAATAGCCAATGGATTTGGTGTGGACGGTTAAGAAATCAGCAAGGGTCATCAACACATCCTCGTAGTTCTAGATTACGCTACCAGGTATCCTGAGGCTATTCCCCTGCGACACACCTCGGCAAAACTGATCGCAAAAGAACTCATGGGTATGTTCTCTTGGGTGGGAATCCCTCAAGAAATCTTAACAGATCAGGGGATCCCCTTTATGTCAAAAATCATGAAGGAACTCTGCCACGTGTTAAACAGTTGCGCACATCAGTCTATCATCCCCAAACAGACGGTTTAGTAGAAAGGTTCAATAAAACCCTGAAGAATATGTTGAAAAAAAAAGTCTCTAAAGATGCTAAGGACTGGGATCTCTTGTTGCCATACCTGATGTTTGCAGTGCGGGAGGTGCCCCAGGCATCTACGGGGTTCTCGCCCTTTGAACTATTATATGGCAGACATCCCCGTGGCTTACTCGATATAGCTAGAGAGGCCTGGGAAAACCATACAACTCCCCACAAAAGTGTGATAGAACATGTGGCCAAAATGCAAGAGAGAATGGAGACAGTCCTACCATTAGTCCGAGAACATATGGAATCAGCACAAAGTTCACAGAGGCGGGTCTATAACCGGGAGGCACGGGTAAGGTCCTTTAACCCTGGGGATCGGGTGTTGGTACTTGTGCCTACAGTGGATAGTAAGTTCCTTGCAAGGTGGCAGGGACCCTATGACATTATAGAGAAGGTGGACCAGTAAGCTATAAAGTACACCAACCAGGGCGGAGAAAGCCAGAACACGTATACCATGTGAATCTGCTCAAACCATGGAAAGACAGAGACCCGCTTGGTGAGGATTGTCCACGGCCTGCATTTCCAGTACAGATGGCTTCCTTGCCTCAGGAGAAGGCAAGAGAAGTCCTCTCCGCCGTCAAAATATCAGACACTTTGTCGCACAGACAAGTTCAGGAAGTCCGAGAGTTTGTTAGCCGAAATACAGATGTTTTTTTGGAACTTCCTGGTCGTACCTCCCTAATACAACATGACATTGTCACTGAGCCGCAGGGCAAAGTACGATTAAAGCCATATCGGGTGCCTGAGGCCTGGCGACAAGCCATCAAGGAAGAGGTCAAGAAGATGCTGCAGTTAGGGGTCATTGAAGAGTCCCAGAGTGAGTGGGCCAGCCCAGTAGTCCTAATACCAAAGCCAGATGGGACACTAAGGTTCTGTAATGACTTCAGAAAACTGAATGAAATTTCTAACTTTGACGCCTACCCCATGCTCCGGGTCGATGAGTTAATAGAGCGGTTTGGGCAGGCACGTTATTTTTCACTCATTGACCTCACAAAAGGGTATTGGCAGGTGCCACTAACAAAAGCAGCGAGAGAGAAAACGGCTTTTTTAACACCCGAGGGACTGTTACAGTATATAGTCCTACCCTTCGGGTTGCATGGCGCTCCAGCGACATTCCAGAGGTTAATGGACGTTGTTCTTCGTCCTCATCGCCGATATGCCGCGGCCAATCTGGACGATATTGTGGTGTACAGTACAGACTGGGAAAGTCACTTAGCCAAGGTACAGGCGGTGATAGATTCGCTGAGACAAGCAGAGCTAACTGCCAACCCAAAGAAGTGTTCCATAGGGTTGGAGGAAGCTCGCTACCGGGGGTATGTGATTGTGAGAGGAGTTATCAAAGCCCAAATAAACAAAGTGGAGGCAATCCAAAACTGGCCCCGTCCCCTCACCACAAAACAAGTGAAAGGGTTTTTGGGTTAGTGGGATACTACCGGTGGTTTATTCACAATTTTGCAACACTGTCGGCGCCGTTAAATGACTGCCTAAAAGGCAGGAAGTTAGTAATGGTGCGATGGAATGATCAGCTTGAAGAAGCGTTTGTAAAACTAAAAGGGGCACTGTGTGTGTGTCACCATTTTTGATCACACCCGACTTCAAAAGAGAATTCATTGTCCAGACTGATGCGTCAGAGGTAGGTGTGGGTGCCGTTTTGTCTCAGGAGGTTAACGGGGAGGAGCATCACATTACTTTCCAAAGTCGAAAGCTAATTCCAGCTGAAACCAGATACAGCATTGTAGAGAGAGAGAGTGCCTGGCGATCAAGTGGGCACTGGAGTCGTTGCGCTACTATCTGTTGGGGGGAACATTTTGGTTGTTAACTGATCATTCCCCTCAGACTGGCAGTGTTGTAGCCCAGGGAATAGAGTTCAGGTGGTAGATAGATGAACATAACAGGAGAAAAATTTATAACGTTGCCAACCAGTTATTAATCGGAAAATGGACAGGCAAATTCTGGCGAGATCCATACCTTGTTCATTTTCAGAAAAGTAAGCCGGTCTACATTATCGGAGGATAGTCGCATGCGACGGTCTGTTAGTACACCACCTGCAGCACTAAAGACGCGCTCTGATAATACACTGGCAGCAGGGCAAGCCAGCACCTCCAATGCATACTGGCTAAGCTCTGGCCATGTATCCAGCTTAGAGACCCAAAACTTGAAAGGGGAAGAGCCATCTGGGAGTACACTGAGAGGCAAGACAAGTAGTCTGTCACCATCTTACGGAAACGTTGCCTCCTGGTGACTGGAGGCGTCTCGGATGGTGTAGACATTGGTGGCGCTGCCACAAAACTTCGCCACATATGGAACATACTGGTCTTGCCCCCCTGTGCAGAGGCGCTGCTTGTGCTCCCTCTTGTTGCAGAGCTGTCTCCACTGCCTCCACGCACAGAGCTGCTATGTAAAGCAGTATCAGCAGCACTGCTCTCGTCTGGAATGGAGAACATTATGGAATTCACCAGTGTGTCTTGGTACTCCCGCATTTTACGCTCCCAGTTCAACGGTGTGATGAGGATTTGTAAGTTGTCCCGGTAGCGAGGGTCTAGGAGGGTGTACACCCAATAATCAGACGTGGTGAGAATGTGGGCGATGCGGCGGTCGTTTCTCAGGCACTGCAGCATGAAATCAACCATGTACTGCAGACTCCCAACTGGCCAACAAACGCTGTCCTCTGTAAGAGGCGTCATCTGTACCTGCTCTGCATCACCCCACCCTCGCTCTACATACTGACTAGAGCGTTGTGTACCTCCCTCTGTAGCGATTTCTTCCTCCTCCATTGACTCCTCATCCTCCTCACAAAGTGAGCCCTGCAAAGCCCTTTGGGAGGAACCACATTGCGCTGACTGTCCAGAAGGTGATGGAATTTGTGTCTCCTCATCCTCCACCTCTTCCAAAACCTAATCCCTTAGTGCTTGCAGTGTTTTTTGAAGCAGGCAGATAAGGGGGACAGTCAGGCTGACTAGTGCATCATCTGCACTCGTCATCCGCGTTGACTCATCAAACGCACGCAAAACGTGGCAGATGTCCTTCATAGAGGCCCACTCAGTAGTAGTGAAGTGTGAACGGCGCAAATTGCGTGTTGATTGCGCCTGTTGCAGCTGATACTCCATTACTGCTGTCTGCTGCTCACACAACCGCTCCAACATATGTAACGTGGAATTCCACCTGGTGGGTACGTCACATATGATGCGATGTTCAGAAGGCGAAATCTGCGTTGCAGAGCTGCAATGCGCGATCTGGCCATGCTGGAACGTCGCAAGTGAGCGCACTCTAGGCGGACCTTGTGCAGCAGTGCATCAACATCCGGATAGTCCCTCAAAAAACTCTGCACGACCAAGTTGAGCACATGTGTCAGACATGGTATGTGAGTGAGGTTGCCAAGGGCCAGAGCTGCCACCAGATTTCGGCCATTGTCACACACTACCAAGCCTGGCTGGAGATTCGCTGGCAAAAACCACACGTCGCTCTCCTGCTTGATGGCATTCCAGATCTCCTGCGCTGTGTGGCTTCGATTCCCCATGGAAATTAATTTCAGGACAGCCTGTTGACGTTTGGCCATGGCTGTGCTCATATCGGTCGCAACAGGTAAGCGTTCACGGGTCCATGTGGAGGTAGACCGTGACGGCTCCTGCAGCGATGATTCTGAGGAACTGGAGTAGGAGGAGGTGTCAATGTGTACAGACTGGATTCCTGCAAACCTTGGAGATGGCAGAACACGTACAGCGCCACTCGCAAGATCTGTACCTGCCTCCACAACATTGACCCAATGGGCAGTGAGGGAAAGGTATCGTCCCTGGCCATGGGTACTGGTCCACGCATCGGTGGTCAGGTGGACCCTGCTACTGACGGCGTTTAGTAGCGCATGTTTAATTTTCCCTCAACATGCTTTTGCAGAGCAGGGACGGCTTGCCTGCTGAAATAAAATCGGCTTGGCACATTGTATTGTGGGACTGCCAATGCCATTAAGTTACGGAAACTGTCAGTCTCCACCAGCCTGAATGACAGCATTTCAAGGGACAGGAGTTTTGCAATGCCAGCATTCAGAGCCTGTGCTCGTGGTTGGTTTGCCGAGTATGGCCGTCTTTTATCCCATGCCTGTGCTACCAATGGCTGTTTTGTGGCCTGGGATTGTGAGGATGACAGGGAACTTGCAGCTGTGGGTGGAATAACACTTTGTCTCTGGACAACAGTGACCGAGGTTCTTCCATGGCGATCGTGTGAGGAAGCCGAACCAGCTGTGTGTGAGCTGGAGGAAGAGGCTCCAACACGACCTGAAGATGTAGGTGCTGCTGTAGGTTGGCCTACATCTCCAGTGTGTCTTTGTAACTCAACTACGTGCTTTGTCCGCACATGTTTCCACATATTAGTGGTATTGAGGTTACTGACACTTTTACCTCTTTTAACTTTTTGCTTACACAGCTTGCATTTGACATAGCAAATATCATCTGCAAGTGTGTCAAAAAAGGACCACGCAGTGCAAGTCCTGGGAGCGCCCGTTTTGACTTTTGGAAGAGAACTGCTCCCAACAGGTGCCAAACTGGAGGCTACAGGCAACCGAGTCTGCAGCCTACCTCTCCCTCCTGTTTGTACCGTTGGGCCAATCTCTTCCTCAGAGCTACTCCCACCACCTTCCTGTTCCTCACGCCATGTTGGGTCTTGGACCTCATCATCTCCACTACCCTCTTCCAACACCTGCTGCTGTTGGGTTGTCTGGACAGCACCATGCTCAACAGAAACTGGCAACTGAGTCTCATCATCATCAGATGCGTTCTGCGGTGTGCTGACCATCGGCACTGGCTCACCCGCCTCTTCAGATTCAGAGAGACACAGCTGTTGTGCATCACTGCATACTCCCTCTTCTTCAAATTCCAGAATGCTGCTTGGCTGGGCCCCTGTTTGCAAGCCAACAGATTCTGAGAACAGAAGCAGAGACTCAGCTGGCTCCTGTACAGAACTCTCTGACTGCCTGGGCAATTTGACAGGCGGTGAACAGACAGATGGTTGCTCAACAGTGTTGTGGTCCTGAGAGAGGAGGTGGAAGCAATTGAAGTCGATGCATTGGCTGCCATCCAACCAACAACGGCTTCAATTTGTTCTTCCCGCAGCAGGGGGGGTACGCCGAGCTCCTACAAAACTGCACATAAAGGAACGCTCACGGGGAAAACTGGTGGATGCTGTGTCACTGGGGGCGGCAGCAGCCACAGAATCCCCACGTCCTCTCCCTGCTGAAACTCCACTGCCACGACCACGTGCCTTACTCCCTGCCTTCTTCATCTTGGTATTGGATTGATAAAGAAAGTCAGAAAAGTTATAAGTAGTGTTGAGCGATACGATACTGCAAATATCGGATATCGGCCGATATTAGCTGTATCGGCCTTTCGATTCCGAATACCGATATTTTCGTCATATCGGATACCGGAATCGGATTTGTCACTGTCACTGTCAGTGTCCGTCGGTCGGGTCTGTGAGTGTCCGTCGGTCGGGTCTGTCAGTGTCCGTCGGTCGGGTCTGTCAGGAGTCAGCGGCACTTACCTGCAGAAGATCTCCGGCGGTCACGGGCTGGACTGCTTCATGGCCGCCATCATCTTTCCCCGGCGGTCACATGCAGTTTCTCGCGATAACTGCAGTGACTGCTGGGTAATCCCGGCCGTAAAGCAGTCAGTCCGATGACGTCACTGCCAGGGAAGCAGGTAATCAGCTGTGCTGCGTTGCGATGACAGGCTCTGCCTGTCATTGCGATGTAGCAGAGCTGGATCGTCGTGGGACTGTCGTTACTATGGACTGCGTCGGACAGGTGGTATACTGTTGGTTTGTTTTTTTTCTTTTTTTACAGGAGATCAATGGCGTCGCAGGAATGAGTGTATAATAAAATTAATGAAAACTGTGTTGTCTCTTTTATTTCATTAAAATACTTTTTTCTTGCTTTGTCTTTTTTTTATACATTTAATAACTTTGGGATTAATAATGGATCGGTGTCTTATTGACACCTCTCCATTATTAACCGGGCTTATTGTCACCGTGCAATCAACGGTGACAATAACCCCTTATTACCCCACTTGCCACCGCTACAGGGCAGTGGGAAGAGCCGGGTAAAGTGCCACAATTGGCACATCTTTTGATGCGCCAAATGTGGGGCTGCTGTAGCCTGGTATTATCAGGCTGTTGAGGGCCAAAATCCATGGGCCTTGACAGTCTTTTAATACCAGGCCGCAGCAGTGTGCATTTTACTTGGCTGGTTAACAAAAATAGGGGGACCCCTACGCCGTTTTTTTTTCGAGGGGATCCCCTATTTTTGTTAACCAGCCAAGCTAAGCAGACTGCTGTGGCCTGGTATTATCAGGCTTGCAAGGTCCATGGATATTGGATCCTTACCAGCCTGAAAAACCAGGCCTCAGCGGTCTGCTTCATCTGGCTGGTTAACAAAAATAGGGGGGACCCCACGCCATTTTTTTTTCGAAGGGAACCCCTATTTTTGTTAATCAGTTCCCTCTGACGTCACTGATGGTGTCCCTGGCTGACCTGAAGTGAAAGTGGAAAGCAATCAATTAAGCTTTCCACTTCCTCTCCTGTCAGCCAGGAGAGGAGCTCATTCATTTGGGGGTTTACTGTGAGGCTGCAGCATTAGCTGCGGTCCCTGCAGTAAACATTAACCCTTTCTGAAGGATTACACCGTGGGACCTGACTGTACATCGGATTGGTAAGAATAATTTTGCTTTATTATTTTATTTTTATTACAGGAAATGGTTTTAGCAGGAAAATAAAATATGGTCAAAAACTGTGTGATTATTTCATTAAACTTCTTTTTTATTAAAGTGTGTGTGTTTGATTTTTCTTTCATACAATAGGATTAATAATTGATAGTTGTCTAATTGACAGCTCTCAATTATTAACCTGGCTTAAAGTGACCTTTCAATTGCAAGGTCATTTTAACCCCTTATTAACCCATTCGCCACCGCTACAGGGCAATGGGAATAGACGGGCAAAGTGCCAGAAAGGGCAAATCTAATTAGAGATTTGCCCTTTCTGGGGTTTCTGGGGCAGATGTTAGTAGCCTGGGGGGGCCAAAAATAATGGTCCCTCTCTGGGCTATTATTATCTGCCCCCACTCACTGGCTTTGTCTGTCTGGTTGCGAAAATAGGGCGGGAGCCCACGCATTTTTTTTCAGCAATTTTACACCTCATATATATATATACATGTCATTGAGTTTGTGACACATATATATATATATTTATAGTTCATACACTTCTACATAGTATAATAGCCGCTAATTCAATTGACGGCTTTTGTGAAAATGCAGAACCCGACATGAAATGACACTTGGTGTACATAGGGTTAACCATGTCTTTTCATGTCCTTTGCTATCTGATTTGCACAAACAATTACATCAGTCTATGTGTGCAAAATTTCACACCTGTAGGGGTTAATTAAAGGTGTAAATTCGTAGCAAAAAAGTCCGTTTTTTTACAACGAATTTACACCTTTAATTAACCCTAGGTTTTTGCACACATAGAACGAATTTGTGCTTAACACCGGTTTATACAGTTAGTCGGTGCTTCGTCTTTTCACAGAAGCCGCTTAACCCGGCAATTGAATCAGAGGATATTTTACTATGTAGAAGTGTATAAACTATACATATATGTATATATATATGTCACAATGACATGTATATATATATATATATATATATTGTGAGACAGTGAAGGGGTGCGTACTGGACGGGGTGTATATCTCCCCCAGGTTTCTTAGCTGGGGCGCATAAAAAGTAGGTTGTCAGTGCGGTGTTCACTCCATTCCCATCTGGGACAGGTTTGCAGTTCAGCCCAGAGTGAACACAGCTGCTTAATTAGACAGCCATAAGTACCTGCTTGGAAGTTCAGAGGAGGCTCTCTCTCTCAGTCTGGATCTGACTTCAGACGCCATTGGAGCCTCATGTGAGCTGCACGCCGGTAACTACTGAACATATGTGTTGTTTTGGGAACAGACTATTAGAGTCTGGACCCGGATAGAAAGGGAAATATAACTAAGTGTAATTAGTGGCTGGACAAGCCCAGGCTTTATGTTTATGATTTGGTTTTAATTTATGTTCTGTTTGCTGTGGACTTTAATAAAACTGGTTGCGGCCAGTTTTTAACAGAACCACTGTCTGTGAATGGTCTCTTTATGCCACTCCGTCTCCCCAAGACGGCGATCCCAGAGCTATATCCCCTGAAAAGCTTACAATTGGTGCTTGAATGCTGGGGCAGCACAGTGGCTGAAGACTTTGAAAAAAAAAAAAAAAAGGTGTCTGCACCGCAAAACTGAACTTATTGTGGAAAAGACTGTGGAGTGTGTATGTCTTGGGTGAAGGCTGTTAACCAGCCCAGGAAGTCTGGCAGTATGGAGGAGCTCGTTAAGCACCTGGTCCAGAGCCAGCAAAGCATGCAGAGCATGCATCAGCAGCAGCAGGAGACCAACCGGTTATTAATGGAGCAAGTTGCAGCAATACAAAGAACTTGCAGCACCTCGTCCCCGAGTGAGGACGCTGGGTCACCGGCATAATCCGCTGTAAAGAAGGCGGTAAAACAGACTCTGCAAAAGATGACACCTTATGACGATGTGGAGGCATATCTGGCTATATTTGAGAGATTGGCTGAGAAGGATAGTCTGCCACAGTCTGAATGGGCCATGGTGGTCGCGCCCTATCTGACTGGGGAACCCCAAAAAGCCTATTTTGACCTCAACGAGCAGGACAGCAAAGACTATAACAAGCTGAAAGCAGAGATTCTTGCCCGCCTGGGTGTGACGGCTGCAGTCCGTGCTAGGAGAGTACATAACTGGAGATACAGTCGAGACAAGCCTGCTCGCTCACAAATGTATGACTTGATTTCTTTAGTAAAGAAGTGGCTGGAACCTGATGTCAGCACCCCTGCCCAAATGGTCGAAAAGGTAGTGCTGGACTGGTACATCTGGGCCCTTCCTCCTGAGGTACAGCTCTGGGTCGGACAGGGAGATCCCAAAGACGCCGATCAACTGGTCAGCTTGATTGAAAGGTACTTCGCCACCAAGGACTATCTACGTGACCAGCCGTCCGAACGATCATCAGTTCGAAGTACCCGGCCTCCGTTATATCCCGGTAAGAGAGTTCCAGCTGTTGGGGTAAGGGGGGCTGCTGACCGACGGGTTCAGACCCGGGGTGACATGGGTGAGCGAAAGGGTGATGCTTCCCTGGCAGGAGACCCCAGGCCTAGAAAGGTCTCCACGTCTGAACTCCCAGACCTGAGACAGTGTTGGAGATGCCGTGAACGGGGTCATATTTCAGCTAACTGTCCACTAGTCGGGGAACCTATGGACTGTGACGCTGGACAGACCCTCTCTTTCCTCGCGGAACCCGTGTGCGTGGCCACCCCAGTCGAGGAGACTGGCCCACAGCTGTCTCAGGTGGTTATAAATGGCTGCCCAGTACAGGCCCTCCTAGACTCAGGGAGTCGAGTGACTCTGGTACATGCCAGCATGGCTGATAGAGACTTCATTCCCGATAAACACCTGAGCGTGGTGTGCATACATGGAGACACCAAAGTCTACCCGGTAACTTCCGTGGACTTCGTCACCAAACTCGGGGAGATCTCGTATGAAGTGGGGGTAGTGAAGAACCTGATGCATCCCGCCATATTGGGTCGTGACTTTCCCCTGTTTTGGGGTCTCTGGGGGAAAAATGTTTCTGCTGGACAGTGTGATGAAGCTCCTACTGAGGGTGCGCAGTCCCGAGGGGCGGAGCACAATGCTAGTGGGCTGGTAAACGTATGTGATGATAATGATAATGATGCTGATGCTGATAATGATAATGATGATGACCATGATATTGATGCTAATACTGATAAAAATGAATTTCCCTTACAGGTGATGTTGGGGGAGGGGGAGGATGTTTCTCTAGAACAGAATGTCCCTGACCTACCGGTGTCCCGTGGCAATTTTGGGAGTGAGCAATTGCAAGACCCCACTCTTAAACATGCCAGGGAGAATATAACTGTTCTGAATGAGATCCCACAAGAGCCCGGCTCTGATGAAAAATTTCCCCATTTTGCCATGAACAATGACCTGCTATACAGGGTCACTAAAGTAAAGGGAGAGGCTGTGAGTCAGCTCCTAGTACCTAAGCCATATAGAAGTATGGTGTTAGGTTTGTCCCATAACCACGTGCTGGGTGGGCACCTGGGGATGGACAAGACCCAGGAAAGAATCCTCCAGAGGTTTTACTGGCCCGGGGTTTATCGAGATGTGGAGGATTATTGCAAAACCTGCCCCACGTGTCAGATAAATGCTCCGGTGTCTCACTTCCGCAGTCCATTAATCCCGCTGCCGGTTATAGAGATACCATTTGAAAGGGTAGCGATGGACTTGGTAGGTCCTATTGTAAAATCAGCCAGGGGTACCAATACATACTAGTGGTACTTGATTATGCAACCCGGTACCCCGAGGCTGTCCCTTTAAGAAATATGGCATCTAAAAATATTGCACGGGAACTCTTTCATATGTTTTCCAGGACAGGAATCCCTAAAGAGATCCTCACGGACCAAGGCACACCTTTTATGTCTAAGGTGATGAAGGAACTGTGTAAGTTGCTTAAAATCTCGCACCTTCGGACATCCGTGTATCACCCACAGACGGATGGGCTGGTTGAACGTTTTAACAAAACGTTGAAACATATGTTAAAGAAAGCAGTAGAGAAAGATGGGCGGGACTGGGACTACCTGTTACCCTACTTAATGTTTTCGGTCAGAGAGGTGCCCCAGGCCTCTACGGGGTTTTCTCCCTTTGAGTTGGTATATGGTCGGCACCCGCGGGGCTTGCTAGACATAGCCAAGGAAGTATGGGAAACCGAGACAACTCCATATAAGAGTGTTATAGAGCATATTGCCCAGATGCAAGAGAGGATGGCTAAAGTTATGCCGTTGGTTAAGAATCATCTGCAGAGAGCCCAAGAAGCTCAAAGCAGGGTATATAATCGGTCAGCAAAAATTAGGACTTTCAACCCCGGGGATCGAGTCCTAATCCTAATTTCAACGGTGGAAAGTAAGTTTTTGGCCAAGTGGCATGGCCCATATGAGATAGTACAGAAAATGAGCGAGGTCACTTACAAAGTACACCAACCTGGGAGACGAAAGCCCTACCAGGTGTACCATGTCAATTTGATCAAGTCCTGGAGGGACAGAGAGTCATTTTTGGCCTCGGGTGAAGTAGAGAAAGGGTTGAAACCATCTCTACCTCCTGTGACCATTGGTGAGACATTGTCCGTGCACCAAAAACAGGAAGTACGGGAGTTTCTGCAGAAAAATCAGTAGAGATTTTCTGACTTGCCCGGCCAGACTTCTCTCGTAAAACACCATATCGAGACCGAGCCCGGTACTAAGGTCAAGATAAAACCGGACAGAATTCCCGAAGCCCGCAGAAAGATAGTCTCTACTGAAATCAAACGCATGCTAGACCTCGGGGTCATTGAGGAGGCCCAAAGCGAGTGGTGTAGCCCGATTGTCCTGATCCCAAAACCTAATGGAACCTGGAGGTTCTGTAATGATTTCAGAAAGTTGAACGAAGTGTCGAAATTTGACGCCTACCCGATGCCACGGGTAGACGAGCTAATCGAGAGGTTAGGGGGTGCCCGTTATATTACAACCCTCGATCTGACAAAAGGGTACTGGCAGATACCCCTGTCTGAGGAAGCAAAAGAAAAAACGGCCTTTGCAACCCCGGAAGGTTTGTTTCAGTATCTCGTGATGCCATTCGGGTTGCATGGGGCCCCAGCTACTTTTCAAAAGGCTTATGGATCTGATCCTGCGCCCGCATCAAGCCTATGCGGCTGCCTACCTGGATGATGTGGTAATTTTCAGTTCCGATTGGGAGAGCCACCTCGCTAAGGTACAAGCCGTCTTAGACTCGATAGGCGGAGCTGGGCTGAACATAAACCCAGAGAAATGTGCCATTGGCCTAGAAGAAGCCAAGTACCTGGGCTATGTCATTGGCAGGGGCTAATTAAGCCACAAATCGATAAGGTAGAGGCAATTCAGAATTGGCCTATACCCCTCACAAAACGACAGGTCAAAGCGTTTCTGGGCATCACTGGGTACTATCGCAGATTCGTACAAAATTATGCCTCCATTGCGGCCCCATTGACCGACCTGACAAAAGGTGGGAAGTCAAAAATGATAGATTGGAATCCAGAGGCAGAAAAAGCATTTCAGTCGTTGAAAAAGGCTTTGTGTCAAAGACCAGTTCTGGTCACCCCTAATTTCAGGGAAGAGTTTCTGGTTCAAACTGATGCCTCTAATGTGGGGTTAGGAGCGGTGTTGTCGCAGGTCGTGAAGGGTGAAGAACACCCAGTAATGTATCTAAGTCGAAAAATGACACCGGCTGAACAAAATTATGCCATTGTGGAGCGAGAGTGCCTCGCAATCAAATGGGCGTTGGACTCACTGCGTTATTACCTCTTGGGTAGGAAATTTAAATTGCAGTCAGACCATGCTCCTCTGGCATGGATGAAGCAGAACAAGGAAAGGAATGCCAGGGTGACAAGGTGGTTCCTTTCGCTTCAGGAATTTAATTTCTCGGTCGAGCATAGACCTGGGAAATTACAGGGTAATGCTGATGCCTTGTCCAGAGTTCACTGTCTCTTTGGAGTTGTTGACCAGCCCTCCGGTCTGGAGAAGAGGGGGGATATGTGAGACAGTAAAGGGGTGCGTACTGGACGGGGTGTATATCTCCCCCAGGTTTCTTAGCTGGGGCGCATAAAAAGTAGGTTGTCAGTGCGGTGTTCACTCCATTCCCATCTGGGACAGGTTTGCAGTTCAGCCGTTCAGCCCAGAGTGAACACAGCTGCTTAATTAGACATCCATAAGTACCTGCTTGGAAGTTCAGAGGAGGCTCTCTCTCTCAGTCTGGATTTGACTTCAGACGCCATTGGAGCCTCATGTGAGCTGCACGCCGGTAACTACTGAACATATGTGTTGTTTTGGGAACAGACTATTAGAGTCTGGACCCGGATAGAAAGGGAAATATAACTAAGTGTAATTAGTGGCTGGACAAGCCCAGGCTTTATGTTTATGATTTGGTTTTAATTTATGTTCTGTTTGCTGTGGACTTTAATAAAACTGGTTGCGGCCAGTTTTTAACAGAACCACTGTCTGTGAATGGTCTCTTTATGCCACTCCGTCTCCCCAAGACGGCGATCCCAGAGCTATATCCCCTGAAAAGCTTACAATATGTATTCTATGTGTGTATATTTAGTGTTTACAAGGAAATAAAGGTTTTTTTTAGTTGCGATATTTTGTTCCCATAGACTTACATTGGACTTCCGGTATCGGAATCGGATATCGACGATATTTAGTGATATCGGCGATACCATTTCGATACAATATTTTTAGATATCGAGCAGTATCGCTCAACACTAGTTATAAGGCCTAAGTGTGGTTATTACGCAGAGACTGCAGTGAACACTGCACACAACTGTTCAGTATCTCTGAAAGGCTCCTTTCTGTAATTCTATAGTGTTTGCAACCAATGTATTGGATACGGATGGAAGCGCGTCACACTAATAGATTTGAGTTATTTGAAATGGAATAGAGCAGCACCCCAATTAGAGAAAAATGACAAGGATGAGGCAGTGACACACGTTCAGCAGACTACAACCAGCAGTGGTTGAAGAACTAACTGGAGCGTGATCTGCACTCAAAAAAAAAAAAAGCTCACAGACTAGAGTGAACACTGAACACAACTGTTCACTATCTCTGAAATACTCCTTTCTGTAATTCTATAGTGTTTGCAACCAATGTATTGGAAACGGATGGAAGCGCGTCACACTAATAGATTTGAGTTATTTGAAATGGAATGGAGCAGCACCAATTAGAGAAAAATGACAAGGATGAGGCAGTGACACACGTTCAGCAGACTACAACCAGCAGTGGTTGAAGAAATAACTGGAGTGTGATCTGCACTCAAAAAAAAAAAACCTCAAAGACTAGAGTGAACACTGAACACAACTGTTCACTATCTCTGAAAGGCTCCTTTCTGTAATTCTATAGTGTTTGCAACCAATGTATTGGATACGGATGGAAGCGCGTCACACTAATAGATTTGAGTTATTTGAAATAGAATGGAGCAGCACCAATTAGAGAAAAATGACAAGGATGAGGCAGTGACACACGTTCAGCAGACTACAACCAGCAGTGGTTGAAGAAATAACTGGAGCGTGATCTGCACTCAAAAAAAAAAACTCACAGACTAGAGTGAACACTGAACACAACTGTTCACTATCTCTGAAAGGCTCCTTTCTGTAATTCTATAGTGTTTGCAACCAATGTATTGGATACGGATGGAAGCGCGTCACACTAATAGATTTGAGTTATTTGAAATGGAATGGAGCAGCACCAATTAGAGAAAAATGACAAGGATGAGGCAGTGACACACGTTCAGCAGACTACAACCAGCAGTGGTTGAAGAAATAACTGGAGTGTGATCTGCACTCAAAAAAAAAAAAAACCTCAAAGACTAGAGTGAACACTGAACACAACTGTTCACTATCTCTGAAAGGCTCCTTTCTGTAATTCTATAGTGTTTGCAACCAATGTATTGGATACGGATGGAAGCGCGTCACACTAATAGATTTGAGTTATTTGAAATGGAATGGAGCAGCACCAATTAGAGAAAAATGACAAGGATGAGGCAGTGACACACGTTCAGCAGACTACAACCAGCAGTGGTTGAAGAAATAACTGGAGCGTGATCTGCACTCCAAAAAAAAAAAACCTCACAGACTAGAGTGAACACTGAACACAACTGTTCACTATCTCTGAAAGGCTCCTTTCTGTAATTCTATAGTGTTTGCAACCAATGTATTGGATACGGATGGAAGCGCGTCACACTAATAGATTTGAGTTATTTGAAATGGAATGGAGCAGCACCAATTAGAGAAAAATGACAAGGATGAGGCAGTGACACACGTTCAGCAGACTACAACCAGCAGTGGTTGAAGAAATAACTGGAGTGTGATCTGCACTCAAAAAAAAAAAAACCTCAAAGACTAGAGTGAACACTGAACACAACTGTTCACTATCTCTGAAAGGCTCCTTTCTGTAATTCTATAGTGTTTGCAACCAATGTATTGGATACGGATGGAAGCGCGTCACACTAATAGATTTGAGTTATTTGAATTAGAATGGAGCAGCACCAATTAGAGAAAAATGACAAGGATGAGGCAGTGACACACGTTCAGCAGACTACAACCAGCAGTGGTTGAAGAAATAACTGGAGCGTGATCTGCACTCCAAAAAAAAAAAACTCACAGACTAGAGTGAACACTGAACACAACTGTTCACTATCTCTGAAAGGCTCCTTTCTGTAATTCTATAGTGTTTGCAACCAATGTATTGGATACGGATGGAAGCGCGTCACACTATAATTTCAATTGAATGGAGCAGCAAGAATTACAATAAAGAAAAAAAAAGAGTCTGTGAGTGACACGTGCAGATGCCTACAAACAGTGTTGGATGCAGAGCAAACTGCAGCGTCACACACACACCTTGCACAGAGCTGTTAAAACAACACTGGCAAAAGGAAGCTTTACACAGCGGTTGGTAAACTAGCCTGCCTAGAGCACAGTATACAAAATCGCAATCTCTAACTGTCCCTCAGAGTCAGCAGAGCAGCGTTCTGTCCCTTACTGAATTCACAGCACAGTGACGCTAAAATGGCGACGGCGACTTTTATAGTGCATTCTGACATCATTTCAGCATCCAATCACAGCCATGCCATTAGTTAACATGACCGCAACAGTATAGGATGTGCCCACACTTCTTAGGATTCCTCATTGGCTGACTAAAATCACATTGCCTCTCAAAGAATTTTGGGAACTTCCGATTCCGGTATACGATATATGGAAAATATCGGAACTAAGTATCGGAATTCCGATACAGCGAATATCGGCCGATACCCGATACTTGCGGTATCGGAATGCTCAACTCTACTCCAGATATTAACTAACTCTTTCGCTGTTGGATTTTTAAAGTGCACCAGCCTGATTGAATCTAACAGATAGATTTAATATAATAACATCTAAAGTCTGTATTATGAAATTTGGTTATCAATTCCCTTTGCGAGATTTGCATACTATGTTGTAGTCCGGCAGACTTGGGTCACGTTCACACGGTCAGTATTTGGTCAGTATTTTACATCAGTATTTGTAAGCCAAAACCAGGAGTGGGTGATAAATACAGAAGTGGTGATGTGTTTCTATTATTCCTTTCCTCTGATTTTTCTGCTCCTGATTTTGGCTTACAAATACTTATATAAAAAACTCACCAAATACTTAAAGTGTGCATGTGTGTTATGTTATGGTAGATGAGGAGGCAGGAGCAAAATACCGCATAGGCAGCCAAACACCAGAGAGGTTGGAACTAATAGGTTGCAGACCCCTAAACTAACCGCACAACTAGAAGCAGCCATGGGACGTTCCTATGGTGCCCTAGACCCCTCGTCACAGCCGGAGAGATTAGCTACCCCCGAAGATGGAAAGAGGAAAGCTAACTGCCCCTGAGGAGAGCCCCAAAAGAATAGGAAGCCCCCAAACATATAATGGTGGTTAGACAAGATGAAAACACAAACATAGACAGAAAATAGAATGAGCAAACGCTGGGGCCCAAACTGTCTAGATAGAATAGTACAGGAGAGAATACTGTCTGAAACCCAGAAAAACCCTAGGAAAAACTCCAACATTTCTGAATCCAAAAATGCTGAGACCACACGGTCTCGACCACCTATATCAGATCTCTGGTGTGAACACACAGCTACCCAGCAGTAAAATATCACACGAACTGAGCAAATGAACAAATACAAAAAGAGAACAGAGACCAGCAAAAGCCCCCTAAGGGGACCCGGCTGAACTCAAAAGCAAGGCAGCAAAAACAAGGAAAATCACACCACATAAAAAAACTGAAAGTAACTTATCTGACTGAAAGCAGAAGACAGCAGGAAAGCTAGCTGAATTCCAACCTAGACCAGGAAGAAACAATTGATCACCGGCGAGGATCATGGGAGGTCAGCTCACTTATATCAGGCCAGTCCGTCCCACCTGATAACCATTCATCCATTGCAGGTTGTGGACTTCTGCTGTTCAGCATAGGTTTAATACCCTCAGCAACCACCAGAGGGAGCCTCAGCTCCGATGTTGTCTCCAACACGTTCACAACACATGTGGCCTAGAAGTCTCAGCAGGTTCTCTTTATGTCTTGCTGCTCTTGTCTGCAGCCATCTCCTCTCCCTCTCTATACACTTTTATAGCAGCAGGTGTATTTTAACTACACATTACATACAAATTTGTAGACAGATTTGAGCATTTTTTGAGATTGAGTGCAGGAGATATAAATAGACTGATAAGTAGGAAAATGAGCATTTTTCTCTAATAAGTTATATTACAAAGTTTATTATTGTAGATTGCATTATTGTTTTATCTAAATGAAATGAGAAAATATGACTAGCTACATTGCATATAATATCGAATTAAAAGGAGTTTCCACTTTTAGAAGAATGGAGCCTATATATTTCCTGTATTTAAAATAACATAACTAGCTAGTTCTCTCACCTCCAGTGATGCTGCACTAGATCTTTTGTCTCTGTGTTTTTGGCTGCAGAGGTGATGTTCTGTGAAAAGCTGAAATCACTGCTGCCGCCAATTATTGCGCTCAATGTCTGACTTCAGAGGTGATGTGAGCCCTTTAAGAAATAACTGTGGCACAAACTTTATCTGAATTTACATATAATAGTACACAGAACAAAAAAATTCAACAAAAGCACAAAAAAGACATAAAGAGAAACATGAAAATAAAAAAAATGTGCTAAAATATTAAATCAGATGAAAAACTAATGCAAAGAATGAAATAAATTTGCAAAAATGCTTTAAAAAAAAGTTAATGCATAGAAAACACATTAAACATGCTATAAAGATATAAAATAAAGCTTAAAAACAAAGAAAAATCCTGGAAAAAAATGAAATAGTTATTGAAACTTATAAAAAACACAAGATAATCCTGGCTGAATGAAGCAGTCAGGTACTAAAAAAGATCTGACACGGACTCAGACAGTATTACACCCAGATGTTAGATTGTATAGTAGGTATTTGTTTTTTAGTCATTTTTTTTATTACACTACTATTCTACCCTATTTTTATTTTTTTCAAGGGGACGGAAAACTCTCTTTATGCTTGGTAGATCAGCCACAAAGACAAGAAGATGCAGGATAGAGTGAACCATGCTGATTATTCTGGTTGGCTAAACATAAATCATCTACAAACCTCCCATGTCCTCCCCCCAAAAAAAAAGGAGCATGTACCCTACAGCAAGTAAGTCAGTGAATAGTAATAGTACATGCATTAGATTAAAAAAATCATAAAAGTCAACCACCGTGGCAAGGTGTACCCATAAGGACAGCCCTAACCTGTCTCCAATATTAAAACCTTACAATGTGTCCAACAACCTCAATGTGAATAAGGGCCAAGCTGGACAGAGTCCCGACTGAGTCACCCATCCATGGGAAGCTATGCAGATGAAATATCTAACCCAGAATGGGGTGCTTTGCCCCTGTTTGTTCAAAGTACAAAGAAATGAGCCGGACTGTAAGCTGGTATATGTGCAAAGTGTAATAATGCGTTCACACTGTGGCCATTTCACAAGCAAAACCTAGTAGCAAAAACAAAAAAAATGAGTATATACCCTACAGAAAATAAATATGTATATAGTAATAGTAAATCTAAATAACATTGGGCACTTAGGTAACATTGTTTTGCACAAAAACACATAAAAGCCATCCCACCACGACAAGGTGACCGCAATGAGACTTTCCTAGCCTGTCTCTAGTTTTAAAACCATACCATGTGTCCAACGACCTCAATGTGAATAAGGGAAGAGCCAGACAGGGACATAATTCATATGTTGCATCATTTTTATGTATTATTTCAGGCATGAATGAAGTCATTATTGTTTTTTACCCCAAAATATTCCTCGACATCACATCCACACCTACATCCAAACAGATCACCATGTCGCCCCAATTTCAGTTCCATAATGCCCTCCGATTATAATGATGCATATGCATTATGCTAATGAGCACATAACGTCTCATCCATTCTATAAATAATAATAATAATAATCTTTATTATTATAAATGCTCTATTAACTAATTAAATTGCCTCCGGAGCAGTCAGAAGGTTAATTGATGTGTTGATTCTTTGGAGATGTATTGTGTCATCAGCAAAAGGTATGCAGGGTCCTATTGGCAATGAATCCCTATGTAATCCGGGTCTTTTAATGATATATAGCCTTTATAAACAGCAAACAAAAATGCATTAGCTTGCCATTTTGATGAGATGGATGATCAATGAGATTTGTAGAATATCATATTCAGCAGTGCAATGTTAATCAAGGGCAGCAGGTTTTATTTTCAGTGATTAAGGGTCATGTCAAGAAAGATGTATACCGTCAATGTTTATGGTGTCCTTCTATGACAGTGATTAAGATCATTGCCGATCAGTTAAATTACCTGTAACGAGAGCGCTTGATGGAACGGGATCATAGAAAGATTTGCATGAAAATTTAATGCACAGAAATGGTCCTTATCTACTGCGCGTCACGTGTTGTATTATTTTATATCTTTTTGCATTAAGGGCCTTTTAAAGCAGCCTAGAGCCATTTCATTTAATGAACTGAATGGTATTATCATAATTTCTCCTTTTAGAAGTCGACGTAAGTCTAATAATAAAGCAGAAAAATTATATTTTCGCGTTAGCCATTCAAAGAGATGGATCATACAGAAGGGCAAAAGGGACACGTCCTTAGGACTATGCGTCATCTACGGGCCGATACAACAAAATCATCAACGTTACGAATATATACTGATTATATTTACCAGCAATTCTTGATGATTTTTTTTACATTGTGTACATATATATTTTGGCGTTTTTAGAATTCTATAGAAAAAATGCCTGAAATACTAAAAGGACACTGACACAAAATTGCTGCCTATGTAAACATTTCAATATCTACTTATTGAAACTTTTGGTTGTAGTCTTTTAAGATGAGAAAAAAAAACTGCATCATGGTATATTGGAGCACTTTAGTATTTAAACAGTTATATCATCAGATGATTTTTGTGCACTGTGATGGCATTATTTGGCCAATAAATCACATTATTTATTTCATATATGATGACACTATTTGGACACTGTATAAGAAAATTATTTGTTGGTATTATTTGGGTATTTATGGTGAAATGGTTCAGGTATAAGTTGAACAGATCAGGTACGTCAGAACACTCTTAATCCAGAATACCCACTGCACCCCTGAACCCCATGCATTCCTCATCCTCTGTTTTTTAACTGGTACGTCAGAATCCTCTTAATCCAGAATAACCACTGCACCCCTGAACCCCATGCATTCCTCATCCTCTGTTTTTTAGGGCCTGTGCACACGTTGCGGATTCCTAGCGGTTTTGCCGCGGTTTTTCACGGCGGAAACGTCGCGAAACTGCAGCAACACCGCTTACACAATACAACTCATTATGGCCTATGGGATTCCGCAATGCTGTGCACATGCTGCGGGTTTTTCCACGGCGGAATCGCATCGCGGGAGAATCCGCAGCGTGCTCATTCTTTTTTGCGGAACCGCGGCGATTCCGCCGCCATAGGGATGCATTGAACAGAGTACTTTCCGCATGTGGCTGTGCCCACCATGCGCAAAGTAAGCGGTTCATGTGCGGATGGTACCCAGGGTCTGGAGGAGGGGAGACTCTCCTCCAGGCCCTGGGTTCCATATCCATGTAAAAACAATAATTAAAATAAAAAATAGTGATATTCTCACCTTCCGGCGGCCCCCGCAGCTTTCCCGCCTCTCGGCGACGCTCCCGGCCAATCCCGTTCCCAGTAATGCATTGCGAGAATCACCCCAGATGACATAGCGGTCTCGCGTGATGCTACGTCATCGGGGTGATTGTCGCAAAGGACGCCTGGGAACGGGATTGGCCGGGAGCGTCGCTGAGAGGCGGGAAAGCTGCGGGGGCCGCCGGAAGGTGAGAATATCATTATTTATTATTTATTTTACATTAGATCTTTTTACTATTGATGCAACATAGGCGGCATCAATAGTAAATAGTTGGTCACACTTGTCAAACACTTGTTTGACTCGTGTGACCAACCTGTCAGATCGCTTGTAAAACGCTAGCATTCTGCAAGCTAATTACGCTTGCAAAACGCTAGTTTTTAGCGGGAATACGCATACCTATAATATGCGTTTTTCCCTCGGCAGGGAGGTGCGGAATTGCCGCGGAAAATTCCATGGCAATTCCGCAACGTGTGCACATAGCCTTAATTGGTACGTGTGTACTGTTTTTTTTTTTCCCCATGACTGTAATTACATGTATCATACTTCAAACTTACTGTATGCATATTGATATGCCCATGCTCCTCACGCCTAGTCTTATCCTTCCATCTTATTGTGCCTCTTTCTTCTGCTTTGTTGCTAGTCAAATGTCCTATTAACTGCAATCTGTTAATTGCTCCCTGCTGTGAACTGTCCTCCTGCCCCCTTCTCCTCCTCCCTCTCTCTCACTGTCATGTATAGTGTACAGTTCCTATAGCGTCTTGTGCTTGGGTGCGAGGAAAACACAGGAGACATAGGTTGAAATGAAATGACTTGTATTACTTCATACAAGCATGCTGAAAAGTTCACACAGTTTGCAGGAACAGCGACAGGAGACACAGCAGGCCAGAGTAACTTCAAGCACTACAATAAATCTCCAAAGCAGGTGCAGGATCTCTTCTCTGTACCGTAATTCCTCTGCAAACATGGATTCACCAAACAGCAGGTTTCCAGAGTCCAAAAGTGTTCCAAGGTTCCTCAGTAGGGAATAGCTGGAGTACAAGTCCAAGGTTTCCAGGAGTAAGGTCACAGACTGACTGAGGCTTGATTCAGGAGCACTGATTGTTCAGCTGAGGCTGCTTAAGAAGCAAGAGGGAAGAATCAGGGCGGGAACATGAAAACTGGAAACTCCATATTAACTGAGGGCAAGAGCTGCAGAAAGACAGAAAGCAAAATGGCCGACGGAAAACTGAGTTTCAAGGAACATGTCAACAGAGACAAAGAACCTTACATTACTCCCCCCTTAGGGACAACCTCCGGATGACCTCAGACCAGGCTTGTCAGGGTACCTCTGATGAAACTGGCGGAGCAGGCGAGGAGCATTTACATTATTGACTGGTTCCCATGAGTTGTCCTCCACTGGGTAGCCCTGCCATTTAATCAAATATTGCAACTGATTTCTGTACAACCTGGAATCTAGAATCCTTTCCACCATAAATTCTTCCTGACCATCGACCAGCCCTGGGTCAGGGCAAGGAGAAGAACGTCCAGGAAACGTATTGGGTGTTGCAGCCTTTAGTAGGGATACATGAAAGACAGGGTGGATTCTCATAGTTCTGGGCAGTTGAAGACGACAAGCAACAGCACTTATAATCTTATTGATCTTATAAGGTCCAATGTACTTATGTCCCAATTTAGACGATGGAATCTTTAATTTAAGATTTCTGGTTGACAGCCAGACCAAATCTCCTACCTTGAAAGCTGGTGCAGGTTTACGAAATTTATCTGCTGCTTTCTTGTACCTTTCCTGAGCCAATTCTAGATTTTCCTTTAGAAGATCCATATTCTTTTGTAAAGAAGTGATTCTTTCAGCCACTGCCGGCAAGGGCGTATCTATGGGAAATCGAGGAAGAATGTTAGGATGATAACCTAGATTGGAGTAAAAAGGAGACTGCTTAGTGGAGGCGCTCTGAGAGTTGTTATAAGAGAACTCAGCCAGTGGAAGTAGATCCACCCAATCATCCTGTAGGTGGCAGATAAAACAGCGGAGATACTGCTCCAGGGTCTGATTGGTTTGTTCTGTCTGTCCATTAGTCTGGGGATGAAAAGCAGAAGAAAGGTTTACTTTAATGTCCAATGCTGCACAGAAAATTTGCCAAAACCTTGAAGTGAATTGCACCCCTCGATCCGAAATGACCTCATCCGGTACTCCATGTAAACGAAACACATTCTTAATCATCAAGTCTGATGTCTGTTTTGCAGTGGGTAAGCCGACACAAGGGATAAAATGAGCTGCCTTTGTTAGACGGTCAACCACCACTAGAATGGTGTTCTTCCCTTGAGAGGTTGGTAACTCCACAATGAAGTCCATAGAAATGGATCCCCACGGGCGGGACGGGGTGGGAAGAGGTTGCAACAGACCAGTTGGTGAGGAGCGAGGTGTTTTGCATCTTGCACAGACTTCACATGAAGTGACATAGTTTAAGACATCTTTCCTGTAAGTGGGCCACCAAAAGAAACGAGAAAGAAATTCTTGTGTCTTTAGAATTCCCCTATGCCCGGCTATCTTGGAATCGTGGATGAGTTGCAATACTCTCAATCTGACTGTTTCAGGTATATACAGACGTTGTCCCTGAATCCACACACCATTCTTAAAGACAAGACTTACGTCCCTTGGGGGTTGAGCCAACAAAGAATCCGCATGGTATGCTTCCTTGATGTCCTTAAGTAGGTCTTGATTATGAATCACTCCCAGGAATCTAGAGTCAGGAAGAATAGTCTTAGGAGGAGTAAGTGGACGTGTCTCTGCTGAATGAATCCTAGAGAGTGCATCAGCCTTTCCATTGCGCGATCCTGGTCTATAAGAAATGACAAAATTAAATTGGTTTAGGAAAAGATTCCAGCGAGCCTGGCGAGGAGTCAGGCACTTAGCCGACCTGATAAATTCAAGGTTACGATGGTCTGTCAGGACGACTATTTGCTGTGCAGCACCCTGAAGAAGGTGTCTCCATTCCTTGAAGGCGGCAATAATGGCCAACAATTCTCTATTGCCCACATCGTAGTTCCTCTCAGCCGAAGACAACTGCTGGGAAAAGAAGGCACAGGGATGCAAAACATTCTTCTCACCTGTTCTCTGAGAGAGTATAGCTCCAACGGCACAGTCTGAAGCATCCACCTCTATTATGAAGGCAAGCTCGGGGTTGGGATGTACTAAGATAGGTGCGGTGGTAAATTTATCCTTTAAACAGGAAAATGCTTCCTGAGCTTGCGGGGTCCAGGAGAACCTAGACTGTTTCTGGGTAAGTTGGGTGATAGGTGACACTACCTCAGAAAAATTCTTAATGAAACGTCTATAGAAGTTGGCAAACCCGATGAAACGCTGCACCTCCTTCACATTTCTAGGAATTGGCCAATCCTTGATGGCTTGGGTCTTGCTTCCATCCATACTAATCCCTTGCGTAGATAGTACATACCCCAGAAATTGAATTTCGGTCCTATGGAATTCACATTTTTCAAGTTTGATGTAGAGATGGTTTTGTCTTAGGCGTTCTAAGACCATTTTCACATGTCCATGATGTTCCTCTGTGGAGTTAGAAAAAATTAGAATATCATCCAGATAAATCACCACAAATGTATCTAGGAGATCCCTGAAGATATCATTCATGAAGTGTTGGAAAGTGGCTGGGGCGGTACTCAGACCAAAAGGCATAACTAGATATTCAAAGTGTCCATAGCGTGACCTGAAAGCAGTCTTCCATTCATCCCCAGGTCTAATACGGACCAAGTTATAGGCCCCACGGAGATCCAGTTTAGAGAAAATTTTGGCATGCCGCACTCTCTCCAACAACTCAGGGATTAAAGGCAATGGATAACGGTTTCTAATAGTAACCTTATTGAGTTCCCTATAGTCTATGCAGGGTCTCAGAGATCCATCTTTCTTCTTCACAAAGAAGATGGGTGCACCTGCGGGAGATGAAGAGGGGCGTATGAAGCCCTTGGCTAAATTTTCGTCTATATAATCCTTCAAAGCTTTTAGCTCGGGCCCCGCTAGGGGTAGATCTTACCAAAAGGTATCTCGGCTCCAGGCAATAATTCAATTGGACAATCATATGGACGGTGAGGAGGAAGCTGATCAGCGTTCTTCTTGTCACATAAATCCACATAGTCCTGGTATACAGCTGGTAGTTCAGGGACTGACATGGTTCCTTTAGGAACAGAGCAAGCTGAAACTCCTTGACTCATCTGTTTCTCTGGAAAGTGTAATTCCTTGGTCTCCCAGTTAATCGTAGGATTCTGCGCCTGCAGCCATGGTAGCCCTAGACTAATGGGAAAGTGGGGAGAAGAGATAAGCAAAAAAGACATTTTCTCCTGATGATCTTTACCCATAAGGACCCTCAAAGGCTCTGTTTCTTGATCCACTGGTCCAGAAGTCAGTAGAGAGCCATCCACAGTCTCCATCTGTACTGGAGTAGCCTTCTTCACTGAACGTATCCCCTGTTTCAGAGCAAAGGAGATATCCATAAAATTTCCACTTGCTCCTGAGTCGATCATAGCAGAGCTAGACACCCAGACTGAGTCAACCCAGAGTTTGATGGAAAGGAAGCAATGAGAATTGTTTCTTTTACAACTCAGCTGGGACACCGCTGAGGAAACTTGAAAAATTGCAGCGTTTATACCGTCATCGTCCCCAGAACTAACAGAGTTTAAGTCCGAGAAATCAAGATCTCTTGCAGCAGATCTCTCTGGAGCCTGAGGCTCGGACATGACAGAGCTCCTCTCGCAACACTCACAGTGAATGACTGCTGCAGTAGTCTTACGAGAACGGCTGGGGCAGTTTATAATGAAGTGCCCTGACTTACCACAGTAGAAACATAGATTTTCCTTTATACGATGTTCTTTGCGTGCATCACTAACCCGTCTTTGTAAAGAGTCCACCTGCATGGGTTCAGGTTCTGGTTCCCTTGTGATCCTACTCAAAGGTTCCTTAGCTGAGGAGGGAGGTAGTAAAAGGTTAGTGCGATTATTTTCGAACCATCTCTCTTGTCTGCGTTCAGTCAGACGAGCATCAATACGGATACAATAGTTAATAAAGTCACCTAACGCAGTGGGAGGGTCGGCACGAGCAAGTTCATCCTTAATCAGTGGAGACAACCCTTTCCGAAAAATAGATTTTTTAGCGGAAGTGTCCCAAGTGGTATCAAGAGCCCATCTCCTGAAATCCAGGGCATATTCGGCTATTGAATGCTTACCTTGGCGCAAAGTTAACATGGCTGCTTCAGCTGTTGCACCTCGATTGGGGTCATCAAACACCTGCCCCATGGCTGAAATAAAAGCATCAAGGTGATTCAAACAATCATCCTCAGTCTCAATCAGAGGGTTTGCCCACATCAAAGCCTTATTGGTAAGCAACATGATTATAGTAAGCACTTTGGATCGTTCAGTGGGAAATTGTGAAGCATGTGCAGAGAAAAATAAATTGCATTGATTAATAAATCCCCTGAATTTCTCACGTTCACCGCCAAAACGAAAAGGAGGTAATTTGGGGATCCCAGAACTCGGGGTTATGGCAGGAGCCTCGTTCCTCTAGAGCCTCAATCCTGGCTCGCAATTCCTGGGTAGTCTGTCCAAACACTTGCAAATTATGATTAGTGAGGTCCTGTAGGCTTGCAAAACGGGTTTTTAAAGTCTGTACATCTGAAAGGATTGTATCAGTCACTCCGCAAAGTTCCTTTATGCGGGCCTCCATCTTCCAGATCTTTTAAGGCAGAAGTGCTGGAAGAGGAAAGAAAAAAAACAAAAAAAACAATAGTGTTTACCTGTGGTAACACTCCAGAGTAAAATTTTAAGGGAATGCGCTCACCTGGAATGGTTGTGAGAAGTCACAACCACTGTCATCACATAAGGTATTAAACGGACATCTGATATCCACAGTCCCAGCAGACACGGCTTTCCCAGACCCAGCAGACACTAAACATTGGCTCCTGAATCTTGTCATGTATAGTGTACAGTTCCTATAGCGTCTTGTGCTTGGGTGCGAGGAAAACACAGGAGACATAGGTTGAAATGAAATGACTTGTATTACTTCATACAAGCATGCTGAAAAGTTCACACAGTTTGCAGGAACAGCAACAGGAGACACAGCAGGCCAGAGTAACTTCAAGCACTACAATAAATCTCCAAAGCAGGTTCAGGATCTCTTCTCTGTACCGTAATTCCTCTGCAAACATGGATTCACCAAACAGCAGGTTTCCAGAGTCCAAAAGTGTTCCAAGGTTCCTCAGTAGGGAATAGCTGGAGTACAAGTCCAAGGTTTCCAGGAGTAAGGTCACAGACTGACTGAGGCTTGATTCAGGAGCACTGATTGTTCAGCTGAGGCTGCTTAAGAAGCAAGAGGGAAGAATCAGGGCGGGAACATGAAAACTGGAAACTCCATATTAACTGAGGGCAAGAGCTGCAGAAAGGCAGAAAGCAAAATGGCCGACGGAAAACTGAGTTTCAAGGAACATGTCAACAGAGACAAAGAACCTTACACTCACCTGGCTTCATTTCATGGACATTTGAATGGTGTAAGTTGAACAGAGCAGGTCAGATATGACCTTGGTCAGATGTGACATCATTTTAAGTATGACATCTTTAAAGTGTTACATCAGAAATATACCAGAAACAGTCCAGAAATTGGTCAGAAGGTAAGTATAATAACTGCTTTGCCCTCACCATTTTTGCTCCACTAATCTACACTCTCCTTTGCTATCCCTAAACTCCTGCAAACTCGAACCATTCACAGTGTCATGTGTGCATTGCCACGAAGATCGTCGCGGTTGCACATTTTGACTTCTCACAGCTGAGCTGCTGTTTCTTTGTGTTTGGCAGCTAGGGAGTTAATTCTGTCTGTGCTCGGTGCTGGGACTGGGTGCAGTTTTTCCCGGCTGCAATTGATTATTTGTTGATTGGTTTCCTTTAAATTCCTGTTGTCTGCTTGGGGAGTTGCCAGTGAAACCTTCATGCAGACCACAGATAGGAATGAATCTGTATAGACTTTAGTTGTGAGCTCCTTAGTTGTTCTAAGCTCAACTTGGTTAGAGTTTATTTCCCAGACCATTTATGTTCCTTTGGTGTTTGAGTGTGTATGCAAGCGAGTGTTATCCTGTCTGTCTTATATGTCTAATCTGTGTATTTAGCTAAGATCAGCCCATATCCCTTTGGTGGTAGTCAGGATCCTTCTTAGGACTGATTACAGGGTTCAGGGTCTGATAGGAGACAGGGTTAGGTTGGTGACTTGGACCTCTGAACCATTATCAGTACCTCCAAGGTGAGGGATTAGTTAGGACCCCAGTTTAGGGTCAGGTTAGATCCCGGTCCACCTCTTTCCTGTTTCAGCTCATCAAGTCCTCAAGATTAACCCTGGGTTCAGCAGATATCGTGTCAGGTAAATCTATTCTATACTCACATGCTGATGTTGCTATACTAGTTGTTGTATAGAGTGTTGTTCCTGTATTAATAGTTTACTGACATTATATACATATCATTAGACAGCGTGACATTTTCACTGGCCATAAAAATTATCTCCAGTTACCATGGATCCAGTAGCCCAGCTGGCTCTGCAGTTGCAGGGATTATCCATGGAGCTGACGGACATTAAGTCCAAAGTTTTGTCTCCCCTGGAGCAAACCAGAGTTGAACCTAAGGTTGCTCTCCCGGACAGGTTCACTGGTGGGCGAGACAAATTTTTCACCTTCCGGGAGGCATGTAAATTGTATTTTCGGCTTCGGCCTCGATCATCAGGGAGTGAGGAGCAGAGAGTGGGAATTGTTATATCACTTCTGCAAGGGGACCCTCAATCCTGGGCATTTTCCCTTCCTCCGGGATCCCCGGCTCTACTGTCTGTAGATCAATTTTTTACTGCCCTGGGATTGGTATATGATGACCCAGATCGGGTCTCTCTTGCTGAGACAAAATTATGTAAGATACAGCAGGGAGATCGTCCGGCAGAGGAATTTGCTTCTGAGTTTCGTAGATGGGCCACAGATACTCAGTGGAATGACCCAGCTCTTAGGAGCCACTTTTGTCATGGGCTTTCTGATAAATTAAAAGACGTTTTGGCTCAGTATGAGTCTCCTCCTTCTCTGGAGGCTGCTATGGCCTTAGCTATCCGTACTGATAGATGGCTTCGGGAGAGGGGTGAGGTAACCCCACTCCCTGTTGTTTCTCCTCCTACAACTAAAGTCCCTTATGTTGAGGTTCCCCTTGTCTTTTCGGATGAGCCTATGCAGTTGGGAGGGACATCATTTCGTAGGAGGGGATTGGCGGTACGCCGCAGGACTAGAAGATGTTTTTTCTGCGGGAAAGAGGGACATTTTGTTGGAGAATGTCCATCCCGTGCCTTGTTGAGCCAAAAGTCGCCGGAAAACTGTTAATCCCAGGTTGTGTGGTGGACGACAACCTGGGAGTATGTATTTCATCCGCCAGTTCTTCTCAGTTCCTTGTACCAGTGGAGGTGGTAGTTGGTACGAGAGTGGAGAGATTGTCTGTTCTTCTTGATAGTGGTTCCGGGGCTAATCTGGTTGACGCTCAGTTTGCTCAGGCTCAAGGTATGCATCTGAGTGTATTGGTCAAACCGATCCCTATATTTTCCATTGATGCCAGGCCTCTCGGCCAAGGTAGCTTGTTCATGAGGTTCATAACATTGACCTTCGGGTAGGGGCAATACATAGGGAACAATTATCTTGTTATGTGTTGGAGGGTCTACCTACTCCCATTGTGTTGGGACTTCCTTGGTTGGTTAAACATAACCCTGTGATTAATTGGCAGTCCAGAGAAATAAGCCAATGGGTTGAGTTTTGCAAAAGCAACTGCATGAACACAGTCATTAGTGCGGTCGTGCCTAGTACATTGCCTCCTTTTTTGGAGGATTTTGGGGATGTTTTCTCTGAGGAGGGTGTCAGGAGTTGCCTCCTCATCGCGTGTATGACTGCTCTATTAATCTCCTTCCTGATGCTAAGTTGCCTAAAGCTAGGTTGTATAATCTTTCTGGTCCTGAGAGGCAGGCTATGAAAGATTATATTTCTGAAAATCTGGCCAAAGGGCATATTAGACCTTCATCTTCCCCAGTAGCCGCGGGGTTCTTCTTTGTGAAGAAGAAAGATGGAGGCCTACGCCCTTGCTTGGATTTCCGCGAACTTAATCGGATTACTGTTCGAGATCCGTATCCACTCCCTCTTATTCCTGATCTCTTCAATCAAATTGTTGGCGCCAAATGTTTTCTAAATTGGATCTCAGGGGGGCGTATAATCTGATTAGGATAAAAGAGGGGGATGAGTGGAAAACGGCGTTTAACACGCCGGAGGGACATTATGAGAACCTAGTCATGCCTTTTCGTCTGACTACTGCACCAGCAGTATTCCAACATTTTGTTAATGACATTTTTCGTCACCTTGTGGGGCTGTTTGTGGTTGTGTATTTGGACGACATTTTAATTTACTCACCAGATCTTGTGTCTCATCAGGAGCATGTGAGACAGGTGTTGCAGATCTTGCGAGACAATAAATTATACGCCAAACTGGAGAAGTGTGTATTTGCCGTACAGGAACTTCAGTTTTTGGGTTTTTTGGTGTCAGCCTCCGGTTTCCGTATGGACTCTGAAAAAGTGAGAGCAGTGCTTGAATGGGATCAGCCAGGGGATCTTAAGGCTCTGCAGCGTTTTTTGGGGTTTGCTAACTACTACCGGAAATTTATTTGTAATTTCTCATCTGTCGTCAAACCTCTCACTGACATGACAAGAAAAGGGACGGATTTTTCTAAATGGTCGGACAAAGCTTGTCAAGCCTTTTCCTCTTTGAAGAGATGTTTTGCTTCGGCACCCGTTCTCATCCAACCAGATGCATCTCAGCCGTTCATTGTGGAGGTGGATGCGTCTGACGTAGGGGTGGGTGCTATATTGTCCCAGGGTCCGTCCCCTGGTAAATGGCATCCGTGCGCTTTCTTTTCTAAGAAATTGTCGTCCGCCGAAAGGAATTATGATATCGGCAATAGGGAACTTTTGGCCATTAAGTTAGCTTTTGAAGAATGGCGTCACTTTTTGGAGGGGCAGTCCACCCGGTTACCGTTATTACTGATCACAAGAACCTGTTGTATTTGGAATCCGCTAAGCGTCTGAATTCCAGACAAGCTCGATGGTCGTTGTTTTTTACCAGGTTTAATTTTGTCGTCACTTATCGCCCGGGGTCTAAGAATGTAAAGGCTGATGCCTTGTCTCGCAGTTTCCCAGGGGCCGGGAAAACGGATGACCCGAGTCCTATCCTTCAGGAGGGGGTGGTAGTGTCGGCTGTATTTTCTGACGCTCGAGGAGGAGGTGTTAGAGGCTCAGGGGGACGCCCCTGCAGGACCTCCAGGGAGACTGTTTGCCCCAAATCTGTTGAGACAAAAGGTTATTGAGGCACATCATAATTCTGCTCTAGCAGGACATCCAGGGAGTAAGGCTACTTTAGATCTCCTTTCTCGCCGGTTTTGGTGGCCTAATGCTAATAAAGATGTTATAACTTTTGTCGCGTCATGTGGGGTGTGTGCTCGCTCTAAAACCCCTCATACCCGTCCGTCTGGGACCCTTTTACCCTTGAAACTTCCGGAGCGTCCATGGACTCATTTATCTATGGACTTCATTAAGGACCTTCCTCCGTCGTCAGGGAATACTGTCATACTGGTGGTTGTTGACAGGTTCAGTAAGATGGCACATTTCGTTGCTCTTCCTGCACTCCCTAATGCTAAAACTCTGGCGCAGGTGTTCATTAGGGAGATCGTTAGACTTCATGGGTTGCCTTCTGATGTGGTGTCAGATAGGGGGTCTCAGTTTGTGTCCAAATTTTGGAGGGCATTTTGTTTACGTCGGGGGATGCAATTGTCATTTTCCTCGGCTTTTCATCCGCAGACCAATGGTCAGACAGAGCGTCTGAATCAGAGCTTAGAGACATATCTCTGGTGTTTTGTCTCAGAGAACCAAGAGGACTGGTCTTCTTTCTTGCCTCTGGCAGAGTTCGCTCTTAACAACAGGCGGAGCGAGTCCACTGGTAAGTCCCCGTTTTTTGGGGCATATGGTTTTCATCCTCAGTTTTGTACTTTCAATGGGGGGGGCCCTTCTGGGGTTCCTGAGGAGGAGCGTTTCTCGTCGTCACTTGCTTCTGTGTGGAGAGGTGTATTGAATAATCTGAGTGCGATGGGGAACCGTTACAAACGTATGGCTGATAGGAGGAGAGTTTCTGGTCCAGATCTGAATGTGAAGATCTGGTATGGTTGTCTACCAGGAATATAAAACTTAAAGTGCCCTCCTGGAAACTGGGTCCCAGATTCATCGGGCCGTACAGGATCAGTTCCATAATTAATCCTGTGGCATTTCGTCTGGACCTCCCTCCTACGTTTAAAATTCATAATGTGTTCCACAAGTCATTACTTAAAAGGTATGTGGCACCAGTCATACCGTCACCTCTACCTCCTCCTCCTGTGTTGGTCAATGGTAACTTGGAATTTCAAGTATCAAAGATCATTGACTCACGTCTGAATCGCCGGTCCCTTCAGTACTTGGTGAATTGGAAGGGTATGGTCCAGAGGAGAGGACGTGGGTCCCTGCGTCTGATGTTAACGCAGATCGTTTGGTTCGGACCTTCCACAGAACTCACCCGGGCAGGCCTGGCCCTGAGGGTCCGGAGGCCCCTCGTAGAAGGGGGGGTACTGTCATGTGTGCATTGCCACGAAGATCGTCGCGGTTGCACATTTTGACTTCTCACAGCTGAGCTGCTGTTTCTTTGTGTTTGGCAGCTAGGGAGTTAATTCTGTCTGTGCTCGGTGCTGGGATTGGGTGCAGTTTCTCCCGGCTGCAATTGATTATTTGTTGATTGGTTTCCTTTAAATTCCTGGTTGTCTGCTTGGGGAGTTGCCAGTGAAACCTTCATGCAGACCACAGATAGGAATGAATCTGTATAGACTTTAGTTGTGAGCTCCTTAGTTGTTCTAAGCTCAACTTGGTTAGAGTTTATTTCCCAGACCATTTATGTTCCTTTGGTGTTTGAGTGTGTATGCAAGCGAGTGTTATCCTGTCTGTCTTATATGTCTAATCTGTGTATTTAGCTAAGATCAGCCCATATCCCTTTGGTGGTAGTCAGGATCCTTCTTAGGACTGATTACAGGGTTCAGGGTCTGATAGGAGACAGGGTTAGGTTGGTGACTTGGACCTCTGAACCATTATCAGTACCTCCAAGGTGAGGGATTAGTTAGGACCCCAGTTTAGGGTCAGGTTAGATCCCGGTCCACCTCTTTCCTGTTTCAGCTCATCAAGTCCTCAAGATTAACCCTGGGTTCAGCAGATATCGTGTCAGGTAAATCTATTCTATACTCACATGCTGATGTTGCTATACTAGTTGTTGTATAGAGTGTTGTTCCTGTATTAATAGTTTACTGACATTATATACATATCATTAGACAGCGTGACACACAGACTCTCTTCTACCTCTGTCCTCCATATCTTCACTCCACGACACAGACAGCGCCACCGCTTTCTATAACGGCACCCTCACATCAGCCATAGATTCAGTCGCTCCTCTCACGCATGGCAAAGTGCGACGAATCTTAAGGCAACCCTGGCACAACAATCTCACCAATAAACTTCGACAATCATCCAGGGTCGCGGAGCGGCATTGGAAGAAAACACGCCTGCCAGACAACTTCACTGCTTTCAAACAAGCTACACTTGCCTTCAAAATAGCCCTCACCTCTGCTAAACAGACATATTTCGCAAACCTTGTATTTTCATTATCCTACAACCCAAAACAATTGTTCAGCATATTTAACTCTCTTCTCCGCCCACCGCTGCCACCTCCAACTCCCCTCATCTCTGCCGACGACTTTGTCACCTACTTCAAAAATAAGATCGACCAAACAAGGCAAAACCTTTATTGTTCCATCACCCCAACCACTCCATATACCAGACCTCTGCCCTTCCCTAATTACCTCCCTCTCCAACATCACTGAAGGAGAGCTTACTCATCTCCTTTCCAAATCACACCTCACCACCTGTGCACTTGACCCCATCCCTTCCCACGTGCTCTCCAACCTCACTAACACACTCATCCCAGCCCTAACCTATCTCTTCAATCTATCGCTATCTTCTGGTACCTTTCCCTCTGCCTTCAAACATGCCACCATCACACCCATCCTCAAAAAAACAAACCTTGACCCAACTGCTATGCCCAGCTATCTCCCCATATCATTGCTCCCTTTTGCTTCCAAACTCCTTGAGCAGCATGTCCAAGCTTAACTTTCCTCCCACCCCTCATCTAACTTTCTCCTTGACAATCTTTAATCTGGCTTCCGCCCCCACCACTCCACTGAAACTGACCTGACCAAAATTACTAATGACTTACAGCCAAACCTAACAGACAGTTCTCCATCCTTCTCCTCCTCAACCTGACCTCTGCCTTCGACACAGTCGACCACTGCCTACTGCTACAGATTCTTTCTTCCCTTGGCATCAAAGATCTTGCCCTGTCCTGGATCGCCTCTTACCTTTCCGACCGCACATTTAGCGTCTCCCACTCCCACACTACCTCCTCATCCCACCCTCTCTCTGTTGGAGTCCCTCAAGGCTCTGTCCTGGGGCCCCTACTTTTTTCCATCTATACCCTTGGCCTAGGACATCTCATAAAGTCCCATGGCTTCCAGTACCACCTATATGCGTATGACACTCAGATCTACCTCTCTGGCACAGATGCCACCTCTCTGCTGTCCAGAATACAGGATTGTCTATCAGACATATCCTCCTTCTTCACCTCTTGCTTCCTAAAACTCAATGTAGATAAAACCAAACTAATCATCTTTCCCCCATCTCGCGTATCTTCCCTACCCGATCAATCTATTATGGTAAATTGCATCACACTCTCTCCCGCACCTGAAATCCACTGCCTAGGAGTAACTCTCGACACTTCCCTTTCCTTCAAACCACACGTCCAAACTCTTGCCACCTCCTGTCGCCTCCAACTCAAAAACATTTAAAGAATCCGTCCCTTCCTCAGCCCTCAATCTACTAGAACTCTTGTGCATGCCCTCATCAACTCCAGCTTGATTACTACAACACCCTCCTCTGTGGCCTCCCCGTCAACTCTCTTGCACCACTCCAGTCTGTCCTCAACTCTGCTGCCCGACTAATCCACCTCTCTCCTTGCTACTCTCCTTTCTCCCCTGTGCAAATCCCTTCACTGGCTCCAATTCCCCAACGAATCCAGTTCAGAAATCTATACCTACAAAGCTATCCACAATCTGTCCCCTCTCTATATCTCTGAACTAATCTCCCAATATCTTCCTTCATGTAATCTTCGATCCTCCCAAGACCTCCTACTATCCTCCACACTTATTCGTTCCTCACACAACCGCCTCCAAGATTTCTCCTGAATATCCCCATCCTCTGGAATTCCACGCCTCAACATGTCCGATTATCCAACACCCTCGGATCCTTCAGACGGAACCTGAAAACCCATCTCTTCAGGAAAGTTTACAGCCTGCAATAACCATTCTGCCACCTCGCCACCACCCGAGCTTCCGCCTCGCCACCACCACCAGAGCTGCCACCTCACCACCACCACCAGAGCTGTCACCTCACCACCACCACCAGAGCTGCCGCCTCACCACCACCAGAGCTGCAGCACCCCAGACCTTCTGTCTCTTCCCCATTATCCCGTAGAATGTAAGTCCGCAAGGACAGGGTCCTGTTCCCTCTGTACCAGTCTGTCATTGTAAATTTGTTTACTGTAAACAATATTTATAACTTTGTATGTAACCCCTTCTCATGCACAGTAATATGGAATTAATGGTGCTATATAAATAAATAATAATAATAATAATAATAAGTACTTCATGAAGATTATATTTGGCCACTGAATGATGAAACTATATTTGACCAGTATATAACAATAATACTTGTGCATTGTATTTTCGCAATATTTGGGCAATGTATGATTATATAATTTGGGCACAGTATTTTCGTATTATTTTGGCAATTTATGATGATTAGAGATGGGCGAACCAGAACAGTAAATTTCGGGATTTGTACTAAACACTTAGTGTTCGTGCATGGACTTGTCCAGGAAGTCCATGTTACTATTAGGGATTGGCACCCCGAACATCTGGTGTTTCCCTCGCTGTTATCTGCATAACTGATAATAGCGAGAGCAGGTTCTTCTGATGGCAGAATTCATCACCCGGCGCCTGTGCGCTATAAATCAATTAAAAAAAATGAAGTGGGGTCTCTTCTATTTTTGATAACCAATGCAGGCAAGACTAACAGCTGCAGGATGTTATTCTCAGACTGGTAAGAGACCATGGATATTAGACCCCACCAGCCTAAAAATAGCAGCCCACAGACGCATTTATTGGATGCGCCAATTCTGGCGCTTTACCCAGCTCTTCCCCATGGCAAGTGGAATATTGGTTGCTCACGGTGATCTCATTGACTAGATACCGCTGTGTCACATGCATTGGCTGATGAGTGAGTACTACTTTCATCAGCCTATGCCTGCTGTCGCTGATAGTAAGGATAGCAGGTTCAGCTGATGGGAGTATTCATCGTCTGTCACCTATGCACTACAAATAAATAAATTAAAGAACAATGACGTGGTGTCTCTTCTATTTTCGATAACCAGTGCAGGAGAAACTGACAGCTTTATTATGGCTCATTACCAAGAATAGAGGAGTCCCACACCATTTTTTTTAACTAATTTAAATAAATAATTTTAAGAACTGAATAGGGTCCCCTCCATTTTTTACAATCAGTCAAGATAAATAAAATATCTAGGAGTTGGTATTCTCAGACTGGTAAGGGTCCATGGATATTGTCCCCCAACCAGCCTAAAAATAGCAGCCCCACAGATGCCCCATAAAAGACGCATCTATTAGATGCGCTAATTCTGGAGCTTGGCCCAGCTCTTCCTATGGTGACAATTGGAACAGTGGTTGATGTTCGCTTTTTTATGGCCGCTGACATCAAGCCCATAGGTTAGTAAAGGAGAGGTGTCTCGCAATACTCTCTGTGATCTCATTGAGACACCACTGTGTCACAGGCATTGGCTGATGAGAGAGTACTACTTTCATCAGCCTATGCCTGCTGTGGCAGATGACAGTGAGAGAAAGTGCCGCTGATGGGAGTTAGCATCAGCTAGCATCTGTTTTATAAAAAATAAATAAAGAACGGGCACCACTTGCGGCATGAGAAAGTTCTCACGAAGCGAGTGGTACCGTTATTAAGGTCACTGGGGTTCACCAGCTTTGACGTCCTGCGAATTTTCACTCAGCAGCTCAGCACTAGAAGCTACAGGAGCATTCACGCTACAGTGACAGTGTCAGTTTGAGCCGGCGGGGAGAGCGGTCAGTGATGTGGCTGTCTCCAAGTTTTTTATTATTTTTCTTCTTTTCCAGGGGACATGGGCATCAGTGGATTATGCGTAAAGATGAGTATTATGGTTGTTTATTTTCTGAATTTTGCAGGTGACATGGGCTTCAATGGATGAGGCATAAAGATGAGTATAGATGTGCTTTTTATTTTTATTTCAAATAAAGGATTCTATGTTGCAGTTCATCGTCCCGGCTCACAGTAAAATGCTGGTGTGAACACAGCCTAAGTGACCTGTGGTAATCTTGTTGACGTCACCGCTAATCACTCAAGCCACCCTCGCAGCACTTCATTCTCCCATTCAGCTTGGATGGTTGCATAGTGGCACCATTCAGGTTATAAATCACATTTCGTACACATGGATTACAGCGTGGGACAGTATTGGTAATCTTCACTTAGGACAGGTGAGGGTAAAAGGGTTTTAATGGAATGGGTGTAAGGTGAGTGTCATGATTGTTTTTTACTTTCTGTTTTTTTTTTTACAGGGTACAAGGGCTTTAATGGAATAGGCATAAGCTGAGCATAACTGTGCTTTTAAATTTATTTCAAATAAATTAGTTAGTATCTTTCTTTTGTTACTGCAAGTCAAGCCTCCAGGAGTGGATCCTCTGGCTTGTGGCACCAAGAGACCCTGGGCGAACGACCAGGTGAAGCCGACCCCTATACAGGGATCGTTAGGAGCAGGCCCCGGGTTCTAGTACCACGATAGCTGGTACCAAAAGGAGCGGCTCTTAGGAAAGCAGGAAGGCCCCTCCACGGAACTGACCGAGCCAGGACCCAGGCCCCAGAGAAACCACAGATACCAGGACGAAGAAGGGATACGGGAATCAAGGACCGGAGTAGGACTGCAGGACAGAGCAGGAACACTAGAGACAGGGACCGGAATAGGACTGCATGATGGAGCAAGGAGACAGGACACAAGGACCGGAGTAGGACAGCAGGACAGAGCAGGGACACTGGAGACAAGGACCGGAATAGGACTGCAGGACGGAGCAAGAAGACAGGACACAAGAACCGGAGTAGGACTGCAGGACGGAGCAGGGACACTGGAGACAAGGACTGCAAGATGGAGCAGGACACAGGGCACAAGGAGTGGAGGACGACTGCAGGACAGAGCAAGGACACTGGACGGACCACGGGTGGCAGCACGGCTGGGCACGATGCTGAGGGAAAACAATAGAACAAGAGCTCAGGGAGCAGAGAGAGAGAGAGCCAGCCTAACCCAAGCGAGAACAATACTAAGATCATGCGCCTCCGCTAAAGGAGGGTGGCCTAATATACCCTGCAGGGATTCCCCATAGATCCGGCAATGCTTCCGGGTCAGGGCATTGCCAGAGCTTAAGGAGGACAGAGGAGGTGCAGCCGTGGCCTACGGCGCATGCGCATATAGCGCAGAGGCGCCGTCGACCGTGGACCTGACAGCAGAGGAGGAGAACGCCGTGAGTCCAGGACAGAAGCAGACCACGGCGCTGGAACGGAGGGGTAAGTATAAGCAGGAGTGGCGGTGGCCGTAACATCTTTCGAATAAAGGATTTTATTCTGGCTTTGTTTTTTTTTACAATCTCCATTTCTAACCTGTGGGCTTGATGTCAGCTGCCTTAAAACAGCTAACATCAACCCCACAAATATTACCCCAGTTCCCACCGCACCAGGGCAAATGGAAAGAGCCAGGCAAAGTGCCAGTATTTGCACATCTAATAGATGCACCTTTTCTGAGGCGGCTGGGAGCGGCAATTTTAAGGTTGTGGAGTCAATATCCATGGCCCCTTACCAGCCTGAGAATATCAACCCCCAGCGCTCTGATTTAGCTTGGCTGGTTGTCAAAAATGGGGGGACACCATGCTGTTTTTAAAATTATTTACTTTAATTTTTTAAAAAAACAGCGTGGGGACCTCTCTATTCTTGAAAACCAGTCATGATAAAGCTGACAGCTGAGGGTTACAGCCCACAGCTGTCAGTTTGGTCTGCATTGGCTATCAAAAATAGAAGAGACCCCATGTAAACTTTTTTACATTTATGTATTTATAGCACAAGCGCTGCCTGATAGATACTCCCATCAAGGGTGCCTGGTCTCGCTGTTATCAGAGACAGCAGGTGTAGACGGATGGGATTAGTACTCACTCATCAGCCGACATCTATGACCAGTATTAAACATTTTACCGCAGGTCAAAAATGCTGGCTCACTCTGTCATCTGACTACAAGGGAAACGCAGCTCTTTGACCGGTGGTAATAATTAGTGATGAGCCACCCCCGTAGTGTTCGAGTTTGGTTCGGTTGGCCGAACAGCCGAGTGTTCATCGAACTGTTGGTCGAACACCGTCGAACACCATTAAAACCAATGGCAGGCAAACCAAAACACATAGAAACACAAAGAAAACACATAGAAAACACTTCAAAGGTGTCCAAAAGCTGACAATTTGCTCACAAGACACAACTAACACATGGAAAATGACAAGTACATATAGTCATGCGAAAAGAAAAGAGGTGGAGGAGTAAAAGGAGTGGGGGACACAGATATAGGCATGTCATGCCCTTCTAAAACCAAAAAAGTGCCAAGCTGACACGGCCAGTCCGTTCCTGCCCGTGCGACCTGCGTGTCGCCGAGTTTGTGCCAGAGCTGTGGTGGACCCTGACGGCCAGCCCCCCTCTCCCAATACTGGTGCCTGTCCGCTGGTGGGTCGAGCGAGCCCCCCTGTGGTGGAGGCAGGTCTAATCATTTTTTATTTAAATTGTCTCTCTAATTTGAATGAGTACACTTTGAATCCTTTTACAAGGATCTATTGGAGGCAAGTCTCATGCCAGCAGCTGCGGTAATGCCAGGTCCAGTAGCGTCCAGGAAAGCTGCTGCAGTTAAAAAGCTTTAATAAGGATTGAGCTTGGCGGTCCACCGCAAGACGTCCTACCGCAACTCACAGCCCCTGTGCCTTGGGGTGCCTCCCCGATGCTCTTCACTGAGTTTCCCGGGAGCCCGAAGCATTTCCTTTGAAAAAATTAAGTGTCCAAAGTACAGGTGGTGTAGCTTGCTTAACAGCTGTGTTAATCCGCTAACTAGCAGACACTGCTACTAGGCCCAAAATTGTTGTCGTTTTTTCTGAAAAACCAAACTCTTCAAAATCTAGTTGCCCCCAGCAACACAACTCTCAAGTTCTTATCTTCATCTGCAACCTGGATAAATTCTAATCCGGGTTGTTTTGCATGTAGGACCTCTAAGAGTTTATGTTGTGTCTCTATTATGAATGGGGTGCAAGAATTTCAATCTCATACCACAGGCACCATTTTTAAAATCAACTGTCATGTAGAGTTGAGCGATACTTTCCGATATCCAAAAGTATCGGAATCAGAATGGTATCGCCGATACCATTAAAATATCGGCGATACCCGATACCGATACCGGAAGTCCCATGTAAGTCTATGGGAACAAAATATCGCAACTAAAAAAACCTCTTTCTTTCCTTGTAAACACTAAATATAGACACATAGAATACATATATATATATATATATATATATATATATACATGTCATTGTGACATATATATATACATATATGTATAGTTTATACACTTCTACATAGTAAAATATCCTCTGATTCAATTGCCGGGTAAAGTCGGCTTCTGTGAAAAGACAGAAGCACCCGACATGAAATGACACTTGGTGTACATAGGTTAACCATGTCTTTTCATGTCGTTTGCTATCTGATTTGCACATACAATTACATCAGTCTATGTGTGCAAAATTTCACACCTGTAGGGGTTAATTAAAGGTGTAAATTCGTTGTAAAAAAAACGGACTTTTTTGCTACGAATTTACACCTTTAATTAACCCCTACAGGTGTGAAATTTTGCACACATAGACTGATGTAATTGTATGTGCAAATCAGATAGCAAACGACATGAAAAGACATGGTTAACCCTATGTACACCAAGTGTCATTTCATGTCGGGTTCTGCATTTTCACAAAAGCCGGCAATTGAATTAGCGGCTATTATACTATGTAGAAGTGTATGAACTATAAATATAAATATATATATATGTGTCACAAATTCAATGACATGTATATATATATATATATCAGGTGTAAAATTGCTGAAAAAAAATGCGTGGGCTCCCGCCCTATTTTCGCAACCAGACAGACAAAGCCAGTGAGTGGGGGCAGATAATAATAGCCCAGAGAGGGACCATTTTTTTTGCCCCCCCCCCGGCTACTTAACATCTGCCCCCAGACACCCCAGAAAGGGCAAATCTATAATTAGATTTGCCCTTTCTGGCACTTTGCCCGTCTATTCCCATTTTGTTCCCATAGACTTACATGGGACTTCCGGTATCGGTATCGGGTATCGCCGATATTTTAGTGATATCGGCGATACCATTCCGATTCCGATACTTTAGGATATCGGAAAGTATCGCTCAACTCTAATTGAGAGCTGTAAATTAGACAACTATCAATTATTAATCCTATTGTATGAAAGAAAAATCAAACACACACACTTTAATAAAAAAGAAGTTTAATGAAATAATCACACAGTTTTTGACCATATTTTATTTACCTGCTAAAACCATTTCCTGTAATAAAAATAAAATAATAAAGCAAAATTATTCTTACCAATCCGATGCACAGTCAGGTCCCACGGTGTAATCCTTCAGAAAGGGTTAATGTTTACTGCAGGGACCGCAGCTAATGCTGCAGCCTCACAGTAAACCCCCAAATGAATGAGTTCCTCTCCTGGCTGACAGGAGAGGAAGTGGAAAGCTTAATTGATTGCTTTCCACTTTCACTTCAGGTCAGCCAGGGACACCATCAGTGACGTCAGAGGGAACTGATTAACAAAAATAGGGGTTCCCTTGGAAAAAAAAATGGCGTGGGGTCCCCCCTATTTTTGTTAACCAGCCAGATGAAGCAGACCGCTGAGGCCTGGATTTTCAGGCTGTTAAGGAGCCAAGATCCATGGACCTTGCCGCCTGATAACGCCAAGATCGCATATTTTGCTGATTACAAATAGGCCCTCGAAAAAAATTGGCGTGGTCCCCTATTTGTAACCAGATGAGCACGTGAGCCTGGTTTTCAGCTGTAGACCAAGATCATGACTGCCCTGATATACGGCACAGCGTCTGCATATCTGGTGATTAACAAAAATAGGGTATCCCCTCGAAAAAAATTGGCGTGGGGTCCCCCCTATTTTTGTTAACCAGCCAGATGAAGCAGACCGCTGAGGCCTGGTTTTTCAGGCTGGTAAGGATCCAATATCCATGGACCTTGCAAGCCTGATAATACCAGGCCACAGCAGTCTGCTTAGCTTGGCTGGTTAACAAAAATAGGGGATCCCCTCGAAAAAAAAACGGCGTAGGGGTCCCCCTATTTTTGTTAACCAGCCAAGTAAAATGCACACTGCTGCGGCCTGGTATTAAAAGACTGTCAAGGCCCATGGATTTTGGCCCTCAACAGCCTGATAATACCAGGCTACAGCAGCCCCACATTTGGCGCATCAAAAGATGTGCCAATTGTGGCACTTTACCCGGCTCTTCCCACTGCCCTGTAGCGGTGGCAAGTGGAGGTAATAAGGGGTTAATGTCACCGTTGATTGCACGGTGACAATAAGCCCGGTTAATAATGGATAGGCGTCAATAAGACACCGATCCATTATTAATCCCAAAGTTTTTAAATGTGTAAAAAAAAGACACAGCAAGAAAAAAGTCTTTTAATGAAATAAAAGAGACAACACAGTTTTCATTTTTTTTATTACTCTCTCATTCCTGCGACGCCATCGATCTCCTGTAAAAAAAGAAAAAAAACAAACCAACAGTATACCACCTGTCCGACGCAGTCCATAACGACAGTCCCACGACGATCCAGCTCTGCTACATCGCAATGACAGGCAGAGCCTGTCATTGCAACGCAGCACAGCTGATTACCTGCTTCCCCGGCGGTGACGTCATCGGACTGACTGCTTTACGGCCGGGATTACCCAGCAGTCACTGCAGTTATCGCGAGAAACTGCATGTGACCGCCGGGGAGAAGAGGATGGCAGCCATGCAGCAGTCCAGGACGTGACCGCCGGAGATCTTCTGCCAGGTAAGTGCCGCTGACTCCTGACAGACCCGACAGACGACACTGACAGTGACAGTGACATCCCGATTCCGGTATCCGATATGACGAAAATATCGGAACTCGGAATCGGAATTCCGATACAGCCAATATCGGCCGATACCCGATATTTGCAGTATCGGAATGCTCAACCCTACTGTCATGTCAATTGCCAATCGTGCTACATTATTTATTTAATTGAGTGCGGTTGTGGGTTGCAGTACATCGGTCGGACGATACAGACGATGCATGCAAGGCTCAATAAGCACCGTCAAAATATCCGAAATGGGTTCATGCTACACAGCCTCTCAAAACATTTCTCCCTAGTGCACCAAAAGAATTTGAATTTGTTAAAATTCACTGTTATTGACCAGATACCACATGATATGCCTGATCGGTATAATAATCTAATAACAAAGGACAGTTTCTGGATTTTTAAACTTGGTACACTGGTCCCTGAGGGGTTAAACCTCACTATTGAAAAAGTCACGTAATATATGCATTTTGTTATTTATTTATTTTCATTTATTTTTCCTTGTGTACATTGTTTTTATGTCGTTTTTACGTTGGTTTTATTCAATTTATCTGTGTTTTTTTTTTTCTTTTTTGCAGTCATATTTGCATTTTTAATCATGTGGGTGTTCTGATTAATTGCCTTTTAATTTTCATTTGCTGCTCCATCTTTATATAGCTTTCCTACTCCATTCTATGTATAACTGTCACCTGAGGAAGATGGAGCTATTCCATTGAAACGCGTTGTGGATATCAATAAATGAAGACTTTTTAATATCAGCTGAATTGCGTCCCTCGCGCTCCTTATGACCGGATTGCTTTATCATCACTTATGTCTGATCCTCTCTTGAGGTACCCGGCCGGAGCTGCAGTGGACAACCTTAATCTCATCTGCCTTTATCGCCAGCCTGGCGCTCCTTTGAAACTGTCTATCTGAATTTGGTTGCAAAATTATTGTCTGGGTTAGATGCAGTTAAAAATTTGTAATTAGATCTACAGCCGTTGGCTACTCCGCTGACTAGCAGACCCTGCTACTAGGCCCAAAATTATTGTCCAGGCAAATGCAGTTAAAAATTTGTAATTATATCTACAGCCGGTGGCTACTCCGCTGACTAGCAGACACTGCTACTAGGCCCAAAATTATTGTCTAAATTAGATGCAGTTAAAAATTTGTAATTATATCTACAGCCGGTGGCTACTCCGCTGACTAGCAGGCACTCAAGCTTTGGAGCAGACCTCTGATTCCCAGGCTATAGTATGAGTAAACAGCTCTAGTCTTCACACTCAACCATCTGTGTTACCCCAAGCCATAGTGTATGTAGTTTCTTACGGTTAAAAATGGGTGGGGAAAGACCCAACCCACCTGTAATTGACAATGCCAACGTCACGTAAAACACAGCAAGGGGACTCCAAAAAGAGTCTCCATTTTTTCCAAAAATTTGGGGCACAGACACCACTTAAGTAGCATCAATTGCCCCAGAGTTGCTTAAAATGGTTGGTGAGGTGATTTTACCAAATCCTCAAGCTTTTACTCTCCCCAGAATGACACAGGGGTAGAAAAGTCCTTGGGGATCCTTGATTTGTTCATCTTTATGAACGTGAGTCTGTCTACATTCTCAGTGGACAGCCGCGTGCGCTTATCTGTCAGCACACCACCAGCAGCGCTGAACACACGTTCAGTGAGAGTGCTGGCTGCGGGGCATGACAAGATCTCCAAGGCGTGAGTGGCGAGCTCGGGCCATTTATCCAGATTGGAAGCCCAAAAAGAGCAAGGGTCCAGTGACACAGTCATGGCTTCGATGTTCAGTTGGAGATACTCCTGTACCATCGTCTCTAGGAGTTGACTATGTGTCTGACTTCTTGTCTCCTGTGGCCTTGCAAAGTATGGGCTAAAAAACTGGTGAAAGGATTCCGCTGTGAACACCAGCAGATACTGTGTTTCTGTTACGGTTTGAGTGCTGAACACTCGACAGTCCCATGGTTGGCAAGTTATAACTGTGAGATTCACTACGTGCACCACTGGTGTTTTGTGGAAAAGCACATGTAAGATTCTGCAACAGTCTCTGCTGATACTCCTGCATGCGTGAATCCCTTTCTATGGCTGGAATTATTTCGGCAAATTTACTTTTGTACCGGGAATCTAACAGTGTGGCTACCCAGTAGTCAGGATTATTTTGAATTCTGACAATTCGAGGGTCATGTTGCAGGTAGTGCAGCAAGAAGGCACTCATGTGTCTTGCGCATCCGGGAGCACCAAGTCCCTGTTGTGTTGGTGGCGAGGTACGACACATGCTTCCTTCCTCTGCCCTCTCCCCCCAAACTCGCACAACAGAAATGTGATCAAGGTCTCCCTCATCTGATGAGTCTTCCATGCCCATCGCCAGTTCGTCATCCACTTCTTCCTGGGCTCCTGCACCTTCCTCACTAGTTTGGCTGCTACCATGCCCCTGGTTAATCCCTCTTCCCCACCCTCCCATGCCAGCCGCCTTGGTGCTGCCGACCGTCTGGACCTTGCAGATGTTAGCCTTCCGCATACAACTCCTCCTCTACTTCCTCCACCTCCTCTTGTTCCACCACCTGACTCCGAATTCTGTTTAACATCTGCTCCAGCATGTAAATGACCAGAATAGTCATGCTGATAATGGCATCGTCAGCACTAAACATCTTCGTGGCCATTTCAAAACTGTGCAGAAGGGTGCATAGGTCCCTGATCTGAGACCACTCCTCCAGCGTGATTTGCCCCACCTCTGGATCTCGTTGGCCCAGGCTATAATTCAGAATGTATTGCACCAGGGCTTGTCGGTGCTGCCACAGTCGCTGCAACATGTGCAGAGATGAATTCCACCGTGTTGGTGTCATGGGTGTATCGCCACAAGGATCGTCGCGATTACACACTCTGACTTCTCACAGCTGAGTTGCTGTTTCTTTGTGTTTGGTAATGAGGGAGTTAATTTTACCTAGCTCTTTGCTAAGACTAGGTCCAGCCTCGCCCGGCTGCTTTTGATTATGTTCTACTTAGATTCCTTCATATACCTGCCAGTCTGCTTGTTAGATGCCGGTGAAAGCCTTTATGTAGTCTAGCAGACTGGATCGGTTCTGAGAATACTTAAGCTAAGAGCTCCTTAGTTGTTTTTACTCTTATAGCTTATAGTTTATCTCTGAGACCTTAGGCGTTCCTACTGTGTGTGAGTGTTGTATGTAAGACTTTATTTACTTTATTTCTTGTCTTTCTTGTATGTCTTTCTGTTCATTAACTGTTACCTGTTCATTCCCTTTGGTGGTAATCAGGGTTCTTCTTAGGACTAGATTACAGTTGGCAGGGATTGATAGGAGACAGGGTTTACGCTGGTGGCCTGGACCGCTGTACCTTTAATAGTACCTCCAGGTAGAGGGATTAGTTAGGACCCCAGTTTAGGGTCAGCATAGACCCCGGTCACCCTCTAGCCGGAGACAGCGTATAACGGATTCCGTATTGACCCACTGGACATTCTGTCAGGTAATTCTATGTTATCATATATCTATGCGCATGTTATATTGTATGTTGCCCTTTTATATAGATTACTATCATCACATATATATATATCTGCTATACAGTGTGACATTTTCACCGGCCATACTAAAGATTCTCTCCAGCTGTCATGGATCCAGTAGCCCAGCTGGCCCGGCAGTTGCAGGGGTTGTCCATGGAGTTTGCAGACATTAAATCCAAGGTTTTGTTCCCCCCGGAGCAAACCAGATCTGAACCTAAGGTTGCTCTTCCGGACAGGTTCACTGGTGGGCGGGACAAGTTTTTTACTTTCCGGGAGGCATGTAAATTGTACTTTCGGCTGCGGCCTCGGTCATCTGGGAGTGAAGAGCAGAGGGTGGGAATTGTTATCTCGCTCTTACAAGGGGACCCTCAATCTTGGGCGTTCTCTATTCCTCCAGGCTCCCCAGATCTCCAGTCAGTGGATAGATTTTTACTGCCCTGGGTCTGGTATATGATGATCCGGATCGAGTTTCCCTTGCTAAAACAAAGTTACGTAAAATACGGCAAGGAAATCGTCCAGCGGAGGAATATTCTTCTGAGTTCCGTAGATGGGCCACAGATACTCAGTGGAATGACCCAGCTCTTAGAAGCCAGTTTTGTCAAGAGTTGTCTGACAAATTAAAAGATGTGTTGGCTCAGTATGATTCTCCTCCATCACTGGAGGCTGCTATGGCCCTCGCTATTCGCATGGATAGACGAATTCGGGGAAGACGCGAGGTAACTCCGCCTCCCGTGATGACTCCACCTACTACTAAAGTCCCTTATACTGAGGTTCCCCTGGTCTGTTCTGAGGAACCCATGCAGTTGGGAGGGACATCTTTTTGTAGGAGGGAATTGGCGGTACACCGCAAGACTAGAAGGTGTTTCTTTTGCGGGAGAGAGGGACATTTTGTTGGGGGGTGTCCATCCCGGGCCTCTTTGAGCAAAGGAGTTAACCTGGGAGTGTGTATTTCGTCCCCAAATCCCTCTCAGTTTCTCGTGCCTGCGGAGGTGGTGATTGGTACTAGAACTGAGAGGATTTCTGTTTTTCTTGATAGTGGGTCCGGGGCTAATCTGGTGGACGCTCGGTTTGCCCAGGTGCATGGTATGCAACTGAGTGTTTTGGCCAAACCGGTCCCTATAGTCTCTATTGATTCTAGACCTCTCGGTCAAGGTAGCTTGGTACAAGCTGTTCATAACATAGATCTTCGAGTAGGGGCAATACATAAAGAGCAATTGTCTTGTTATGTGTTGGAGGGTCTACCTACTCCTATTGTGTTGGGACTTCCTTGGTTGGCTAAACATAACCCAGTGATTGATTGGCAATCCAGAAAGATAAGCCAGTGGGGTGAATTTTGCAGGAATAACTGCATGAGCACGGTCATCGGTGCGGTTGTGCCTAGGACTTTGTCTCCTTTTCTGGAGGACTTTGGGGAGATGTTCTCAGAGGAGGGGTGTAAAGAGTTACCTCCTCATCGCGCATATGACTGCTCAATAAAGTTGCTTCCTGATGCCTTATCTCGTACTTTCCCAGGGGCCGGGAAGACGGATGATCCGGTTCCTATTCCTCAGGAGGGAGTTGTAGTGTCAGCTGTATGCTCTGAGCTTGAGGGGGAGGTATTGGGGGCTCAGGGGGACGCCCCTGTGGGACTTTCAGGGAGACTGATAGTTCCAGATCGGTTAAGACTGAAGGTTATGGGGAACCGTTACAAACGGATGGCTGATAGGGGGAGAGTTTCTGGTCTAGATCTGAAGGTGAACGATCTAGTTTGGTTGTCTACCAGGAATATAAAACTTAAAGTTTCCCCCTGGAGGTTGGGTCCCAGATTCATCGGGCCGTACAGGATCAGTTCCATAATTAATCCTGTGGCATTTCGTCTGGACCTCCCTCCTACGTTTAAAATTCATAATGTGTTTCACAAGTCATTACTTAAAAAGTATGTGGCACCAGTCATACCATCACCTCTACCTCCTCCTTCAGTGGTGGTCAATGATAACGTGGAATTTCATGGGTCGAAAATCATTGACTCACGTCTCAGTCGCCGATCCCTTCAGTACTTGGTTCATTGGAGGGGGTATGGTCCTGTGGAGAGGACGTGGGTCCCTGCGTCTGATGTTAACGCAGATCGATTGGTTCAGACCTTTCACACAACTCACCCGGGCAGACCTGGCCCTGAGGGTCCGGAGTCCCCTCGTAGAGGGGGGGGGTACTGTCATGGGTGTATCGCCACAAGGATCGTCGCGATTACACACTCTGACTTCTCACAGCTGAGTTGCTGTTTCTTTGTGTTTGGTAATGAGGGAGTTAATTTTACCTAGCTCTTTGCTAAGACTAGGTCCAGCCTCGCCCGGCTGCTTTTGATTATGTTCTAATTAGATTCCTTCATATACCTGCCAGTCTGCTTGTTAGATGCCGGTGAAAGCCTTTATGTAGTCTAGCAGACTGGATCGGTTCTGAGAATACTTAAGCTAAGAGCTCCTTAGTTGTTTTTACTCTTATAGCTTATAGTTTATCTCTGAGACCTTAGGTGTTCCTACTGTGTGTGAGTGTTGTATGTAAGACTTTATTTACTTTATTTCTTGTCTTTCTTGTATGTCTTTCTGTTCATTAACCGTTACCTGTTCATTCCCTTTGGTGGTAATCAGGGTTCTTCTTAGGACTAGATTACAGTTGGCAGGGATTGATAGGAGACAGGGTTTACGCTGGTGGCCTGGACCTCTGTACCTTTAACAGTACCTCCAGGTAGAGGGATTAGTTAGGACCCCAGTTTAGGGTCAGCATAGACCCCGGTCACCCTCTAGCCGGAGACAGCGTATAACGGATTCCGTATTGACCCACTGGACATTCTGTCAGGTAATTCTATGTTATCATATATCTATGCGCATGTTATATTGTATGTTGCCCTTTTGATATAGATTACTATCATCACATATATATATATCTGCTATACAGCGTGACAGTTGGCACATCGCATTTTAGCCGGTGAAGTGGCAGACCCAACGACTTCTGTAGAGATATAAGTCGCCGAGCTGCGGGATGCGAACGGCCAAAGGGAGCACACAGCGACTGTGCCCTCTGCAGAAGGCCATGTAGTCAGGGATAGTGGGCAAAAAAATTGCAGGACAACCAGGTTCAACACGTGAGCCATACAAGGCACATGTGTGACATTGCTCCGGCGAAGGGCCGCACCCAGGTTTGCGGCATTGTCGCACACGGCCTTCCCTGGTTGCAGGTCCAGTGGAGACAACCATTCATAAAACTGGTTCTCCAGAGCTGACCACAACTCCTCAGCTGTGTGACTCACATTTCTCAGACATTTCAACGTAAAAACCGCCTGTTTACGTTGAGCCCTTCTGCCAGCATAGCAAGGAGATGTGCTGCAGGATCCCTTCTGCACAGTTAGAAAGCCCGTGGCATGACCAGACAGGCTTTGGGTGCAGGTGGAGGACCAAGAGGAGGTTGAGGAGGCAGAAGCAGTGGAGGAACTTCGAGATAAAGAGGATTGACGCACAACTCGTGGGGACGGCAAAACTTGGACAGCAGCCCCTTGTCCTGCTGTCACCATAGTTACCAAGTGACCAGTCAGCGACATGTAACGCCCCTGTCCATGCCTACTCGTCCAAGTGTCTGTGGTGAAATGCACCCTGTCACACACTGAGTTTCTCAAAGAAGCAGTGATGTTGTGTGCGACATACTGGTGGAGCGCAGGCACACCTTTCTTTGAGAAGTAGTGCCGACTGGGCATTTGGTACTGGGGCACTGCGACGCACATAAGGGCTCGAAAATCCTCTGTGTCCACAATGCAGAAAGGCAGCATTTCTGTAGCCAAGAGCTTGCAGATGGTGAAATTCAACCTCTTAGCTTTCTCATGGCTAGGAGGAAATGGTCTTTTACTTGTCCACATCTGAGTGACCGAGGGCTGGCTGTTGTGCGTAGACGGGGTTGAGTAGCGTGTCCCCGGACAACTGACGGTCTGTGAGGAAGATGCAGGCGCAAAAGTTAGGTTGCCTTAATCCAAAGGTGGTGCTCTCGATGTCGAAGAGCGCTCAACACCAGCTGGTGTTTCCACTTCCAAATGAACTGATGACCTGCCAATCTGACTGGCTGTTGCTGGTAAAGAGGTGTCAGGTCTGAGTCTCAAAACAGGTCTGACTGCTGTCCCCCCAGTCACAGAGGATGAAGAGGCCGTTGGTCGCGGATGCAAAAGATGGGGCAGACGGTGGTTGGGCCGGCCCGCTAGGCCGCATTGTAGCACAGTGAGCTTGCCACTGCAACTTATGCTTCATATCCTTGTGACGGTTCATGCATGAAGTACTCAAACTATGGATTTTTTGGCCTCTACTTAGCTTTTGATCACAAATGTTACAGATAACACGAGTTGGGTCATCCTTATCGATGTTAAAAAATGCCCAGGCTATGCAAGGCTTAGAACCCATGCGACCTGAAGAGCCACCTTGACTTGTGGTCAGAGGCAGAGTTGTGGTTGAGGATGCAGTTGGTGACGTGCTTCCAGTACTACGTCTCTGTCCAGGAAGGCGCACCCTGACCTCGTCGTCACTCGAATCCTCCTCCACCTCCTCTGCTGACCTCATCGACTGTCTCACTGTGGGTTGACAGTAAGTGGGATCTACAACCTCGTCATCATCACCCTGTGTGTTCTCAACCCCGTCGTCCTCAGAGCCAACCTCTTCCTGCCCTGACACAAAACTCAAGTTGTCGCTCACATCTGGTATTTGAGTCTCATCATCGTCTTCCTCATTGTCTCCACCAACAGGAGTTACAGTTTGGGAACAAGGGTCTACATTATGCTCAGAACCTTCTTCATCTGGTCCTGGATCAGACTCATAAACATTCTGGGCATCAGTGCAGATCATTTCCTCGTCTGGATTCACAGAAGCTGTGGAGACGACCTCTGATTCCCAGGCTATAGTATGAGTAAACATCTCTGCAGACTCAACCATCTGTTCTACCCCATACTCAGATGGGCAGCTGGAGACTTGGGAGCTGTGAGGAAGCAAGTGCGATTGGGGTGTCACCTCTGAGGACTGGAGTTTTTGTGTTGTTGAAGTTGAGGTGGAGAGGCGACTTAAAGGAGCACTTGATATCTGTTGAAGCACCTTATTTTTTTGTGCCTCATCTGGAATTTGAAGCGATGGGCGTGCCCGTAAGAAAGGGATCATACCACATTGTCCACTAAAAGAAGTAGACATCTTAGTTTGGCTGGAAGATGGTCTTTCTTCTGCAGATGTTACTGTTGCTTTAACACCTACCCCACGGACACAACATTTTTTTCCCTTCACAACACGCCTATTCCCCTTTCCACCAGCAGCAGGCCTTTTGCCACTCATTTTGGTGGTTACCTAATTGACAACTGTGGAGTTGTTTCCACAAAAAACGATGGCTGCAAAAAATTCTTAGTATTTGAACGCGGGTGGAGCTTTGTATAGATGGCCTAATACAATGAGTACCACAGACTGCTACTATGCTCAAAATTATTGTCCAAGCAACATACAGATAGATTTTTTTTTTGTTTTTTAAGGCTGGTGGACCTTTGTAGAGATGGCCTAATACAATGAGTACCACAGACTGCTACTATGCCCAAATTATTGTCCAAGCAACATGCAGATAGATTTTTTTTTTTTTTAAGGCTGGTGGACCTTTGTAGAGATTGCCTAATACAATGAGTACCACAGACTGCTACTATGCCCAAATTATTGTCCAAGCAACATGCAGATAGATTTTTTTTTTGTTTTTTAATGCTGGTGGACCTTTGTAGAGATGGCCTAATACAATACACAGACTGCTACTACGCCCAAATTATTGTCCAAGCAACATGCAGATAGATTTTTTTTGTTTTTTAAGGCTGGTGGACCTTTGTAGAGATGGTCTAATGCAATGAGAACCACAGACTGTTACTATGCCCAAATTATTGTCCAAGCAACATGCAGATAGATTTTTTTTTTTAAGGCTGGTGGACCTTTGTAGAGATGGCCTAATACAATGAGTACCACAGACTGCTACTACGCCCAAATTATTGTCCAAGCAACATGCAGATAGATTTTTTGTTTTGTTTTTTAAGGCTGGTGGACCTTTGTAGAGATGACCTAATACAATGAGTACCACAGACTGCTACTATGCCCAAATTATTGTCCAAGCAACATGCAGATAGATTTTTTTTTTTTTTTAAGGCTGGTGGACCTTTGTAGAGATGGCCTAGTACAATGAGTACCACAGATTGCTACTATGCCCAAAATAATTGTCCAAGCAACATGCAGATTGAATTATTTTTTTGTTTTTAAGGCTGGTGGACCTTTGTAGAGATGGCCTAATACAATGAGTACCACAGACTGCTACTATGCCCAAAATTATTGTCCAAGCAACATGCAGATAGAATTTTTTTTTTTTTTAAGGCTGGTGGAGCTTTGTATAGATGCCCTAATAGAATGAGTAGCACACACTGCTAGTTTGCACACAATTATTGAACAGGATAGATGCAGCGAATAATTAGGAGTGATTTGAACGCTGGTGTAGCTTAAAAAAGTGATAGCAACTGCTGTAACCTAGCCCTGAAAAGGGCTGCAATTAAAAATAGTCACTGTCCCAAGTTGACCTATCTGTCTATTTAAGAGTGAGCACAGACCTGCCTGCTAAAACTGCTAGGAACTGATGTAACGTAGCCCTCAAAAGGGCTGCAATTACGAACTAGTCCCTACTCCCTAAACCTTCCTCTCTATTTCTCAGCGATTTTCGCTTGCAAGTCGCTGTTGCACAATGCACACACAATATAGCGCTAACAGCAGCAGTGCCGTCTAACACTGAGCTGCAGCACGGAGAAAATGGTGGCGAGGGGGGAAATGGCTGGGTTTTATAGGGTGAGGACATGTGACATACACAGCCAATGACACATGCCCTTGCTTGTGTGAAAAAAAGCACATCGCTCTGTGTGAGGCTGCTGATAGGCTGACAGACTGCACCGCCCGCTGGAAATGCGGGAAAGAGAAAAAAAATGGAGATCTTCATTATCTCTGCAGAGATCCATGCCATGCCCCTCCCCCGCCACGCTGGACACTCAAAATGTGTATTAACAGTGATTCTCAGCATAACTGTGAAAAAATCCAGTGACGATTTAGGTGCACGAACAGTATTGAACATAATCTCGAATAGCCGTATTTTTTCCAAATCGTTCGGGTTCGTCGAACGACTCGAACACCGCCCAAAACAGCTCAAATTTGAGATTGGCAAACAGTTCTAGTCGAACACCGCTATCTCTAGTAATAATCTTACCACTGGTCAGAACAGTTATTTTCCTTGCACTGTGATGCAGATGATAGTGTGAGAAACTCCCAATGTTCAGGATGCTGAACCCGAACAGTAACATTAATTTCCTGGAGAAGTCCACGTTCTTGGTCAGTGCCCAAACACTAGGTATTCTGTATGGACCTCAAACTTTACTGTTTGGGATTGTCCATCTCTAATGATGATATTATTTTGGCACTGTATTAGAGCAATCTTTAGGCACTCTTTGATGGTATTTTTGGGGAAACTCATGATGATTTTTTTGGGCACTCTGTCATAACATGATAATGCAGTATTTAGATACTGTGTAATAGCATTATTTGAGGACTGTATTACTGTATTATGGCATTATTTGGGCAATATATAGAGAAATTATGTCAGCACTAGAAAATGCTATTATTTCAGCACTGTGTGGTATGGTATGAATAGTTTTCTGGAACCACATAATGGTAATATTTGTATGATATTTAGGAATCGCATGTTGATATTATTTGGGCACTGTCTAATAACAGTATGGTAAAATTTAGAAACTGTGTAATGTCATTATCTGGGCACTATATGAGTATATTATTTGTACACTGTGATGGTACTTCGGCAATGTATGATAATATTATCTGTGCACTAAATGATTGTATTATTTGAGCATTGTGTCATTGTGAATACCTTCACCAGAAGGACTCCAGATAGCTAAGAACATCATTCCCACTGCCTCTCCATTTGTAAGAAAATGGTAATTCGATTTCCTTGGCTTATCTTTAGAAGGATTCACATCTCCCACCTCATGAACAAATTTCCTACTGTAGTATGCCTTAAATGTTGTGCCTTTTTCTTATTAATCCAATTGTAATCTTGCCTGAAGAAGGAGCCTCTGTGCTCTGAAAGCTTGCAAACATATTATTTTCTGGTTAGCCAGTAAAGGTATCACTCTGAGAATACTTTTATCATCATTGGACAGAAAAGTAATCACATCGATTTTTCTGGCTACCACGGTACCACAATATAATTTATAATTGTACATCATGAGCATTGCGTCATGGTATTATATTGGTGATGTATAAAGATATCTTTTGTTCGTTGAATGATGATTATATTTTAGCACTGCGAAACAGTATGATTTTGGCAATGTGTAATATATTTGTGCACAGGATGGTGGTATTAATTGGGCATTCTATGATAACATTATGAGGACCTTATATGAGCATTTGATGGTGATTCTGTTTGGACACAGAATGATTATATTAATTACGCAAGTTATAATTACTTGTGCCCTATTGGATGATATTATTAGTCCAGTTTTACTTTTCGAATCATTGTTAGTTTCTAGTCATAGGAAAAATTAGCAATAATTGTCACTAGAGTTGAGCGAAACAGGTAGTTCATTTTCAAAAGTCGCTGATTTTCGCCAAAGTCGGGTTTCATGAAACGAAACCCGACCGTGGAGTGAGTTTGGTCACGTGCTTGGCGACTATTTTGCTGGAGTCGGTTTTCCCCTACACTTTAAGCGCCTTTTCTCGGCCAATGAGCAAGGACGCAGGCTGTGGGCAACGTGATGACATAGCCAGCGGCCAGCACCATCTTAGAGAAGGGCATTGCAGCGATTGGTTGGCTTTCAATGGCGTCACAGTGCATATAAAATCCCTCAGCGCTGACCGCCATTTTACAACTGCCGAACTCAGTGTAGGGGAAGGTTGCTGGCGGTGAGTCTGAGCAGGGAGAGCGATAGGCAGGGCCTAAAAAAAAAATTACATTCTGCTGATAACGATTAGCTGTACATTGACTGTGCAGTGAGAGGGGAGCAGGGGCGGAACTATCGTGGAAGCAGGGGAAGCAGCTGCCATAGGGCCCGGGCTAGCAGGGGGCCCGTCCCTGCTGCAGCTGTCTCCCCTGCGGCTGTGTTCCGCCGCCCATGGCCTGAGAGTCGGCGGTTCCCTGTGCTGGCTGTCATGCTGACAGCCGGCGCAGAGAAGCTGCTGCGTGCCGTCTCCCAGGAATCAATTGCACTGGTGTCTATACAGACGCCAGTACAATTGAAGCTCTGACCGCCGGGTCAGAGCGACGTCTGCAGCGTGATCATGTCATGTGATCACGCTGCTGACGTCACTCGTCGGCGGCGCCCAGAAGGGTGAAGACTGGTGGTGAGTGTGCTCCACTGTGGAGCTGAAGATACCACCGAAGATTAACGGGGCACATACTGTGTGAGTGATAACTCTGCATTCTTGGCTGCATTACTACTTGAGGGGCACATTACTACTGATGGGAGAATAAGAGGGCTTATTACTAGTTATGGGGGCATAATGTGCCTGCATTAATAGTTATGCGGGACATGGTTACTAGTAATGGTAGCATAAGGGGGCTGCATTGCTACCAGTCCATTATATTATATTGTGTTTCCATAATGTCTGCTTTAAATACAGCTCTGATTTGGGCAAAAAGCTGGCCGTTATGAGACTGAAGAGTATTTTTTGGGCCTAGAGAATTGCTGTGATTTGCTCCGCCCACTGCTATTGGCTCCGCCCACTATCAGAACCCCGCCCCCCCGCCGCCCGTTTGGGAGAGGGGGCCCCATTCAAAATTTTGCTGTGGGGCCCCGCCATTTCTAGTTACGCCACTGGAGGGGAGGATTTTGCTGTGTGCAGCAAAGCTGGTTCTTAGGCTGCCTGCCTGCCAGTGACGCTGTAGAAATTGCTTGAGTGGAGCATCAGATTTGATTAGTAGGCTGCCTGACTGTGATAAGGGGGCAATTAATTTGGTGGAGTAGCAGAGCTGCCTGCCATTGACAGTGTACAAATTGCTTGTGTGGAGCATCACATCTGATTAGTAGGCTGCCTGACTGTGATAAGGGGCAATTTATTTCCCTTTGACTCGCATTGGGGTCGGATTTTCGACTCCGACCCGACCATTTCCGTTAGTCGGCCGACTTCGTTCGACTCAACTTTTGAGAAAGTCGGGTTTCACGAAAACCGACTCGACCCGAAAAAAGGGAAAGTCGCTCATCTCTAATTGTCACATAAAGTCACATAACTCCTACTGCTGAACGGTAAACTTTTACCGATCAAAGATAGTTTATTAGCCTGTTTACACAATCAAGCATCAGTAAACGATGCATGCTGAGCGATCTGTAATAGATCCCTCAGTGCGCATAGGCTGTCATTGTTCTTGGAAGAGTCCTGTTTGCGGGTCGATGTACTAACAAGAACGATGATCTGCTGCGTTATAGAAAGGATAATTTCTTCTGAAGAAGTGGTGCTTTCTTTTCTTCCTAAGAACACTCATTTACAATAATCTTTCAGTATAAATGCAGCTTTGGTCTTACTGTATGTCAACATCCAGAAAAATAGATCTGGCCCTTATGTCAAGTGTGATTAATAGGATAACTTTCTTGGTTCTAGTACAATATAATCAGAAGCCAACAACCAAAGAACCACATACTGGGAGGCTTGAGAGGCTGATATATGTCTTCAATTCTTGAATAGGGAATGACAATATATATCAGGACAAAAGTAGAACAGACTGTTTGGCTGAGGGATTTTTTACAGAGACAGTGTGTCTAAGAAATAAAGTTTCTCCTTGTGAAGAGTGCCAAGTTGGTGTAGGGAAAATTATTGGCCATGCAATTCTCACCTATACCTATGCCAAGTTAGCATTCTTCACAAGAAATTTTATCCTTTAGAAGCTCTGTAAATGGCCTCTATCCCACCAATTCTCTTGCCTTGCACTGATGAGGTGGAAGAACCCTTGAACATGTCTGTCTGGAAATGGTTCTAGTTCTGCTATATATATTCCAAGTTGTGTGGCCATATTCTCATATTCTTTAAAGGGTGAACATTGACTTTTACAATTGATAATTCCAGTAGATGGCACTGGAGTCCCTGCTCTCCTCCTATCTGAAGAGGTTTTATTCATATTTATTTTCCAGAAACCAGTGTATGGCCAATAAGTCTCACTGTGACAGCTTGGCGCTCCCTACAAATATATTGGTCATATAAATTATTTTATCATTAATATATTCTAATAGACATTTCATAACAGTATGTAAAAATAATGTTATTATATTTATGGTATTTAATTTAATTTAATATAGATCATATATATGTAAAACTTCTATGAAAAGCATTAAAATGATCTTAACAATATGTATGTTAGCTCTAGGAATGATGAGTCCAGTTGCCAATTCACTGGTTTGGCTTATAGCTTTAACTTTAATACAAGTCTGATAAAAGTGGTCAACTTATGACAAAAGGTGATAAGCTGTTCCAATCATTAACGTATGAAATTCTGAGAGAATTTCTTCTAATTGTCTTTCCCCTGTAATAAACTTAATCTTTGCATTTTATAACACCAAAGAGCACACCTACTTATAGCAAATCAGAACAAGACATGGCCGAATGACAGTATAATGAAAAGGATAACATAAGACATGCAATATACTGACATTGAGAAGAAAAAAAATCTTTCCAGGTTCTTACAACTATTGGCTTCAAGGAAGGTCTGTTGCTTAGAAAGATGTGGAAGACTTCATATTTAAATACATATTAAATTACATAAATTGCATGCATGACTTTTGACTTTGATGCTCTGGAATTGTATAAATCTTACTATCATCGATACTTTTACATTTTCTTATTTTAAAAAAGTTTATCTTGCAATACCAAATCTGACCACTCAGAGTTTTAGCAGGAAACAGCCTCTCTTTGAAGACTTCCATTGAAGGAGAACTCACCACCTCTTGTGGCAGACTGTTCCACTCATTGATCACCCTAACTGTCAAAAAGTTTTTTCTAATATCTAATCTGTGTCTTCTCCCAAAAAGTTTTTTCTAATATCTAATATGTGTCTTCTCCCATTCAGATTCATCCCATTGCTTCTGGTCTTTCCTTATGCAAATGAGAATAAAGATGATCCTTCTACAATGTGACAGCCCTTGAGATATTTATAGACAGCTATTAAGTCTCCTCTCAGTCTTCTTTTTTGCAAGCTAGACATTCCCAAATCCTGCACCGTTCCTCATAGGACATGGTTTGCAGACCGGACCCCATTCTGGTCGCGCTTCTCTGAACTTGCTCCAGTTTGTTGATGTCTTTTTTAAAATGTGGTGTCCAAAACTGGACACAATAATCCAGATGAGGTCTGACCAAAGAGGAGTAGAGGGCAATAATGACCTCACGTGATCTAGACTGTATGCTTCTGTTGATACATCCTAGAATTGTATTTGCCTTTTTTGCTGCTGCATCACACTGTTGACTCATGTTGAGTCTGTGATCTTTTAGTATACCCAAGTCTTTTTCACATGTGCTGTTGCTTAGTGATGCTTAGTGACATACATATCTCTTGAATTCAATTACCTTATATATACTGAACAAATATTTATTATGCTCAGCGGTCTACTGACCCTGATAAAAAGATGGGCCAAGAAAGTTTAACATTAAAATATCAAGCTCATTTAAACCAGAGGTTTTTTTTTACAAAGAACGCGGGCTAGCATTCAAAAAGCTATGATTTATGCTATCCCATCTCATCGTCCACTTGATGTGTTTTTAAAGATTTTCTAATAAAGAAGTGTTTTATCTTTCATCGTAAAGCTGTCTTTCTCAACTCAAGTCATCAAAATTCCCCTTAGGTCATGCTTTCAGGATTTCTCCTCTAAAAGATTATATTTTCAGGGTTTTCTTAGTAATGTACAAGTGATGTATTTATGAAAGCATCAAAAATAATCATAGGTTCTCTATATACGGTACTATACAGAAAACTTGAAGCAATTTCTGATGTCTTGAAAATTCCATCATCAATGCAATACTAATAAAATCCTGAAAACAGGATGTGTTTAGGGTTTCAAGGACTACAGTTGAGAATCTTTGGTCCAGATCCTTACTTGTCCCTGCCATGACAGCTCATAAATGGTCCTCAACTGACTTCTTAAGACATCGTCTCTGGCTCCACTATCTATTTCATTGATGCTTCAGACCAACAGGAAATCGAATTACATAAAAATTTGGATTAGCTAAAATCTGCAAACTCCTGATATTTCTAACAAGATTTCATTAATTTAGAATCAATTTGCTTATATGTATATATGTATGAATGATACATTGATTTGTTTGTGGAATCAGTGGCTGTTGAACAATCAGTTCTTCAAAATCCATGGATATCACTGAAATCATGAGTTGTTTCATCGCAAAGGAGGAAGACATCATTCTTGTACCGCTACCACCTCAGGTCATATTCAAAATGACTGCAGACATTGTTGAAGTCCTTTTACAGAACCACCATCACAATGTTGGCATATCAGGTTTCTGGTAGTTCAACATATTTTTTTTTTTTATAGTAGCTATATCCAAAGAGAAAATATTTTTTTACGTAAAACAAACTCAATCAGTTGTATAACAATAGTTTTAGTAGAGTATGTAATTCTATGTCGGCTTTCTTTATAGCTTGTGATCCTCTCATGATCTACAGAAGTATACAACAATACAAGATCAAAAGAAGTCAGTGTCACATCACCATGTAATTGAGTTTCATTTATTTACAAAGAAAATTAGTTGTAACTGCTAGTAAATCTGGTCAGTGGAGTGAGAATTTTATCCAAATATATGCCTACATGGCTAAAAAAATGAGTTAGACCTAGAGACTATATTCTATTTGTTTTACTCATTTACAGTATATAGCACAATTAATTATTTTGGTTGTTGAGCTACAATCTGTGGGCTGGCACCAGGGCCGGCGTCAGCACCCGGCGTACCCAGGCAAGTGCCAGTGCCCTGAGCAGGCGAGGGGGCCCACTCGCCGTCGGATGAGAGCGGTGCCAGCGCCGCCACTGGGCCCCCCCCACTTGCTCAGGGCCCCGGCAGCAGCCGGCGCAATACTTACCTCTCTCCGTGTCTCCGCAGCTCGGGCTCCAGGGGGTGCCTGCAGGGCGCCCGCGCTTCCTCTCACAGCAGGGCCGCTGAATTACGTCTTCGTTCAGCAGCCGGCTGTGGCAGAGAGTAAGCGCGGGCGCCGGATAGGTGAGATGTGAGGTGTGTGTCTGTGTGTATCAGTGTGTGTGTGTCTGTGTCTGCCTGCATCTGTGTATGTAGTGCGGTGCTTTGTGTGTGTATTTGAGAGAGTGCTGCAGTGCTGTTTGTGTGTGGTGCTGTATGTGTGATGGTGGTGGGCGAGGCAGTGATGGTGGTGAGAAGACAATGATGATGATGGGGAGGCAATGATGATGGGGAGGCAATGATGATTCTGATGGGGAGGCGATGATGATGATGATGGGGAGGAAATTATGATGATGGGGAATCAATGATGATCATAATGGGGAGTCTTTCCACAGTGCCCTTTCCTGAGCCGTAACAGTGCAGAATGCAGCACAGTGCAGAGGAGAGCTCCATATTTTGTATGGAGCATTATATGGGGACCAGTATCCTGTATGGAGCATTATTTGGGGTCCAATATTCTTTATGGAGCATTATATTTGGCCCATAATACTGTATGGAGGACTATGTGGTGCCCATAATATTGTATGGAGGACTGTACTGTCCAGTCTGTACTGTGCGCTGTGAGTATTTGGCGGCTTCTGAGCTATTGTAGAATTTACAATAGATATCAGTCAAAAATGGAAGAAGAGAAGTGTTTCGCATTGTACTATACCCATATTTCTCTGCAGTATCTGTGCATCATGAATCGTGGTCTGTGTTAAAGGGGCCCACTGAGACTCTTTCGCCCAGGGCCCATAAAAACCTGGAGCCGGCCCTGGCTGGCACCACCTGTTACATTGAGACACTTGTGCTGCTACATTTTTCATGTTTGTTAGATGGATGGGAGGATGGATGGATTAATGGATAGATAGACATTTCAAATGTTTAACATGAAATTCATGATAATGTGTCTATACAAATGCACACAGCATGGGAAACAAGGAGAATTGGAGCTGATAATACAGGAAGAGAGATATGATGTCATAGGCATTACTAAAACTTGGTCTGATGATACATATGATTAGAATATAAACCTTGAATGCTGCAATTTATTTATTAGAAACAGGATTGACAAGAGGGGAGGAGGAGTTGCATTGCATGTTAGGAAAATGTATATATCCGCAGAGATCCAAGCTTCAAAGAATGGTAGCTCTGATGAAACTGCTAGGATAAGAATTCAAGGATCGAAGAACAGAAAGTACACTATTGTAAGTGTTTACTATAAGTCACCTGAACAGACTGAAGATATGGATGAAGTCTTTTCATATCACATGTCTTTGTTCTCAAAAAGTATGACATGGTGACCATGGGAGATTTTAACTATCTAGAAATTTGTTGGGACTCTCTTTCAGGCAATAGTAATGAGTCCAGAAAATTCTTATCTTCTCTTGCTGACAACTTTATCTTTCAAAAGTTAGAAGAGAAAACAAAAGGATTTACAATCTTACACCTAATTTTTACCAACAGGAAGGAAATGGTTGAGAGAGTAAAGGTGTCTGGGAATTTAGGAGGCATATCCTCAAATTTTGGATTTTAAGAGGAAGAAAACCAATGAGTAGTGTTGAGCGATACGATACTGCAAATATCGGGTATCGGCCGATATTAGCTGTATCGGGCTTTCGATTCCGAGTACCGATATTTTCGTCATATCGGATACCGGAATCGGATTTGTCACTGTCACTGTGAGTGTCCGTCGGTCGGGTCTGTCAGGAGTCAGCGGCACTTACCTGGCAGAAGATCTCCGGCGGTCACGCCTGGACTGCTTGATGGCTGCCATTATCTTCTCCCTGGCGGTCACATGCAGTTTTTCGCGATAACTGCAGTGACTGCAGGGTAATCCCGGCCGTAAACCAGTCCGATGACGTCACCGCCGGGGAAGCAGGTAATCAGCTGTGCTGCGCCGGGATGACAGGCTCTGCCTGTCATTCTGATGTAGCAGAGCTGGATCGTCGTGGAACACTCGTTACTATGGACTGCGTCGGACAGGTGGTATACTGCTGTTTTTTTTTTTCATTTTTTTACAGGAGATCGATGGCGTCGCAGGATGAGACTGTAATAAAAGTAATGAAAACTGTGTTGTGTTTTTTATTAAATTAAAAATTTTTTTTATGAACATTCACCCGTCCGGGTACATCAGCAATTTAACTATTTACATACAGGGACCCTGTCCGGGTTATTTATAATTCTTTGGCAGGGGTGTTCCAGGTACCACCTGGTACTCTTCTGATGCTTGCCAAACATCCGAGACACCAAGGACCACCAGGACCTGATGACGGCGTGTGGCCTGTACAGTCAAGTCGTGACCCGCTATCTGTGTCTGTGTGGCCATCTCTTTCATCTCCCTCCGGGTCTGGAGCCCTATGTCCCGGACTGAACGAACCCCAGGGGGCCTAACAGGCGCCGGGTACGGGCCAGCTATAGTTATCATGTCCATAGCTGGGGCTGCTGAGGAGACCACTGAGGGAGGCTGGGGAGATTTACGGCGTGGGGTGGGCACTTGTGCAGAGGCCTGGATGTGGGAGGCTGAAGGCTCCGAGGGTCTCACAGGTTCCTGACACTCTGGGGAGTAGGGGTCGCACCTGGTAACATTTAGGGCGTACCATCCATTGTAACCCCAGTGTCGGGTGTAAGTCACCAAGTCTCCTGGCAACAGGTCCCTCCCCGGGTGTCCTTCTGGGAGGTGAGTCTCTAGTCCCGCCGGGTCACAAACACTTCTAAATAAAGTCCAGGCTCCTGGATGAAGCCCCAACCACCTTTCAATTTAAAGCTCCGTACTGCACCCTTACGCCGCGGCTCCCTCAGGGTTCCTTTATCTTTTCTCATCCGGTCCTTATCTGCCCGGTCCTTCTCCAGGTTACGTTGCCGAAGCTTTTGGGATTCTCGCTGCTCCCTTTGTCGCTCTGCTTCCCGCTCCCAACGTCTCCACTCTTCCTCCTGACGCCGGTTGTAATTCTCCTCCACCAGCATCTCCATGTCTCCACCATCAAACTGCAGCTTACGATGTCCGGTTTGCGGCAGCTCCCCTGGCGCCCGACAGTCCTGGCGGCGCTCACCTGCAGAGGAAGCAGCCGGCTCTGGAACAGATGACAGTCGGGGCTCCGGTACAGACAGGTAGACCTCTGGTGCCTGCGCGGCCTCCTCCATGAGGACGGGTGTCGCTTCTTCTGTCTCAGCGACGGGGGCAGACAGCGGGATCTGGGGTGCTGCCGGTGCAGAGTTTTTTGCAGGAACGGGTGCCTCCACTGCGACAACGTCAACCGGATCACATTGCAAGGGCTGGGATGCCCGCACGGACTCCTCTACTAGAATGGGTGCCTCACCTTCCGGTACAGACACTTCAGGTAAGAGGGATTGGCGCCGCTCCAAGTTTAGTTTTAGGGCACGCCAGCTGGCTTCCATCCTGGCGACCTCCTCCCGGTGCCGGGCCAGGCCTCTTAGGGTATCCTCCGCTTCTTGCAGCGTAGGAGGGTTTCCAGGCCGGGTGCCCAACGGTGGTTCCGTGGCGATCGGGTCGCTTCCGTGGGGGGAGAGCTCTGACTGCTCCATCCCTTCACACTTCTGCTCATGTCCATTAGCCATCTCTGCCAAGTCACATGTGTCATTAGCATCTGGAGAGGGCCCCTCTTTTGTAGTGAGGCGGGACCTTCGTGTTAGTTTCCGCACACTGAGGAGGATGAGGAGGCGGAACTCCAGAGCTGTGGGGCACGATCTTACATTGCAGTACCATTTAGAGTGGTCGGCCATCGTTTTCGCGCCACTGAGTGAGTGTACACCCACGAAGAGCACCCCCTTCTTCTTCACCAGTGCCTCGTCGTGACGCAGATATGGCGGAAAAATGGCAAATACATTCTCTGATGATTTTAGCAATTCTCAAGCACAAAACCAGTTCAATTCAAGCACACAGGACTCGCTTATAGCGAGCTACAGAATCCTGTTCGTGACGCCCAAGTTGAGTCGCACAGAGCCAGAGTTTTTGGGGGTACTTGGCACCGAGCCCGTCGACTTCTATGGGGTATGTCACGGCTTTACCCGGCAATTGAATCAGAGTCTATTTTACTATGTAGAAGTGTATAAACTATAAATATATGTATATATATGTCACAATGACATGTTATATATATATATATATATATATATATATATATATGTATTCTATGTGTGTATATTTTGTGTTTACAACGAAAGAAAGGGTTTTTTTTGTTGCAATATTTTGTTCCCATAGACTTACATGGGACTTCCGGTATCGGAATCGGATATCGACGATATTTAGTGATATCGGCGATACCATTCCGATACGATATTTTTAGATATCGAGCAGTATCGCTGAACACTACCAATGAGGTGTCAGACTTTAAGGTTGGACTTCAAAAATGCAAATTTTAATGGACTCAGAAAGAGGGTAGGAAAGGTTCAATGACTGGATGTTCTAAAAGACAGAAAACTTCAAGAAGAACACTGCACAATCAGTAAAAATCCTGAAAAGAAGGAAGAATTTGAAGCATTTAAAGAATCAAGAATGGATGAACAAAAGCGTAAACACTTGTTAAAAAGAAAATAAGAAATTAGAAGAGTTAAGCGAGACCAAAAGCAATAAAAAAGGATTTTGGGAGTATGTCAAAACCAGAAGAAAAGTCAAAGATGTTATAAGATTTTTACACGATGAAAAGGGGTGAAGTGGTCAAAAATGATGTTGAGAAGGCGGAACTTTTAAATTCCTATTTTGTATCTGAGTTTTCTAGAAAAGCAATTGTAACATCAATTGATCTTTATGGTGCTATTGAAAGAATAAAATAATCCACACTATCTATAAATAAAGAGATGGTGAGGGAACACTTAGATAATTTAAGTGAATTCAAATCTCCTGGTCCAGATTAAATACATCCTAGAGTACTGAAAGAGTTAGCAGAGGAAATTGCAGAACCACTAGCTAGAAACTGGGAAAAATCATGTAGATCAGGAAAAGTCCCAAAATATTAGAGAAGGGCAAATGTCCCTATCTTCAAAAAAGGAAATAAGATGGAGCCAAGAAATTCCAGACTAGTGAGCCTCACTGTTAAGCGTCGGGATTCTCCTGGTGTGCAGGATAGATCCCAAGCATTATCTGATGCTGTGGTCCCCCATTCAGGTCTGGCCGCTGCGATTGCAGCTAAGCATAGACATCAGTCCTAGCATCTTGATCAGGCCTGTGGTATACATTTGGTTACTGTCGACTCTCCAGCCAAGTCTATGGTAACGAGTGATATGCAGGTGCAGCCTTGTGCTCTGGAGTCTAAGTTCAAAGATCGCCTAACAGAGCATGTCCGTGATGTTGCGTCTTCTCATCTGTGGTCGGATGTTAGCTACTCTGGTTAGGTGGCAGTTCCGGATTAGTCCACTGGTGATGTCTCGGCCGACTGGACAAGATTGTGTGGGGTGGAGCCTAGCGTATAAAAGGCTCCCAGCGGCACATGTGGGCGCGCTAGCATCATTTGGTCTAGGTGTGTGTGGGTGGATACTCTTTCACTTCGTCTGCATGTTTGCGTGTCTGCCTATGCTCTGAGACTATACACATTGACAGGCAGCTTGCACATTTTGTGGTTTCATACCCTTGGCTCAATGCCAGAGTCTTTAGCCTGCTACATGTTTAGGGTACTGGTCAGGTACAAGTTCAGTAGTATAAGGAGTGGGTATCTTGCTACTTTGCTTAGCATCTGTTTCGTTCTTGTGTGCTGTTAGCACAGTTCATTTACAGAGCAAGCGCAACCCTTTTGCTAACTTCCCTGTGACAGAGTTTAGTTCTTCGCACACTTGGGGCAGTACCTCTCAGTGAAGTAACTGAGATTGGTACTCACTGTTCGTTGGCAATGTGTGGCGTTTAAGGCGTTTAAGGTGAATGCTCGCTGTTTTGTACTGTCATTGTTCACACTAGAAGCAGGTTACATCTCTACAAGGTGGACCCCAGGTTGTGATCACACTTTATTTTTATATTTTATTTAGTGCTATCCGCCAACTCTAATACTTACTTCTCTAACAGGAAAGATCTTTGAACAAATAATTAAATAGCATGTATGTAAGTACTTGGATAAGAATACAGTAATTAACCAGAGCCAGTATTGGTTTGTAGCAAACAAGTCATGCCAGACTAATCTAATTTCCTTCTATGATGGAATAACTGACTGGGTTGATCAGGGAAATGCGGTAAATATAGTATATCTCAACTTCAGCAAAACATTTGATAATATATCTCATACTATCCTTATTGAAAAAAAATTATCAAATATGGGAGTGACAAGCTAATGTTTAGGTGGATTCATAACTGGCTCAGTGTTCGTACTCAAAGAGTGGTGATAAATGGTTGCAAATCCAGTTGGAAGAGTGTTTCAAGTAGAGTACCACAAGGCTCTATCATGGTTCCAGTGCTGGTCAACATTTTAAAAAATGATATAAATAAAGGTATTAAAGGAAAACTAATCAAATTTGCAGAAGATGCAAAGCTAGGAGTGATAGCTAACACTTAAGAAGACAGAGAAACGTTTCAGACGGATCTAGATAAGCTTGAATAATGGGCAGCAAATAATAGAATGGTATTTAACAGGAAGAAATGCAAGATTCTACATCTGGGCAAGAAAAACAAAAATTACATCTACAGAATGGGAGGAATAGAACTAAGCAAAAGCATGTGTGAAAAAGACTTGAGTAAACTAATATTGCACATGAGGCAACATTGTTATGCAGCAGCAAAAAAGGCAAACAGTTTTATGATATATTAAGAGTAGTGTTGAGCATTCCGATACCGCAAATATCGGGTATCGGCCAATATTTGCTGTATTGGAATTCCGATTCTGAGTTCCGATATTTTTTGCATATCGGATACCGGAATCAGAATTTTCCTGTAAAGTCTATGGGGAGTTCCTGTGTCACAGAAGGAAGTACGTGACACAGGAACTTCCCGAAAGTGTCACTGTCAGAGTCGGTCGGGTCTGTCAGGAGTCAGGACTCAGCACTTACCTGGCAGAAGATCCCTGGTGGTCACGTCCTGGATGGCCGCCATTACCCTATCCCTGGCGGTCATGTGCAGCTTCTTGCGATAACTGCACGTGACTTCCGGGTACTGGTTAATCTCGGCCAGCTGTACTCTCGCGACAGCTGGCCGTAAAGCAGTCCGGATGATGTCACCGCCGGGAATCTCCTCAGGCAAGCAACTCTGCTGTGTCTGGATGTCAGGCTGAGCCTGGCATCCAGATGTAGCAGAGCTGGACTCATCGTGGGACACTCGTTATTTTGGACTACGTCGGACAGGGAGTATTTGTGTTGGTTTGTTATTTTTGTTTTTTTCAGGGGATCAATGGCGTCGCAGGATGAGAGTACAATAAAAATTAATGAAAACTGTGTTGTGTATTATTTCAGTAAAAGACTTTATTCTGGCTGTGTATTTTTTAAAAATGGATCGGTGTCTAATTGACGCCTCTCCATTATTAACCGGGCTTATTGTCACCATTCAATCAATGGTGACATTAACCCCTTATTACCCCACTTGCCACTGCTACAGGGCAAGTGGGAAGAGCCGGGTAAAGTGCCACAATTGGCGCATCTTTGGATGCGCCAATTGTGGGGCTGCTGCAGCCTGGTATTTTTAGGCTGTTGAGGGTCAAAATCCATGGGCCTTGACAGTCTTTTAATACCAGGCCGCAGCAGTCTGCTTTTTACTTGGCAGGTTAACAAAAATAGGGGGACCCCCACGCCATTTTTTTTCAAGGGGATCCCTATTTTTGTTAATCAGCCAAGATAAGCAGACTGCTGTGGCCTGGTATTATCAGGCTTGCAAGGTTCAGGGATATTGAATCCTTGCCAGCCTGAAATACCAGGCCTCAGTAGTTTGCTTCATCTAGCTGGTTAACAAAAATAGGGGGGACCCCACGCCATTTTTTTTCGAGGGGATCCCCTATTTTTGCAGTAAACATTAACCCTTTCAGAAGGATTACATCGGGGGACCTGACTGAACACCGGATAGGTAAGAATAATGTTGCTTTATTATTTTATTTTTATTACAGATGAACAAGGGCCTCAAATGGATTTACCTGGAAAATAAAATATGGTCAAAAACTGTTTCATTATTTCATCAAAATGATTTTTAATTAAAGTGTGTGTGTTTTATATTTATTTCATACAATAGGATTAATAATTGATAGTTGTCTAATTGACAGCTCTCAATTATAAACCTGGCTTAAAGTCACCTTTCAATAGCAAGGTGGCTTTAACCTATTATTAACCCATTCGCCACCGCTACAGGGCAATGGGAATAGACGGGCTAAGTGCCAGAAAGGGCGAATCTAATTATAGATTTGCCTTTTCTGGGTGTCTGGGGGCAGATGTTAGTAGCCAGGGGGGGCCCAAAAATAATGGTCCCTCTCTGAGCTATTATTATCTGTCCCCACTCGCTGGCTTTGCCTGTCTAGTTTAGAAAATAGCGCGGGAGCCCACACATTTTTTTTCTGCGAATTTACACCTTTAATTAACCCCTACATGTGTGAAATTTTGTACACATACACTCTTGTAATTGTTAGTGAAAACCATAAATCAAAATACATGAATTGACATGGTTAACTGTATTTAAACCATGTCTCATTTCATGTCGGGTGGTTCTGTAATTTCACAAAAGCCGGTAATTGAATCAGTGGCTATTATACTATGTAGAAGTGTATGAACTATAAATATATGTATATATATATGTCTCAATGACATGTATATATATATGTATTCTATGTATGTATATCTAGTGTTTACAAGGAAAGAAAGGGTTTATTTTAATTACGATATTTCTGTCCCATTGACTTGCATTGGTTTCCGGTATCGGAATCGGCGATACCCGATACTTTTTGGGTATCGGTCCGATCCAATCCGATCTGATACTTCTTGATATTGGGAAGTATCGCTCAACACTAATTAAGAGTAGATATGAGTGAATTTGCTTTCAAATTTGTCTCTTAATTTGATTTAGACATAATTGGGCCATTTTCAACAATATTCTTGCCGAATGTATGTGTTATGATCCGTTCCGAACATATTTGGCAATTTCTACTCCCATTGACTCTAATGACGTTCGACTGTGTTCAACGAATATTGCAAAAACAATATTCTATTCAAATCTTATTTGGAACCGAATCCGAACAAATTCGCTCATCTCTGATTATAAGGAGCATAGAGTCTAGATCACGTGAAATACTTATCCCTCTCTACTTCTCCTTGATCAGGCCTCATCTGGAATACCGTGTCCAGTACTGTGCACCACATTTAAAAAAAAATCATCCTTATTCTCATTTGCACACGGGAACATGAGAAGCAATGAAAGGAAGCTAAAAGGGAGAAGATACAGATTAGATATTAGAAAAAAAACATTTTGACAGTGGGAGTGATCAGTGAGTGGAACAGGCTTCCACCAGAAGTGGTGAATTCTCCTTCAATGGAAGGCTTAAACAGAGGCTCAAAACAGTGAATCCTGCATTGAGCAGGGTGTTGGACATGATGACTCTTGAAGTCCTGTTATGATTTGGTAGCTGAGGAGAGCAGGCAAAAAGGAAATACACCAGAGCAGTTGGAAACTATGAGATTGCAGTACCCTGACTAACCACCACAACTAGAGGCAGCCGTGGAGCGTTCCTACGTTGGTCCTAGACGCCTCGTCACAGCCTGAGAAACTAACTACACCTAAAGATAGAAAGAGGAAAGCTATCTGCCCTGGAGCAGATCCCCAAAGAACATAGAAAGCCCCAAACATGTAATGGCGGTTAGACAAGAAGAAATACTGACACAGACAGAAAATAGTATGAGCAAACGTTGGGGCCCAAACTTACTAAATAGAAAAGGATAGGAAGGGCACTTACTGCAATCCCAAAAAACCCTGAAAAGCGCCAACTCTACTAATTTCAAAAACACCTGAGATCACACGACCTCTACCACCTAAATTAGTTCTCTGGTGTAACCAAAAACAAAACAGCAGCCACTGAGAAAACTGGAAAAAGCAAATGTACAAACATCAGTGGCTGAACTGAACTGAGAGGCAAAAGCCCCAGAGGGGACCCTGAAGGCCCCCACAGAAGTGCAGGACAAAATGCAAAAATCAAGCACAAAAAACAAAAAGAAGAAAATGTCTTATCTGTTAGCAGGAGATTCAGACACAACACAGCAGGCTTCCAAGGAAACAGGAATCAAGGATTGAGACCAGAACAATTGATCACCGGCAACCCTGATGGGAAGGTGACTCCCTTATATAAGACCAGTCAGTAACACCTGATTCCCAATCCTCACAATCTTCACTTGACAGTCCAGTACCGTTTGTAACCACCAGAGGGAGCTTCTGCTCAGAACTCATTTCCAGCCTATTCACAACAAAGTCCCTTCCAACTCTAAAGTTATATGATTCTATGTTTCTGTGATAGTCAATTGTGTACATATATGTTAAACAATTGAAAATAAATTCTTTAACCAAGTTATTCCCATTTCAATATTCCATCCTTTACAACTCATTTTATTATTTTCTTCTACAGTACAATGTTCTGGTAGTTCTGCAATTGTCTTAATTTTTTTTTCTTTCCATACTCAATAGCATACGACTCGGTCTATGAATGTTCCTGATGGATGACTTCCATGGCATCTTTCTTTAAGGAGTGAGAGTCAGTTTGCTTTGGGTCATTTTAATATTACATCCAAACACGGGGGACTGCAGCACAATATATTTCTTAAATTAATATGTATCTGCTTGGCTGGTCCTACATTTCCCTACAGAATTCGACCCAAATCAGGAAAGTTTCAATGAGGGATGTCCCATCAGCGCTGCTGACATGTGTTATTTTATACTTGAATTATATTCCTTAAAATACCATGAGAGAATGATAAAGTAATCTGATTTATCTGACCGGGGAATTTCACATTCCACCCACGGCGACACAATGAGAGCTCTATCACTTTGGCTCCATACAGTTAATTTGTCTTCACTCTTCATTCCAATTCACATATTTATTTGGCATTCTGGCTGCAGGTTTACAATCTAACTTCCTGATTTTTGTGATTTTTCAATCCTACTTTCACCTGGTTCTTATCATTCAGTGCTGTATGTGATTAACATGGTATTGTCAGCTCCATAAACAAGGGAGAGCATCACAGTTTATTAGCAGCATGTATGAACAAACAGTAAGATTTCAGATATTCTCAGTTGTACAGTAAATTAAAGAAAACTATTGCCCTTATAGTGTCTTCATATGACAATCTGCAGAACTTTTTTCAGTGACGTCACTTGATTTAAAAAAATAATGACACTCTGGACCTTGGGGGGGTCAAAAAGTATCCGCACTTTGCCTGTTGAATTTATGTTAATCCTTTATTTTTTGGTGTGACAAATTTTATTTCAATGTAATGGTTCAATAAAGAGTTTAAAGCTGGATAACTTGTCCCTTTCTCTTCTTGTCTCCATCAATACCAAAGTGTCAACATCTCTTCATGGCCAACATCCTCTTGAACAGCAGTTGAAATTAACACACTCTGGCCCTAATACAATCTTTTTGTTGTTTTTGGGCTTTTCACAAAAAAATCTACTGTTCTTGGTCTGTGTTACACCTGGTTCCAGTTCCATACCTATGCGGGGTCTCCGTCGGGACTCCCACTCTGTGCCGGCCTCACGCTGTCCTGCTGCAGCTTCTGTTCCTGTCCTCCCCTCGTCTTCCTGGCGCGCTGTCAGCAGGTCCCCTTTTTCTGCACATTGTATTCAGAACACAGCTAGTGTAGGGAGAGTGTGAGCAGCTGCTAGGGAGAGTTGCGTTTATTTGTGCAAATCGTCCAGAAATTCTCTGTAAAACCCAAAAGCTCTTTTCAGAGCTGAAAGTATAAGGTCAGGGACTGAGTAGTTACAGTTTTCCAGCTATATTTGGAGTCACATTTACCCATGCAGGGCATTTTTTTGTGCTGTTGCGGTGCTGTGTTCACAGCGAATAGGATGCACGGTACTGCACAACTGACACGCAGCCAGCACCGCTGTCTTGTGTGGTGACTGGGGTGCGTAATCTCGCCTTAAATCTCAGGGCAGTTTATTAGTGGCAGCACCACTGTCTTGTGTGGTGACTGGGCTGCGTAATCTCGCCTTCAACCTCAGGGCAATTTTTTAGTGGCACCACCGCAGTCTTGTGTGGTGACTGGGGTGCGTAATCTCACCTTAAACCTCAGGGCAATTCTTTAGTGACAGCACCGCAGTCTTGTGTGGTGGCTGGGGTGCATAATCTCGCCTTCAACCTCAGGGCAATTTTTTAGTGGCAGCACCGCAGTCTTGTGTGGTGGCTGGGGTGCATAATCTCGCCTTAAACCTCAGGGCAATTTTTTAGTGGCAGCACCGCAGTCTTGTGTGGTGGCTGGGGTGCATAATCTCGCCTTAAACCTCAGGGCAATTTTTTAGTGGCAGCACCGCTGCCTTGCGTGGTGCCTGGGGTGCGTAATCTCGCCTTAAACCTCAGGGCAATTTTTTAGTGGCAGCACCGCTGCCTTGCGTGGTGCCTGGGGTGCGTAATCTCGCCTTAAACCTCAAGGCAATGTTTTTGTGGCAGCACCGCTGTCTTGTGTGGTGGCTTTGTAGGGTCCAGCAGACAAATACTCGCATTTTCCATTGACTAACATTGGACTCGCTACTCGTACCTAATACCCGAGTATTACGATATACTCAGTACCAGTATAGCGAGTCCGAATATTTCACTACTCGCTCATCCCTATTAGAAACAAAAACCTACAGTTGGGAATTTATTTTTGAGCCTCTGCGCTATATGGATATACTGTACACTAATATAAATTGAGAACAAAATGACTGACAAAAAATGGGGACAGTGAAAGAACAAGCAATTGATGGTCTGCGCTGGTGATAAGGTAATCAATGCAGAGGGTATTATGAGGTTGTTGTTCCCTGGTGGTTTTATAGCCTGTGGGTCCAATGTATTCTGGCACTGTATATGGTAGGGTTTTTACAATAGTATATAATGCAAAAATCTAAAAATGGTATACTTTATTTTGCCCCAAATAAAAACGATGTTAATTAGCCATAGTTGTGTGCATGTGCCTATGTATGACAATTACGGTACTGTAACGGGTCTGGTGGGTGGAACTACTGACGAGACAGGTCAGGTTGGTGGAACCACAAAGCTTTATTATACAAGAGAGTTTACTTGTAAGAGAGCGGGTGGCACCCGGGAAAAGGGCAGGGAATCACGGCAGGGGATATAGGTAGTCTCTGGACAGGCAGGTTTGTCACAGCAAGTGACCAAGGAAGTCTCTGGGCAGGCAGGTTGTAACGGTAAGTAACCAAGGCAGTCTCTGGGACAGGCAGGTTGTCACAGCAAGTGACCAAGGCAGTCTCTGGGACAGGCAGGTTGTCACGGCAAGTGACCAGGCAGTATCTGGACAGGCAGGTTGTCACAGCAAGTGACCAAGGCAGTCTCTGGGACAGGTAGGTTGTCACGGCAAGTGACCAGGCAGTCTCTGGACAGGCAGGTTGTCACGGCAAGTGACCAAGGCAGTCTCTGGGACAGGCAGGTTGTCACGGCAAGTGACCAGGCAGTCTCTGGACAGGCAGGTTGTCACGGCAAGTGACCAGGCAGTCTCTAGAACAGGGCAGGCATATACGACCTGATATGGTGGAGCCTCCAGGTAGGCTGCAGTCGGATGGCAGATGATCGCTCCCAGGTGAGCAGGCAAGAGCCGTGGATCTCTGCAGATGATGTCCGAACTTCCGGATGGAGCTGCAGTCGGATGGCAGATGATCGCTCCCAGGTGAGCAGGCAAGAGCCGGGGATCTCCGCAGATGATGTCCGAACTTCCGGATGGAGCTGCAGTCGGATGGCAGATGATCGCTCCTAGGTGAGCAGGCAAGAGCCGGGGATCTCTGCAGATGACGTCCGAACCTCTGGATGGAACTGCAGACGGATGGCAGACAGGCAAGCCGACAGGTAACAGGCAGGTAACTGGAATCAGGAGCTGATGGCTGAAACAGAGTTAGACTGCACAGGAACAACATTGCTCGGGCCCCTACATTAAGGAGGAAGCCCTTAATATAGGGTGGAGTCCTCCAGCATTGGCTGGAGACTGATTTGGAAAATGCGCGCGGCTCCTTTAAGAGCGGGGGAGGGTGCGGGCGCGCGCCCTAATGCCAGTAGCAGGGAAGGAGCGCGCGGGACCAGCAGGGCGGAAGGAGGACGCCATAGGCGCAGAGGAGGCTGGGAGCACTGAGGACGCTGAGCGCAGGTGAGGAGAGCGACGTCCCTGTCTGGCAGCAGGCAGGGACGTGGGCGCTACAGTACCCCCCCTCTAGGCCCCCCCTTCTTTAGGCCAGAAAGAAATTTAGCTAGGATAAGAGGGGCATGGATGTTCTCCCGAGGCTCCCAGGTTCTCTCCTCAGGACCAAACCCTTCCAATCCACCAAAAAATAAGTCTTTCTTCCTACCCTTTTTGTGGCCAGAATGTTCTCTACCTCAAATTCATCATCAGCAGACACTGGAGCAGGAGGTGTACCTGTAGACTTAAAAAAAAGAGTTAAGAACCACAGGTTTGAGGAGAGATACATGAAAAGAATTAGGAATTCTCAAATTGGCCGGGAGTTTCAATTTATAGGACACCGGATTGATCTGACTGATCATCTCAAAAGGACCGATGAACCGAGGACCTAACTTGTAGGACGGAATTTTGAGTCGAACATATTTGGACGAAAGCCAGACTTTGTCCCCAGGACGGAATTGAGGAGGATCCAGACGTTTTTTGTCAGCATGTCTTTTCATGCGCTCGGATGACTGAATGAGTGCGGACCGGGTACTCTCCCAGATGGAGGAGAATTCTCTAACCAGAGATTCCGCAGCTGGATTGTCCACAGAGATGGAAACAGGGACAGGGATCCGAGGGTGCTGACCGAAGACTACAAAAAACGGAGACTTGGTGGAGGATTCGCTCTCATGATTATTGTAGGAGAATTCGGCCCAAGGCAGGAGCTCCACCCAGTCAGAATGGTGGGCATTAACGAAGTGTCGAAGATAACTGGTCAAATTCTGATTTATTCGTTCAACTTGTCCATTGGACTGTGGGTGGTAAGCGGAGGAAAAATCCAGGGTGACGTCTAGCAACTTACAAGTGGCTCTCCAGAAACGTGAGGTGAACTGAACCCCACGATCCGACACAATGTGACGAGGCAGACCATGAAGACGGAAGATGTGGCGGATAAAGTATTTAGCCAACTCGGGTGCAGACGGAAGACCTGGCAGAGGAATGAAGTGAGCCATCTTAGAAAAGCGGTCAGTGACCACCCAAATGACTGTACAACCAGCAGAGACGGGAAGATCAGTAATGAAGTCCATGGCTATATGCTGCCAGGGGGCAGCGGGTACAGGAAGCGGAAGAAGACGGCCGGTGGGCAGGTGTCTCGGAACTTTGTTGCGGGCACAGGAAACACAGGCAGAAACAAAGTCTATTACGTCTTTGTGCAGGGTAGGCCACCAATAATGCCGGGTAATGAGTTGGAGGGTCTTTTTTTGACCAGCGTGGCCAGCGAGTTTAGACGAGTGACCCCAATGTAGGATTCTCTTCCGATCGGTTTCTGATACGAACGTCTTACCAGGAGGAAGACGATTTAGACTCACGGGAGCCACCTGCATCACTCTGGCGGGATCGATGATATGTTTAGGCTCATCTTCGAGATCGGACACCAGGAAAGACCGAGACAAGGCATCCGCCTTGACGTTTTTGTCAGCTGGGCGAAAATGCAAAAGAAAATCGAAGCGGGCAAAAAACAAGGACCACCGGGCTTGGCGAGGATTAAGTCTCTGTGCCTGCTGGAGGTATGCCAGATTTTTGTGGTCCGTGTAGATGATTACCGGATGAAGAGCCCCTTCGAGTAGGTAACGCCACTCCTCCAATGCCAACTTAATGGCCAATAACTCTCGATCTCCTAAGGAGTAGTTGCGCTCGGAGGAGGAGAAGAGTTTGGAGAAGAAACCGCAGGATACCATCCTCCCGGATGGCGATTTTTGGGTAAGAACCGCTCCGGCTCCAGCAGAGGAAGCGTCCACCTCCAGGAAGAACTGCTTGTTGCCATCCAGGCGATGCAGCACTGGAGCGGAAGAGAAGGCCTGTTTCAGAGAAAGGAAGGCCTCCTCTGCTTCGGTCGTCCACTGTTTGGGGTTAGCATCCTTGCGAGTGAGCTCTGAGATTGGAGCAGTCCTGGAAGAGAAGTGCGGTATGAAGAGACGGTAATAGTTGGCAAATCCCAGGAACCGCTGAATGGCCTTCAACCCCTCCGGTCGGGGCCACTTCTCGATGGCAGACAGTTTCTCCGGATCCATTCGTAGACCTGTTTAAGGATAATGTAACCCAGAAACGGAAGCGATGTCTGCTCAAAGAGGCACTTCTCATATTTGGCGAAGAGGTGATTCTGCCTGAGCCTGAGCAGAACCTGACGAACATCCCTCCGGTGAGACTGAAGATCCGGAGAGAAGACCAAGATGTCGTCAAGGTACACCACAACGCAGGAGTAGAGGAGGTCCCGGAAGATGTCATTGACCAACTCCTGAAAGACTGCTGGAGCATTACAGAGACCAAAGGGCATCACCAAGTACTCGTAGTGGCCGTCCCGGGTGTTGAATGCCGTCTTCCATTCATCTCCTCGACGGATACGAACCAGGTTGTATGCTCCACGAAGATCTAGTTTGGTGAAGACTCTAGCCCCTCTAAGACGATCAAACAGTTCTGGAATGAGCGGAAGAGGGTACTTATTCTTCACCGTGATCGAATTTAGGCCTCTGTAGTCAATACAGGGACGGAGAGATCCGTCTTTCTTTTTAACGAAGAAGAAACCTGCTCCCGCTGGGGAGGTAGATTTCCGGATGAATCCCTTTGCTAAGTTCTCCTCGATATATTCGGACATCGACCTGGTCTCAGCAGCAGACAACGGGTAAATACGCCCACGGGGAGGCGTAGTACCGGGCAACAGGTCAATCGGGCAATCATATGGTCTATGCGGGGGTAATGTCTCTGCTTCCTTTTTATTGAAGACATCAGCAAATGACCAATATGGAATCGGGAGTCCAGGTAGATTAGCAGGTGTAGGAGAAGAATAGACAGGATGAACAGGCACCAGACACGTTTTATGACAGTCCTGTCCCCAGCGAAGAACCTCTCCATTCTGCCAGTCGAGAACAGGTGCATGTTTTTGGAGCCAAGGCAGACCTAGTAAGAAAGCATGAGAGAGTCCAGGTAAAACATGAAACGAGATGCTCTCAGAATGCAACATTCCCACCTGCAGGGTTATGACTTCGGTGATAAGTCGTATGGGACGAGGTAGGAGGCCCCCATCCACAGCAGCAACAGATACCGGTTCAACAAGAAGTTTGGTGGGAATGTGATACTTCTCTACTAGAGCCTGTGACACGAGATTCCCAGCTGCTCCAGAATCAAGTTGGGCCATTTCGAAGTGGCGGTTCTTACCGAGCAGAATTGAAACCGACAGCAGCAGGGATGAAGAGGATTTATTTTTGTCTAGATTGACCTCTCCGAGCGAACCTAGACACAGGCGTTTCCCGACTTCTCCGGACAGGTTTGGATCCAGTGCTCCTTACTGCCGCAGTAGAAGCAACTTTTCTCGGCACGGCGTGAGTCCTGACGGGCTTTGACCATCTTGGTCTGGTCGACCTGCATAGGCTCAGCAGTGTGCACCTGAGGAGAAACGGAAGAGGTTATAGATCTCTGACACGCGGGTGCAAGAGGGGAAAATTGTTTTTTACGGGTGATCTCTTTGGCTCGTTCCTGGAACCGTAGATCAATTCGATTGGCAAGATTTATTAAATCATCTAGAGAGGTTGGAACGTCCCGACCGGCAAGTTCGTCTTTAATACGGCCGGACAGACCCTCCCAGAAGACCGAAATTAGAGCTTCATTGTCCCAAGTTAGTTCTGAGGCTAAAGTCCGGAACCGTATGGCATATTGACCAACGGTGAGGCTCTCCTGACGGAGACGCAGCAGAGATGATGCAGAGGAAGTCTTCCGTCCAGGTTCATCGAATACCTTCCGGAAGGCCGAGAGAAAAGCAGGCAGGTCAGATACCAGAGGATCCTCTCTCTCCCAGAGAGGATTAAGCCAGGCCAGGGCCTCTCCGGTAAGATGGGACATGATGAAGGCAATTTTGGCCCGGTCAGAGTTAAACTGGTGTGCCAGGAGTTCAAAATGCAGGGTGCACAGATTAATGAAACCCGAGCCAGAGCAGGATCGCCTCCAAACCTAGGAGGAGCTGACAGTCGGGGTCCGGGAATGGAAACCACGGAATTGGGAATCAGCGGGACTGACGGATTATGAGTCATGGCTCCAGCGATGGTTGCTGGTGATGAATTCAGAGTGTCCAGACGGGAATTGACGTTCCGCAGGTGACCCAGGATGGCCTCCTGTTGAGACCTCTGGCGAGACAGCTCATGACACAGTTCCGGGAGTGAAGGGGTTTGGGTGCCACCGGGTTCCATGGCCCGAGCAAACTGTAACAGGTCTGGTGGGTGGAACTACTGACGAGACAGGTCAGGTTGGTGGAACCACAAAGCTTTATTATACAAGAGAGTTTACTTGTAAGAGAGCGGGTGGCACCCGGGAAAAGGGCAGGGAATCACGGCAGGGATATAGGTAGTCTCTGGACAGGCAGGTTTGTCACAGCAAGTGACCAAGGAAGTCTCTGGGCAGGCAGGTTGTAACGGTAAGTAACCAAGGCAGTCTCTGGGACAGGCAGGTTGTCACAGCAAGTGACCAAGGCAGTCTCTGGGACAGGCAGGTTGTCACGGTCAAGTGACCAGGCAGTATCTGGACAGGCAGGTTGTCACAGCAAGTGACCAAGGCAGTCTCTGGGACAGGTAGGTTGTCACGGCAAGTGACCAGGCAGTCTCTGGACAGGCAGGTTGTCACGGCAAGTGACCAAGGCAGTCTCTGGGACAGGCAGGTTGACACGGCAAGTGACCAGGCAGTCTCTGGACAGGCAGGTTGTCACGGCAAGTGACCAGGCAGTCTCTAGAACAGGGCAGGCATATACGACCTGATATGGTGGAGCCTCCAGGTAGGCTGCAGTCGGATGGCAGATGATTTGCTCCCAGGTGAGCAGGCAAGAGCCGTGGATCTCTGCAGATGATGTCCGAACTTCCGGATGGAGCTGCAGTTCGGATGGCAGATGAAACGCTCCCAGGTGAGCAGGCAAGAGCCGGGGATCTCCGCAGATGATGTCCGAACTTCCGGATGGAGCTGCAGTCGGATGGCAGATGATCGCTCCTAGGTGAGCAGGCAAGAGCGGGATCTCTGCAGATGACGTCCGAACCTCTGGATGGAACTGCAGACGGATGGCAGCAGGCAAGCCGACAGGTAACAGGCAGGTAACGGAATCAGGAGCTGATGGCTGAAACAGAGTTAGACTGCACAGGAACAACATTGCTCGGGCCCCCACATTAAGAGGAAGCCCTTAATATAGGGGGGGAGTCCTCCAACATTGGCTGGAGACTGATTTGGAAATGCGCGCGGCTCCTTTAAGAGCGGGGGAGGGTGCGGGCGCGCGCCCTAAGGCCAGTAGCAGGGAAGGAGCGCGCGGGGACCACAGGGCGGAAGGAGGCGCCATAGGTGCAAAAGGGGGCTGGGAGCATGAGGACGCCTGAGCGCAGGTGAGGAGAGCGAGTCCCTGTCTGGCAGCAGGGAGGGACGCGGGGGCTACAGGTACCACTTTTTTCTTTTAAGTGTTGTCATCCATTTTGTTCTCAATTTATATTAGTGTTTATCCCTGTAGCACAGGGGGCACATAAATAAATTCATGTTTTACATGATTAATTACACCCCCAGGGGTGTATACTTCCAATTGCCACTTTAAGTATTATCTCAGGAGTTGGAGGGGTATATTAACACATCCCCG